>JBBBDQ010001383.1:2175000-2910000 GCA_037127315.1 Ascarosepion bandense | reverse complement strand
TCTATTAGTAAACATTTGCAATTTTCTAAAGTATGATCAGGTTGTTTAAAATGGTTGTTTAAAATGGTTGTTTAAAATGGTCAATTGCTTTAAATTTTGTATAATATATGATGAGCTTAATGTGATTATTATTATTTATTGGTTTAACATTATTATATTTTTGAGCGTTTTTTCATCTTGTTTGTAATTATTATGTATTTGATTGCAACAGTATAAGTTAATATATATATGTGTGTGTGTGTTTCGTTAAAAACAACCGACAAGGAGAATTTTTTGTAATTTTTACTAACGTCTCAACTGAGGGAAGGCCTTTGTGGTGTGTTGTTATGGTTACATTTCATGATTTGTTTTTCTAGCTCCCATAACATCACTAGCGTTACATGGACAAAATACTTCGTAGTGTGTGGTCTGTATTTATCAAAACATCTTTGGTATTTCTCTTAAGCTGGGATTTCAAGAGATTTTTCAATGTGTTGTTTTTTTTTTTTTTTACATTCCAAGTGAACTTTCTATGATTGGTGCTATTTTTGTTTTCAATTTCCACATTTGTTTCTTTCCAGGTTTTTATATTTTGATTATTTTTTTCAAATTTCTTTGTTGATATTTTACAGTCTACTGGGCAAGCCATATCCATTAGTAGACCTTTTTTTTTCGGTTTTTGACAACATGTCCTGCTTATTTGCTTCAATCTCTTGTCTATGAAGATATTTGTTATGGTGAAAAACACCTATTCTATAGTGAATAGACTCTCCCACCTAATTTAAATAGGAGTAGTAAGAGGAACGAGGGTCAGTCGATGTTGGACGATAGTAGTCGACAGTTAGTCGAATACGAAAGTGATCAGCGATCTGGCAAGATTACACTGCGTAATACATATTAATATGAAGTTCCTAACGTTTTGTACGTCGAACCTATTAGGACCGACTTTAGCCTCCACTGCGAAAATAACTCTGCAACAACCCACAGAATAGTAATGTCTTCTACTTAAGTAACCGTTACTGCATGATGTCCATACCAGTGTTCGTTAACATCTTCTCTAAAGCGTTTGCACATTGTCCAGTGTATCTTGACGATTTTTATATTCATTTGGAACATGTACAGAACATCCTAGGATTAAATGGTCTTTGGTTTCCTGGTATTTGTCACAGAAACTGCATTTTTTGATCGACACTAATATGTATTATATTTTCTTGAAAGTTTCTAGCGAAAAGACTCTGACCTTGCACTGTATTATTAATATATTGTCATTTTTCATCATATTTTGATTTTTGCTATGGTCGAACTACCTACCAAGTCTGCGGAAAGACCTAAGGCAGGTCGTGGTGTGTCGTTATGGCTCCATTTCATTGTTTTTTTTATATCTCCCCTATCATCCCCATCGTTACATAGACAAAGTTCTTCTTAGTGTGTGGGATGTACTTAACTAAACAATTTTATGTATATCACTTATGTTTTCCAGGGATTCTTTCAATGTGTTGTTTTGTTCCATTTTTTATCATTCCAAGTGCACCTACTATCACTGGCACAACTCTTGTTTTCAATTTACACATTTTTTTCTATTTCAATTTCCAGGTCTTTATATTTCAACAGTTTTTCAAATTCCTTGGTTGCTATGTTGCAATACGCTGAACAAGCCATATCAATTAATAGACAATTATTATTATTATTATTATTATTATTATTATTATTATTATTATTATTATTATTATTATTTCCTTTCATTTATTTTATATACACAATTCTTTCCGAATTCCCTCTCTCAAGAGCTTTATCTTTAATATTCTGTTGTGCCTTGGCTCGTACCATGTGAAATCCGGTCGCCCGGATGTATAAAAGAAAATGTGCGCTTAGCACGGAAGTTGTCATTATCACTGACTTCGTGAAGTAACACCTACTACTGCGAGAGATTGTAAATATTGTATATACGTCTTGGTTGTACCACTCTGGTAATAAAGTAGTTAATTCTACATTTCACTGTGTATCTCTTCATTCCACGATACAACGCATTCTATGTCATATTTTTGCTGCAACAGTTGGTTTTTGGGTTCTGTTTTAGATTTTTTACAGAATCTATTAAATGTAAATCTCGTCTGCCTTTTTTCATGATTGAATATTTTTTATTTCTTTTTTCGTGTTGTTTGACTAATTATGTCATCCAGTCCTTTGTTGTTTCCATATATGTTAGTAAACTAATAGTTGTAGTCAATTATAGCTGAATAAGACCTTTTCCACCTTCTTTACAGGGTATGTATAGATGGTCTACATTAGCCTTTGGATGATACACATTATTATTATTATTATTATTATTATTATTATTATTATTATCATTGTTGTTTTTGTTGTTGTTTTTGTTGTTGTTGTTGTTGTTGTAACATCAGTGAAATGAAAGATTTGGTGACATTTTGTGAATTTTAATATTCTTTGCAAGTGTCTGCAATTAGATTTCTAAGAAATTGCACTGTTTGTGTTGTAACTTTCACGACCGTATTTCAAAAAGTTTGAAGAGTACCGTACACAAAAAGAACTGACTTCAACGAATTACGTCATATCTTTTGCATAAACTTATAAAATCTAAGTTTTTGTTGTTTCTCTGTTGTATTATTGTGAAGCTGTAGGGAGATGGTTAATGTTTCTTTGATTCGGCCTTGTGTCATACATAACCGAACTCGCTACAACTTACAAGTTTTCCCTTGAGTTATCAGAAGGTCACCATCTGAAGTTTGGTTGCAGGTTTTGAGGTTGGATTGTGTGGAATTGTGTGGAATAGTATAAGAATAAAAATATGCATTTTTCATGTTTGAATAGAAATTTATTAAAAAGAAAGAATAACAAGAATTCCTAGCAGTTAATGTTCAATGAGAAAGTTAAGGGTATCAAGAAATGTTTGTAGTAGTAATTTGTTGGAAAGAGTTTATGCGTACGTACGTATGTATGTATTAGCGTTTGTTTCGTAGGAATGTCTTTGAATGGAAGAGTAGAAGTAAATCAGCACACGAGAAAGAAGGAGAAAGAGGACGAATGTTCGTGTTGGATTGAAGCTTCTCGTTACATTTTAGCTTGTCGTCTCTGATGGTTCCTTCTGAGTCACTAGCTGACGCTGATCGGGGCCTTTAATAGTATTTAGATTTTTCACACTGGATCGCGAAGTCCTTATGGTCTTGCAAGTCGCTTCTGTTGGTCAGAAAATCAATTCAACATCTACTTGCGAAATCCGGTTTCGACTTTTTCTTTAAGCACATGGTCAATTCTTTTTCTATTTGAGAAAAACCAGGATTTCACACGTCATTGTGAATTTTTGTAAAAGGGAAGAAGAAGGTTGATTTTAATACTTAATTTCCTATCTACCACAATTGTTATGTCACTTTCCCCACGTCTCAATTACTTTATCCTCTCTTCCTCTGTTTATTTCATTATCTTCTCTCTCTCTATTTCTCTTTCTCTCTCTTTCTCTCTCTCTCTCTCTCTCTCTCTCTCTCTCTATCTATCTATCTATCTATCTATCTAACAGAAATGACGATCTTCTCACTGATAGAACAACGGACACCTTTAATAAAAATGTACAATTATCTGATATATTCTAGAGACCAACAGAATATAATTGAATTTGAAAAGAATTTATTCCTGTCGAAGGCGAAAATGAACACTCGAGGATTTCAGTCGAAGCTGGAATGCAGAAAAATTAAACAGTGTACTCTGGCAAAACGCAGGTTTTCAATGTCACGAAAAATAAACAATAGAATATAATTTAATTAAATTATTCGGTCAGAAGCGAATATAATTTACATTAGATTATTTCGGGTGGTTATGAAACAACGAATAGAGAAATGAATTATATTTTAGAAAGCCGACGAAAAATGTGTTTTGGTTGTCAGAAACAATGAAATAAACAGGCATTGTGTCAGCGTGTCAAAGTTGGAAAAAATTTGAACAATGAAACAAACAGTAATGTGATTACGTCAAAATGCAAATAGCCAAAGACAACAATTGGTGATTAGGCCTGCCTGGGAATGACATTATTTGGTGGGTGAAGTGCTTACTTATATATAAGACCGGATTTTTCCAGATCGACAGAGAGAGGAGACAGCAGAGAACTGACAAGCAAGGGACGCGAAGAGAACTCAAGGAAAGACAACTCCATCGTATATGCGTGCTTCCTCTGACTACTTTTCCTCACACAATCGTCACATTGCAGAGAATAAACTGAATATATTTTTCTACACACGTTGTCCGTCGTAATATTTCAAGCCGATCATCAACATTGGTCTGAAGGTCATACAGTATACGTCACTTTGGTATACGTCCTGGTATAGAACACATATCGAATGGATATAGTACAATTACACTTTTATTCTTTTTCTTCGGTGACGGTGGCGTGAAGTAGAGGTTAGTCGGAGGTAGGTACGCGCGCGCAAAAGGGATAGCCGACTGCCACGTCGTCTTCCCTTCTTCCTTATCTCTTCGAATCTGGACTGACTACTGTCTGATTATCTGATCGATTAAATAGGCATTTTAGCATTTTATTTATTCATCGAGTACTTATTTTCTTGACCTTGACCTCGCCTGTTAATCAGAACAAAACCTAGCCTGCACCTGGGTCCTCAAACTCTCTGACACCCCAAAACTACATCTACCTTACTTCAAATCTTGCCAGCCTTGCATCGTTCAGTGCAAAATACACTTCTTAGCAAAATGGTACCCCGCATTTCTCTGTCACTTTAACTATTTTCTTCCTCTCACTCTCTCTCTCTCTCTCTCTCTCTCTCTCTATATATATATATATATATATATATATATATATATAGTCATCCGCAAACAAATCTGTTTCGCCGTATCACAGCTCATCACTATGGTTAGACACCGATTGCTTTTTAACCCAGGATTGAAACCCGACCGATTTGGCGTCAGTCGGCGATTCTACCTCTGGGCTATGGGCGCTCGGTAGAAGAAGGCAGACTTTTTACCGTGTATATTATCAATATGCACGCCCAATAGCCAGAGTGCTCTAATTCATTACTGAATGAGCGATGCATACAAGCCAGACTAGCTACTGTTTCTCAAAGTCTACCAATCTTCCAGTGTGCTCAATCAGGGTGTGAGAGCGTATATATATATATATATATATATATATATATATATATATATATATATAAAGAGATTCTTTACGGGGCAAAATTTAATAATACCTAGAAATCATTGGAATTTCGATGGTATACTAAAAAATAAAACCCAAAAATACCTCTTTCACCCAGAGCTTTTTTTATTATTATTTCTGGGATATTTCTTAATAGTGAACTAAAATATAAAATGAGAATTGAGGGGAAAAAATTCAAAAGGAAACTAGAGCACAATCATACTCAGACCCAAAAGGCATTCTCTCTGCTTACAGAGAAAAGGCCTTGGGGATCTGATGTATATGGACTCTAGCACCTTTAGATGAAAAGGTGAGTGGGACCATGATGGAATTGTAAAGTTCTTTCCACTCAATCCAACTACACAATTTCTGGTATTAATAACATGCTGTGCTATTGAAGACCTGAAAGTATTCACAAGTTGGCTACCACTTGCGGCTGAGTCCATAATTCTGGGAGGTAAATGCTGTTTAACTCTTTATCCAGACGCTGAGATGTTCAACCTATGTAGTTGCATCCGCAACCACACTGAAATTTGTAAAGTACATATAAATTAAAATTGTAACTTAAATATAAAGTGGAGGTAAAACCCTCCCTCCCCCCCTCCCGCCCTCTCTCTCTCTCTCTCTCTCTAACAAACTAATTTCTCTGTCTCTATGATTTCCTCTAGCTTCCTCTCAAAGGTATCCCAGTTTTTAAAAAAAAAAATTATACTATTTCAAACTATTTTTAAGTGGATAATTCGAAATGAAAATAGAATCGTTCTATGTTATTATTACTTTGCAACATTTTACAAGACAATGAAGCAAAGATGAACTCGTCCGAATCAGCCTAAATTTTCTTCATTCTTTCATTGATAAAACTGCAATATAGGTAATTATTAAAAATTTATAAATTCATTTGATGCACATATTATTGTGCAATATTAACAAAAAACATTCTATTTTCATTTACAGTTATTCAATTGACTGTAAATATTTAAAAAATAGTATAAAATACATCATTTTTTAATAAATACTGGGGTTGCCTAAAGATTATGGCCGGTAGTATATATATATTGTTATAATGGAACATCCTGCCACCCCTCGAGAATAGAATGCTCTACTTTATAAAAGACGGTAACGCGCAGTACAATGAGAGAAAACGTCTTAGGCATTCGCCTGACGACGCTATGACACTGTCAGCACTCTGCCTTTGGGTAGAGGGCGCTCTCTGCTTCCGAGCAGAGAGCACAAACCCAGTCGTGGTTCCGCCGAAGGGTAGAACCACGATTGGGGAAAGATAGACAGAGATTTTTTGGCCCGGCTATATGGCCGGGAATACCCACTATAAAATGACCATGTGTCACATCTGGCCTTGCGTGGGAAGACTAGTAAATACGGAAAACGTCTTAGGCATTCGCCTGACGACGCTATGACACTGTCAGCACTCTGCCTTTGGGTAGAGGGCGCTCTCTGCTTCCGAGCAGAGAGCACAAACCCAGTCGTGGTTCCGCCGAAGGGTAGAACCACGATTGGGGAAAGATAGACAGAGATTTTTTGGCCCGGCTATATGGCCGGGAATACCCACTATAAAATGACCATGTGTCACATCTTGCCTTGCGTGGGAAGGCTAGTAAATACAGAAAACGTCTTAGGCATTCGCCTGACTCCTCTATGACACTGTCAGCACTCTGCCTTCGGGTAGAGGGCGCTCTCTGCTTCCGAGCAGAGAGCACAAACCCAGTCGTGGTTCCGCCGAAGGGTAGAATCACGACTGGGGAAAAATAGACAGACATTTTTTTGGCCCGACTATATGGCCGGGAATACCCACTATAAAATGACCATGTGTCACATCTGGCCTTGCGTGGGAAGGCTAGTAAATACAGAAAGGTCTTAGGCGACGGCATTCACTATTCGATAGTCGATTCCGCTCCAACCCGTGGCTTGCCTATATATGTATTATTGTTAATTTTACCTTAGTAAAATAAATCTGTATTTCTTATTCCTGGTGTGGAGTTCCATTCTTCAACCGATCATTTTATACTGTATTATTTTTTTGTATATATATATATATATATATATATATATATATATATATATACATACATATAATCTCTAGGGTGCGATAGGTAAATTGTCGTTATTTGCCTTGTACAAATTTGCAAAGTAATTATAACAAAAGAACCATTCTATTTTCATTTACAATTATTCAATTGGCTGTAAACACTAAAAAACATCGTATGAAATACATCCTTCTTTTTAAAATACTTGAATTGCCAAATAATTATGGCCGGTAGTGTATTTCCACTGCGCTACTTTGGGTCAAATGCCACATCATTTATCAAATAGTTTGGTATATAAAACACTAACTCCGAATGCAGCTCGTTAACAGATAAGTATAATCCTTTTAGATAAGTATAATCCTCATGACAATAAATCCGTTGAGTAATGATTAAAGAAAAACTGAGAAAGAATATTTTTCGCACAAAAGATATTTATTTTTAAACATAATCACCTTCCTTGTATGTAAACTTAATTCCGTGGTGATATTTTGATACATCAGTAAATCCGTAACCTCATGTTGAAAAAAGCATTTATCTTTTTATATCAAATATTTGTTTTTTAAAAAAAATAACATTCTGTCAGAACTTCTGAGATGAGGAGTTATTATTTACACTATTTACATACAGACTATTGTCTTCATCTTTGTTGTTTTTATCACAACCTTTCGGCCTCCGGACTTCATCAGGTGTATGTCGATCCGAACTTTAATCTAGGGGGTAAACTGTTTTCTGGGGTGTAAACTGTATTTCATGATATCTCGTTTAATATTGCTCGCTTTGTTTTTAATGTTTTTGAGGAATCTAGGGATTGAACTCACAATTTCTTCTTCTTCTTCTTCTTCTTCTTCTTCTTCTTCTTCTTCTTTTATGTGCCCTGTTCTTTCAGGACGTAGGCGATCACGGTTTTCCACGTCTCCCTATCCCTGGTGGCTCTTAGCACGCTTTCGACTGTTACACCACGCAACCTCCGTTCCGTCATCCACATGCTCAGGCCCTTCAAATATGTTATCCGCTGCCTTCCTCTGTCTCTTTTTCCTTCTATCTGGCCTGTCAGTATCAAGTTCTCCAAGCCCTCCTTCCTCATTGCATGTCCCAGGAACATCACTTGTCTCTTCCTGATGCTCACTATTAATTTTCTTTTCGTTGCCATTCTTTCCAAAACCTCATCATTGCTCACATGTTCAGTCCATGATATCCGTAACATCCTTCTGTAGAACCACATTTCCGCAGCTTCAAGTTTTTTCCTCATCTTTGATGATATTGTCCAGCATTCACTGCCGTATTGAAGAACTGACATCACATAGCAATCCAGCACTCTTTTGTTTGTTTCTAGTGAAATTATCCTGTGTCTTAGTACTTTACTCAGCTTCTGGAACGCGTCCTTCGCCATGCCAATTCGCACTTTTTATTTCCTGTTAGAACACTCCCTAGGTATTTAAATTTTTGTACTTGCTTGATTCTAGTATCCCCCACCTGTATTTGGCATTTTGGGTTGCTCTTTTTGTTGATGACCATGCATTCAGTCACCATATCCTTGAATTAACACTTTATCTGTGGAGAATTTGAAGCCTTAAACCGAACTTAGAACAGTCTATACTTGATGAAGGCAGCAGGTTAAAAATGGTCGAAACGTTATAACAACAAAGATGTCCGCATGTAAAAAGTGTGAATAATAATCTCCTTCCTCGTAAAAAAAAAAAAAATTAATTTAATCGACGGAACATTATACAGAAAAAATTTCAGATCAAAACTCAACATCTGGCAGCAAAACCATTAATCGGGAGATTAGGGATTTTGAGGAGGAACAACCTTTCAATTGCTGCTGTTTCTAGGTTCACCCTGGCCTGGGGTGGTGATGCATATTAGGGTTTCATCTATGGGCAAATAGTGAACCCCGAAGCAAAAACAAAACATAATGAAAAAAGCAAAGTGACCAACAATGCATTTTATCTGTAGTTGAAGGTATACTATTCCATTCAAAATATAGATACTTGAAGCCATAAAATTATGTTTAAAATTTTAAAAAACCCATAGAGGTGTTGATATGCCGTTAAACAAATTCAACCAACCAAACCAATGAAAATAATAAGATTTCGGCATTAAATCTAAACTTATTTATAAATGGAACTTTGTCTGTATGTATATGTATGTGTGTGTGTGTGTGTGTGTGTGTGTGTGTCTGTGTGTGTGTCCGTTACCTCTAGACTCCGAAATGGCTGAACCGATTTTTTTGAAAATTTACACAGTTGTACTATAAGCGTCTGTGAGTGTTCTTAGCTAGGTTTTGTGTCGAAGTACGCCCGATAAATATCGAAAATTGATAATCGAAAAAATCGGGTTATAAAAGGAGTGGTCCGATTTTAATCAAATTTGATACACTCATAGATAAAGACATAAGAAACGATATTCACAAGTTTCAAGGTTGCAGTTCTTACAATAGTGCAAATAATCGATAACATATATATATATATATATAAAAGGCAAGATGTTTGTGTGTGTGTCTTTATCTGCCTGTATGTCTGTATTTTTTCACCCAAACCCTGAGCTCCAGGACCATACATTAGTTTTAAAGCTTTCATTACACCCGAGCAACGCCGGGCTATACTGCTAGTCATTAATATTTCGGGGTCATAGTCTCATCTTCAGAATGTCTGGAGAGCTTATTTTCACGTTCGCTCGTGGTCCGTGCCTTTCATCGAATGGTCATCTTTCGCTGCTGCTACTGCCGTTAATTGTAGTGTGTGTGTGTGTGTGTGTGTATGTGTGTATGTGTGTGTGTGTGTGTGTGTGTGTGTGTGTGTGTGTGTGTGTGTCTCTCTTCCTGATGCTCAGTATTGATTTCCTTTTTTTTGCAATTCTTTCCAACAACTCATCGTTTCTTGCATGCTCAGTCCATGATATCCGCAGCATCCTTCTGTAGAACCACATTTCTTGTCCTCATTTTCGATGATATTGTCCAGCATTCATTGCCGTATTGAAGAACTGACAGCAATCCAGCACTCTTTTCTTAAAAAGGATTTGAATAGAAGACTGAAGTGTTCAAAATAACACCTAACATGGGCTGCTGAAAAGTGGCAAAAAGTTAATATTCAGTGATGAATGCAAAATGGAGTTACATTCTAATGCCTAAGAATATAAGAGAAACAATACAAGATACATTAAAAGGAAGGTCGAATTCGATGGCGGACATGTAACTGTGTGGGTTGCATCAAAAGCGATAGTCGAAGATAATAAGTAAAATATGTTAGGGTACAATGGTACAGGATGACTAAAAAAAAACGGGAACTTTTAACAATCCAATAAAACCAAGAGTGATGGAAGAAAAATATTTTATTCAAAGTAATCGAAACCATAAAACATGCCATTTAAGAAACAATGATAGAATTTTCATTTTTTAAAAATTACGTCCTGTAGATGGTGTCCTCCTGTACGAATGCATTCTTGAAATCTGTTATTGAGACAGTTATAGTAACTGAGATCCCCTGTTCATTTTCAAAAAAATAAGATCCGATGATTCCATGTAATGAAACAGCACACCATACTGTCACATTCCTAGCGTGTAAGGAGCGCTCATGAACTTCATTAGGATGTGTGTCTGCCCAGTAACGATAGTTCTGCTTATTCCCGTAACCTGTGAAAGAAAAATGGGTCTCATCTGACATCCATAACTTGCTAAGAAATTCATCTTGATCCATGGTTACTGAAATGGCAGAGTGTTTACTTCGTGAGGCCATTGTTTCGTAGTGCTGTCACTTGCTCATGCTTGCCAATAAACACTTAAAAAATTCCCGTTTTTTGGGGTCACCCTATATAATCTTCTATCAGACTACGAAGATGGAGAATTCTTTAAACATAATGTGACTCCTTGCTACACATAAAATTGCAACAAAAAGGTTTCTTGCAGATGATGTTCAATTTTTGGAAGAGTGGCCAGCACAAAATCCTAATCCAAGATATAATAGAACCATTGTGAAAGAAACTAAAGAGACAAAAGTCCCAGCCAAAACCACACAAACTCCGAGAATGGGGTAATTTACGACGAGAAAAGCTGGGCCTTGTTTCGTTCATTGCCATATCGACCTGAGGCAATTATTTGAGCCAAGGGTAGCGAATAATAGAGATTCATTTTTGCAAAAGAAAATTTCCTTTTTAACTTAATGTTTTATATTCCTGCTAAATCTGAACAAAGAACGAGGAACACGTATATATAAAAAATGTCATCTTATATTTCTGTTCATCGTCGGTGATGCTTGTGTGGAGCAGAAGGTCATCCTGAGTGACTTGTGTACAGGAAGGGGGCCGTCGGGACTCGTTAGCCAGCAAAAGTTGTCTTCAGCCAAAACCTCTTGACTTTTTTATAGTCTTAAAACTCCCACGCATTTTTTTGCTTTTTCAAGTTTTCCCTTTGTCGACTTATACGACCGGGCGCATCTGTCAATTACACCCGGTGGTCAACTGTTTTCAAGCTGGTTGTCACTTTTTTCGTTACGCTTTGACATCATCTTTAGTCGGATATATCTCTCAATTACTCTTGTCCTTTGTTGAAGGGATGTACACTACCAGCCATAATTATTAGGCCACCCCAGTATCATAAGAAAAATGATGTATTTCATATTATTTTTTTAGTATATATTGTCAAGTGAATAATTGTAAATGAAAATAGAATGGTTCTTTTGTTAATACTGCACAATAACATGTGAATCAAAGCAATTTATAGATATTTAATAATTACCTATATTGCAGTTTCATCAATGAAAGAATGAAGAAAATTTATGGTAATTCGGACGAGTTCATCTTTACTTCGTTGCCTTGTAGAATTTTGCAAAATAATAATAACAAAAGACGCATTCTATTTTCATTTAGAACTATCGACTTGGTAATAAATACTAAAAATAATATGAAATAAATCATTTCTTTTTAAAAACTGGGGTGGCCGGTAATATATATATATATATATATATATATATATATATATATATATATATATATATAAAGGGCGCGATGGGTAAATGGTCGCTATTTGCCTTCTAAAATTTTGCAAAGTAATAATAACAAAAGAACCATTCTATTTTCATTTAGAATTATCCACTTGGCAATAAATACTAAAAATAGTATGAAATGCATCATTTCTTTTAAAAACCTGGGGTGGCCTAATAATTATGGCCGGTAGTGTATACATATATATATATATATAGCAAATCTACAGGGTGCGATAGGTAAATTGTCGCTATTTGCCTTGTAAGATCTTGCAAAGTAATAATAACAAAACAAGCATTCTATTTTCATTTAGAATTATCCACTTGGCAATAAATACTAAAAATAGTATGAAATACATCATTTCTTTTTAAAAACTTGGGTGGCTAAAAATTATGGCCGCTAGTGTACCTGTCAATTACCTCTGCTGTTCAAGGTAATACATTACATTAACAACAGAAACCTAAACAGCGAAAACTATATTATTTTACTATGGCCTTATGTCAGACTATGAAAATAAAGAAATTCTTCAACATGACGGTTATCTTTGCCACACATCACATGCAACAGGAAGGTTTCTTGTAGATGAAGGTGTTCAATATTTGGAAGACTGGCCAACACAAAGTTAGGGTTATAGTGGGGGTTCGTTCTTTTAGAGTGTAGTTGTATATTGTTGCAGATTAACAGAATTTGTCCTCGTTGTAGATAGCCTATTACAAGTCATAAACAAAGGTTATAAATCAAGAAAGGCAGATTGAGTTGAGAAATAACATTTTATATATACACATATCAATTAAGGTTTTTACAATTAAAGTAATCCTTTAAATATGGGTCCAACGGACGTTAAATGTTCATGACAATAAAATGCTGAAAAGAGAATTAATACTTAGGTATGTCAGAGCTTTGGAAGTAAGGAATGTCTTTGATGTATCCGCTCCTTGGATCAGTAAGTAGTTTTGATACAGGGAAGAAGGAAAAGAGGTAAGGGAGGCGAGCATAGTAAACCGCTTGACTTAGGTCAAGGGGAGTTACTAATTACTCTCGTCTCTCTCGAGTGGATCTGTCTGGGTCTCTGTGTCGGTCTGTCTTTCTGTCTGTCTGGCGATGCTTTCTGTATCGGCTTTTTATATCTTCTTTTTGGATCGCAGTAGATCATTTGGGAATTCATACTTGTATTTGATTCTGGGCTTCCTATTGGTCGATAAATAAAATTCGTGTAGGTTTGCGAACTGGGATTTAATATTTAATTAATTTTTACTTTTCAACCGGAACATCTGCGCGAAGCCGGGGTGCGCACCGACAACTTTTGGTCATTTGCTTTTTGGTCGTGAGAGCGCAAACATCCGGTCCCTCGCTTTTGCTCGGTCGGTATCACCACATGGTTTCTATATATTTAAACCATTGTAGTAGAAACTGCGTAAACAAGTACTCCAACGAAAACCTCTCAATCTTGGGACTACAAATAAGAAGAATGGAAAAAAAATACCAGTGAGAAAATCTTGGCCAGGTTCTGTTCAATTTCACATCAAATTGAAGCAATGACTCTAGCTAAAAACTGGATCCCTAATAACTAACTTTACGTTTGGGCGATCATGTCACGAAAGAGACATGACTGACTGGGCAGAAGATTATCCCGCAGTAGGTTGCCATTGCTTTCTGCGGTAGACTGGTTGCCGACTAAGGCTATAGAACCCTATCTGTCCTGTTATTTCACTCATAGCAAAAAGGGGAAGAGATATATTATTATGTAGTAATAAGTGGGGGATCATTTTATTACTTCATAACAATATAAAACGGATCCCCTACTTTATGCCCAGTAGAAGCCTTCATGTTTTCAACTATTATATTTAGTCAGTCAGTTGCCATACGTGATACACGCTTGGGCGATCATGTCTCGAAAGAGACATGACTGACTGGGCAGAAGATTATCCCGCAGTAGGTTGCCATTGCTTTCTGCGGTAGACTGGTTGCCGACCAAGGCTATAGAACCCTATCTGTCCTGTTATTTCACTCATAGCAAAAAGGGGAAGAGATATATTATTATGTAGTAATAAGTGGGGGATCATTTTATTACTTCATAACAATATAAAACGGATCCCCTACTTTATGCCCAGTAGAAGCCTTCATGTTTTCAACTATTATATTTAGTCAGTCAGTTGCCATACGTGATACACGCTTGGGCGATCATGTCTCGAAAGAGACATGACTGACTGGGCAGAAGATTATCCCGCAGTAGGTTGCCATTGCTTTCTGCGGTAGACTGGTTGCCGACTAAGGCTATAGAACCCTATCTGTCCTGTTATTTCACTCATAGCAAAAAGGGGAAGAGATATATTATTATGTAGTAATAAGTGGGGGATCATTTTATTACTTCATAACAATATAAAACGGATCCCCTACTTTATGCCCAGTAGAAGCCTTCATGTTTTCAACTATTATATTTAGTCAGTCAGTTGCCATACGTGATACACGCTTGGGCGATCATGTCTCGAAAGAGACATGACTGACTGGGCAGAAGATTATCCCGCAGTAGGTTGCCATTGCTTTCTGTGGTAGACTGGTTGCCAGCCAAGGCCATAGAACCCAATCTGTCCTGACATTTAACCCATAGTTGGAAAGAGAAGAGATAAATTATATTAAATTATTATATTAAGTAAAATTATTGAGGGATCAGTTTATTACTTCATAACAATAGAAAACCGATACCCCATTTTATCTCCAGTAAAAGTTTTAATTATGTTTCCAACTATTACATTCAGTCAGTCATTTAAGTGCCATATGTGATACACACTTTTGGCGATCATGTCTCGAATGAGACATGACTGACTGGGCAGAAGATTATCCCACAGTAGGTTGCCATTGCTTTCTATGGCAGACTGGTTCCCAGCCAAGGCTATAGAACCCAATCTGTCATATTATTTAACCCATAACTGGAGGGAACTGACGGATTAATACCTTTCCCAAGGGTATTTGTGCGTAAGTGAATGTAACGAATTCAAATGGAATCGGAACTCGGCTTAGTCGATATCCACTGCAACACAACACACATCCAGGCATACTGTAGCCATTTCATATTTTTAATTTTGTGTATGTGCGTTTTTTTTTTTGATTTAGTCGACTGAACAGTATAGTCGGGTCAGTTGGGCACCGTCTGCGATAAGAAGAGCACTATAACGCAATTAGTTCTGCCAGAAATCTGGTACTGTTATGCTTTAATGCTTGGAATAATCTCTAATACGAACATTTCATAGTATTTGGGACTCAACCTGAGAACATTACCGATGATTCAGAAAGATTTGGATACGTCTAATGGTGATTATGAAGACGTTTGGAATGATCACTAATGATGGCGACTTTATACCTTCATTCATCTTCCCTCGGGGGCCTCAGTCTCAACACGGAGGCCTAAATCAACTGCCATGCTCAAGAAGGTGGCTGGTGAGAGACCCTATATCTAGCAACAGGACTCTGCACCATGCCACACAAGCAAGAGAACCTAATCATAGTTGTTAGACAATTTCTGCGACCAAATCACCTCTTACATCTGGCCACCTAACTCCTCCAGACTGCAACTTCTTTGATTATTCTGTGTGTGGAGCAGTTGGGTGAGAGACCAACAGAAGCTAAGCAAAGTATTAAGAAACAGGATAAAAAGAAGAAAAGAGTACTGAACTGTTATGTAATATCGGCCCCCGATAGCCATGAATGCTGGACAAACACCTCACGAATTAAAGTTAGACTTGAAGCAACAGAAATGTGGTTCTACAGAAGGATGCTGAGAATGTTATGGGCTGAACATGTTAGCAATGACGAAGATTTTAAGAAAATGAAAGTAAAAAGAACACTTAGACTTAACATCAGAAAGAGATAGTTGTAATTTCTAGGGCATATAAAGAGGAAAGAGGGCCTGAAGAATCTGACACTCACAGGACATAGTGAAGGCTAGATAAACAAAAAAAAAAGGCAGTGAATAATCTGCCTAACGAGCTTGTGTTATTGACAGGACAGGGATTAGGAGAGATAGCAAAAAATTAATTAATAATTAAAGCTACAAAAGAGAGGAAGTTTTGGAGAGCCATGATCACCCAAGTTCTGAAGAGACACATCGTACACAAGAAGAAGATGAATACTAAATAGACGTTCGGCTTTACATAACAACCGAAAGAAACCGTTGAATTTTCAAAGGTACATATTGAGGAAAGAGGGCTTGGAAAATTCGACACTCAAAAAACTGATTGAAGGCAAGAGACAGAGGAAAACAGCACATAACCTACTCAAAGGGCTTGTGCAAACATATGGATGAACGGGGTTTAAGAAAATAGTAAAATGAAAAACATATATTAAGAGTTATAAAAGAAAAGAAGCTGTGGAGAGCCATAACGGCCAAAATCATGAAGTTGTATGACACATAGAAGAAAGAAGCTGATTTCAGACCAGTTTCACCAACATAGAAACCTAGGCGGTAATTTTAAAGCTACTGATATCTTCAGAATAATACGATACTGATTACTGGCATCGTCATCCGTTTTCTACGGCCACCCCGGTTTCCAGCGAGATTCACTGCAGTCAATTCGAATATCAGCGGTTAGACATTCTCCGAGGCCGAAGTTGAAGGTCGGCTATGTAAGAAATAACTGTGTTCGGTTAATTACGGAGTATAGGGGATGGTGACCAATAACACTTGTCTCTCCGGCAATACTTGGGGCGATGTTAGTGATCGGATCGAATTAGAAGGGTCATGTCATTGCTGCTGACTATTTGTTTATTGATTTTCTTGCGTGCACTGTTGTCTGCGCTTCAGTCATTGCCTCCATACGAAGACATCTATCTATCTATCTATCTATCTATCTATCTATCTATCTATCTATCTATCTATCTATCTATCTATTCTGTTCCCATCTATCTATCTATCTATCTATCTATCTATCTATCTATCTATCTATCTATCGCAGTCTTTTGACATCTATCTATCTATCTATCTATCTATCTATCTATCTATCTATCTATCTATCTGTTCCCATCTATCTATCTATCTATCTATCTATCTATCTCAGTTTTTTCCTATCTATCTATCTATCTATCTATCTATCTATCTATCTATATTTTTTTCTCAGTCTGTTCATTATCTATCTATCTATCTATCTATCTATCTATCTATCTATCTATCTATCTATCTATCTATTCTGTTCCCATCTATCTATCTATCTATCTATCTATCTATCTATCTATCTATCTATCTATCTATCTATCTAATTCGTTCCCATCTATCTATCTATCTATCTATCTATCTATCTATCTATCTATCTATCTATCTATCTATCGCAGTCTTTTGACATCTATCTATCTATCTATCTATCTATCTATCTAATTCTGCTGTTCCCATCTATCTATCTATCTATCTATCTATCTCAGTTTTTTCCTATCTATCTATCTATCTATCTATCTATCTATCTCTATCTCAGTTTTTTATTTTTTCCTATCTATCTATCTATCTATCTATCTATCTATCTATCTATCTATCTATCTAATTCTGTTCCCTTCCCATCTATCTATCTATCTATCTATCTATCTATCTATCTCAGTTTTTTCCTATCTATCTATCTATCTATCTATCTATCTATCTATCTATCTATCTATCTATCTCAGTTTTTTCCTATCTATCTATCTATCTATCTATCTATCTATCTATCTATCTCAGTTTTTTCCTATCTATCTATCTATCTATCTATCTATCTATCTATCTATCTATCTATCTATCTCAGTTTTTTCCTATCTATCTATCTATCTATCTATCTATCTATCTATCTATCTATCCATCTATCTATCTATCTCAGTTTTTTCCTATCTATCTATCTATCTATCTATCTATCTATCTATCTATCTATCTATCTATCTATCTATCTATCTATTGGACCGACGTAGTCTTTCTGAATTCTATAGTCATGATATAAAGCTCACTTCCGGTTCACACTAATTTCCATTTCTACTTCTTCTCTACTTCTACTGACGATTTTAATGCAATGCAATATTTTTCATTTGTCAATTCATAAAGAAATAAATATGAAAACAATTTTTATTAATTTACTTATAATCATTTATTAAGTTATCATTTAGCAATGTATAAAGTTCAAATTAATTGGCAATTAGCCAAAGTTTTGCCAAATATTCAAATAAATATAATGAAATCATTATTTTTTGCCATCTTATAAAGTTTAAGTCATTTCGTAATTAACCGATGTTTTGAGAACCATTCCAATAAATAGTGTAAATAAAATGTTTAATAAATAGTGTTTATTATTTTTATGTCATTTCTCAGCAACAAAAAAGAAATGTATACATTCCTTTTCATGTGTTTTAATTTTTACTAAAATTCTGACCATTGCTTTTTTAAAACAATTATCGTTTCCGAAGGAGCGAAGTTAGTTAAAATGATAGCGGCGTCGTGGGAAAAACTGTCATTTTGACATTCCATCTTATTGTGGTCACGAAGGTGTCTATGTTTGCTGAGTATGTTTCTAGTGTCATATTTTTTTTTTAGAACTTCGTCTTTACTCACATATTGTGTGCACCGTATTCTCGGCATTCGTGGCAGAGTCACATCATTATCGCTTCGTGTTATGGTGAAACACACCTATTCCTCAGATAATGGACTCTCCCTCCTATATTAATAAGAGTTAACAGGAAGTTAACTCGAGAAATTCTTGGAGAGTTCTTAGAAGTTCTTTAGAGTTCTATTGGAGTTCAGTAGAACTATTAGTTCCAGTTTGGACATAGGCAGTTCATATTAGTCGGCAGTTAGCCGAATACTAAGAAGTCAGCTTATAGTGGAAGATTACCAAGTTCCTAACATTTTGGTTACGTTACGTCGATTAGCAACCGACATAGCACGATTATTACCTTCAGTGCGAAACTACACCACATCACTTCGAGATTGATTTCATTTTAAGGAGATTGTTCAGCATTCATTGACATTCAGGAGGATATGTATGACAAAGCAATTCAGCACTGTTTTTCTTTGTTTATAAGACATACACCTATGTCTTAATACATTGCTTCGTTTCTGGGTAACGTATTCCAAAGTATCTTCGGATTTCAATGTCACGTTCTCTGTTTCACTTAGGTTTTCTCAAATTACATTATTTTTATGTTTCTAAATCAAAACTCACACGTTTGCCACTCTCTCACCTTCTCTCTTTCTTTCTCTCTCTCTCTCTCTTTCTTTCTCGCACTCATTCTCTATATACTTATCTCCCGCGTCCACTCTCTCTTTCTATCATTATCTCTCTATTTCTTTCACTCACCTTCCTCCTCTCTCTATTTCTCTCTTCATTTCCTCCTCTCCTTCTCTATTTTCTCTCCACTTTTCCCTCTCTCTATTTCTCTCTTTCCTTATCTCTATTCTATTCTTCTCTTCCCTCTCTCTATTTATCTCTCGCTCCGCACTCTCTTTCTCCCTCCCCTCTCTCCCTTTTTCTATTCCTCTCTCCCATATCTCTTTTAATCCCCCAACTCTATTCTATCCCTATCCCTTCCTCCTCTCTATTTTCTATCCCTCTCTTTATTTCATTTCTCTCATTCCCTCTCTATTTCTCTCTCTTTTTCTCTCTATTTCTCTTTCTCCTTCTGTCTATTCTATTCTTCTCTTCTCTCTCTCTATTTATC
Source organism: Ascarosepion bandense (assembly GCA_037127315.1). Lineage (NCBI taxonomy): Eukaryota > Metazoa > Mollusca > Cephalopoda > Sepiida > Sepiidae > Ascarosepion > Ascarosepion bandense. The sequence goes on along the minus strand of JBBBDQ010001383.1, from coordinate 2,890,191 downwards.
TTCTCCCTCTCTCGCGCTCCTCTCTCTTTATTTTTCTATTCCTCTCTCCCTATCTCTCTTTTTCTCTCCCCAACTCTATTCTATCCCTTTCCATTCTCCTCTCTATTTCTATCCCTCTCACCTTCTCTCTCTCACTTTCTTCCTCTCTCTATTTCTCTTTCTTCATTTCTCTATTCTCCCTCTCTATTTCGCTCTCGGTTTTCCCTCCTCTCTCCCCTCTCCCTATTTCTCTCTCTTTCTTTCCATTCTATTCTTCTCTCTCCTCTATCTATTTATCCCAACTCTCACTCCTCTCTCTCTATTTTTCTATTCTTCTCTCCCATTTCTCTTTTAATCCTCCCAACTCTATTCTATCCCTATCCCTTCCCCCTCTCTATTTTTATCCCCCCTCTCTCTCTCTCTCTCTCTCTCTCTCTCTCTCTATATATATATATATATATATATATATATATATATATTTCTTCCCCTTCTCTCTTTGACTACCATTCAGTTTTCTTCTGTTCAATTCTCCTTGCTTTCTATTGCGACTTTGCCTAGCAGGTTTCTCGTCTACCACCAAGCACAGTGTTATCAGCGTGTTTTACGCTCTTAAGATTGTAGCGGTCGATAATAAATCCTGTTTGGTCTTATTAGGATTGTCTCGTTGTATAGATTAAATAAATCCGGTGAGAAAACGCATTCTTGTATTACCACTCGATCTATTTCGAGACGCTTGATTAACTCAATTCGTATCCACACGAAGACGGTTAAAATGAAGAAAAAATCGTTCATTTTACTGATAGTTAGATGATTATCCACATCCCTCTTGAAATTTCATGCAAATTTTATGAAGATCCCGGTTCAAAATTAGAATAATCTTCTTCTTCTATGTGCCCTATCCCTTCAGGACGTAGGCGATCATGGTTCTCCACGTCTCCCTATCCCTGGTGGCTCTTAGTATGTTTTCTCCCGTTACACCTCGCAAACCCGTTCCATCATCCACCTGATCAGGCCCTTCAAATATGTTATTCGCTGCCTTCCCGTGTCTTTTTTTCCTTCTATCTGGCCTGTCAGTATCAGGTTCTCCAAGACCTCCTTCCTCATTGCATGACACAGGAACTTCAGTTGTCTCTTCCTGATGCTCAGCATCAATTTCCTTTTTGTTGCCATTCTTTCCAACATCTCATCGTTGCTTGCATGCTCAGTCCACGATATCCGTAGCATCCTTCTGTAGAACCACATTTCGGCCGCTTCCAGTTTTGTCCTCATTTTCGATGATATTGTTCAGTATTCACTGCCGTATTGAAGAACTGACATCACGTAGGAGTCTAGCACTCTTTTCTTCGTTTCTATTGAGATTTTCCTGTGTGTTAATATTTTTCTCATCTTCTGGAACGCGTCCTTTGCCATGCCAATTCGCCTTCGGATCTCCGTGTCGCACTTTCCATCTCCTGTTAGAACACTTCCTAGGTACTTAAATTCTTGGACTTGCTTGATTCTGTTATCCCTCACCTGTATTTGGCATTTTGGGTTGTATCTTTTGCTGATGACCATGCACTCAGTTTTGTTAAAGTTTATTTGTAGTCCCTTTTTGTCACTCTCTACTGCTACTTTCTGTATGAGGTCTTGTAGTTTCCTTTCCGTGTCCGCAATCAGCACTGTATCGTCCGCATATCTTATGTTGTTCAGGTTGTGGCCTCCAATAATAAATCCTGGTGTGTCATCTAGGGTCCTCAAAATATTCTCGCTGTATAGGTTGAACAAATCCGGTGAAAAGACACATCCTTGTCTTACGCCTTTTTCTCTCTTTGTGTATCTACTGAGATTGTTACCTGTCCGTATGCAGGCCGTTTGCTGCCAGTAGAGATTCTTGATTATTCTTATGTCTTTCCCGAAAATGTCGAGGCTGCCTAGCATCTTCATCAATTCTTTGTGTCGTATTTTGTCGAATGCTTTCGCGTAGTCAATGAAGCATAGGTACAAGTCTTTCTTCATTTGCAATGCCCTTTCAGAGAGCATCCTAATCATGAATATGGCGTTCCTTGTTCCAGTGTCTTTGACGAACCCGCACTGTTCCTGCCCTATCTCTGGCCTGATTTTGCTTCTCACCCTATTCATCAGGATTCTGACAATCAGTTTTGTAATGTGACTCATTAAGCTGATAGGTAATAATACAAGTTATTTTTATAATTCTCTTCGCACTAATGGTTTTTTTTGTTGTTTTTTGTTTGTTTGTTTGTTTGTTTTTGTTTTGTTTTGTTTTTGTTTTTTTTATAATCATATCGCCTCAAGCAAAGCATTTTGCTGCCACTGTTTTGCAGAGGGTTACATAGGAGGAAAGTTATGAGAAAGAGTTACAGGTTATAGTGGATGTCAGGAAGTGGGTAAGAGAAGGATGAGAATACTGATGAGAGTGGAGTGGACGGAAAAAGGAGCATGAAAGAGAGGATGCTGGTTAGTGAGATAGGAAATTCTTGGAGATTGTAGCTGTCGGGAAAACAAGTAAATGAAAGGGAATTCCACAGGCGGGAAATGCGAGAAAAGAAGAATTTGCGTTTACAATTTATCGGTTTCACAGTAAAAGGGTGGGATCTAGTTGCTAATCTTTTTGCTCGAGTAAATTTATATATAGGGGGCACTAATGAGCTAAGTTCATCGGAGCTGAAGTCGTAAAAGTATTTGTAGAAGAGACACAGGGAAGCAACATTGTGCCGGTGAGAAAGTGACTGTATCCGAGCTGCTAAGTCGAGATATATCACATTACAGATTCTCCGTTAGATTTTGTCAAGGGTGCCTAGGTGGATAGCAGGAGATATGGCGACCAGATATGGCAGCAGTATTCAATGCACGGGTGGATGGTAGATTTATATATGGACAGGATTGTTTCAGGCGGAAAAAACTTTCTGGTCCAACACAGAGAACCGACTTTCTTAGCAGCGGATTTAGCAATGGATTCTATATATTCATTCCAATTGAGGTCTGTTGTGAGAGTTAAGCCGAGGAGGCGCAGTGTTTTGTTCTCAGGGAGACTAGCCTGATCCATGCTAATGGGGGGGTAGGAGCGATTGTCTGTGATGGTTAATAGATAGCAGCTTCGTTTTGGAAGTATTAAAATTCACGAGCTATTTCTTACTCCAGTCCACTACGGATCGGAGGTCATTTTCAAGCTCGGCAACGGGGTTTGCTTTGTCAGCCTCGGCAGAATTTTGATCGATGCGAGAGGAAACTGTAGTATCGTAAGCGTATATGCCTACTTGGGATCTTATTACATACGGGAAAAGAGTGAATTATTTTTCCTTCGACTTGATATTGGTTAAATTGTAGAGTAGAATCCACTCTGTAGCTTTGGATGGTAATCTGTCAACATGAAGCAAACTATGAATTCTTGGAAAACAATGCCATTATCAGTCTCAAGATGAGATGGCAATTTACAGATAATAAAGAAAAAGAATCTGTGGAGAGCCATGATCGCCTACATCGCGAGGGGACATGGTTTCTAACAACCGTAGAGAAAGCAACGGAAATTCTCCCACTGTCTTTTCTAAGAATGCAGGCAATTCACAGATAATAAAGAAAAGGAACATGTGGAGAGTCATGATCGCCCCGGTCCCGAATTGACATGGAACCTAAACAAACCTCAACACGCACCTCTATAGAAATGAACTTTATTTACGGCGATATCGTTCATAAGCATAATTGTTCCATTTCAACAAGCCTTAATCAAAAACTGAGTGCCCGATAAATAAACATATGTTATCTCTACTGATTTTACTATTATAATTATTAGTATTAACATTATTATTCATGAGAGTGTCCGTGCTGTCAAAAATGACGGCAAAGTATTTATATAGATATGTCGCCTAAAATGGCTGCAGCATATATATTGATGTACATATTATTATCTTACATTAAGACATAAGAGAAAAATAATCACCCCACGAGCGTGACAAGAGGGATATATATATATATATAAACATTACTAGCCATAATTATTAGGCCACTCCAATTTTGTTTTTTTTAAATGATGTATTTCATACTATTTTTAGTATTTAATATCTATAATTCTAAATGAAAATAGAATGGTTCTTTTGTTACTATTACTTTGTAAAATTTCACAAGGCAGCCAGGAAGCCTTTGCTTTGACCTTTCAATAAAAAGAAGAGACTAGCATGGGGAACAGAGCACAAAGACACCAGAACAGTTCATTTGAAGTACATGTTATTGTGCAGTTTAAACAAAAGAACCATTTTGTTTTCATTTAGAATTATCCACTTGGCAATAAACACTAAAAATACTTCTTTCAAAAAAATGGGGTGACCTAATAGTTATGGCCGGTAGTGTATATACACACACACACACATACACACGACGGTCTTTATCATAATAGAGAGTATATATATATATATATATATATATATATATATATATATATATAGATATATATATATATATATATATATTTCATTACTCGACGACATAATTATCGCAAAAAAAATGAAATAATAAAATACTGTTAAAGAGCAAACACGCAGCAAAAACTTCCATAACTGGTAGTAAGGTTTAATAAGTCGTAGTGAAGAAAATGAACTGCGCCGACGCTGCCTCGCCTATTGCATCTCTCTACATAAGCGAGACAGAAGGGATATATATATATATATATATATATATATATATATATATATATATATATATATATATTACGGAAATTAACGAAGTTCAACCGAACGAAATTGGTTATAAACAACCGACAATTTGAAATTGTGTTATAAAAGCTTGATTTGACTTCGTTTAAACTGTTGGTCATTCGTGATCGAGCGGTCTAAGACGCGCCAGGTCAATTGGTGGCTTCCCCTATGTGGATTGTGGTCACAGGCTCGAATCCTGCCGAATAACACATTTTTATAATAAAAATTGAGCGTAAATAATCAGGCCGGTAGAAATAAATACTGTTTGATTATAAACAGAAGATCTACTTAAATACGAGTATCGATCAAAAATAATGTTCAAACAAATGATTATATATATATATATATATATATATATATATATACGGTTTTTATTATAATTGGCAGAATTATTTACAATTTTTTTTACGTTTGATCTTACTATTATAGTTATTAATATAGGCATTATTACTGCTGATATCACCATTACATTTTTAGTCTTATTACTATTAATAAACATTAAACCGTCTTTTTCAAATTAGTATCATTACTATGTATTTAGAACTTGTATTTATTAATGCACGTATTATTACTATCGATTTGACGTCATTGTTTGATTGATTGATTTTTCTGATTAGTGATATATCAAAACTTTATTTGTCATTTAATGCCGAAATTAAAAATCCTTGAAAGTAATAAAAACATGATATTTTATTATGCTTTCTCAATTGAACACATGGTAGATGATAGATAGCTTTTTGCACATGTACGTGTTTGTGCGGACATAATTATTAGAGGTGAGGATGTGTGTTTTATGCTCTAATTTTGTTGAAGTGATATTTTGGAATACAGTTTGATTTTTGAAATTGTTTTTTTTTTTTTTTTTAGTTTTTACTAGCATCATAGCCCGGCGTTGCTCGTGCAACTCAGAACATTTTAATTAGCTGATTAATGCAGAGTGTTATGTTTTCCGAGCACTTGTAATCAACGCCTCACTTTAAAACTCAGTTATATAAAAAAAATAAATTTTAGAAAATATTGTTGTTTAAAAATTGTTCAAAAATTCCATAAAAAGATCTATTTTCTTTTGTTTTGCGTAAATGTGAGTTGATGTTTTGTGTGACATTGTAAACAACATTGCGTTTGTTTTCCTTTCAAAATTACGGCGGGAAATATTTACAATTTTTGTTGACGAAATGAATTTCAGAAATTTTCGAAGAATATTTGACAATGTAGACATTTAATTTTAGAGGAAAAAGTTACATTAATGCCACACGAATTACAGACAGTTGCTTTCCTGTATGAAATATTTAGCGAAAAATAAAGCTTTATTTTTTAATTTTATTTTCTGAAGTATGAAAGATTAAATCTGAAAAAAAAGACATAAATAATTAAATTAACCATTGGCACTTCTTTTTTACATATTTTGGTTTTTGTTTGAAAAAACACTTTATTTTTTTAAATATTTTTTGTTTCAAAATTACATGGAAAAATTTTCACATTTTTTGTTGACAAAATGAATTTTTAAAACGTCGGAAAAAAATTAAATATAAAGGCTCATTTTCTTTCTTTTTTTTTTTTTTAGTCACGTTTGACACGTGTGATTTGATTTCTGTGACGTAATCTAGCAACCATCTTAGATTTTAGAGGTTTTACTGAGCAAATGTAAACAATCGGCTTCATTGGCCAAAAAGTGTGAAAGGGGAAAATTGCTGAACTTAAACTCAAAAAGTATGTGTCAACCTGGCTTCCCTGTAGATATGTGTCCCTAGAAAGTTTGAATGGCGTAGCTTGAAAAATGTAGGCGTGCATAGGTTACAGTCACACACAGACTCACAGATTGCCTCTTATATATATAGATAATTATTTATTTATTGTTCGTGTGCGTTGTGGTGCAATGGCTATCGACTCAGAACGAAAAATCAGAGAGCCGAGTTCGGGAAAGGTATTAACCCGTCTCTCCCCACCAGCTATGTGTTAATTAACAGGATAAATTGAGTTCTATAGCCTTGGTCATCAACTAGTCTACCGCAGAAAGTAATGGCAAACTACTGCGGGAAAATCGAAACATGATCACCAAGCGTGTATCACGTATGGCAATTAACTAACTGACAGACCCCACACTAGGCGATACTGTCACCAGTGTGCAGAGGGTTAAAGTCAGAGAACAAACTGGGTACAGAGGGTATTGAAGAAAGGATTAAAGATGAATGGGATTTAAGGAAATAGAAGATGGCAATTGACCTTGCATTTCAATTTTTGGAGATTACAACAATTTCCAATAACTTAAATGTAGCATCAGCTATCTCTCTTCCATTTGTTTGTTTCCCTGATAGCTACTGTCAGGGAAGTAAGTAAACGGAAGGAGTTCCACGGGTCGGGTGTGCGAGAAACGAAATCGTTGGGATAGAAGTGGAGGTTACATTTAACTAGTGTGACCTTGATATTGTAGCGTAGGGAGTTTGTTCTTTTTTCTTTGATTTGGCCTTGTGTCATACTTAACCGAACTCCCTACAGCTTACAGGATTTATGCAGAATTATCATCATCAGAAGGGTTTTCATCATCATCAGGTTGGTTGTCAGCAGGTTGGAATATGTGGAATTGTGTGGAATAGCGTAAGAAGAATAAAATATACATTTTGCATTTTAGTTGTTTTGTTTTTATGGCAAATCAACACCGGTGGGTCATTTATTGCCAACTAAACTTTATTTATTTACTGCTGGTAATACCTTTTCCTTTCAACAATTTATTGTTGTTTTTTATAAGCTGTGTATCTAGTAATACATTTTTATTTTTTACTATCAAGATTCATTGGGATTTGTTTTTTAAGGGCAGGGTCCCCACGTTCTACCCTTGTTATTTAACCCATAACTGGAGGGAAGGGATGGGGTACTACCTTTCTCAAGGGTACCAGTGCTTAAGTGAATGCAGGGTATTCAACTGGAATTCGAACTCGGCTCACCGATTTCTCTTTCCGAGCGGATATCCACTGCACCACAACACATATCCGTCGCTATACGCTTACAGCACCTGGTATTCCCAAGTGGTCACCCATCTAAGTACTGACCAAGCTCAACGTTGGTTAACTTCAGTGATCGAGCGAGAACCGGTGTATTCAACGTGATATGGCCGTAAGCATGCATATCCGTCACTATACGCTTGCAGCACCTGGTATTCTCAAGTGGTCACCCATCTAAGTACTGACCAGGTTCAACGTTGCTTGACTTCGGTGATCGAGCGAGAACCGGTTTACTCAACGTGATACGCCGTAAGCCTTTTGCATTTTAAAATAGAAATTTGTTAAAAGGAGGAACAACATAACTTGTAAAAGTTAATGTTCAATTAGAAACATTATTAATAGGTTAAGGTTAGAGTTCGTACAAAATTTTTGTTACAGTAATTGTTGAAAAAGAAAGAGAAAGAGGAAGAGGACAATGTCCGAGTCGCTTGAAGTTGAAAGTTACATTTTAGTGTTGTCTTTCTCGCTGCTTCCTTCTGACGGAATTGACTGACGTTGATGAAGTCTTTTTATTTTAATCTAGATATTTTCGCACTTACACGCGAAGTCCTTTTGGTCTTGCAAGTCGCTCTCATTCATCAAAAATCATTTTAACACCTACTTACAAAATCTGGTTTCGACTTTTTCTTTAAGCAGATGGTTAATCCTTTTTCTTTTGGGGAAAACCAGGATTTCACACGTCGTTGTGAATTTTTGTAAAAGTGAAGAAGGGAGTTGATTTAATTAATATCCGCTACAATGCCAGTCTAGTCTTCTTAGCCCGGCTAAATTCACGTGGACGCGGCACCAGGGTAAAAAGCTTGTCAGAGTAGTTGCCATGAAAATATTCGTAGAAAATTGTAGGACATCATATGACTTAATTTAATGAAAGTGTAGTGAACAAAAGTTCTAGATTTTTGCTTGACACACACAAAACTCGCGAAATTTCACACCACGATGCGAAATGGTTGTCGTCGAATGAAAAGGCCAGAATCACATCTGGGAGTGAATTCCCAAACGAAATAAAAGACGAACAAGCTCGACAGTCGTCAGATAGTTAAGAAGACGAGAAATTAACACCTACCCTTGACAAACATCAAGCGATCGTTATTATTATTGCCTCTCTCTTTCTCTCTCACCTCTTTCTATCTTACCTCTTTACCTTCCCCAAAATACATTGAGCGATAACTTTAAAGAAAATCCTACCCAACAATAAACGCTTATACATACATACATACATACGTTCCTGCCTACGTACACATAAACCCACTCTTGCAAGGAATACTACGAACATTTCTATGAAGTCTTGATACCTTTAACTTCTTAATACCGTTTCTCAATGAACATTAACTTCTATTAATTCATTTTATTCTTTTCCATTAATAAATTTCTATTTAAACAAAAAGTATATTTTTATTCTTTCACAAATCCACATATTTCAATCTCCAACCTTCTGATGATTACAAATAAATCATAAGTTGTAAGGATTTTGGCTATGTATGACACAAGTCAGTCAGTCAGTTAAGTGCCATATGTGATACATGCTTGGGCGATCATGTCTCGAAAGAGACATGACTGACTGGGCAGAAGATTATCCCGCAGTAGGTTGCCATTGCTTTCTGCGGTAGACTGGTTGCCGACCAAGGCTATAGAACCCAATCTGTCCTGTTATTTAACCCATAACTGGAAGGAAGAGACGGGTTAATACCTTTCCCAAGGGTATTTGCGCGTAAGTGAATACAATGGATTCAACTGGAATTCGAACTCGGCTCCCCGGTTTCTCGTTCCGAGCCGATATCAACTGTACCACAACAAGGCCAATTCAAAAAACATTAACCATTTCCCTATAGCTTCAAAAACACGTCCATTATGGCTGGTTAGTAGCGCTTTAAACGGATTTATTTGAAGTCGCTACAAGTTCTTAGTATGTACATGTTGCTGGTAATTCCTCCCTCCTTACGACCCCTCACACCCGAGTAAACTTCCTTTTCCTATTCTCTCCCCTGCGCTCCTCTATACTATGCACTATTCCTGACTATAATAATAATTTCTTTATTTTTATGATGAACCATAATCTTTCCTAAATAACCTCAAAAACTATATGTTTTTTTACGCTCATCCAATATATTAATACCTACCTTGGTTGGTTCTTGGTTCTTGTAATAGGTGAACGTTGGTACAAAAAAGCTAATTAATTCTAGAATTTTCTTTATCAGGGAGTATGGTTTGACTAGTCTACGCCATTTTTTATATTATTCTAGTCCTTAAACCTATTATTTTACTTACAGATGCCCAAAACGATATTTCCTATTTTGCTTTCCTGGTATTCCTTATCGGCTACCCATCTAGGTAGTGGCCATATTCGGCGTTATTTAACTTCGGCAAATGGTGTTTCAATGTGATGTGTCCATACACCGGAACGAGTTCATTAGAGTTACCGTCAGCTATGGTTTATATAGTAAGACCAACTGGATACTTACGCCTTGGTTGGCAACCAGTCTTGGGCTAGTAATGCCTAGCGTGCTGAGAGTCTGCAGGACTAGAGTGAGTGATATTTAAATATGAACTAGTTTACAGATAAGTACAATAAGACATAATAAATCTTTCAGTGACTGCTTGTGATTGCCAATACTATAGCAGTAACTCGATTTGGGAAGAAAAAGATCCTAGAGATTTTACTATTTCTAATTAATATCTTCTCATTCACTGTTAGTAGTTTTGTTTAACGGCATATCAACACCTCTATGAGCTATTTAATGCCAAAAAGGTGAGATTTTAAGGTACTTTTTTTTAATATTCAGGTATAGTGACAAGGTTGATTTTTTTTCTTTTTATAATCGTTCCACCCCGAGCAAGGCATTCCACTGCCACTATTGCGCAGGTGGTTGCATAGAGGGGAAAGGATGGTTAGATATAGGAAATATCAGAGGAGAGTGATAGGCGGGTAAGGATACCGAGAATGTGGATTGGGTAGATGGTGAGAGTGTTGGGAGAATAGGTGCAAGCTAGTGTGATAGGAGGTGTCTATTGATCTTACATTTAAACTCCTGGAGATTGTAGCTGTCGGGAAAGCAGACATGTGGCAAGGAATTCCACAGGCGGGAAGCGCGAGAAAAGAAGCTGTTGGAGTAGAAATTACGGTTACATCTTATCTGTTTTACTGTAAAAGGGTTGGACCTAGTTGCTAATCTAGTATCTCGTGTAAATTCGTACCTAGGCCACACCAATGATCTACGTTCATCGGAGCAGAAGCCATGAAAGTACTTATAGAAGAGGCACAGGGAAGCCACATCACGCCGGTGAAAGTAAGATTTTAATGAACATTTTTGTATTTATCTTTTCATTTTAAAAAACTGAAAATGTCATCTAGTTTTGTATTTAAAAATGTTTTGCTGAGAATAAAAAATGTGTTATGGAAATAATTTTTTTCTTCAAAAATGTATTGGTAATATTTTTCCTTCAAAAATGCTTATCTTTCTATAAAAGTCTATTTTTATGTATATATTTCTATAAAAAGTCTATTTTTATACTTTCAGAGTTTTTTTTTTTTGTCCCAGTTTGATGGTCAACTATTTGCCCATAGCTGAGACCCTAACAGGTGCTACCACACTGGGTTAAATTGGATCTGGGAACAACAGGTGGTTTCATGCTCCTCACAACCACTCAATTAGAGGCGTTGCTGTTGGATGCAGTTTACTGTCATGCCTAGGACCACCGTTAGTAGTAAATTGAGATTGAGACTATGCTAAATCAGCTCGGTCACTGCGTTCTATCCCATGGCTTCCCATGGGCTGACAACATAAACAAAAAGTTTATGGTCCACACTAATTCAATTAAAAGGTTAAAAAGGAGGCCCTCATCAATACTAAAAGAGCGATAACTGCTACTGGACTTAAGAAACTTAAGAAAGATTTTTTTCAATTTCATAAGAATCTATTACTACCGAAGGTTGTGGGAGCAGAATATGTGTTAAGTGCCATACGTGATACACACTTGGGCGATCATGTCTCGAAAGAGACATGACTGACTGGGCAGAAGACTATCCTGCAGTAGGTTGCTATTACTTTCTACGGTAGACTGGTTGCCAGCCAAGGCTATAGAACCCAATCTGTCCTGTTATTTAACCCATAACTGGAAGGAAGAGACGGGTTAATACCTTTCCCAAGGGTATTTGCGCGTAAGTGTATACAATGGATTCAACTGGAATTCGAACTCGGCTCCCCGATTTCTCGTTCCGAGCCGATATCCACTGCACCACAACGCACATCCGCAATATATATATATTGGTCATCCACATACAAACCTGTTTCGCTGTATAACAGCTCATCAGTGTGGTTAGACATCTACTTTTGGACGGGATCGAAACTCGACCGATTTGGTGTCAGTCGGAGTCGTTAACCCCTAAGCCAAAAGCAGAATACCCGGATTAAAGGGAAAGTTTAATGCCGAGTATCCTATCCCCAAAATACAACACAATTTTCAAGGAAAAGAAATGTTTTGTAGAAAAATAAAAAGAAGAATTATATATTTCCTACATACACAATAAATAGACAATTGGTATTTTTTTAGTGTCCTATTTGTTAGGTTAGCAAGATATCTTCAAAGTTCAAAAGTTCAAAGAGTTCGTTTAAGTGAACTGTGATTTGTGAAGATAAGTCAATGTTTCGCTATGTGTACTAACGTCAGATATTGAGTTTTTCTTTTGTGAAGTAAAGGCAAAATGGTGTCTTGAGTGTAAAATGAAAGCGAGTATAAATTGTATTTGTTCCTCTTTCTTTGTTTATTGTCAGTAAAAGTAAAATAAAGAACATAGCGTGAAAGAGAAAATGAGATGTGATGGTTTCGGAAAAAGAAAAAGACAGAAAAATACAGAAAAATACACAAATAAATTACCAGAGAAAATAAATATTTATCGTGTGTAATTTTGGGGGAGTCAGAGAAAGTGTCTTGCTGTTGTTGTTGTTGTTGTTGTCGTTGTTGTGCCCCCTTTAGTATCCGGTGTTCTCTGACTGTTTGATAATTGTCCTTACTTGCTACTGAAAATGTGAATAAGTAGCCAACTCAATCTCGTGATCGGCACCGTGATTTATTTTTGGCGGCAAAACCATAAACACGGGTCATTGAATGTTTAATTTGTTTTTTTGTCCAATCGGCAACCAGAATCACAAAATTTATTTTCAATTTTATTTATTTATTTATTTATTTATTTATTTACTTATTTTAGTCATAATTTGTTTGAAGTGATTCCGTTCTTATTTAGACAGTGCTTTTTTGACTTTTTTGTGTTTCGGCTATTTGCTTTAAAGTATAGAATTTATATTCTATAACGTGAAACTTCAAAGAGGTTTAACCAATGATTGAATCACACCACTTAGTCCATTCGATTGTCATTTATGTGTGATCTAACATTTTCGTTTCCATTTTTTAAAAAATGGTTTTAATTATTCTTCTATTCAGACATGTTAAATAATAACAAATATCAAATAAAAGAAACAGTATGGTATGGATTTTTGAATGAAAACTATCGAATTAAATTTTTATTTTGATTTAATTCCAAAACCGCAATTCCTTTCTAAGCCAATATTGGTAATTGCAAGAATTTACAAAATTAACAATTAGAAAGAAAATAAAAGTGTAAGTGGGCCAAGCAGTTTTTATGTTATATATTCTGAATGCAGGTTAAATGCAGAAAGAAATGAATAAATCGTGGAACAGCAGACAAAAAACAATGGCGGTGAAATCTCATCAGCGTTCATTCAAACGGAAACGGAAACTGACGTGCACTAAAGTCAGTCACAAAAAAAAAAAAAAGAAGAAATCATGCTTTTTATTATTTTCGTCCTTGCCTTCCGATCGAATCATTTCTAAATACTCAGCGTATATTATTCTAGTCATTAACAGAAACTACACTACCGGCCATAATTATTAGGCCACCCCGTTTTTTTAAAAGAAATTATGTATTTCATACTATTTTTAAGTGGATAATTCTAAATGAAAATTGAATGGTTCTTTTGTTATTATTACTTTATATATATATATATATATATATTTTAATTTACATTTGCTCTGTAATATTTTATTACGTGGAGCTCTCTTCCTGTATCATTTTTTAATATTAAAATACAATTTTTAATATTAATTAGGATCGGGTTTTTGGAATTTACCTTCCTGCTTTTTCTGCTTGGATTAAAGTATCTGAATTAATATATATATATTACATAGCACACTTGGTATACAATCCAGGTAAATTTCGATAGAGACGAACTCAAGAGAACTCAGTGTTAAATTCATTTATTTAATTTAACAGAGTAATATAATTTATAAAAGATCTTAGATTATTACAATGGGTAATACATATTTCATCGCGTCTCAAAAGACCAACTGTTGTACCATTTGGGTCTGACGAGCCGTGATAATAACATCAGGACCCGGTGAAATATGTATTACCCATTGTAATAATCTAAAATCGTTTATAATATACATATATATATATATATATATATATATGTGTGTGTGTGTGTGTGTGTGTGTGTGTGTGTGTGTGTGTGTGTGTGTGTGTGTGTACACTACCGTGTATTTCATACTATTTTTAGTATTGATTACCAAATGAAAATAGAATGTTTTTCATTATTATTACTTTGCAAAATTTTACAAAACAAGGAAACAGAGATGAACTCGTCTGAATCACCCTAAATTGTTTTCATTCTTTCATTGATGAAACTGCAATATAGGTATTTATTAAATATTTATAAATACATCTGATGCACATGTTATTGTGCAGTGTTAACGAAGGAAACATTCTATTTTTATTTACAATTATTCCCTTGGCAATGAATACAAAAAATAGTATGAAATATATCATCTTTTAAAACAGTGAGGTGGCCGAATAATTATGGCTGGTAATGTACATGCTTTCATCAATTTGAATGAGTATTGGATTTTTTAAAACTTTTCATTCGAAGCAAAGCAGGACCGCCATTGTTGCGCAGTGGGTTAAAGTGTGTGTATGTGTGTATGTGTGTGCGTGCGTGTGTCTATGTCTGTGTGTGTGTGTGTGTGTGAGCGAGAGAGGGAGAGTGTGAAACAGACAGACAGAGAGAAAAAAGAAACAATGCACATGGGGTGTCGAAGAAAGGATAAGAGATGGATGGGATTTAAAGAGATAGAAGATGGCAATTGGCGCTGCATTTAAATGTTTAGAGATCGTGGCTATCCCGAAAGCAAATAAACGTAGGCGAGAAATAAAAGGGTGAGACGTAAATGCCAATCTAGCAACACGCGTAAATTCATTTGGTTGGGAAACCAGAGAAAGAAGCTCGTCAGAGCAATTGCCATGAATATATTTGTAGAAAAGACAGAGGGATGCCACATTACGTCTACGAGAAATAATCGTAATAGTAAAAATAGCCGTTTCTTTATGAGGAAACATTCGACCTTCATTGACCGACAATTACTTCTCGGTTTAAACCTTTCTTCACTCTTTGGCCATCGGGCAGAAATCAAAGTGCAGTACCTGTTCTCCTCATCTTTAATGTTAATGCTAAAAGTTCGTAAACACTTGCGAAATGGGTCTATCTGGTCCAGCACAATCGAGACAAGCGATGGGTTCAGAAAGGGCAAGAGACACCGTCGGTTCCAAAACAAGATCGATTCGACAAGAAAGTCATGTTGTGCGTTTGGTGGAACTTTGAAGAAATCGTGCATTTTGAGTTGGTTCCGAATGGTCGTGTCATCAGTGCCGAACTTTACTGTCAGCAACTTGAGCGGGTCTACGAAAAGTTGAAGCAAAAGTACCCGGCTCTGATCAACCGAAAGCGCGCTTTGATGCAGCAGGACAATGCCAAGCCACACACCGCCAGGAAGACCAAGACAAGTTTGAAGAGCTGACGTTGACGTTCTGCTACATCCAGCCTACAGTCCTGACTGTGCTCCATCAGATTACGGCCTTTTCCGCTCAATGTAACACTTTCTGAAGGGCCGCCGATTCGACTCGTTTGATGAAGTCGAGGAAGCGTGTCAAGAATTCTTTGATTCGAAGCCGGCTGAATGGTACTTTGACCAGATCCGAAAGCTTGCAGATTGATGGCAGAAAGTCTTGGAAAATGATGATCATTATTTTGAGCAATAATTTTTGTTGTTTTGCGAGTAAAATTTCAATTTTTTGCAAGTGTTTTCTTGTAACCTTAGATTACTTGGCGAGTAAAATTTCAATTTTTTGCAAGTCTTTACCAGCTTTTGGGACAACCTAATATTAGCCATGCATCGAGGGAGTAGCAGGTGCTACTCACGTGACGTTTTTCTTAACTACTTGACTATTGGACAGGGATTAAAGTTTAATATCTGTTCGACTCGCCTATAATGCTAAGAGACATTTTAGCGGTTTCTACGCGAAGAAACATTCAACATCCATTAGCTGAGCAGTCACGGTTACACGTGTTACGCATTTCTTCTCCCCCTGGGCAACCAGCTAGGATCAAAGTGTAATATCTGTTCTCAGATTCGCATTGCTTGCTCGCCAGCCGGGTTTGGCAGCAATGACTAATTTTTGACAAGCAATGACCAACTTTGACAAGCAATGACCAGCTAAGACCAGCTTTATACCCAGTTACAGCGTAAGCAGGAGCAGAGTAATCTTTGACCAATGACCTGAGCGTATGCGCCCAGGTTCCCCAACATAAAAACTGACCTTGTGTTACAACTCTCTCTAGTGGCGGAGTAGGGTAAATCCTGAACCAACGTGTAGTATCTGTTCTCCCTATGTCTAATGTAAATGGTAATATTAGCCGTTTCCTTATAAGGGAATATTTGGCATTCATTGACGAAGCAGATAGTTACACGAATTATGCTCTTCTTCACTGCTTGACCACCAGGCTGAGATCAAAGTGTAGTATCTTTTCGACTCATATTTAATGCTAATAGTAATATTAGCCGTTACCATATAAAGAAATATTCGGCATTTATTGTCCGAGCAACAAATCCTACTCGAGTTACGCTTTTCTTCATTTCTTGGACACCGAGCTGGGATCAATGTGTAGTATCTGTTCTCCTCATCTCTAATGCTAAGGGTAATATCAACCGTTTTCTATAAGAAATCATTCAATATCCATTGGCGAAGTAGCCAGTTTTACTGTTGGCTTAAATTTATAAAATCTTTTTCTTGTCTATATTTCTGAGATGAGGTAGTATTTACATTATTCGGACTATTATCCTCATCTTTGTTGCCATTTGTACGACGTTTCGGCCACTGTACGTTCCGGTCTTCTTCAGGTGCTAGAAATTTCGAATTCCCATATACCCCAATTATTGTAATAAACTACATCCGGCAGCAAGGTATCTGATCAGGAAATTTGGAAGAGCATGAACCAACTTGTTATGTACGTACCTATGGACAGTAATAGGTACGTCCCGATCCTTATAAAATACGTTCAACTCTATTGAGAGGGTGCTGTTTTCTTATTGTTTAGCAGTTCTCCACTAGCAGTGGTTATTTACTTCACAAAGTCTTGTATTTGATGATATTGTTATAAATATTACTATTTATTTCCAACTTCCGTTTGAGTGATTTGAAGTTTCAACATTTTGGTGACGATGATTAGACCGTCGAAGATTTGATAACATACAACTCCATTTCTGAGCGAACACGTGACTTTAAGAATTTTGAAAAATTAAAAGCAAAGGTTTAAACTCAAAATCTGCTATTTTTAAAAATGTATATAATACATACGTACTTATAGACAGTAATGGCTATGTTCCAATCCTTATATAATACGTTGGACTCTATTGAGAGGGTGCTGTTTTCTTACCGAGTAGGACATTGGAGGATTACACCGGGGACTTTTCTTGAAGGAAAGATTCCAAGCTACAAAAGTTGGTACGAATACCACGGATGTTCGTAAAAGGAAAGTTGAGAGGTCTAGGCGATTTAACTTTGCTTGGTTTAGTTTTGTTTATTAATATACTGTTGTTCATGTTTATTGTTAATGAAGAGAGACCTCAAGTAGAGTTGGCAGACAGTCATTGACTGCGACATGCGGACTGCAGCAAAGTGTGGTCTCGGGGTTGCCCACCGGAAGCGCTTGCAGGGACACCTATCAATGTGTGACATGGCACTGCAAGAACCCCGATATTATGCAACTGTTGGTCAGAGCAGGCACTCTCAACGCTACACAAGAGTTAGGGCTCCTAACTACCAGTTAGAAGCAGCGACCAGAAAACTACCAACCCGGTACTTTCACAATGAAGAGACGTTGCCATTGACCACGCACATCGCAGGAAAATCGCTGAAGCACCAATACTGAGGTCTGATGAGAGGAAGAAAATCGGAAACACATTTCTGAGCAGGGAACAAAGGATGAGCCTCTATTCCTTTATAATAGAAGTTGGGGGAGTATGAACCGGGCGATAGAAGATTCTATCTACTCCAATTAAAAAAAAATATTTCGAACAGCATCTACAATCATAAAGTTTTAAGTAAAAGTAATCCATTAATTATTAAATATGTATTTTCTTTTACATATTCCAAACAATTCCATTAACCCATCCTTGCAATTCACTGTTGAAGTGAAAAATAATTGTACTTTGCCTTTCTTAGACGTTCTTGTTTAATGTTGAGATGGTTTATCGCCATCCGATATTCACTGGTTTGTACTCTAATTAAAATTAATTTGTTCCCAAGTCCGTAAAATCCCGTAAAATCCCGTAAAAGTCCCGTAAAAGTCCCGTAAAAGTCCCGTAAAATCAATTTTATTCCTATACTGCACATTCACCCTTTGTTTTTCTTGTGTCTTTGATCAAGAACTTTAGAACATTCATCACATCTTCAGTGACAATGGGTATTCCACCAAATGTCATAAATCACGTGATTGATCGTAAGATCTGTCGCTTTAACAAACCGACTGTTTTTGGGCCTAGTCTTTGTCCAACTTATTTGAAACTGCCGTGGTTAGGTAGGCAAATCAGATGTTTGATGACAATGTGTCTTCTTGCATTATCTCATAACTGTCAGGTTACGTGTTGTTCTCGGTACCCGATCGGTGTTTCCTTCTTTTGTCAAAGATGGTCTTTCCCACTTCCAAAATAGTCCCGTTGTATACAAGTTTAAATATCAGTTTGACACTGAATATGTGGGACAGAAAAATAAGAAACTACAGACCCGAATCACTCAACATGTTTCTGACAGTAGAAAAGCAGACAACCCGATTCTCCCTTTGAGGGCAACTCAAACTCAGACTGACGTTGTAACTGTCGAACTCTCTGTCTTCGGGTGGTGAGGAAGCCAGACGAGGCTTCGCCGAAGGATGGAGCTTCGTCTGGAAAAAACTAGACAGCAGCCCGACCTTGCCTTGTGCAGGATCTACGGGATATTTTAGCCTAGCTTAAGTGCTTGGGTATCTCTCAATAAAAATAGCCTTGGGTCGCATTCCCCCTCAGTGGTTAGGCAAATAAATAACGAGGATGACTCAACAATAAGCCAGTACATCCCTGATAGTCCAGACTGTGCCAAAGCATCTGAAGATAGCTGCTTTATTGTTCCGCAGAAAACCCGCTCTGCAAACCATTTGCGTCTACCTGGGCTGTACACATCAAGTTACACAGACCGGGGCAGTGCAGACAGAAAGAGAATTTCATTCGTTCTCTTTGTCTATTCGAAGGACAGTGATTAGCAATTTTTCTTTTTATACTCTGTCTATAACCATTAGTATTTTATTGTTCTTTTTACTAATAAATTGTTTTAGTCGTGTTTTAACCTCCACCCTCCTCATTTATTATTCTCTGTGATCAGTTATCTTTTTGCTGTCGTCAAAAGTCTGCCAAAGATTTCTTCTGATAATATGTTGGCCTGAAAGGAAGCCTAAAAATTAAATTTAAAAAATGCCTTCGTATCTATTTATTTATGCTCTGTGGCATTCTTGTTCATATATATATATATATATATATATATATATATATATATATATATATATATATATATGATAAAATTTCTGTGGCTGTACTCAGCAAGTTACACAGACCGGGGCAGTGCAGACAGAAAGAGAATTTCATTCGTTCTCTTTGTCTATTCGAAGGACAGTAATTAGCGATTTTCCTTTTTATACCCTGTCTATAAGCATTAGTATTTTAGTGAGGCTCGGTGGATTTCCTATAGATAGCCAAGACCAGGAGCGTGAGGCTAGCAAGCGCTATCGGGGTCAGTTAGTTCGGTATAGGTTAAACAAGATGTCTAACGAAGCCGTGAATATGAGTGCAGATTTGCACAAAGAAGAGATCCTTAGAGTTAGTGATCGGTACATTTGGGAGGTTGATACTCCGGAGGAGCGTACTCTAAAGATATTTGTCGGGCATTTTGGCGGCATTTCGAGAGCCGCTTGCCAAGGAGCGAGATCATGGAGGGCGAAGTT
The DNA here is from genome assembly GCA_037127315.1 of Ascarosepion bandense. Classification (NCBI taxonomy): domain Eukaryota; kingdom Metazoa; phylum Mollusca; class Cephalopoda; order Sepiida; family Sepiidae; genus Ascarosepion; species Ascarosepion bandense. Next base: position 2,870,151 of record JBBBDQ010001383.1, on the reverse strand, counting down.
TACTTGGCATTGAAGAGGGTTGGCAATGGCAAGTCTCTGGGACTTGATGGTTTACCCTATGAACTGTATTTAAGGTTGTCGCACATCTTTGATTCTTCCGGTGGTGTTCAACAACTGGTTCCGTCAGGGGTCCGTGATTCACATGTGATCATGCTGTTGAAAAAGGACAAGTGTGCTGAAAATGACTTAGACAGCAACATGGCTCCAACAGGAGTCCGTCACCGATGGGGTGTTGTCACGCTGTTGAGAAAGGGCAAGAATAGTCGGCGGGATTTAAATGAATACTGACCCAGAAATCTGCTAAATTTTTCTCAAGATTCTGACGGAGCATTTGCAGTCAGTTGCCGAGATTCTGTTGTAGGTCGACTTGTGCTGTGAAGTGCTGAACATTTCAGAGCAACATGCATCTGATCCACACGATCCTAGAGAGTGTAGAAGACGTCGAGCAAACCGTGCTGATCAATTCGGATCAGACCAAGGTATTTCATAGTGTCGAGCATCGATACCTGGCTGCTATCCTACAGGCAGCCGGATTCAAATTCTACTTATGCATTTGTATCAGCCTCTTATATTGTTTCCTAAGTGGTGTGGTGAACGGGTCGGGCGCTTTTGCGCTGTCTCGATCAGTTTATTAGGTTTTCCGACTGTCAACCCTAATCTACGTTTTGGCCTTGCAGGCCGGTCCTACGTGGAATCGGTTTCTCTGAGGTGCTAGAGCCTGGGTTTTTGCGTACGCTGATGACGTATCCATTTTCGTGTTAAATTTTAGCAAATTGTTATTTGAGTCGTTTATCTGGTTAGCTAGGTATAGTGCCGAAATTATGGTATTTAAAGCCGGTGTTCCACCCTCACTGCCGTTATCTGGCGAATATTTGTCCCTTTTGATCGGAATTTCATTTGCATTTTATCTCATTTCGGAGTAACTCAGACAGACGAAGTTTATTTTTACGAATGACTAGTGTGAATTTTTTAAAGTAGGGTCTATTTTTCTTAATTTTCTTTCTGAAGTTTTCACTCCAAGTTTTTAAATTTTTGAATTTTTATTTTTTTATTTTTTTATTTTTTTTTATTTTTTGTAACACTATTTTATTTTTTTAGCTTAGTTCGTTTTTTACATTTGATTTTTTCTGTTTTATTTTCTAACACTTTCGTTGTTTTTATTTGTAAACCAAATTTTAATTTCGAAGCATTAATTTTTACGTTTCGTTTAGTTTTTTTATCTTAAAGCAGAATTTTATTTTAAATTTTCCTTTCGTTGTTTATTGATATCGTTTAGTTTTATTTTGAATGCTTGTACTTACGTTGTTTAATTTACACTAAATCTCTTTCTTGTAATTGTATTACAAATTGGTGTGGTCAAATTGGCTCAGACTCCCCACCATGTGGAACTTACAAGTGGAAGCCCGTCGGCATGGGCGGCAGAAAAAAGACCTGAATATTACAACTGTCTGAAAAAGAAATACAAAGAATTTATTTCGGGTCATTAACTGTTGGCTGTACTTTCGGTAATGGAGGCAGTTGCAACGAGGACAATATTCCTGCTGACAAGGAAAGTCGACGGGAGTCATCAGGAAGATGATGGAAGAGGCCCTAAAGAGCCTCAATATTGGGGTCAAGGTGTTGGCACGTTGTAGTAACGCCATGTGACAGCTTGGTTGGCTTGGGTGGCAGACAGGCCAAAAAAGAAAGGGCCAGAATATTACAACTGCCTGAAGAAGAACCAGAAAGATTTCATTTCGGGCCATGAACTTTTGCTTGTGCTTTTGGTAATGGAAACGGTTGCAACGAGGACAATATCCCTGATGACAACGGACGTAAAGTCGAGGAAGTTGATGAGTGTCAGCAGGGGTGGGGTTATGGAAGAAACACTAAACAGTCTCAATATTTGGGCTAAGTATGTCGTAGTAACGCCATGTGGGGCACCCTGCTGGTGACGGAGGAGGCAGCTAAGTGTTTGATCGAAGACACCCTCATCATGAAATCGGTCAGATTGCAAACGGAATAGATGGGCATCCGGAATACCCGGAATACCTTACACGGAGTGCCCATGAAGATAACGGAGGACCATCATGTTGGCGTGTTTTTTCTTTGTTTTATTTTGTTGTTGTTGTTGTTTTTGTTGTTTTTTTGTTTGTTTGTTTTTTTATTATTGTTTTTTATTTTTTGTTTTGTTTTTTCAACTACGGCTAGGTCTAGGACATTTCGGCTATAAATAGTAAAGCGAGCATTGCCACTGACGTCTTTGTCGTGATAGTAACAATGACCTGAAAGGTCTCTTTGGATCTCTCCGACACTCTTACTTGCGGAGGTTGTTCGATATATGCAATTGTAAAATGTTGCCGTCCTCACTACTGGGTTTATGGTGTCGCATGGCATTTGTCCAAGGCTTTCCCCGGAGGAAACTCGGTACCGAAACCAGCAACACAGACTGCAACAGCAACAGCAACGACAAAAGAAGCAACGCGGACAGAGAAGCATGGCCAGGACCTCGGAGTGTGTAGCTTAAGTAGTAAGGATGAGGAAGACAAAATATGTAGCGCCTCACCCAAAGCAGGATGTGCCACTCAAAATGTCGGGATTGTCTAAAAAAGATGCAAGGAATCAGCCACGGAAGAAGCAAGTTCACAACTAACAACTAGCAGCAGCAGTAGCAGCAGCAGTAGCAACAGCAGCAATTACCATTAAAAGAACAGAAGAAGCCGAAGCTAGCGAACCAGCACCTGCAAAATTAGCAGCATCAGCAGCTCGACCCGCCCCAACCGCTGCTGAAATCGGATTCGCATAAAGAGGAGGGGAAGATGCCCCATACAGATTCTCCTCGCTGAATAGGGAAACGTGGGGAAGAAGCAGAAGAAGAATACTGGTAAATACGCTAAAAAAAGACAGATAATCTGATCGTAGTAAAGCGGAGAAGTCCACAGAAAGAGTCAGGACCCAATCTGATTCGACGTCGCTAGTAAGAACCGACCTACCGGAGCCTCGGAGTAAATCAAGAGGCCTCTACTCTTCCCCTTCTAGGGCTCCGTCTACTCCCACTCCTAACCCATTCCAGTGGAAAAAGAGCTAAACAGTCTCCAAAAGAAGAAAATATGTTGTGGGCAAAACGAGCTCTATTGAGACCCCTTTTTAAATGTCCCTTTATATCGTGCTTTGAATGTGCGTTGTGGTACAGTGGATATCGACTCGGAACGAGAAATCGGGGACCCGAGTTCGAATTCCAGTTGAATTCCTTGCATTTACTTACGCGCAAATACCCTTGGGAAAGGTATTAATCCATCTCTTCCTTCCAGTTATGGGTTAAATAACAGAACAGACTGGGTTCTATAGCCATGGGTGGCAACCAGTCTACCGCAGAAAGCAATGGCAACATACTGCAGGATAATCTTCTACCCAGTCAGTCATGTCTCAAGAGAGACATGATCGCCCAAGCGTGTTTCACGTATGGTACTAAAACTGACTGATATAGAGCTTTGAAGCTAACCTCCCGTCGGGGACATTTCACTGGACGGACGAATTACGTCTTATGTAGACTGCGGCAGTTATGGACAATACCGTGAGTTCTGACTCCCGCAGATTTTCGTCCAGTGTATAAGGTCTTTCAACGTAGAAAATGTTTATCAATCTAGCCAGTTTGAATGTGAGGGACTTGAAAGATCGATCGGAATAAAGCAGCCCATCTGATTCGTGTTCTCTTGTCCTTCGGTGTGGGTGATATGGCCGTGATCCAGGAGACATATCTGCGAATTAATGCACGTGTGCTATCTGGCGACTTTGTTGTTTATTCAGCATATGGGGATCAACGTACTATAGGTGAGAGGGTGGACTTAATCCAACTCAATGTCGGATGTTGATCGTGGCTGATATTGCTGTTAATGGTGGTTCGTTTCGAATTGTTGCGGTTTACGGTCAGGTAGAGCGCGTCTATTTTTTCCGTCGGTTGGCTACGTGGTTGTCTTTCTCTGGTTTTCGCCGACTGAAGTAGCTAGCTGCGAGGAGGAAATCACAAACGGCCAAGTTCACTTGGCATTGCAGAGGATCGCAGTGGCATGTCGCCAAGACTTAATGGTCTGCCCTACGAATTGTACTTGAGACTGTGCAGAGTTTAACTATCGTGTTCAACAGATGGTTCCAGTATGTTCGTTTCTGACTGGATCTCCAGGGATGTGGTCAAGCTGTTGAACAAAAGCGAGAATGGTGAGCAGGATTTAGATGATTACAGGCCCGTAACGCTGCTAAAAACAGAGTTAAATATTTTGGCCAAGATCATGATAGAGCGTTTACAGTCAGCTGCCGATAATCTGTTAGGACCTGATCAGACGTGCTTCAGAACAACCTGCATTTGATCCACGAGATCCTAGATGGTGTAAAAGACGACGAGGCGTTCGATTTAGTCGATCATCAGTACATGACTGCTGTCCTGCAGGTTGCTGATTCAAAAGCGACTTCTGCAAGAGGATCAGTCTCCTCTACCGCTCTTTCTATGCTGTGGTACAGATGAACGGAAAACAGTTGCGCGTCTTTACACTGTCACGGTCAGTTTGTCAGGGTTGTCTACTGTCACCCTTACTTTATGCTTTGGCGTTGGAGCCTCTCCTGTGTCGACTGAGGGAAAGAGCGTGCGGTTTGGCCCTACATGGTGTCCTTGGTAGATTTCGAGCCAGGGTTTCCACGTACGCTGATGACATTTCCATTTTCGTGATGTCCCGCGACGATATTGAGATTAGACAGAAAGTGTTTGAATGGTACGAAAGGGTCAAGAGGCTCAAGATTAGCTGCAACAGCTTGAAGTTAGGTTAATGAAAACGGTCGATCTTCTGGGTTTCGGCGTTCTACCTATGTATTCGACTCCACAACTACATTTAAAATAGCAGATTAACAGAATTAATATGAGGGAGGGCAGATGGAATGGCAGATATAGTTTTAAACACAATACGTTAGCTGCAAAATAACACTTACGTGAACTTAATGAAATCCATTAAACACTGCTGCCATATCTGGTCGAGTGCTCCTGCTATCCACCTAGGCGTCCTTGACAAAATCCAACGGAGAATCTGTAATGTGATCGATCCCGACTTAGCATCCGCCCGTGTATTGAACACTGCTGTTATATCTGGTCGGGTGCTGCTGCTATCCACCTAGGTGTCCTTGACAAAATCCAACGGAGAATCTCTAATGTGATCGATCCCGATTTAGCATCCGCCCGTGCATTGAATACTGCTGCCATATCTGGTCGGGTGCTCCTGGTATCCACCTAGGTGTCCTTGACAAAATCCAACGGAGAATCTGTAATGTGATAGATCCCGACTTGGCAGCTCAGATACAGTCACTTTCTCACCGGCGCAATGTGGCTTCCCTGTGTCTCTTCTACAAATGCTTTCACGATTTCTGCTCCGATGAACTTAGTTCACTGGTGCCCCCTATATATATAAATTTACTCGAGCCACAAGATTAGCAACTAGGTCCCACCCTTTCACTGTAAAACCAATAAATTGTAAACGCAAATTCTACTCCATCAGCTACTTTTCTCTTTTAGAAAATTATCTGCTGCCTCGATGCACTAAATATATATACGATGTTTAGAACGGCTCATGATTAAACATAATAGACATTCGTTGTCTCTTATATTTAACAGTATATGTTTAGAACGGCTCATGATTAAACATAATAGACATTCATTGTCTCTTATATTTAACAGTATATGTTTAGAACGGCTCATGATTAAACATAATAGACATTCATTGTCTCTTATATTTAACAGTATATGTTTAGAACGGCTCATGATTAAACATAATAGACATTCATTGTCTCTTATATTTAACAGTATATGTTTAGAACGGCTCATGATTAAACATAATAGACATTCATTGTCTCTTATATTTAACAGTATATGTTTAGAACGGCTCATGATTAAACATAATAGACATTCATTGTCTCTTATATTTAACAGTATATGTTTAGAACGGCTCATGATTAAACATAATAGACATTCATTGTCTCTTATATTTAACAGTATATGTTTACAACGGCTCATGATTAAACATAATAGACATTCATTGTCTCTTATATTTAACAGTATATGTTTACAACGGCTCATGATTAAACATAATAGACATTCATTGTCTCTTATATTTAACAGTATATGTCTAGTAAATATAGATTAGGTTGTTACAAAAATAATGGCCTATTTCAGAAACATGATTTTATTTTTAAAAATTAACTGTAGAAAGGTTGAAATTAGTCAAAATACGAGCCTTGAGCATCTCTGCGACACTACAATCGATCAACGAGATAATTTATTTCTCGTTGATAAAAGGGATATCGGCTGTGATGCAACAAAATCTTTCAAAACTGATTCCACCTCTAGTTTGGACCTAAACATTTTACCATTTAAAAATGTGCTTCAGTGTTAAAAAAAAAAGATAATCAGTTGGCGAAACATCAGCAGAATAGGAAGAATATGGTAAACTCTCGTATCCCAAGTCTGTGAGTTTTTGCAACGCAATTCTTGCAACATGTGGCCGCGCTTTATCGTGGAGCAGAATTGGGCCACGTCGATTCACCAATGCATGTCTCATTTTTTTTTTTTTTTGCAGGCGTGCATGCATTTCAGCAAGCTGAGTGTAGTAAAACTCTGTATTAATGCTCTCTTATCCACCTAGGTATCCTTGACAAAATCCAAGAGAGAATCTGTAATGTGATCGATCCCGACTTGGCAGCTAAGATACAGTCGCTTTCTCACAGACGCAGTGTGGTTTCCCTGTGTCTCTTCTACAAATACTTTCACGGCTTCAGCACCGATGAACTTAGCTCGCTGGTACCCCCATATATGAATTTCCTTGAGCCACAAGATTAGCAAGTAGGTCTCAACCTTTTACTGTGAAACCAATAAAGAGTAAACGCAAATTCTACTTCATCAGCTTCTATTCTCTCACTTCTCGCCTGTCGAATTCCCTTTCCCACAGCTACAATCTTTAAGAATTCAAATGTAAAGTCAATAGTCATCCCCTGTCTCACTAACTTTCATCCTCTCTCTCATGCTCTTTTCTCCGTTCACCCCACTCTCATCAGTATTCTCATCCTTCTCATAACCTCTTCTTGACACCCCCTGTAACCTGTCACTCTTTCTCATAACATTCCTTCTATGTAACACTCTGCTCAACAGTGGTAGTAAAATGCCTTGCTTGGGGCCACATAATTATATTTAAAAAAAAGCTATAGTGAATTATTGCAGTCGCCATAATCTTTTGCTGATGCAACTTTGGCTTTGGGAAATGTTTAGGGGACTCATCATGATCAAGTCAATGACCTGATCGTTTACGGTTATCATAAAGTGGTTATTTGTTCAAGAAAGAAATCATTGCAGTTACTCAGAAAAAGCATCGAGCACACTTCAGAACAACTATGTTTTTGATTTTCATTGAAACCATGAGAAACCTATTTATCCAGCTTTTTTCAGTCTGTCAGTCAAGTGCCATAAGTGATACACAGATGGGCTATCATGTCTCGAAAAAGACATGACTGACTGGGCAGAAGATTATCCCGCAGTAGGTTGCCATTACTTTCTGCGGTAGACTGGTTGCCATCCAAGGCTATAGAACCCAATCTGTCCTATTATTTGACTCATAGCGAGAGAGGGAGGAGATGTATCAGATTATTAAGTAGTAATTATGAGGGATCAGTTTATTACTTCATAACAATATAAAACTGATCCCCCACTTTATGTCAACTAGAAGCCTTAATTATGTTTCCAACTATTATATTGAGTCAGTCAGTTAAGTACCATACGTGATACACGCTTTGAGCGATCATGTCTCGAAAGAGACATGACTGGGCAGAAGATTATCCCGCAGTAGGTTGCCATTACTTTCTGCAGTAGACTGGTTGCCATCCAAGGCTATAGAACCCAATCTGTCCTATTACTTGACTAATAGCTAGAGGGAGAAGAGATGTATTATATAATTACGTAGTAATTAGTAGAGGATCAGTTTATTACTTCATAACAATAGAAAACCGATTCCCTCTTTATGACCAGTGGAAGCCTTAATAATGATTCCAACTATTATATTCAGTCAGTCAGTTAAGTGCCATACATGATACACGCTTGGACGATCAAGTCTCTTTCGAGATATGACTGACTTGGCAGAAGATTATCCCTCAGTAGGTTGCCATTGATTTCTGCGGTAGACTGGTTGCTAACTAAGGCTATAGAATCCAATCTATCATGTTATTTAATCCATAACTAGAAAGGGGAGAGATTGATTAATACCTTTCCCAAGGGTATTTGTGCGTAAGTGAATGTAAGGAATTTAATTGTAATTCGATCTCGGCTCCCCGATTTCTCGTTCCAAGCCGGTAACCACTGCACCACAATGCGTGAGACAGTTGCAATACTGACACCAAGCGTTTAGGACATTTCTCTGTCACTTTGACGTAGGTTTTGCTCAACAATTGCTTGCAATTGTTCGTTGTCAAGACTGCATGTCCGTCATCTACCTTCCTCATCTTCAAGGCTATCATCACCAGTACAGAATTTCTGGAACCACCCTCGTACTGTCTCATCGCTTGTTGACCCATCTACCTATGCTATGTTGATATTGGCAGGAGTTTGGGAGGCACGGAACCAAAGTTTGAACTCATGCAAGAAAAGTAAATGAAGATCATATTTTGTCATGTTCATAATTAAGGGTTTCTATGCTTCAAGAATATTTCTGTCAAAAATAAGTTAAAATTTATTAAAGAGCAAACATTATGTATACCAAAATTCACTTAATATATATTGTAAATACTATGTTAAAATGGCTTTTCAAAATAAAACACTTCTTCGAGCGGCCAGTATTTTTTGTAGCAATCTAATATATATATATATATATATATATATATATATATATATATATATATATATATATATATATAGGTACCTCCAATCAATTCTTAGATACCTAAATTTAAATTGAAAATTTAAAAATAATTAATCTATCTTCAAGCTTTAAAATTAGATCTATTTGAAAGCCAAGGGATTAAAGTTAGTAATTCCAATAATCAAAATACACTGGTGTATTTTAAACTGAAATTATATCGATTGGAATCCGAAATTTTTCGAAAAAAAAAACAAACTTTAAATTTTCCGCCATTTTTTGATTTATGGACAGGTTATGTCAACAGTAGCCAACTTTCTGTTTAAAAAATCTTGAAAAAAAATATACATCAAAGACACTTTTTTAAAGTCAATTGTTTAAATTGAACCTTACCTTAATCTGATTTCACACAATAGTAATTCCTTACTTGATAAAATTTAAGACAGAAACTTATCTTAAATACAGTCGTCTTGTCATAACGTAATTCGAGCTGTGATTGATTGAATATGTCAGCTACTATTCTGTCAACACCCCAAGTATGGCGTCCGGAAGTGCCAAATTTTTATGTATCTAAAAAACCGGTTTCTGTTTTTTAACTGCATAGCTAACCATAACATAATATTTTCATTAATTACATAATATTTTATACAATGTTCGTTTAGTATGATAGCTGGATGATTGAATATGCTTGCTAAATAAATCAAAATTGAAATTGCTTTTAAAATAATTTTACAATTTAATAACAAAGAATGAAATTAAAATAACCCAGTAAAGTTATGAAATATTATACTAATTATTAATATTTTTATTATGCCTTATTCATATTAATTAGTAAGATAACTAGGCAAAAATATCTAATTTAATTTTTACATAACTGTAGATGTTATAAATAAGTATCTATATTTTTTGTACATGTCATACTGTATTTATGCAATATCTTGAAAAGAAAGGAATTTAGGGAATATTTTGTGGCCCTGAGTTTTCTTAATTGGCATTCCAATCCTCCTCAGTTTTTAGCTGCTTTTCCAGGTACAGGTATGTAGGTATCTCCCTTAATTTGATTACTAAGGGTAAAATAATTTTATAACATGTGCTTTGTACAATCATTTACAATTTAAAAAAGAACATGAAAGTAGGAGTTAATCAATAAAAATGCATAAATTCAATAGTAGGATTAGGCTATGAAGTAAAATAGAAAAGATGTCTTTTTCATTCAATTGAAAATAAAAAAAAATGAAACCTTTTCCAATTTGTTTTAATCTTAGCTAGGCACCATAAAATTGTCCTACATATTTGTTTCTTAAAAACATTCTGCAAACACAAATAGAAATTAAACATATTTTTTTTTTAATTCCAACTTTCCTCTTGATTTTTTCCATTGTGAATGTAGGTATGTCCCTTAATTTGATAACTAAGGGTAAAAATAATTTTATAACATGTGTTTTGTACATTCATTTGCAATTAAAAATAAACTTTAAAGTATTAGGTTAACATTGAAAATGCATAATTTCATTAGTAGGATTAAGCTATGAAATAAAGAAACTAAAAAATGGCTTTTTAATTCAATTGAAAAGAAAAAATGAAACCTTTTCCAAATTGTTTTAATCGTAGCCTATCCACCATAACATTATAGTACATATTTATTTCTTAGTCACATTTGCAAACACACATTGAAAGTAAACATTTTTATCCCTAATAATTTCTTTCATGAAGCATTACCACATGCCATTGGAATGAACAGTCCAAAAAAGCAAAACAAATAAAAAAGAAGTTTTGATGTTTTTTCTAAATTCTGTCAGGTAGATAGATTCACAATAATATTAAAAATGATTAAACTAATAAGTTAAAAATATAAAAGTTACTTTAAATATTTAAATTCTGACTAGAAATGAGTTCTTTCTTGAGCGATTCAGAGACACGCATGAAAAGAATAGCAGTAAGATAAATACGGGAAAATTTTATGTAAGGGAAGACAATCCTTGAGTCACGTGACCTATTACAGATTTATATCGTTTATGGGCACCCGTACTTACCAAAAACGGGAAATTAACATGCAAAAGTAAAGTTTTAATTAAATTACAAAAAAAAAGCTACTCTTTTAGAGTAACTTTTTAAATTTTTCTATTAATAAATATATTTGCCACACATTAATTAAAAAACATCTGAGAGACCTATAAGGAGAAAATTGTAAAAGACTTATGAAACTTTTTAAATTACTTAATAAAAAATATGAAAAATAAAAGCAATTCTTGTAAAAATTCATTACTAACGGAAATTTTTTTTTTATTCAGACGATGACACAATTTTAATTTATATTTATAAAAGTAATTAAAACTTTACCCAAATAAAAATTGGCATAGTTTTATTGCATTTTTGTTTTCCTAATTCAGAACTGATTTTCTAAAAGGTAGTTTGTTTTGAAGAAAAAAAGATAGTTGATTATCTTTCCTTAATGACTCCTGAATTTAATGAAAACTATCTATATTTTGTGACCGAGTTGCATTTTTCGACATTTCTGGAAATTAAATATTGGTGGCGGGGGGAGTAACAAATTAAAAAATATATATTTTTTACCAATATTTTTTTAAAATAATTATTTCAAAAATCATTTCAGTCATTTGTGAATAAATCCTGAAATTTTCATAAAAATCAGACGATTATTTGAGTTTTGCAAGAATTTCCAAATTAATGTGTCTTTCATAGTCAAAAAATGCCTTCGCGTAATATTACGCTGTTGACGTAATAAACTCTAGCGTCAATTTGCCACTTTCACTGACGAGAGAAAAAAAAAAGATTTTCTACCACTAAATGAGCCTTTCAAAACCTGTTAGAACAATTTTAAAAAATTGTAAAAATAATTAAAAAATACTTTGATCTATCCTCTTTATGATAGCATAAACATTTTGCCGAGAACACTTTGTTTTTATTTAGTTTGAGGCCTTTTACTTCAGACTATGCTGATTTTCCCACGGTAAAATTGGAGGTTCCTATATATATATATATATATATATATATATATATATATAATCATCCGCAGAGAGATCTATTTCGCTGTATCACAGCTCATCAGTACGGTTTTGACATCCGATTGCTTTTTACCCAGGATTGAAACCCGACCGAATTGGCGTCAATCGGTGATTCTACCTCTGAGCGATAGGCGCTCGGTAGAAGGAAGCAGACTTTTAGCGTGTGATATACCATGTATTCATATGCCAGTAGTGAGTGTTTTCTAATTCATTACTGAATGAAAGATACGTAAATGCTAGGGTAGCAACTGTCTTTTTTTTTAAGTCTGTCATTCTTCCAGATTGCTCAATCAGGGTGTGAGATTTCTGTACAAATATCCTCAAGTTTGCATACGAACTTAACAAAGATAACAAAATCCCATTCCTTGACATCTTAATAGAAGATATTTTACTCTGAACTAAAAAAAAACATTAGCAGACTCTCATTAATAATGACTTCCCAAACAATATTGTAGATGAAGAAATAAGTTGCGGTTATATATATATATATATATATATATATATATATATATATATATATATTGTGTGTATTTTGGCAGCATTTTTTCATTAATGCAGGTTTCATTGAATAATATAGACAAGTTTTGTCTATTAATTTTGTGTAGGATCCGTTCATACCGTCTGATATACTTGATGGTGATGTCGTTAAAAGACAACAAAAAATCACAGTATTTGTTGAATTTTTTATCGGGTCTAAGCTTTCAGCTCACATAAGCCATTATCAAAGAGTAAATAATAACACACAGTAAACATAGAACATTTAAGCTATTAACAATACTACATTGGTTTTTTGCAAATCACTAACGGTGGGGGAAGAGTCGTAGCGGACAAATGAATTAGATGTAGTGGATTTAGTGTAATATATAATGAACTTAATTCTTTTGTTAGAGTCTGTCGGAGAAATATTAGTATTTATGAGTTTTTTTAGGATGTTTTCATCTAGTTGGTAGTTGGAGTGCATCTGGCTACGGTATAAGAGAGTGATATGTTTAGGATTGGTTGGGTTAGTATCATGTGTTGTTTTTTCCATGTTAAGCTTTTTAAGAAAGTAATGTATTTGTGTAATATAACAATCTGGGCCCACCCGAGGAAGCTGATGCAAGCGGGGGCGTTTCCGGTCGTTGAAAGGAACGGATGTTTGTTTGACCTTATTTCCGGCAGTAGCGGAAATGGCTACAAGAGGCAAACAGAACAGGTGTCTCTGAGAATTACGTGGGCGTGCGTGGGCGAGGCAAAATCCGGAAGTCCCGGTTTGGAGATTATAAAAAGACCTCGGCGCACGGATTTCACCAGACAGAGAGCCAGACAGACCAGAGTAGCAGGAGAGAGAGAGAGACACAACAGATACTACGACTCTCCCGTCAACCCTTAGAAGCGCGCTCTCTCAACACTCTCTGTTCCCTAGGCTACACGGTTCATCGTCATTAATAAAAATATAACTCATATTTTTTATATATATGCGTGTTTGTCTGTTTATCGATATATAACATTTGTTCATCAACTATGTAGTTGGGAAAATTATTATTGATGAGTGTCTGTTTTATGTTTTTTAGTTCACTGTAGAAGATCTGATTTGTAAATGAATTGACTTTTGCACGGTATAATAGATTTTTTATAATGGCTATTTTGTAATAGTGGGGGCATTCACTAATATAATTGAGTGTGGAGGGATTTTTTATTAGTGGGTTTTTGATACGGTGAGATAGTAAATTTATTGTTGTCAGTGTTAATTAATATATCAAGAAAAGGAATTTTGTTATCTTTGCTAAGTTCATAAGTAAATTTTAAAACTGAGTTATTTTGAAACTGTTTTTGAAGTTGTAAGATTTCATTAGTATTTTTAATTGATAGTAGGATATCATCAACATATCGTAGATATATTGATGGTTTTGTAAATTTTGCAAAGGTAGTATTTTCAAGGTTAGACATGTAGAAATTACTAAAAATCGGACCAAGCACTGAACCCATGGAGACTCCGTCACGTTGTATATATATAGTGTTGTTTGGATCAACAAAAGGCACTTCAGTAGTACAAGCTAGTAGAATTTTTCTTAGGATGTTGGGATTAATTTTGAGTGGGGGTAATGAAGGATTACTGTAAACATTTCTTATAATTATATCAATAGTTTCACTGACGGGTACATTAGTAAAAAGGTTTTCCACATCAAGTGAAGCTATGATTTCATTATTAGGTTTTTCACTCTTGAGGATTTGGATTGCCTCTAGGGTTGACTTTATGCTGTATTTACTCGGAAGGTAGGGTGTGATAAGCTGGTTAATATGTTTAGTTAACTGGTATACAGGAGTAGGAATTTGGGATATGATAGGGCGGAGAGGATAGTTAGGTTTATGAGTTTTTATGGTTCCGTATATGTAACCAGGTTTATAGTCACCAATAATTTTAGGGAGTTTTAAGGAATTCTGATCAGCGTTGTTGACACTAATGAGTTTATTAAGTTTAGATTTTAGTTGGTGTGTCGGGTTTTTGTTAATTTTTTTAAATTTTGTGTGGTCATGGAGTATGTGGTTGAGTTTTGTGTTGTAATCTGATTTGTTAAGTACAACAAAGATGTTAGCCTTGTCAGCTTTTTTTACAATTATGTGAAGGTGGTTGCGTAGTTCGTGCGCGGCACTTTTTAGTTGTTTCGATAGAATTTTTGAGGAGCTTCTGCTTTTATCATGGCGATCTTTGATTGCCTCAGCCTTAAGTAGATCTTTCAGTTCGGGTTTAACGGTTATAAGTTTTTCATCTTGTAATATATATATATATATATTACCATACCTCACACCCTGGAGATAAACTCGGGAGGAGATTGAAAGTACTTGGGTACATTGAGAAATGAATGATAATAACATCTGTCAACGTTACAGCTCATTTCTGACATCTTTCAATTATAATACGCGAAAGATTATCCGTGAGTATGAACGGATTTTATAAAAAAAATAAGCAGACACAATGTTTGCAATTTATTTAATCTGACACACACATATATATATATATATATATATATATATATATATATATGTATATATATTTTAATCATATCACCCCGAGCAAGGCGGTAATGCCACTGAAGTGCAGGGGGTTACGTAAGAGTGAAAAGATTGGAAAAAGAGAGAGCCGGAAACCACATCCTAAACAGGGAACAAGGGATGAGCCTCTTCACCTGTTCAATAGACATGGGTGGAGTGTGAAATGAACAGTTCTGTATTCCGTGCTTTAGGCTTTACTTTGGAAATCTGCCAAGTGAAGATGTTTTCGTTTTCTAAACTAGAGTATTAACTCACGTTATTATAATCTACAAAATTTTTGTAAGCTAATCCTTTTTTCATATCGTGGAAGTCTGATGGCGGCGCAGCGGGAAGATAAGTGGCCTGATTAATCAGTTCAAAGCTACAAACATGTATTGTATGCCTGGCAACCAATGACTTCCATAACGCTACTGCTTCCACTTTTACAGCTTGAGTTATTTTCGGAAGATGTTTTATACACGCAGGGCACTGGCTAACGAAGTCATCACGTTTGCTCCTGGGAAATATCCTCCATTAAAATAATTTTATTCGATTAGCTAATACCAATATTCACCGACCACAGCATTTTCACAACATTGAACACCAATTTTTACTGTGAGATATCTCCAACCTAAGTAACATGATTGATCCCGACTTGACAGTCACTTTCTCACCGGCACAATGTTGCTTCCCTCTGTCTCTTCTACAAATACTTTCACGGCTTCTGCTCTGATGAATTTAGCTCACTGGTGCCCCCCATATATGAATTTCCTTGAGCCACAGATTAGCAACTAGGTCCCACCCTTTTACTGTGAAACCAATAAAATGTAAACGCAAATTCTACTCCAGAAGCTTCTTTTCTCGCACTTCCCCCCTGTGGAATTCCGTTCCGTTGACTTGCTTTCCCGACAGCTACAATCTCTAACTATTTAAATGTAAAGTCAATAGTCATCTCCTATCTCACTAACTTGCATCCTCTCTCTCTCTCTCTCTCTCTCTCTCTCTCTCTCATGCTCTTTTTTTCCGTTCACTTCACTCTCATCAGTATTCTTATCCTTCCCTTGCTCACTTTCTGACACCCTCTATAGCCTGTCACTCTTTCTAATAACTTTCCTCCTCTGTAACTCCCTGCGCACCAGTGGCAATAAAGTGCCTTGCTTGGGGTGATATGATTAAAAAAGAATTGTTTTTTTTTATAACAATGATTTACTGAAACAACTACTAAATAATCCATATTTTGAAGCAGAGCAGATTAATTCATACCTTTCTTAAGGGTATTTGCTAGTAACTGACTACAATGAATATAATTCGATCCTTTCTCTTCGGTTGGATGCGTAGACACATCAACAAAAACATCACTTTAGCCCGACGAAGCCCTGACGGACAAAACATGTCGCATAAAATTTTTCACATATTTTGAGTATTTTTCCTTAGCAGCTGATGTGAAAAGTGATCAAAAATCTGCTACTAACTGCGACAAGAAATGGCTTGTTAATTTCAAGGGCTGCAAAGCAAAATTGCATTCTATTAATCATATGAGAGACCACTACCTGCTTTCCATCAGCATGACTGATGGCAACCTCCTGAAGACTGACTCAGTGCGCCTTCTCTGTAGACATGAAATGAAAAGATTATATTGAATACTTTGCTAAGGCTGCTAAGAAGTCAGCTCACAGTTTAGACATTTTTTCTCCCCAGAATATATCTAAACTTATTTATAAATGAAACTTTGTCTCTGTGTGTGTGTGTGTCTGTGTGTGTGTCCGTTACCTATAGACTCCGAAACGGCTGAACCGATTTTCTTGAAAATTTACACAGTTGTACTATAAACGTCTGCGAGTGTTCTTAGCTAGGTTTTGTGTCGAGGTACCTCCGATAACTATCGAAAATCGATAATCGAAAAAATTGGGTTATAGAAGGAGTGGTCCTATTTTAATCAAATTTGATACATTCATAGACAAATACATAAGAAACGATATTCAGAAGTTTCAAGGTTGCAGTTCTATAACAATAGTGTGGAAAATCTATAATATATATATATATATATATATGGCAAGATGTGTGTGTGTGTGTGTGTGTGTGTGTGTGTGTGTGTGTGTGTGTGTGTGTGTGTGTTTATCTGTCTGTATGCATTTTATACAAATCCACAATTTTTATCCGATTCTCCCCAAACTTCACACAAATATTCTTTAGGCTGAGTCTGAGATCTCCAGGACCATGGATTAGTTTTGAAGCGTTCATTACACCCAAGCAACGCCGGGCTATACTGCTAGTCTTACATATTTATAAGTCTACCATTCGTCCATGCTTTGAATATTGCTGCCACATAAACAGCGTAGAGGGGACAAATTTGCTCAGAATTTATCCCTCGCCCGGAATGGAAGAACATGAGCGACAGGTGTCACCAGACCGCTATCCTGCGACTCTTCTCAGCAAACAAAAAAAATAACTCTTGAAATGTTAGAACAATGAACAATTGTAAAAAGCCGGAAAACGTGAAGAACGAGAATGAAAAAGAAAAAAACGGATGAAAAAGAGGTCGGCGTTATACTAGATAAAGACAAATGAAAATGCGTCATGTGATACTGCAGATATCTGAGAGAATAACAGTAGTTAAAAGGAAAGGAAATCCTCTCAATATATCGGTAATAGTGGTATCCTCACCAACATTACAAAGTACAGAAGAAGAAATAGACTCCTTCTACTCCATGCAACCCTGTAGAACACACAGTATAACCGACAAAGGGCGGATGAATTTTTGCAGAGTCAACGGCCAGTTAACTAGAGTTGGCGTCTTGATAAAACGCCGTGGAGAACGCAACGGGAAACCATTCCACTATTCTTCCCGCGTCTATTCATGGTCTTTCACAGCAATATGACAAACGGCGTGAACATAGTTAAGCCTAAAGACACTGACTCCTCACCCAGTAAGGAACGACATCCGCTACAAGTATCAAGTGACCGTCATCCTGCGACTATTAACATTAACGGCGTAAAGGGGACACATTTGCTCAGACAAATTTTCCGGAATGGAAGGACATGAACGACAGGTGTCACCGGACCGTTATCCTGCGACTGTTCACAGCAAACAGAAAATAACTCTTTGAACCTGGAATGTTAGAACCATGAAGAACTGGACAGCTGAAAAACGTGAAGCAGAATATATCTAGAATGAATATAAACTTTTTAGGTATAGAATATTTTGAGGACCCTAGCTGTTATGCCAGGAGTTGTCATCGGAGGTCACAATCTGAACAACATAAGATACGCAGACGACACAGTGTTGATTGCAGACACGGAAAAAAACTGCAGGACATCCCACAGAAGATAGCTGAAGAGAGTGACATGAAGTGATTACAAATAAACTGCAAGAAAACCGAATGCATGGTCAAAAAGAGCAGCCCAAAGTGCCAAATACAGGTCGGTGGATGCTAAAATCAAGCAGGTACGAAAATTCAAATATCTAGGAAATGTTCTAACTGAAGACGAAAAATGCAACACAGAGATCCAAAGGCGAATCAGCATGGCGAAAGACGCGTTCCAGAAGCTGAGTAAAATATTAAGACACAGGAAACTTTCCCTAGAAACAAAGAAGAGAGTACTGGATTGCTATGCGATGTCACTTCTTCAATATGGCAGCGAATGTTGGACAATATGAACAAAGATAAAAGGAAAACTTGAAGCAGCTGAAATGTGGTTCTACAGAAAGATGCTGCGGATATCGTGGACCGAGCATGTGAGCAGTGACGAGGTTTTAGAAATGATGGAAACGAAAAGGAAATGAATATTGAGCATCAGGAACAGACAACTAAAGTTCCTAGGACATGCAATGAGGAAGAAAGGCTTGGCGAACCTGATACTAACAGGCCAGATAGAGAGAAAAAGAGACAGGAGAAGGCAGCGGATAACATATTTAAAAGGCCTGAGCAGGTGGATGACAGAACGGGGGCTGAGAGACGTTACAGGAGAAAACGTGCTTAGAGCGACCAGGGATAGGGAGACGTGGAAGGCCATGATCGCCTACATCCTGAAAGGACAAGGTACATTTAAAAGAAGAAGAAACGAGGTGGCCAAACAACGGAGACTTCATCAGTGCCGAACACAGAATTATATACGCAGGAGGTGAATATAATTAAAAAGGAGTCGGTGTTATACTAGATAAAGACTTAAGAAAATACATCATGGAATACTGCCAGATATCTGAGAGAATTCTAGTAGTTAAAATGAAAGGAAAGCCTCTCAATATATTGGTAATAGTTGTATACACACCAATATCAGAAAATATAGAAGAAGAAATCGAGTTCTTCTACTCCATGATAGATTATGCCAAGGCACAGTGCAAATCACAAGAAATCAGAATTATCATGGGAGATCTGAATGCCAAAGTTGGCCAAGGAAGAGAAGGTGAAACGGTTAGCAACTTCGAACTCGGACACCTAGATAGCCGTAATGAGAGATGGGTCCAATGGTGCACAGCGAATAACCAGGTAATAATCAACACCTGGTTCCAAGAGCACCCAAAAAGACTATGGACATGGAGAAGTCCAGGAGGAGAAACTAAAGACCAAACTGATTACATTACTATTAACAAGAGATTCAGAAACGCAGTTCTTCACTGCAAAGCCTACCCAAGTGCTGACTGCGGAAGCGACCACCTGCCAGTTGTATGCAAACTAAGGTTAGAACTACGGAGATTAAAGAAACCTAACACGGCCCTAAAAATGCTGTACAATAAACTCATGAACATAGCCATATCTGACTACCGGGCACACCGGGCACAGGTCCGGGCCGATCCGTGCAATCATAGTGAAAATCCGGCCAATGAAAAATGTCTTCGTCAGAAATCAAACTAAACAATTCACGAAGAAAGAAAGAAAGAAAGAAAGAAAGAAAGAAAGAAAAATGAAGAAAACATCCAAATGAACGCAGTAAAAATCTGTTTATTTATTCATTTTGGGAGAAAAGACTGGTTATACTCAGAAAGTCCGAACCCGATTTCCTGCTTTCGTTCACGTTCATTGGAATAGCCGAAAAAATCCGCAAAAATCATAGTTTCTGGAAACGGATAACACTGATGACGTCATCACATTGTTAACTAATAAATCCTGGCAATTTTCTCTGTGTCCGGTGATTTTTTAGCATCAGCTACAGCCCTGCATGAATGACCCGAACCTGCAGGAAATGTATACGGAGAGCGTGAAAACGATATACGAAGGACAAACTGGACATGGAACCTAAAAATGGGACGCACCTAGAGTGGCTCTAGTGACATCCGTGAACTACATTATTCCTAAGAAAAAAATTCGCCAGAAGAAAAACGAATGGATCACAAAAGAGATTCTTGGTCTGATGCAAAAGAGACATAAAACGATGCCAAGATATGGAACGGAATATAAGAGACTACACAAGGAAATACAGAGCAAACGTAGACAGGCTAAATATGGCTCAACGGCAAATGAGCCGAAGTAGAGAGACTGAGCATGTAGCGGAACTCTGGATCCTGATTGGTCATCAAATCGTAAAATACAAAATACGTCAGAGAAACGGTTTTTCCACAGCTAAAAAAAAGTTCTTTGAGCCACCCCCATGTGACTGGATTGAATATTTAAGGATGGTCTCTAACCGGTTACGGGGGCCAGTCAGAGGAGGCGGTTAGCTGACACACAACTAACATGCAACGGCAACTTCAAATCAACCCGGAGATAAGGTCAGGTCACACCTTGTTCTTTTTCTCTTAATCTCTTTCAACAATTACTGCTACAAACATTTTGCACGAATTCTTAATACCTCAACTTTATCATTGAACACGAACTCTTGATACACTTAACTTTCTCAATGAACATTAATTTCTACAACTCTTGCTATTCCTTCTTTTAATAAATTTCTGTTTTAAAATGCAAAATGTATGTTTTATTATTCCACTCTTCTGCACTAATTCTACATATTCCAACCTGCCGACAACCAACCTTCTGATGAAAACCTTCTGATAATAATTCTGATGATGATAATTCAACATAAATCCTGTAAGCTGTAGGGAGTTCGGTTAAGTCTGACACAAGGCCGAACAAAAAAAAACATTAACCAGCTCCTTACACTTCAAGCACAACAAATAAAGGAGAAATGCATAAAAAAATAAAGGAATTAACAGAGCAAAGGTCATGCTCTGCAACAGGATGTATAAACGCAAAAGATGGCACACAAATACTAGAAAAAGAATAAAGTACTTCACAGATGGAACGAGCATGTCGGAGATCTCTTCCGCGACAAGAGAGAGCAAACAACAATGCAGAAAATTACGGATGGACCAGAAATATTAAAAGCCGAAGTGGAATAGGCAATGGCCAAATTGAAGAGAAACAAAGCAGCGGGATCAGACGTGATTTTAACAGAGATGTTGATGTCTCTAGAAGACTTTGGCGTCGACAGACTAACAAATAATAAAAGAAATCTACAGCAGCGGCAATATACCGGAGGACCTAAGTAGGTCAATCTTCATAACACTAAGAAACCAGGTGCAAAGGAATATGAGCTCCAACGAACAATCAATTTAATAAGCCACGTAACAAAACTCATCATCCGGATTCTGATAAACAGAGCGCGCAGAAGAATTGACCCATAGATAGGACAGGAACAATGTGGATTCGTTAAAGATACCGGAACGAGGAATGCGATATTCGTGCTCAGAATGCTATCTGAACGAGTAATACAGATGCAGAAGGAACTTTATCTGTGCTTTATAGACTACGCAAAGATGTTCGATAAGGTACGACACAAGGACTTGATGCTCGACAACCTCGACATTTTCGGAAATGACGTTAGTATAATCAAGAATCTATATTGACCGCTTGTGTGCGGATAGGAAGTGAACTCAGCAGGTATGCAAAAATAGAAAGGGGCGTAAGACAAGGATGTGTTTTCTCACCGGATCTTTTCAACCTGTACAGTGAAGCAATTATGAGAGAAATAAAATCCTTGCCAGGATTCATTATTGGCGGCCATAATGTAAACAATCAATCGTTTATAAATAAAGCACAACTTTCTATCTGTAATTTTTTGTTTTTATTTTTCGCTTTCTTTCCCTTTGTCATTTTTATCTTTTAAGAAAGAACAGACGGCAAAAGGAACTTCCAATTCCCTTCTTAATTTCCGCCCACTTTTATTTTATTTTTTTCTTATTCCTCTATTCATTCAATTGTTCCTTCTTTTCTGCTTCTCTATCTGTATTTTTCTTTCTTTCTTTCTTTCTTTTTCTTTCTTTCTTTTTTTCTTTCTTTTTGAAAAAGAAGATTAAAAAAAATCTCACTTCCCCTTTATTTTTGGAAAATTGTACGAGGTAAAAAGGATAGACAAGAAGGAAAAAAAAAAAAAAAAAAAGAAAATAGAATAAGTGGGTGTAAGACAAAAAAAAGAGAGTAGCAGTCTAGAACTCTTTTCTTCGTTTCTATTGAGATTTTCCTGTGTGTTAGTATTTTGCTCATCTTCTGGAACGCGTCCTTTGCCATGCCAATTCGCCTTCAGATCTCCGTGTCGCACTTTCCATCGCCTGTTAGAACACTTCCTAGGTACTTAAATTCTTGGACTTGTTTGATTCTGTTATTCTCCACCTGTATTTGGCATTTTGGATTGTATCTTTTGCTGATGACCAGTCGGCAGTTAGCTGAATAATAAAGAGTCAGCTTTCAGTGGAAGATTACCAAGTTCCTAACATTTTGGGTGCGTTAAGTCGATTAGCAACCGACATAGCATGATTATAACCTTCAGTGCGAAAACTACTGCACAATATATTGGCAGCAAACCGCTTGTGTGCAGATAGGAAGTGAACTCAGCAGGTATGCAAAAATAGAACGGTGCATAAGACAAGGATGTGTTTTCTCACCGGATCTTTTCAACCTGTACAGTGAAGCAATTATGAGAGAAATAAAATCCTTGCCGGGATTCGTCATTGGCGGCCACAGTCTCAACAATATCCGATACACGAATGACACGGTGATGATAGCAGACATGGAAAGGAAAATGCAGAACCTTCTACAGATGGTAGCAAAAGAAAGTGAGAAGAAAGGACTGAGCATAATCTTCAAGAAAACTGAATGTATGGTCATCAGCAAAAAGAAAAGCCCAATATACCAACTACAAGTCGGAGAAACTAAAATAAAACAAGTAAAGAAATTCAAATACCTGGGAAGTGTTTTGACAGAGGATGGAAAGTGCGACATGTAGATCCAAAGACGCATTTCAGAAGCTAGCCAAAGTACTGAAAAACAGGAAAATTTCATTAGAAACAAAGAAAAGATTAATGGATTGCTATGTGATGTCTGTCCTTCTGTATGGAAGTGAATGCTGGACGATCTCATCAAAGATGAAGGAGAGGCTTGAGGCAGCAGACATGTGGCTTTACAGAAGGATGCTGAGGATACCATGGACAGAGCACGTGTGCAACGATGAGGTGCTGGAAACTAAAGATTTTTAGCTCATTAAAGGAGAGGCTTGAGGCAACAGAAATGTGGTTTTACAGAAGGATGCTGAGGATGCTGAGGATACCATGGACAGGGCATGTGTGCAACGATGAGATGCTGGAAACTAAATATTTTTAAATCATTGAAGGAGAGGCTTGAGGCAACAGAAATGTGGTTCTACAGAAGGATGATGAGGGTACCATGGAATGGACAGAGCACGTATGCAACGATGAGGTGTTGGAAAGGATGCAAACGAGAAGAAAACTGATACTAAATATCATGAAAAGACAAATGAGGTTCCTGGGACACGTAATGAGGAAGGAGAGCCTGGAGAACTTGATACTCACAGGTCGAATAAATGGAAGGAGAGAAGGAAATGCAGCGCGAGACGTACTTGTTAGGTTTGAGCAAATGGTTGACGGAGCGGGGCTTGGAAGAGATACCAAGAGAAAAATTACTGAGAGCGACAAGGGACAGAATCAAGTGGAAGTCCATGATCGCCTACGTCCTGAAAGGACACGGCACATGAAGAAGAAGAAGATATGGTCTGCTATCTATTTAAAGATTCTTGAATAAATGCGAAGAAATATCTGCAATGACTAACAAACTGAGAGACAGAACTTCACCAAACAATATAAAAATTACGACTAAGGAGAAATTTCAGTAAACTTAAATAATGCCTAAAGGTTAAATCCACTTGGCGGCCCTGAAGCAGACGACCACCACGTTTAATTTCGTTGTTTTTCTTTTTTCTTTTTTTTAACTTTTTTCAGCGCAGTCCTATCGATTGCTACTTAAACTTTCCGATTATTAAAAAACATTTTGAAAAATTACAATATTTAAACAAATTTGTAGGGGGGTCAGTTTCTCATACAACGTTAAAGTAAATCGATCCTCCATTTTCAATCCACTCGCGCTGGGGTTGCTTTGTTTTTGTTAATTTCGTTGTTCTTCATTTTTTGTACTTTTTTCAGTGCAGTTCCTTTATTTTCAATCCACTATAAGGTTGTCTGAGAAACTGGTCCCCACCCCCAAAAGTTGTCTGAGAAACTGGTCCCCAGATTGTTTAAATATTGAAATTTTTGCCATTTTTTTTTTTTTTTTTTTGTCATTCGTAAAGTTTAAGGTGTAAAAGATAATATTACACAGAAAAAGTTCAAAAATTTGATAATGAACAGGTGGCGGTAATGTCGTACCTGCGACTGGTTTCAAAATGGAGGCTCGATTTACTATAACATTGTATGAGAAACTGATCCCCCAAGAAAATGTTTAAATATTTAAAT
This sequence comes from Ascarosepion bandense, assembly GCA_037127315.1. NCBI lineage: Eukaryota > Metazoa > Mollusca > Cephalopoda > Sepiida > Sepiidae > Ascarosepion > Ascarosepion bandense. The sequence goes on along the minus strand of JBBBDQ010001383.1, from coordinate 2,845,522 downwards.
TTTTCAAAATTTATTTTTCAATCGTAAAGCTAAGGAGTAATCGATAGAATTGCACTGAAAAAAGTAAAAAAAAAAAAAAGAAAAACAACGAAATTAAACGCGGTGCTACTCTGCTTCAGGTCCGCCATCCACTTTGGCAGAAAGGGAGACAAGATATTGCCACTGCTTAGAACACATCCATTTGGCTGATGTGACTAGTTCTCAAATTGGTATGTATGCTGATGACTCAGATATTTTCTCCTGTCTTAATCAGTTGGATAAGGTCAAATCAACAGCATATCTAAAAAAAAATTACGTCTGTCAGTTGTTAACTAGGACAAGGAATGGCTTGTTAATTTAAATGCCTCCGAAATTAAACTACTCTCTTTTAATTGTCTGATAGAGCTCCTTTTACAATCCATCATCATTGCTGATGCTAACCTCCAGTCACATTCTCGAGTTAACGATTTCCATTGGTATAAAGAGGAAAGATTATATTGAATCAATTACTAGGTCTTCTATTAAAAACTTTGCTTCACTTTGTCGTGTTAGACAATTTTTGTCACGGGAATCTCTCTTACATATTTATCAGTCTACCATTCGTCCATGCATCGAATATTGCTGTGACCTATAGTCTGGTGCTTCTGCTATATATGTAGAGATTCACCATAAAATCTAAAGAAGAACATGCGACGTATGAACACGCCTATAATTTATTGAATTCTAAAACAGAAATACTAAATAAGTGTAGACATAGGAAGCCTTGGCTTTTGGATTAGGTATGTTTGGTGGGTTTGCATATTTGCTTATTTTCTTTAGTTGTCGTTGGTTGTTTTATGTTTACGTCTTCGCAATTATTAATCTTTTTAATTATTATGGTTTAAACAAAATTCGTTTTCTTAATCAAAGTTCTACCCTATTTGTGTTTGGTGTCTTTCTTTTTGGTCACGTGGGTTAATGAGTTTGGCTCTTTCCTAGTTAGCCAGCTTTCCCTGACGATCCGCTTAGGTGAAACATTGGTAGGTTTGTTGGCTCACTAGGTATACATTATTTATTCTGCTCTACCTCAGTATTGAACGCTTTATTGTTAGTTGATTACTCGTCTCGGGTTTTTTTTCTTTGGGCTACGTGCTGACTAGGTCCGAACACTTTTGCCTGGTGTTCATGTGCTTAGTTCTTTCTTTTTTATAACCATATTTCCTTCCACGTATATTCGCGGAGGGTTTTTCGACATGAGTATAGTTATAAGTTTGTCATTATATATATATATATATATATAGCACTAAAGAAATGTGGATACAGACAACAACTACAATATACAACTCCGCAACAAAAAAGCAAAAACAGAAAAAGAAATATCATCTGGTTCAATCCACCATACAACAAAGCCGTCAAAACTAACATAGGTAAGACATTCCTGAATTTATTAGAAAAACACTTCCCGGTGACAAACCGATTAGCAAAAATATTCAACAAAAACAACGTCAAAATGAGTTACAGCTGCACAAAAAATATTACACAAATAATAAAAAGCCACAACAAAAAATTAACAAACTACAATAATGCAATCGAAGAAACTCAATGCAACTGCAGAAACGGAACTACATGCCCACTCCAGAGAAATTGCCAGCAAACAAATATAGTATATAAAGTCAAGGTAAGTGCAAACAACAACACATTGTACTACATCGGTGCCACTGAGGGACCATTTAAGAAAAGAAATAACAACCACAATCTTTCATTCTCCAACAGAAAATACTTAAACAGCACTACACTATCAACATACATATGGCGTCTAAAAGACAGAAATATTTCACCAACAATAAGCTGGGAAATACTGAAAAAAGCACCTGCTTACAAAAACATTGCAAAAAAAATGCCTACTTTGTCTACATGAGAAAGCAGCAATTATATCACATACCCCACAAAAGAACTTACTAAACACGAGATCAGAACTAATTTCCAAATGCAGACATGAAAATAAATACCTATTATCACAATTTATACCAAACGGATAAAAAAAAATCACACGTCTCTGCCATAGGAAAATTAATAATTAATAAACACTAACAAGCACTACAAATTAAAATTTCCACCATGTAAATATATGCAACCACAAAAAATAATAAAACAAGCCAATAACCGACTTTAAAACAAAAATAACAATACAGCCTTAAATAAAATAATAGCAATTCTTACCTACCATAGTTTCACACAGAACCCATCAAAAGTACATATGTACGTACGAGAAATCGACAACTATTCGCGCGTTGACATCGCTACACATCATTCGAATATGCCAATCGAATGAGTGTGTATATGTGCAACGGCACACATATACATATATATAACGAACCCCGCACGATTCGCATGTGTATGTTTATGCAAGCCTCAGTGACCAAACGCACGCACGTACGTGTGTGTGTGTATGTGTGTGTGTGTGTGTGTGTGTGTGTGTGTGTGTGTGTGTCCTTGCGCGCGTTGATGGGTGTACAAATGTATATGTATATATATGTCTGCGTCTGTCGTGACGTGTACGTACGAGAAATTGACAACTATATATATATATATATATATATATATATATATATATTAAATTGGAGATTTTGGGGGGATACTACCACACAACATAGGTAAATTATTTAGTTGTTTTTTAACCCTGTGTCTTAACTTCGGATGTTCTTAAAAAATTTTCTTGGCAAATTCTATTTTAATTACCGACGATCCTTTTCTGATGAAGGGTTAGCTGAAAAGCGTCTTAAAATGTTCCCCCCACTTGTTTTATATTTTCCCTTTTTAAGTAATATACTATTGTATCTGCCTTAACCCTTTGTTCATATTGGTTACGATTGTAACCTTTTTCAAGCCTTTGTTGAAGATTTGTTACAATTGTAACATTTCTCAAACCTTTGTTGCAGATTGGTTACGATTGTCACTTTTCTCAAACCTTTGTTGGATATTGGATACAATTGTAACATTTCGCAAACCTTTGTTGAAGATTTGTTACAATTGTAACATTTCTCAAACCTTTGTTGCAGATTGGTTACGATTGTCACTTTTCTCAAACCTTTGTTGGATATTGGATACAATTGTAACATTTCGCAAACCTTTGTTGAAGATTTGTTACAAATTGTAACATTTCTCAAACCTTTGTTGCAAATTGGTTACGATTGTCACTTTTCTCAAACCTTTGTTGGATATTGGATACAATTGTAACATTTCGCAAACCTTTGTTGAAGATTTGTTACAATTGTAACATTTCTCAAACCTTTGTTGCAAATTGGTTACGATTGTCACTTTTCTCAAACCTTTGTTGGATATTGGATACAATTGTAACATTTCGCAAACCTTTGTTGCAGATTGGTTACGATTGTAACATTTCTCAAGCCTTTGTTGCAAATTGGTTACGATTGTAACCAATATGCAACAAAGGATTAATTAAATGATCATTTTTTATTTTGGTGTGGTAGAAAAAATACTTTGTTCAAATATATGAAAACAATAGCTACTGTAGCATCTACACATCTTCCATTCAGTAATGAATTAGAACACTCTCAGCTACTGGCGTGTTTTTACACGGTATATCACACGCCGAAAGTCTGCCTTCTTCATAGCTCAGAGGTAGAATCGCCGACTGACGTCAATTCGGTCGGGTTTCAATCCTGGCTAAAAGGAAGTCTAACCGTGCTGATGAGCTGTGATACAGCAAAACAGATCTGTCTGCGGATGACTATATGTGTGTGTGTTGTTGTTGTTGTTAAATATATCCAAGTAAATAAGGAACGAAAAAAATATTGACAACGTTCAAAACATTAATTTTAAACACTACCTTATTAGACATTGTCCTTTAAATGTCGGAACAAAATGTGCATTTTGTAGTAGTTTGTAATTTCTACATGTTCTAAACTATAATTTAAAATATATATATATATACATATATATGTGTGTGTGTGTGTGTGTATCATTAAGTTTTTTATACAGTTGTTTTTCATGTGTTCTTATGAAAAATTTTATAAAAACTTAATGATAATACTTTGTCTATCATTTTAATGAAACATTCACAAATGAGAGATTGTTTCACAAATACACAATTTATATATATATATATATATATATATATATATATATATATATATATATATATATTGCACGAGATATCGCCAAAGCTTTTAACAGAATCTGGCAAGCTACATGGGTATGGTATAACTAGATGATTGTTTGACCTAATCCAGTCCTTTCAAATCTCGTAATGAAGGTAGTGTTGAATGGACATACTTCCAGATACTATCATACGAACGCGGGTCTCCCTCAGGGCTCTATTCAATGTCCTACGCTTTTCCTTATTTTCATCAACGATCTCCCTCATGTAATCAGATCCCAAGTAGAGATTTATGCTGACGACCCAACAATTTACTACCGCCTCGATAAGAAATCTGCCGATGTTGAAAAAGCAAATTTCGCTGCTGATCTAGAAAAGGACCTCCAATCTGTGGTGGACTGAGGTAAGAAATGGCTCGTTAATTTTAATGTTTCCAAAACGAAGCTGCCATCATTTAACCACCATAGACAAACGCTTCTCCCCACTCCCATCAAAATAGATCAGGCTGGTGTCCCTGAAAGCAAAACACTACGCCTCCTAGGTCTAAATCTATCAGCTGATCTCAAATGGAATGACTACATTGAATCGACAGCTAATTCTACTGCTCGGAATGTTGGTTCCTTTTTGTTGTGGATTCTTGTTTAGAAAACCACACAATATAATAATAACACAAAAAAGATATGAGAGGAAAAAAGGTAAGTGTATTGAACAAAAGATATACAACCTGTACAAGGTTAGCAGATTCAGGAATACTTGTTAGTGGAAGTCAAATATATACAAACAAGTAAATCTGGGTAATAAGTCTATATTTTTGCTGACCAACGAGCGGCGGTTCAACTGCTCTGAAAAACACCAACTCTAACAACAACAACCCGTTCTGTGTAGGAAGAATTATTTGTATACCATGCAAGAGGCCATAGAGTGTGTGAAAAAGGGTGACTCCCCAACACTTTTGTAGGGCCAGGAAGTTTTTCTTGTCTAAATCTATCTTACACATATATAAATCTACCATCCATTGATTACTGCTGTCACATCAGGTCGGGTGCCCTTGCTATTCATCTGAGGGTTCTTGACAAAATCCAACGAGGAATCTATAATATAATTGATCTTGACCTAGTAGCTCAACTCCAGTCACTTTCTCATCGACGTAATGTGGCTTCCCTGTGCCTCTTCTACAAATAATTTCACGGCTTCTGCACCGATGAGCTTAGCTCCCTGGTGCCCCCTCTGCATGAATTTACTCGAGCTACTAGACGAGCAACTAGGTCCCACCCGTTTACAATGAAATTTATCAAATGTAACTGCAACTTCTACTCTATCAGCTTTTTTGCTTGCACTTCCTGCCCGTGGAATTCCCTTCCGTATATTTGCTTCCCTGAAAGTTACAATCTCCAAGGATTTAAATGCAAAGTCAATTGACATCTCTTATCTTCTTGGCTTTCCCTGACAAACCTTGTATCATATTCTTCTTCCTTTACACTCTACTCTCATGCAGTCCTATTCACACCTGTATTCTCATAATTTTCTTACTCATTCTCGGACTCTACTGTAACTTGTTCCTCTTTCTCATCACTCACATCTTCTGTAACCCCCTGCGCACCAGTGGCAGCTCTGTCTTGCTTGGAGTGAAATGATTTTTAAAAAAAAAACCTATGGTTAAATAAAGAAGACAAGAGGAAAACTATATTTTACTCGTCTCGGCGTTTCACCCTGTGATGGACTTTATCAGGGCAAAAAGACGAAATTAACTTTATTTTAAATAACGTATCTAAACGAAACATTGTTGGTATCTGGAAAAAAAATGCTTACAAATTATTTATACGATTAACAGATTTTTTAAGTTTTTTGTGCAGAGACTGGAAGTTTTTCCCACCTGAGTTCATCCTACACATATATAAATCTACCATCCACCCGTGTATTGAATACTGCTGCCACATCTGGTCGGGTGTCCCTGCTATTCACCTCGGGGTTCTTGATAAAATCCAACGGAGAATCTATAATATGATCGATAATATAATATCTATAATATGATCGATACCGACTTAGCAGTTCGGCTGCAGCCGCTCTCTCGCCGGCGGGACGTGACTTCCCTGTGCCTCTTCTATAAATACTTTCACGGCTCCTGCTCCGATGAACTTAGATCACTGGTGCCACCTAGGTATGAATTTACACGAGCTACTAGATTAGCTACTAGGTCCCACCCTTTTACAGTGAAACCGATAAAATGTAACCACAATTACTACTCTAACAGCTTCTTTTTAAGCACTTTCCACCTGTGGAATTCCCTTCCAATATACTTGCTTCCTCGACAGCTACAATCTCCAAGAATTTAAATATAAGCTCAATCGACATTTCCTATCACACTAACTCGCATCCATTCTCGCAAGCTCTTTTTCCATCTACTCCACCCCCATCCTCGGTACTTTCATCCGTCTATTATCCTCCTCCTAACATTTCCTATAGCTAACCCCTCTTTTTCATCATTTGCTCCTATGTAAGCCCCTGCGCAACAGTGGCAGTAAAATGCCTTGCTTGGGGTGAGATGATTAAAAATAAACGTCATATATCATAATTGATGAGGTGTTAAAATGATGGGAATTTAACCGTTTTCCTTTTAATTTTTATCGTCACAGGACGAAACGCGTAGGCGAGTAAAATATAATTTTTCTCTTGTCTTCATTATTTAACCATACTGTTCTTAATCTCAGATTATAACTGAGTATACTTTTGCATATATGTATATATATATATATATATGTGTGTGTGTGTGTGTGTGTGTGTGTGTGTGTGTGTGTGTGTGTGTGTGTGATTAAATAAATTGCAAACATTGTGTCTGCTTATTTTTAATAAAATCCGTTCATACTCATGTATAATCTTTCGCGTATTATAATTGAAAGATGTCAGAAATGAGCTGTAACATTGACAGGTGTTATTTCTCAATGTACCCAAGTACTCTCAATCTCCTTCCGAGATCATTTTCTATGGTGTGAGTTATGGTGACAAAAAATAACAACAAAAGCAAACTATAGATTCTCGAGGCAATATTCATTAAAAAACTTAAGCTGTCAATTAATAGAATCAGCTATTCTAAAATGTTTGTAAAAAGAACATTTTATCATGCTTTAACATATGCATGACTATGACATTACAACATATAAAAAAATTCCATTTTGGATAACTTTCACGTTCTAATGAACGCTAAGGAATTTGTCAACCGTTATAGCAGAAAAAAAAAATTACAGTATTTTTTAGCAACAGTTTTGCAGTTATTTAAGCAATAAACAAAAACTAAAAATTCTTGAAGCTATATACATAAAACAGTTGAAATCTAATCTGAATAAAATAAACTATGAAATCTCCACAAATATCCTTAAATGCCTATAATTAATAACAGAAGCCATTGGTTTATTCCAATGGCTTCCCATATTTAATATTCCTTGTTTTCACTCTTGCGTGGCCATGTGTGACGTCATGAGCTGTGGTGCGATATTCGCTTCCAGCGTCTTGCATGCACGAGTTTGTCGTTGCTTGGAAATCTTCCATGTAAACAAAAACAAACTATCATTATTGTTTGCCCGTGAATTGCTAATGTAATTGACATCTTTGAAAATGGCTTATGTAAGCCGCAAACTAAAACTGGATTGCAAAATAAATTATGTATCAATATTATGATTTTCTTTCTTCATTTAATGATAATGCTATTAAGCTTATCAGAGAATATGAAAAAAATTACATAAAATAAAAAAGTTCAAATCCTGCCGAATGACACACATTTTTTCACAGAAATATATATATATATATATATATATATATATATATATATATATATATATATATATATAATGTTTAAATTATAAACAGATTATCTACTTAAATACGATTATCGATAAAAAATAATGTTCAAACAAATCATTTCAGTTTGTCTGTTTTTTAAAGACCATTTCGTTAATCTTAGTTAATTTCCGTAGCATGATGATTATCGTAAATAATCAGGCTGGTAGAAATAAATTTATAATACTGTTTGATTATAAAAACAGAATATCTACTTAAATACGAGTATCGATCAAAAATAATGTTCAAGCAAATCATTTCAAATATATATATATATATATATATATATATATATATATATATATATTGCCCAAATATATATATATATATATATATTGCCCAAAAGACCCAAAATTTGGAAGGATGCTATAAAAAAAAAAAAAAGAGAGGTAGCCAACATTAAATAGTTGAATAAAATCTTTTTCTCCATAGGGAACTGTATATTAAAGTGTGTTTAAAAAAATAAAAACACACACGCACGAAAGCACACACACACACACACACACACAACACAACACACACACACACACACACACACACACACGCACACGCACATACACATACACACATGCAAACAGGCGTATAAAAATTCAGTCTGACCGTTTGCATTACGTCACCTTGAGCCATTTGAAATTGTTTCATCAAAAGTGTGAACGCCGAACTTAAAATTTAAAAAACAGTTGCGTAAATATAGACTGAATATAAAATATAATTATAAAATATAATTATAAAATATATATTAAAATATTAAATTATTATTAATTTATTTTAAATTAAAATATAATTATAAAATTATAAAATATAATTATAAAATATAAAATAGACTGTATAAAAACAGTTGCGTAAATATAGACTGAATACTTTTTGAGAATGAATGCGGTAAAATTTTAAAAATATTCGGGAAGAAAATAATATAAAATAAAATTAAATATGAACTTTGGCAAATTTACTGATCATGCAAAACTCCGAATGTGAATAGTCCTGGGTACGAAGATTAACTACATTCGCTAGCTAGGCCTCTGATCGAGAGATTGGGAATTTTGAGGAACGTGGAACCACCCCTTAATTGCTGTTGTTTCCAGGTCTACCCTGACTCTGGGCGGTAGAACCTATGAGGATCACAGTTAGAGGTAAACAGTGAACATCCAAGCAAAACGAAAACATTATGAAATTATAAAAATACGGTTTTTATTATAAAAATACCAGCAACACATTCATATATAAAAATAATAATAAAAACAACATCTATTGATAATGACTAACAATACGTTTTAACTGTTGTTGAGACTGTAGAGGATAAGAAATTGATTAAAATCAACCTTCTTCTTCACTTTCACAAAATTCACAATGACGTGTGTAATCCTGGTTTTCCCAAATTGAAAAAGATTGACCATGTGCTTAACGAAAAGGTCGGTCGAAACAAGCTTTTGCAAGTGTTAAAATGATTTTGACCAATGGGAGCGACTTGTAAGATTTGAAAGGACTTAGCGATCCAGTGCGAAATTCAAACAGACATATAAATGACTTCGCAGCGTCAGAGACTGAGAGACTGGAGCAACGAAATAGAGATACACATCTAAAATGTAACTTCAAACTTCAAGCGACGCGGACATTGTCCTCTTTCTCTTTCTCCTTATCTATTTCAACAATTACTACTGCGAACAATTTGTACGATCTCTTGATATCCTTGGCTTTCTCATTGAACACTAATTTTTACGAATTCTTGTTATTCCTCCTTCAATAAATTTCTATTTGAAAACGCAAAATGTATATTTTATTCTTCTGATGATAATTTCTGCATAAATCCTGTAAGCTGTAGGAAGTTCCGATAAGTATGACACAAGGCCGAATCAAGAAAGATTAAGCAGCTCCCCATAGGCTTCAAGATATACATATGTGTTCAAAATATTTAGATTTGGGCATTAAATAACCCATACAGGCCGATATGCCAAACCAATCAAAATATTTAGATTTCGGCATTAAATAACCCATAGATGTCGATATGCCGCTAAACAAAGTCAACAAACCAAACCAATCAAAATATTTAGATTTCGGCATTAAATAACCCATAGATGTTGATATGCCACTAAACAAAATCAACCAACCAAACCAATCAAAATATTTAGATTTTGGCATTAAATAACCCATAGATGTTGATATGCCGCTAAACAAAATCAACAAACCAAACCAATCAAAATATTTAGATTTCGGCATTAAATAACCCATAGATGTTGATATGCCACTAAACAAAGTCAACAAACCAAACCAATCAAAATATTTAGATTTCGGCATTAAATAACCCATAGATATCGATATGCCGCTAAACAAAGTCAACAAACCAAACCAATCAAAATATTTAGATTTCGGCATTAAATAACCCATAGATGTTGATATGCCACTAAACAAAATCAACCAACCAAACCAATCAAAATATTTAGATTTTGGCATTAAATAACCCATAGATGTTGATATGCCGCTAAACAAAGTCAACAAACCAAACCAATCAAAATATTTAGATTTCGGCATTAAATAACCCATTGATGTTGATATGCCACTAAACAAAGTCAACAAACCAAACCAATCAAAATATTTAGATTTCGGCATTAAATAACCCATAGATGTTGATATGCCGCTAAACAAAATCAACAAACCAAACCAATCAAAATATTTAGATTTCGGCATTAAATAACCCATAGATGTTGATATGCCACTAAACAAAGTCAACAAACCAAACCAATCAAAATATTTAGATTTCGGCATTAAATAACCCATAGATGTCGATATGCCGCTAAACAAAGTCAACAAACCAAACCAATCAAAATATTTAGATTTCGGCATTAAATAACCCATAGATGTTGATATGCCACTAAACAAAATCAACCAACCAAACCAATCAAAATATTTAGATTTTGGCATTAAATAACCCATAGATGTTGATATGCCGCTAAACAAAATCAACAAACCAAACCAATCAAAATATTTAGATTTCGGCATTAAATAACCCATAGATGTTGATATGCCACTAAACAAAGTCAACAAACCAAACCAATCAAAATATTTAGATTTCGGCATTAAATAACCCATAGATGTCGATATGCCGCTAAACAAAGTCAACAAACCAAACCAATCAAAATATTTAGATTTCGGCATTAAATAACCCATAGATGTTGATATGCCACTAAACAAAATCAACCAACCAAACCAATCAAAATATTTAGATTTTGGCATTAAATAACCCATAGATGTTGATATGCCGCTAAACAAAATCAACAAACCAAACCAATCAAAATATTTAGATTTCGGCATTAAATAACCCATAGATGTTGATATGCCACTAAACAAAGTCAACAAACCAAACCAATCAAAATATTTAGATTTCGGCATTAAATAACCCATAGAGGTTGATATGCCGCTAAACAAAACCAACCTACTAAATCATTCTTAAATAACCCATAGAGGTGTTGATATACCGCTAAACAAAAAGCAACCAAACCAAATCATCGTAACTCGGAAATCTGAAAAATTCAATAAAAATATTAATCGATAGAATTTTCTATATTATTTAACCAAATATGTTTTAAAGAGTTATATATATATATATATATATATATATATATATATATATATATATATATATATATTTGTAAAACGTACCAGCAAAACAGTAGCACTAATCACGACCGAATCAGGAAAACTTACTGCTAACAAATCGGTAAAGTTAGTCGTCAAACCCAAAAGGTACTACCCAATGGGTAAAGGGGAATAAAAAAAGAAACAAACAAAGCATAAGCTGTGTTCGAAATATAAAAAAAACCACGACGAAAACCTTAACATGAAAGCGCTCAGTACGAAAATATGAAATATATATGTGGCGGGGAGACATGTTCAGATAATCAAAAACTAACACCTTTCCAAATAAACCGGGTCCGAGCAACCAAAAGTAAAACACGACATGCCTAAACTCATTGAATGTCTATCCTGTCATTTTTGAGTAGCCTTTGTCATCTCCTCTTCTTCCCAAATAGGTCCTTTAATCCCGACGGGTGAGCCACCCTGTCTCCGTGCTTAAAGCAACCAGCTTAGGGCGATTATTCCAACATGGGGTGGTGGGGAGTTCTACTACCCAACTCTTTAGGTGAATGATTCGAATTCACTCCACGTCGTATACCTTCTTTTTTTCTGGATTGATTGTTTTTTTCATTCAGAGTGCTAAGGGTAATCGTCTTTTTCAGCCGACATTATCCGCCTGATAGTACAGGGATCCAAACCTTACAGTAACTCCTAAGGAGGCTAACCCGTCAATAAGTGTAGAATATTGGGACGGTTGTATTGTCATTGGAATCCAGACCATGCAGTAGTTTCCGGTTGGGCGTCTCGTTATCGTAAAGAGGCGTACAGTTACGACTATATGTTCCGATAAGTATTTAATGAAACATTCCGTTTTCACTGCAAGGAAAGACAGAAGGAAAGGATATATCAGGGATACTGTTTGGCGTGAAGGAGAAAAAAAAAGTCTACTTAATAAAAGAAAGAAAGAAAGAAAGAAAGAATGAAAGGGAAAATAGAGGATGCGATAATGATCCCATGCGTTTGACATCTGCTTCAGTGAAATAAAAAAACATTGTCAATCTGAAATCTTTTCATTTGTACCCTCTTACTTCCTTGAATAATGACTTTCATACTTATGGTCGTTATTGCAATATTTATTAAAGTTGGTAGACTCTTAAATTTAAGGATACATTTGGGGAATTTCCGCAGTTATTTTACCTTTGTAGAACTCTTAAGGAACATTTACGATGATTAAGCTTCCATGAGAAAACTTAAATAGGAAAAGAGTGATATTTTCATGGGTATTGCTATTTTTTAATAATTTCATTCCAAACAAGGAAACAAAGCTACTGAGTCACAAGAGGTTACTGAGTGTGACAAAAGAAAAAGAAAAAATATTAAAGAGCGAGAACAATAAAAGAACAGGAATTAAAAAGATAAAAAATGAGAGACATTGTATTTAAGTTTTTGAGGATCAAAGTTGGCTGGAAAGCAAGAAGCCGGAAGAGAGTTCAACCGGTAAGAACTGTGAGAGAAGAAACTGTTAGCAAAGTACTTATGGTTGCATCTCGCTTTTCAAATGTAAAATGATGAGACCTTGGTGCCAATAGAGTTTTGCTCTTAAATTCATAATGACTAGGTACCATGAAATTTATTTTGATAATACAAAAATGTGACAGAAGACCAAAAGGTGGGATGGGGGAAGGTTGGTCTTCAGCTTGTCTTATCTTAAACTTTCTAACCCAAACATACCACAGTATTTTCTACACCAAAGCAGCAATCATACTACAACTACCACAGTACCTCAGAGTCTCTACGAAGTCCTAACTAGTTCCCAGACGTATAATTTGTCTGTACGGTGACAGAAGGCGGATAAAATGACAAGTTCATAAGAAAAATTACCATGAGCGTTTTTATAGAAAAGGCACAGGGAAGCGACATTACGGCAGTGGGGAAGTGACAATCCAGGATACCAGGCGAGACCTAATAACATTGCAGATATTTTCTTTGGATTTTATCTAGATTTTCTAAATATATAGCACAGCGGTTTTCAAACTGGGGTCCGCGGTCCCAAGGGGACAGGGAAGGAGTTTCGAGGGTACCGGGAAAGGGTTTCGAGGGGACCGCGAAGAGGCCACTCAGTTTAAATTATAGGCTACTAGCAGTATAGCCCGACGTTGCTTGGGTGTAATGAAAGCTTTTAAACTAATGCATGGTCCTGGAGCTCAGACTCTTTGGACGTTGGCACGAAAGACTAAAAAGCAATAGTTGTTTCCAGTTAAAGCGAAACCGTAGACTGAAAGAAAAATGAATGTATGTAAGTCAAATTTTGATTTCCTGGTATCGATATCAAATAAGTTTCTTTCGTCATAAACTGAATTTTGAAGGCTAAATAAGTCCTCTGAGTAAATGGTATCATGGCTGAGACTAAGAACTACAATTATATCTACTTAGAGCCAAAACCGAAGCAAAAACTAAAATAAAAGGGCTGAAAAAATACAGACATACAGGCAGATAAACAGACACACACACAAACATCCTGACTTTTGTAACACCCCAGTGGGTGGTCCGAACAGTTTCTCCGGCGGCCGTTCTCCACGCTGTGATGTTGCCGGGAGTTTGTTGAAAAAGTCGGAGTCTCAAGATGGGGGTACAAGATCAAACTATAAGGAACGAACTTCCACAATTTGGATGAGTTAAAACGATGCTTTATTTCATTTAGAGTTAGTCTTTTCGGTTGGGGCAGGCGATGTGACACACAGCTCTAACTCTAATGAAGATCAAATGCCGAACCGACCAACTCAAGACGAACAGAGTTTCTACTTCAAGCACACGCCCAGCTGTACTAACTCAACTCAACTGAAAAACTGACTGATTGGCTCGGAAAAATCACCTGTATTTATTTAAAACAATCCGGAAGTGACTAGACCACCGGGTGATAAGCATTGGCGACTGTAAGTCCAAAATTTCAAGGTACTTAAATTTTCCTTCTTTTGATGTGTAAATATCTCGCAGACATCCCTCTGCACTTAGCCTTAGTATTTTCCAGGAATTTTTTAATCTTTTTATCTTAATAAAGCTTCCGCCGGATGTTTTATAGCCCTGACACTTTACCCGTAACCAGGCGTTTTTTATTGCCTGGAGAAAGGGAAAATTCTATTATCTTTTCTTAATGTGTGGTCAAGATACAGTAAAGACAGTTTTTGACCTGGTCACTCAAAAATCTATTTCCTCAACTTTGTCTTTTATCATATCAAATCACTTAGTCAAATATTTATCGGAAGACTGGTAGGATTTAACAGTAATCTGATACCCTTTTCTCTTCCACAAATTTCTTTATAAAAGAAAAAGCGTTTATTTATTTTTTTCACTTTTGTTAAACAAAACACATGTTTTTAAACTATTTTTCTATTCTTAACCATTTTCTATTTTAATCTATTATAATAAAATACATATTTTACAAATCCACCTTAATATACGCCTAGTTATCGTGTCACACTTTTATAAATATATATTATCGATTTTCTGCACTATTGTAAGAGCGGCAACCTTGAAACTTCTGAATATCGTTTCTTATGTCTTTGTCTATGAGTGTATCAAATTTGATTAAAATCGGACCACTCCTTCTATAACCCGATTTTTTCGATTATCGATTTTCGATATTTATCGGGGCTACCTCGACACAAAACCTAGCTAAGAACACTCGCAGACGCTTATAGTATAACTGTGTAAATTTTCAAGAAAATCGGCTCAGCCGTTTCGGAGTCTGTAGGCAACGGACACACACACACACACACACACACACACACATAGACAAAGTTCCATTTATAAATAAGTTTAGATTTGAGATTGTTACCAAGTCATAATGGCAGCGTTGTTGTTGAAAACAGAGATTACATCTTTTCATCTCCAAATCTCCCTTATTTCCCTCCTTTTTTTCCTTTTGCATGCATCATTTTTATTTCTTGAGTTAACTTCCTTAGTTCTATTCTGGCCCTTGCTTATGTTTTAGTTAGGTAATAAAGGGGAAAATCCGTTGCAAAGGTACGCTAATCTATATGAAGAAGAAAGTATTCATGTTCTACAAATTGCGTGATTTTGTTCCAGTTGCTTCGACATATTTTCCGTGAAGTGTCCTGTAGCGATTTTTGGATGAAAATGGCGCAGTCCTATCCCGATGTAGCAAAGCTGGCTCTAAAGGTGCTAATTCCATTTGCGACCACCTATGAGTGTGAGACAGCATTTTCCACATTACTTGCTCTCAAAACAAAATCCCGAAACAGATTAGAAGCAACAAATGACATGAGAGTTGCACTCACCAAAGCAAGAACATGTTGAGGCCAAGCAAATGCACTCATCTCATTGAATGTACTTTTGATGTTTAAGGTTGTCATTTTCGCAATGAATAATTGATTTCTGAAAAATGTTTTTGTTTCAATAGAAATTGGTTGCCGTTTTTTGAATAAATATTTTTTGAGTTGTTTTTGAATAAATATTTGTTTGCCAAAAATGTTTTCTTTCGGTAGCTTATATGTTAACTGTGGTTAATATAAAAGGCTCCGCGAGCCTTCTAAAATATCATAAAGAGACCACAATGCAAGAAATCCTTAAATTGCTTGAGAACCACTGAGTAGCAGGATATTCAAACCAATTGTGACAGGAATATTCAAAGCGTGAACGAATGGTAGGCTTATAAATATTCTGGAGGGAAAAATTGTCTAGTATGTATTAGGATCACTATAAAAAAAGGGGGGGTCAAAAGATATCTCCCCTGGACCATTCAAGGAAGTTCGTTCCCCAGCGAAAAGGTGCATGCTGGGAGACAAAAGGAAGGGACTTCCGGGTAGAAGCCAGCAAACATGGCGTGCAGAACTTTGCCACGCTCTCTATAAACACATCTTTATTCAACATCCATAACTGTTCGCTGTACTCATGTTTCTACAATAATAAATTTCCTAGTTATTTCCCAAACCCTGGCGAGTGTCATTTTTCCATAACCGTTTTATTTTGTAATGTTAAGAACATAACAGTGAACCAACTTTCTTAGTTATTATTATTACGTTGTTTTTCATTATAAATCGATTTCTGCTATGGTCGCACTACCTACAAAGTCTGCAGGAAGACCTAAGGCAAGTCGTGGTGTGTTGTTATGGCTCCATTTCATTTTTTTTTTCTATCTCCCCTAACATCCCTCGAGTTACATAGACAAAGTTCTCCTTAGTGGGTGGGCTGTACTTAATAAGATATTTTTTGTATCTCTCCTAAGCTGGGGTTTCCAGGGATTCTTTCAATGTATTTTTTGTTCCATTTTTTATCATTCTAAGTGCACCTACTATCACTGGTACGATACTTGTTTTCAATTTCCACATTTTTTTATTTCAATTTCTAGGTCTTTATATTTTGACAGTTTTTCGAATTCCTTGGTTGCTATGTTACAATCCGCTGAACAAGCCATATCAATTAGTAGGCAAGATTTTTCTTTTTGGTTTTTAACAATAATATCCGGCCTATTTGCTTCAATTTTTCTGTCTGTGTAGATGGTGCAATCCAATAGAATAGTGTCATCTTCTCTAACCGATGCTGGGTGATGTTCATACCAGTGTTTGTTTACATATTTTTCATAGTGTTTGCACATTGTCCAATGTAAATAGCTTCCTCTCTCGCACTTCCCGCCTGTGGAACTCACTCCCGTATTCTTGCTTTCCTGACGGCTACAACCTCCAGAAATTTAAATGCAAAGTTAATACTCACCTACTAACCACTGGACTCTAGCTCTCTCCCCTCCCCTGTATAATCTTCACTTTCTCTCCGCCCATGTATCTGTCATTGCACCTGCTTTCTCAGCTTTCTATTGTTCCTTTCTAACTAGCTTGTACTCCTCACTCTTTTCTAATTAATCTTTTTACATTTATGTAACCCCCTGCACATCAGTGGCGTTTCTGCCTTGCTCGGGGTGAAATGATTAAAAAAAAAACAAAAAAAAACTCTATCGTGACGATTTTTATATTCATTTGGGGCAAGAACAGAATATTTTTATGTTATTATTATTATTGTTATTATTATAATTGTTGTTGTTGTTGTTGTTGTTGTTGTTGTTGTTGTTGTTCGTTTTCATTTCAGCATCAAAATAAATAGCAAATAGGTAGTTCTGTTAAGCTGAATGTCAAGTTGTTACTCATAACCTCTGATGTTCAGTTCGTACTTCAGGGATTTCTCTGATCCTAAAAGACGGACCATTTGTAGCATTCTGAAATAAATGTTTGATGGGAGTATTTAATAACGCCATTCACTCTTTTAGAAACATCTAAACTGTCGGCTACATACAACTGTTTTCTAAGAGCAATGGTTAAAAAAAAAGATTTGAGCGGGTGAAGGTTTTGGTAACTATCGTCCTTCTTTGAACATTGTGGACTTGTAACACCGTATCCTCACACCACTAGACCGACACACTCCATAAGACCGGCCGTTGGTCCGGTATGGTCCAGTATTACAGGTTAGACACAAGTTTCCATTTCATAATGTCAATTTGATGCCACCCTCTGGCCATGTTGTGATTGTTTTGATTCTGGAGAGCGGTCGTCAGATCGTAGAAACCCGGAAGCTCCTCGTCGGTCCACCTGCGTGTTCGTCGGGTGAGAATCGGGTTAACAGAAAAATAAATATTACCAAGTCGATGCGATTTTGGAAGGACGAAAGTTTTTTTTTATATATATCATATATATATAAGTTTACTGAGAGAATGCGACAGCGAATAGCTGACCGCAAGTTCGGCTCCAAGGACTATTGGAGGATTTGCAAACGAGTGCTGAACAATAGCAAATCCTCAATACCTCCATTAATCCATGAATTTGAGGTTCTCACATCATCTGCGGACAAAGCTGAGTGCTTTACCCGCAGATTCTCATCCAACTCCACATTTGACTCATCTGGAGTACACCCACCCGACTTCCCTATTAGAAGTGAGGCCAAACTGCACGGCGTATATATTACCCCGACAGTAGTATCCCGAGTAATTTCTAAACTTGACCCCCATAAGGCGAGTAGAGACGATGGAATCCCGGTGATAGTCCTTAACAGGTGTGCTCCTGAACTTTCCCCTGTCTCTCTAAACTGTTTAACTGCTGCCTTTCTGCTTCCTGCTTTCCTGCATGCGGGAAGTTCTCTTCAGTCGTTCCTGTATTTAAGAATTGTGGTGAACCCTCGGACCCATCCAACTATCGCCCTATCAGTCTTTTACCGATATTCGGGAAAGTGTTCGAGGCCATAATCAATGCTGAAATAGTTCAACATCTTACTGCCCACAAACTCTTCTCTGACAAGCAATATGGCTTCCGCTTTGCCAGGTCCACGGCCGACTTGCTAACAACCGTATCAAACACACACACACACACAAAGTTGAATGTCTTTTGTATATGAACAATAACCAAAAAAAAACATTTTTTTCTTAATCATATCACCCCAAGCAAGGCAGTCCACTGCCACTATAGCGCAGGGGGTTACATAGAGCGATTGGGTATAGAAAATGTCAGAGGGAGGGTGATAGACGAGTTAGGAGGTACAATCTTTTACTCTTTTCCAATCTTTTACTTTTTTTCCAATCTTTACACTTATTTTTTTTTTGTTTTTTTGTTTTTCAGTTGGAGTAGATAGACTAAACTATCGCCCGGTTCACACTCCACCCACGTCTATTGAACGGGTGAAGAGGCTCATCCCGTGTTTCTTGTTTAGGATATGGTTTCCGGCTTTCTTTCTCTTTTCCAATCTTTTCACTCTTATGTAGCCCCCTGCACATCAGTGGCGTTACCGCCTTGCTCGGGGTGATATGATTAAAACAAAGAGAGGAGTGTGTTGGAGAGAATGGGTGCAAGTTAGTGTATTAGGCGGTATCTATTGAGCTTACATTTAAACTCCTGGAGGTTGTAGCCGTCGGGGAAGCAAGTATATGGAAGGGAATTCCAAAAGCGGGAAGTGCGAGAAAAGAAGCTTTTGGAGTAGAAATTGCGGTTACATTTTGTCGATTTCACTGTAAAAGGGTGGGACCTAGTTGCCAATCTAGTATCTCGTGCAAATTCATACCTAGGGGGCACCAGTGATTTAAGTTCATCCGAGCAGAAGCCGTGAAAGTACTTATAGAAGAGGCACAGGGAAGCCACGTCACGCCGGTGAGAGAGTGACTGCAGCCGGTCAGCTAAGTCGGTATCGATTACATTACAGATTCTCCGCTGTATTTTGTCAAGAACCCCGAGGAGAATAGCAGGGACGCCCGACCAGATGTGGCAGCAGTATTCAATACACGGGCGGATGGTAGATTTATATATGTGCAGCAGAGATTCAGACGGAAAGAATTTCCTGGCCCTGCACAGAGAGCCGACTTTCATAGTAGCGGATTTAGCAATGGATTTGACGTAGTCATTCCACTTGAGGACCGCTGAGAGTGTCAGGTCAAAATACTTCGAATAATTTCGGCAAAGGAGTAATTTGGCCTTCGTTTTACCCTTTTTGGTCTGTTCTTAAAGCACCTAATATAACTATTACAACTTTCGACGTCCCCTTTCTCAGTAGTGATAACAGTAGTAATAGTATTAGTAGTAGTAGTAGAAGTAGCGGTATTTAGATGTTAGCGGCGGTATTTCACTTCTTCGTCCTCAGCATCAGCAACACATAGCAAACGCTTCCTTTCAATCTCTGACGTCTCTCAACTCAGTTCGACTGCATTCGAAGACAGTCGAACCATAACTCCTATTCCCCCGGTCTTGGTTTTGCTCTTGCTCGCCTCTTTTATTAAGAGAACCGGCCTCACGAGCACCACTTTTGACGTATCTGTCTTTCTCGCGCGAACGTACTAACATACTACCAAAGTACAACCCCACTCCTTCGAGAATAAACAACTTTTCTTCTTTTCTAGACATAACTTATGTAGAAATTATCTAAATGTTTTGTATGACCAAGCGCTTTTCTTTATATTTTGAGCTGTTATCATGGATGAAATTATATTTACTTTTAACTGAATGGCAACAATACCAACTAGGAACACGATCAGAATGTGTTGGATGTGTTTGGAAAATAAAACATACCTATAACTCTAGATACTTACATAAAACTATCCATACATACATATATATGCAAAGAAAGAGGGTAGATCTCTTTATTTATTAATCCGACAGATTTTTATTATTTAAACGTTATTTTTAGTCAGTTACGTGCCATACGATAATCCCGGAGTAGGCTGCCATTATTTTCTGCGGTAGACTGGTTGCCAGCCAAGGCTATAAAACCCAATCTGTCCTGCCATTTAACTCACAGCTGGCTATAAAAACCAATCTCTCGTGCTATCTAACCCATGACTGGAGGGAGAAGAAATTGATTATATTGCATTCCTATATTAAACTTAATGGGGGATCAGTTTATTACTTCATAACAACAGAAAACCGATCCCCGATTTTCTTTATATCTAGTAGAAGAGTTAATTATGTTTCCCAACTATTATATTCAGTCAGTCAGTTAAGTGCCACACGCGATACATGCTTGGGCGATTATGTCTCGAAAGAGACATGACTGACTGGGCAGAAGATTATCTCGCAGTAGGTTGCAATTATTTTTTGCAGTAGACTGGTTGCCAGCTTAGGCTATAGAACCCAATCTGTCCTGCCATTTAACTCATAGCTGGCTATAAAAACCAATCTCTTGTGCTTATCTAATCCATGACTGGAGGGAGAAGAGATAGATTATATTACATTCCTATACTAAATAAAATTAGTGGGGGATCAGTTTATTACTTCATAGCAATAGAAAAACCGATCCCCGACTTTATGTCTAGTAGAAGTTTTAATTATGTTTCCAGCTATTATGTTCATTCAGTCAGTTAAGTGCTATACGTGATACACGCTTTGGGCGATTATGTCTCGAAATAGACATGACTGACTGTGCAGACGATTATCCCGTAGTAGGCTGCCATTACTTTCTGCGGTAAGAATATTCTAGAAACAGTCAAGTATGCGTGATACGGAAACAAATTTTTAATAAAAGCAACGTAGGTGTAGTCTAGTTAGAAATATCTTCAAGTCAGGTTATTCGGTCAATCCGGATGGTTTCCAGTTGAGATTCTTCCTAAGTAACTTGATGTATTTCCTAAATCGCACTTGGTGCTCCCTCGTTACATGGACAGTGTGTAAGACCGTAAGGGTCATGTGAACCCCCACACTACTGGTCCTTCGCGTCGACGCCCAAAGTTTCGAGGTTAATCGATAGTCGTTCACTTCGTTCCAAACCGGGATCTGCCCACGTTGTGTTTTATTGATCACAAAGCCGGTTTGGGTTAAAAGTCACCGAAAATCCGCTGCATCGATGATCAAGACAGAGCTGGGAGCCACAATAAACAAAGGAAATCTTTGTAATATTAGCAAGGAGTTTATATACATGCGTTCTGTTCAGTACAGTATTTGGTTAGAGTTTATCACTCTTGCATGCAGACAACTATAATTTCAAACCACATCTTCTACAGGATGTAACACTATTTAAGTTGATTGATCTGGCACCAAACTGAAATTGGAGTTTCTTCTAAGGCAGTTATGTGACACGCCTCTCGTGTTAGCCCGCTCAGTACCGGTCCAACTCTACGGTACTCTGCTCTCTTGACACATCTGTTTATATTGATTCTCGGGGTGGTTGTGACGCATCCCTGAAGGCACTTAGCATCTCCAAATGACCAATAAGGGGTCCTCTTTTTGGTAACCTGATCATCCTTTTCCCCCTCTTTCTTGTGTGCGTGTGTGCTTCCCATTAATGTTCGAGGATCATAAAACGTTCCTTCGACTTTCCCCAAAATCCACCGGGGCAATTTTTCATTGGTCATCTGATCAACCCCGTCTGTTTCTTTCTTGTGTAAGTGCCTCTCACCATCACTCAAAGGACGTGTTTCCGTCCAATGGTCAAATTTTAATTATCGTTCTTTTCACTTTTCCGCTTTCGATGTATGTAGTCGTTTTGCAAGGGTGTTTTTATTTCAGTCGCTATAAGAAATTATCTAACTTTGGTCGAAAAGAAAGTCATATGTTTCTCCTTTAATTCTCAGCGTCGCAAAATTTTACAAAGAACCAGGAGAATTTATTTCTGGGAAATTGTCTCCTTCTCAGAGGGAGGCGACTGTCACTAGGGCCATCAAATTCACTATGCCTTGTTGCTTAGATATTGTTGCTTCTATCAGTTCTTGTTAAATTTTTCGATAACCGGGAAACTCATTTTTAGTGAAAATAAATTTCCAATTTTTTGCGATAAAATTCTTAACACCATTCAAGAGTCATAAAAACGTTATTTATCTCACTTGTGTGGTCTAAACATATTTCGCCTGACAATAATTTCGTCTAGAAATAAAGAAAGAAAGAAAAATTCAATTAATACCTGTCTTCCTTCTCTTCTTCCTTTCCCTTCTCTCTTTCTTTTTCAGTACCAAAAATATTATTAAAATATGCCCAACCGGTTACGGTCAAGCGTAAGAAAATGAAGTGAGATCGATAAATAATAGTAATGAATAATAATAAAAAAAAAGAAAATGAATTTTCCTTTATTGATAATAGTACAGGAACCGGAAATATGATTACCCCACTTGGTGTTCGTCAAACTCCGATAGGTGGCGTTTCTTAAGTTTATAAAAGAACACATACATTTTTGCCTCACTCTCTTTACTCCTCTTCCTACAAGATGCAGTATCACTGTCTACTAACGACTGATCTCTCTTCCCACTTTCCAGTGATAAAGTGCATGCATTTCTTTGGTTGTTCCTACTCTGCACGAGGCTGACTTGAACTTACCCATTAATACGATACTCATACTTACTCTAAATTATGGGCTCAAAATAAAACGGACAGATCCAAGAGACACTACATTATATATATATATATATATATATATATATATATATATATATAGTCATCCGCAGACAGATCTGTTTCGCTGTATCACAGCTCATCAGTACGGTTAAACTCCGATTGCTTTTAATCCAGGATTGAAACCCGACCGAATTGGCGTCAGTCGGCGATTCTACCTCTGGGCTATGGGCGTTCGGAAGAAGAAGGGAAACTTTTTAGCGTGTATATTGTCATTATACCCGCCCAATAGCTAGAGTGCTCTAATTCATTACGGAATGAGCGATGCGTACATGCCGGAGTAGCTATTGTTTTTCAAAGGCTACCATTCTTCCAGAGTGCTCAATCAGGGTGTGAGAGCGTATATATATATATATATATATATATATATATATATATATATATATATATATATATATATATCAAATGATTTGTTTAAACTTTTTTTTTGATCGATACTCATATTTAAGTAGATATTCTGTTTTTAATTAAACAGTATTATATATTTATATATACTGGCCTGATTATTTACGATAAATTTTTGTTACGAAAATGTGTGTCATTCAGCAGGATTCGAACCTGCGACCCCTATCCACATAGGGGAAGCTACCATTTGATCTGGCAACGTCTTAGACCTCTCGATCACGAATGACCTTCAAGCGACCGCTTTAAAAAAAAATCCATTTTGGTCGTAAACTGCGAACTTCTAAATTAGGAGAAACTAAATGAGTAATCTATTTCATTTTGATTTGATCTAAGCCAGGAACACTTACTCATTGTTTTGTTATTGTAATAATATTAATCAAATTGTTACTTCTTGTTGAAATGTACATTGCCTGAGTTCTCCTCATGGTCAAACATCAACTACTTTGTACAACATGTATTGCATTTGATATGTTCAAGAGATTGATCGCAGTCTCTGTACTGACTTCGATAAATTCAGGAATTGAGAAAATCACAATTATGTCCCTTTCTTAAATGTCTATATCTTTCGTTCCTTTATTTTTATTTTTTTTATTTTTTTTATTTTTTTTTAATTTTTTTGTGTATGTATCTACTCTATTTCTATCTGGGTAAAAATACCTCTATGTCTCTGTTTCTCTACCCCCAACCACGATCGCTGTCAGTTTTTTGTATGTTTTTTTTTTTCCATGTGTTATCGTAGATTCTCTTTTGCTATCACTCACTTCTAAGAAAAAAAACTGAAACCGTATACTTTTTTAAGTCCACTTAATAAATATTTTTCTGAATAAATATTTTAGTCCATTGATGACCGCTGTAAATAGGGTTTTTTTGTAAATTTTTAAATGAATTATGCTGAATAAATTTCTTTCAAGTTATGTCATTTTCTTATGTTTTCATTTATTTATTACCAGATTACATGGTAACATTCTAATAAGTACATTCTGATGAGTGGAATATACGTTCCTGGCGTAAATAGGTCATGACTATGAGTCTTTAGTGAGCGACCACCTGCCGTATGAGACAAGTTTTTGATTGTAGTAAGGCTGTTCGCATACGACAGGTTCCACTATATATGCATGTATATTAAAGTAATTTTTCAAAATTCAAAAATGTTGAATGAACATTTCAACATGAAATCCCTAAGAGAGAATTCACGTCTCCTCAGCAACACAGTTCCATGTCAAAATGAAGAAAATCAGGATTAAGAAGATGACAAAAATAAATAACGGTTAAGATTTTAGAAATATACGTCACAAAAAATTCTTTTAAAGGTCAGTCTATTTTTGGTTATTACTTTGTAAGTGAAGAGATGGGAGATTGACGAAAAGGGTTAAGGAAATGGGAGGTCGTTGAATTGGGAATTGGGTTAAACAAAACAGGGAAGTGGCGGAATATAAAAATAGTGTATAGAGAAAAAAAATCTTAAGGAAGAGGAAAAAAGGAAGGAAAGAAAAGGAGGGAATATCAGATATCAAAGAGAAACCGCTCGATGCGTGTCAAATACGTTTAACTTTAAATGTTTAAAAGTGTTAGAGATTTGGAGACTTATTTGAAAGAGTATATTCAGGGGAAAAATAATAAATAAAATAAAATAAAATTAAAATTAAGATTTTAAAAATTTAATTAAGTTTATCTAATTAAAGATATTTTTAGGTATAGACGAACTAGATAACAATTAAAGAAAATTATAAATTTAACAAATTATTAAAAAGATATACGCTAACAAAGGAGAAAGGGGTTTAGTAAAAGGAATCCATATTTTATAAAGATAGACAAGTAAAGGAGACTGGGAGGGGAAGGTAGAGGGGTTAATTACTTTTTAAAGTTAAAATTAAACATAAAATAATTTACCAAAAATCATTAAATTTATATTTATATCCTAAAATCTAAAAATTAGGAATTTAAAATTTAAAATTTAAGTATTCAAAAAACTAGCTTTATGGCGGCACTTACTAATAAATTCCCTTCTAAGATTCAGGAGCAGTTGCTGGTGAGGATAGTTCAATATTAAATTTTTTTCTAGTAAACACAGACAGCACCTATCACGAAAATTCCTCGGAATACGGGCTGAACCTATTAGTTTCCAGCTAATTACAGGATCCAGCCCTTCCTCTTTCATTTTCCAGAATATCCGTGAAAGGGCTGTCTGGCACTTTTGACCCGGGTTCGAAAAAGAATACCTGTGGTTATAAAGTCTCTGCTTAAAAGGTCCAGCGGACATACCAATATAGGTTCGGTAGTTATTTTTGTTGTTAGATGGAGAAATGTGGGCTTCATAAATCCCCTGGGTGGATTTACATTTGCCCTCCACCGGGCAGGCGTCCACAGAGCTACAGCTGCATTCGTTCAAAATTCCGGATCCAGAATCAGTATTGCGTAAATTCATTAGAATACTTCTATTATGGGAATTAATGAGGTTGTCTATATTAGGGGTACAAGAATAGCTGATTTTAAGGGTGTACCTATTAAAAATTTTCCGTAAAAGATTACTGTTATTAAAATTCTTGTCTATTAATTTGGGAAAATATTTACCAATATTGATTTTAGTTAATTTACAATAAGGAGGGTTAAACCAAATTATCTTTCTTTTTCTACAGTTTCTTTTATTTTTTGTTTTGGATGATTCGGGGTCTATTGTAGGTTTATTATATGTTAATTTATTTTTATATCCGCTTTTTTGAAGGGTCTTATTGTAAATATCTTTACTTGCGTTGAAAGTTTTAATGTTGGATGATAATTGGTTGATTCTATTATTCACTATATTGGGTATCTGTTTTATGATATTTTTGGGGTGGTTGGATAAAATATTAATATAAGTGGGGGAATTATTTTTTTTGAGAAAAGGCTGGTAGGATCCATCATTTAAATTAAGGGTGATATCTAGATAGTTTACAATTTTAAGATTAGAAGTAACTTCAACCTTAAAACCGAGGTAATTTAGAGCTCTAATTATTTTTTGTGTATTCTATTTGTATAGGGCCCATTGGAATTAGGGATAAATATTAATCCATCATCCCGATATAGGCCTAATTGCTTTGGGTCTAAAAACCTACTTAGAACATCTAAAATATAAATACCTACAAGATCTGCTACCTGGGCTGAATCATACGCTTCTATAGGGACATCAAAACTATCCTTTGGCCCTTTCGTCCATGTGGAATTATTAAAGGTGAGAATGGATTTTTTAGCCGCTAAGATAATCTTATAGTCCCTATCCGAAATGTCCAGGTAAGTTTTAGCAAAATTTAAGCAACTTTCAAGAAGGCCCTTTGATACAGAAGAATAGAAGTCAACAATATCGAATTTAAGGAAGCTGGACTTAGATTTGTTATTGATGTTATTAAACAACTATATAGTATCCGAAGAACTTTTCAAAGGTTTGGTTGTAAATTCGATTGCAACTTCTCTATTAGGTTTTGTTTTAATCGCCCTAGAAATTATGCCTTATATTTTAGGATAACGTAAGACAATAATAAAGTCTAAACGAGAAGTATGAGACAAAACAGTAAAGTTAAAATAAGTAAATAAAAATATAACAAATAGGCTGTCTTACGGCAACCTTTTCTAAAATATAGGATTTTGGGCCTTTGCGTAAGAAATAGAAACCCCCTTAACAGTCTTTTGGATTGAGACCTTCTAAGAGGGCAGACGTAAATTTGTTATCTCCAGTGGCAGCACATTCGTTCGGTACTGTTAGGGAGTAACTCAATTGCCATAGACCACACGAGGTGCAAACGAAGTAATTAACATTTTTTCCATTCAATTTTCAGCAAACCCTAGACAAATTTTATAGTTAATGGAATTTAATTCTTCTAAAGTTTTTATTGCTTTTAGACCCTTCCTTAATTTGTAAAAATGTATTCCTTTGGCGATTCAAACGATTCTTGCTGATTTAAACACTTGTTAGAAGTTCTCTGTTTTGTTACAACTATTTATGTAAATTTTCATTGTTTATTTTCTTATTTTTTCGAATTTTGTAATTATCTATCCTTGTCTTCCTCCATGTGCTCACGTTATTTGTTTGTTTTAATTGCAGTTTTCACAGCTGCACAAGCACTGTAAAGGAAATAAAATCTTTTAGAATATATACCCGCAGTTTGTCAGTCTTCTCACGCACGTTTCATGTGGTAATGGCAATTACATGTCGTACTTTGTCGAACGCCTTTGCGTAGTCTATAAAGCACAGATAAACGTCCTTCTGCATCTGTATTACTCGTTCAGATAGCATTCTGAGCACGAATATCGCATTCCTCGTTCCGGTATCTTTAACGAATCCACATTGTTCCAGTCTTACCTCTGGGTCGATTCTACTGCACGCTCTGTTCATCAGAATCCAGATGATGAGTTTTGTTATGTGGCTCATTAACTGACCCCTGAAGCCTTGGGTGGCAAACAATCGAAGAGAAACGAAGAACTGAATTTCAACCAATGGAGAAAGAAGCGGGAAACGACACTACTATATTTCCCCAGAACTGGTGGCATTTATCACATAACTAGCAGTATAGCCCGGCGTTGCTCGGGTGTAATGAAAGCTTTAAAATTAATCCATGGTCCTGGAGCTCAAACTCTTTGAACGTTGGCACGAAAGACTAAAAAGCAATAGTTGTTTCCAGTTAAAGCGAAACCGTAGACTGAAAGAAAAATGAATGGATGTAAGTCAAATTTTGATTTCCTGGTATCGATATCAAATGTTTTTTTTTCGTCGTAAACTGAATTCTGAAGGCTAAATAAGTCCTCTGAGTAAATGGTATCATGGCTGAGACTAAGAGCTACAATTATACCTACTTAGAACCAAACCCGAAGCAAAAACTAAAATAAAAGGGCTGAAAAAAAATACAGACATACAGGCAGATAAACAGACACACACACACAAACATCTTGCCTTATATATATATATATATATATATATATATATATATGTGTGTGTGTGTGTGTGTGTGTGTGTGTGTGTGTGTGTGTGTTGTACCGATTTTCTGCACTATTGTAAGAACTGCAACCTTGAAACTTCTGAATATGGTTTCTTATGTCTTTGTCTATGAGTGTATCAAATTTTATTAAAATCGGACCACTACTTCTATAACCCGATTTTTTCGATTATCGATTTTCGATCTTTATCAGGGGTACCTCGACACAAAACCTAGCTAAGAACACACGCAGACTCTTATAGTACAACTGAGTCAATTTTCAAGAAAATCGGTTCAGCCATTTCGGACTCTATAGGTAACGGACGGACACACACACACACACACACACACACACACACACACACAAAATTCCATTTATAAATAAGTTTAGATTTAGATCTAGAAAAATCTGTAGAGAGCCATGACTGCCTACGTCTTGAAGTGACGCGGTATTTAAAAGAAAAATCGTTGAAATCTTTTACTTTTCACACAAATAAAAAGACAAAAAAAAAGAAAAAATTGAAAAAAAAGAGGAACTTGTGTGGATCTATGGTCACCTACATCCCTAATGTATAAATAGTTAGATTTTGTTCATTATCATCATCCTTTGATCAACCGATGCTTGGTCGGAAATCCATCGACAATCCCACTTCACAAAAACAGTCAAGTATTGCTGTACCAAGACCGAACTATATAGTGCGACCTTGGCTGTACTCAGATATCGGTGCTGTTAGCGGACGGCATGGACCTTTTTCGATGGCTGATGATACAGTGGATAAATCGGGGAGCCGAGTTCGAATTCTAGTTGAATTCCTTGCATTCACTTACGCACAAATACCTTTGGGTATTAATTCGTCTCTTCCCTCCAATTATGGGTTAAATAACAGGATAGGGTTCTATAGCCTTGGCTGACAACCAGTCTACCGCTGAAAGTAATGGCAACCTACTGCGGGATAATCTTCTGTCCACTCAGTCATGTCTCTTTCGAGACATGATCGCCCAAAGCGTGTATCACGTATGACACTTAACTGACTGATAGAGAAGTGGATCGACGGTCCAACATCTTGGTGTTTTTATGTAATGTACGGGATGTGCGTTGTGGTACAGTGGATATCGGCTCGGAACGAGAAACCGGGGAGCCGAGTTCGAATTCCAGTTGAATCCATTGTATTCACTTACTCGCAAATACCCTTGGGAAAGGTATTAATCCGTCTCTTCCTTCCAGTTATGGGTTAAATAGCAGGACAGATTGGGCTCTATAGTCTTGGTCGGCAACCAGTCTACCGCAGAAAGCAATGGCAACCTACTGCGGGATAATCTTCTGCCCAGTCAGTCATGTCTCTTTCGAGACATGATCGCCCAAGCGTGTATCACGTATGGCACTTAACTGACTGACAGGACACCATCTCGAGAGAGATTTCTAACCAAGACTCGAGACTTCTTTTACCCTATGACGGCTACCAAAGTGTCCCGTCTACCGAATTTCACCCACAAGTCTTGGGTCAACACATACAGTTTTCAGGTAATTTCCAAAAGTGCCGTGCGCTGGGATCACCTAGACTGATAACATCAAGTAGTCACCTTCCTGACAAATTGGCCATGGGCTTCCATGGTCACAAAAGCGAACAATCTAACTACTCTGCCACATGGTCAAATGAAAACACGCTTTCTCAAATCTGCAACACTTCCTTTAATTATTTTCTCTTAAAACAGTATTGTGTAAATAAATTTTAAGAAAATGAGTAAATAAAGAAGTCATTTACGACATCAAGACAGGAACACAAATAAAACATTTTTGTAAATGGGAAACATAGCACTTTAAATAAATCATCATAAAACAAAATATTTGAAATTTGTAAGCCACGGTTTATTTATTTATAGCTTATTTTCACGCCTTTAAACAAATTTACTATAATGTAAAAACGTGGAGGTTATTTTTTAATATATTATTATTGAAAAGCACGTGTAAGGAAGCCGTCACATATACACATGGTTGTCTTCCCTTCCTCCCTCTCACTTTTTGCTGCTTCCTACTTCCTTTTCTAAAACTACTGCTACTACTTTCCCCCTCCCTTGTTTGCCTGTTCCCACTCTCCTCCTCAATCTACTCTTCCCACTCCTCTCGTACTTGACCCTCGTTTTACGTACCTTCTTTCATTTTTTTTTTCACCCTCAGTCTCATTTCTTCTCTCTCGTTGTCTTTTTCTTTACCCGTTTATGCGATCTTCTTGTAATTCCTTGTCTTGTCTCTCACTATCTCCATTTTTAAATTCTCTCTCTCTTTTTTTAATTCATTCTAATTCTTCTTTCTTTATCTCTATCTATTTCTTTTTTCGTTTTTGTTACTAACTCTCTTTTTAGTTTTTTTTTTCACTTATTGTCGTTCTAGAGATTTATTTTCTTCTTTTTTTTATCCTCCTTCTCAATTTAATCGTCTTATTGCTTCCCCGTCATATACGTTCCCCGTCCTCGTCTTTTTTCTTTTCACGTCTTTAGATTTTTTTTTTTTTGTCTTCGCAACTATCGTGTTGTTTCTTCTTTCTCTTATAGATGCCTTCATCAGTGAAAAGATACAAAGAAGAAATAAAAATAAAATATAATGGAAGAAAAAAAAATGCATTAAAAAAAGAAGAATGTACGGAAAGAAAGAAAGAAAGAAAGAGTGAAAAAGAAAGACTAAGCGAACAAGAAAGAGTGGGAGGAAATGAAATGTATTCTTATTCTTATCAAGCAGTCACGCCTGGCTTCGGCCTGCTGAGATCGACTAGTCACCGCTTCGACTAATGTTTCCAAGATGGCGGCTTTCAAGCTGTCTCTAGTGGCAAAGGTGGAGTCGCTTCTTTGTTGAGATTTTTTTTACTTCTTCTACGACTACCAATACTTATCCTGCACGCACGTGATTTGTTCGTTTTTTTTTATATACACACATATATATAAAAAAAGAATACGGTAAGTCTTCGACCACTAAACAAACAAAAAAAATGTGAAAGAAAGAAAAAGAATGAATCCGCTAAAAAAAAAAAATACAAATAAATGGCCTGTTTGAATATTTAAAAAAAATATATATAGAATAATTTTTATTTTTCTATTATTTAAAAAAAAGTTTTTCTTTCATATTTTCTGGAAAGGGTAACTAAATGTCCGAATATTGCACTATTATTTTTTATCTTACATTAAATATTACTTGTTCATTCGTCTATGATGTATTTGTTTGTGTATAAAAATCATTATCGTTATATCTATACACAATGTATATGTATGTATGTGTATGTATGTATATATATATATATATATATATGCGTGTGTCGGGGATTCTCCTACTTCGTTACTATTATTTACTACGACTATTCCCCTTACAATACACCACCTTAAGTTATATCTACACTGCGAATATTATATATATATATATATATATATATATACTTACTTACCTACCTATGTATGAAAGTCAAGCAAGAAGAGCCTATAGTCGATTAAGGCCAAAACGAAATGATTCTTTTGGGAACACCTGCCTTCTATTTCAAAATAATACATAATACAATATTATTATTTTTTATTTTATTTATCTAATTTTTTAATAAATATTTTCCAAGACTGACCGCTACTACTATGGGACTTTGTGATTTCACATGGTTGTTTCACAACAACATGCTGAATTAAAAAAAAATTGTTTTTTTTTTTGTCCAGATGCTCATACATCAATTTCTGATTTTTGAAACGTCTAATTTTTTTCTCTTCGACATAAACTATTTACACTAAACAAAAAAAAAAGATACGTCTATCAATTTCTAATCCGTTTTTGTCATCAACATCACTGATGCAATGACCATATTTTATTTAAGTCGGCCATACATTGTCTTACACTTACAAAAAAACATGATTTTATTTATATTAAAATATTTTATTATTCATTATACTGCAAGAAGAGTGAAATAAATAATAATAAATCCTATTTTTTTATTCATACTTGGCATTTTTTTTAAGCTTCTAAAATCGTAAACAATAAACTTAATTTGACAAACACATCCCATCATTATCTCCCAGTTCGCTTTTATACTCATGTCTCATTGGTTAACGAATTAGTTCCATAACACGTGGCCTTGTGCCAAACACTTTTTTCTTTTTCCTCCTCTCTATCTCTCACCTATTGGTAACAGACCGGTCTGACTGCCAATTCTAATTACTTTATAACTTATTTATGTATAAATCATTAAATATGATCAGATCAGTTTTTTTTTACACACCTTCACACACACGTGTATCTAACGTTTTATTTTTTTTTTTAGTCGACCTTTTTAATTTTTACTTTGCAAATTAATTACCCACGCATACATACATACATACATACATACGTATACATCATACATGTGTGTGGGGAGGTGGTGTGTGTGTGTATTGCATACATACTGTTTTTTTTTGTTTTGTTTTCTCTAATTTGCATATTCTTTCTCTTTCGTGTCTTGTTATATCCTCCTTTTTCTTTTTGAGGATGTTTGATGATGTTGAAAATGTTCCTCACACATCTTCATAAGTATTGCATTGATTCTTTGTTTCCCCCCCCCTCCACACACCGTAACAACCTATTTGAATTTTTAATTTTCTTTACACACGGATTTTAAAAAAAAATATATTTTACATAAGGTAGGTTAATTTAAATGTAAATAAAAATTCTTTTTTTTTTCTTGATTAATAAAAAAAAATCTCAGTAGAAAAAGAAAGTATTCATGATTTTTAAAAAAATGCACACGAAAAAAATGGACCCACCTTTTTACTTACTTAGTCTGGTCTAACTTAAGACTGTCTTTTTTTTTTTTTTTTTAGATCTAATTTTCTCATAATTGTGGTTATCTTATTTGTTTATTTTTGTTTTTTAATTTAAATTGTTACTGTAACGATTTGCACCACTTAGTTTTTTCACCTTTTCTATCTTCCATGTGTTTTTTCTGTTTACTATAAGATTCGTTAAAAAATGCGATTTTTTTTTCTTTTTAAATACATTTTTTCCAGACTTTTTGTCTTCCAACGTTCAGAGAAGGAAAAGAAGAGTCTTAAGTTCACTTAAGTAATCAATTGCTTGGATCTCTTTCCTCCAACTTCCTGACCTAAGCAAATAGGTTTCTTTCTTTATGTAGCCATTTATTGTAAATTCTAAATAAAACGATTCTTTTTTTTTTTCTCGCTCAAAATAGTAAAACTTTTGACAGCATTCATGAATGAGATTATATTTGCTTGCTATTAAAAATGAAATGAAATCTTAACTTAGGACTTAAAAGAAATCGGTCAGAAAATAGGGGGGTAAGAGAAGAAAAAAAAGAAGTCTTATCATGAACTAATTCCACTAAAAGCAAACAGTCACGTGATTTTCTTCCGTATAATCGGGAATAATGACGATTATTATTATTATTATTACTTTTGAAAATGACTGCCGTAAAATGTCCCGATAGAATTTTTTTTTTAATCTTTTTTTTTTTTCTACATTCATTCATATGGGGTAAAAAAAAAAAGTGAGTGTGTTTGACGCACTTTTTGAGAACAAAAAAAAAAAGCGAAATTTATGAAAGTCGAAAGAATTTTAATTTTAACAATAATTGTATCCTCTGATCATTTTTTTTTTATTTTTAATTTATTTAATTATGCGTTTCCTACTTTTAAAATATGAAATAACCATCTATATTTCCTTTTTGAAGAAAAGCTCCATAACAAATAATAGAAATTCCATTGAAAGCGTGTAACACATCCAGATGTAGATTTCTTTTTTTTTTTTTTTAATTTTATTAATAATATTTTTTTTTTTGTTTTTTCCCTCTTCTTTTTTTGGGGTGGTGGTGATTTACTAGACCCACACACACGTATGTAATGACCTTAAATTTAAAATCATTAAATAGTTGCTATAAATTACTCATAGTGAATAATATTTTCAATTTGCTTCTAAAAAATCGTACATTTTGATCGGCAATCAATGGTTGCGAATTTTTCTCCGTTTTTCGTTAGATACTTTTTAAAAATACAAACAGTAAGGACCAGCCTTATTTGCATTTTCATGCTTGTCTTTTCCTTTTTTTTCCCTTTTTTTTTTTGATAACCGACTATGCAATTTTCCTTGATATTCATATCGATGTTATTTTCATTTTTATGGTTTTATTATTTAATTAATCATAACAAAAGTGAAGCGTGTACAATTGATATATACCCCCCTCTCTCACTCTATTCTGGACATATATCCGAACTCGTGTACATCACATACATACGCACGCATTTGACACTTTACCACTCAGCGTGTACTACACATTTGTACTTAAAAATACTAAGCGGTTAGAGTACATAATTTATCCCTCGTCAGATGTGTACTTTTTTAAAGTTTATTGCTTCAAATTTTTTTAACTTTTTGTTATATTGCTTACATTCATGAAATGACCTGTCACAAATAGACATGTGACATTAAAAAAAAAAACAGAATTAACAATTCGCGAACACTCAAGTTAATGAGGAAACTATTTATAGATTGGTTCCCTCATAAAAAATAAGGAATTTTTTTAGGGAAATAATTCTTGTTTTGTAGATTAGCATCAATTCAAGACTTAAAGCGACACTTGTCAGAATCGGAAATTGATTTTATTATCGACTTAAAGAAAAGAGGGATTTTTGCTTATGACTTTTTTTTTTACTGTTATTGGGCTTAGATGTTGTTTTGCGTACATCAATACTTGTTTCTTTTTTTGTTTTGTTTTTTCTTGAGATAGTGTTAAATTGTTTTTAATAACAAGCAAACGGTTATATTATTTTTAAAGTAAATAATTTAAAAAAATTGTAATTAAAAATAAAATCAGCTATTGTTTATTTTTCATTTAAGATAATTTTAAACCTCAGACAAAATTTTAAAATGTTTAGTTTAAGGCATTGATTTGTGTGCTTTCGAGAAAAAAAATTTCCACCTAAAATGTAAAACTAATGTTTAAATAAAAAAGGTTAGAAATATTCGTAAAATAAAAAATAGAGATGTATGTGTGTATACACACACACACACACACACACACACACAAATGTTGTTAGCACATTTTCAAAGTTGACATTTATTTGTATTGTAAATAACAGCTAAGTGACCTAACCTCTAAGGCCAATAACTCTGTAAAAGTCAGGGATCAATTTTACAATGTATCGAAATTATAAACTGAACCCCCTTCTAAATCGATAACAAATCAATATTTGTCGATTCTGACAAGTGTCCTGGCCTAAGGTCGGTCTAAAAAAGAATGCTATAAAAAATTATGCCATTCGCCCTAGTTTTTTCCTAGTCCCTAAATTACTGATTTTTTTTATTTTTATTATATTAAAATAAAATTTACGGTTATTTGAAAAAAAATATCTCTATGTTTATTGTTGAACATCTTCATTGAAAAAGGTCCCCCCCCCCCAACAATATCTATATTTAAGGCGGAGACGGGGGTCTAAAAAATGTACTTGTCACACAACTGTCAATGAAAGTGAGTGGCAATAAGAAAGGACGGTCTATCCTCTTTTTCACATTTTTCCCCCCACATTATGAGAGAAAGAGATAGTAATAGTATACAGTACACACACTGATAGGACTAGAAATAGCTTTTCTAGTAGCAGAACACCTTTTTAACTTATTGAGTAAATATTTATATACCTTTCCTTATTTACATAAGTAACCTTTCCTTTTCGTACTTTCCGTGAAAAGCAGTCTCGCGCGCGCACACACGCACATGTTCTGCGGGCTTCAGAGCATTTTTGTTTCCATCAACCCCCGGTTTTTATTCGACTCCTTGTAGTGGATAATTCAGTCTCCCAGTATCTTTTTTTTTTTTCTTGCACACGTGGATTTTAGAGGAATTATTAAGATGTAGAGATTATTGAAATGTGAAAAAAATTTTTTTTTCTCTCCGTTTTTATTTCAATTGCGTTTTGTATTTTTTTCTTTTTACTCATTTTTAAGACAGAATTGAAGTATGAAAAATAAATAAATGGATATTTTATTATCATTTTTTGTTTACATAAAAATTATTTGCGTGCTTGAATAATTAAATTTTAAAAAGTTGCTTCAAGTTTCTTATTAAAATGAATTAAAAAGCGGAAATTTCTCTCTTCCGTAATACGCCGTATATATTTCTCGTGTTCATTTAATGAAAAATGTGTCTGTAGTTAATTTTTTGGGGGGTTCTGTTTTTTGATTGATCTAAGAAAACCTAGCAGAAATATTATTCCATATTTTGGCCTGACCAAACCTAACACAACAAAATAACATATATTGGCAGAAGATGAAGAAGAAAAACAAATCATTGGAAATAAATACACATTTTTTTTTTTTTCACTTCCTCGTCAGTATAAAAAAAAAATCAACTCTTCTCTCCAGACACATCCGCACGAATATGCATTAAAAAACACAAGGTTAACGCTCTTCTCTTCTTTTCTGAGTTTTGCTCTCCCTCTCTCTTTTCTTATCACTTTTTCCATCCAATCCACACACATCCACATCCCGTTTAGTTGTATTATTCTCGTGTGATATATATAAAAAGTAGAGTACTGTGGTCTTAATCTGCAAGATAGTCGAGATTTTCATGGAACAGGTCAGGTCTACGTGGCCCTGGCTAACGTGTTTCTTTTCCATCATAATGTCATCGTAATACTTGGCTTGCACCTGATGACATTATTATTGCTATGTATATCACTGTCTGTACCGCCTAGACTATTTCTCTGTAGTTTTTGTTACGTATATAATATTACTTACTGGATACACACATTTTTTTGTGTGTGCATTTTTACTAGGCCTATAGACCAGTGCACACACGCACACATGATGATAATAGGTACGAATAACTGTACTTAGTGGTCGTAATGAATGTTACACCTGTGTGTGTGTGTGGATAATCAGTCAACAACAAATTAAATTTTTTCAGCATAATCTCCTCTTCATTTATTTATTTTTTTGACAATGCACTTTATACCACGAAAATTTCCAATCAGAATTCAATTGGTAAGTGTATCAAGTTGCTGATTTTATGATGCACTCGTGTGTATTAGAAGAAAACACACACGGGGTGGTGCTGGAAAGTTATAAGCCTAACCAACGAAGCTCTTCCAAAGTAAATTTCCGATGTAAGGACAATTGTTCAGATTTCGGGAAGTGGGTCAGGCCACGATCAACGAAGGCCCAGAACTCATCGCCACCCCTGCGTGTGTATGTATGTGTATCAAAACGACATAAAAAATGTAATGACTTCACATTATTTTTTCACGTATTTAGTTTCCCATTAAGAATTTTAATAAATAATAAATCTTGTAACATTTAAAAGCTTTTCTGACTTGTTCATGATTAATTAAACAGTTGATCCAGATTTTCACGCACACACATACACACGTATATGTAATTTTTATAATTATTTATGGTTTGTATGAGGCAAAATTGGCATGGGTCATAATTTTCATTTTTGCTGATTCATTTTAAGTGAACGGTAGCTAACTACATAAAATCTTTTTTTTTTTTTTTTTGTCACTGATAGCACAACTTTGTTTCATGCTCAATGTAATCGTCAGGCGCTGACTTAGTTTTTATTATTAAATTAAATCTGTTGAGCACTTTAGCACCAGCACTTAATGTGCTATGTAACCTGTCACTCTTTCTCATAACTTACCTCCTATGTAACCCCCTGCTCAACAGTGGCAGTAAAACGTCTTGCTTGGGGTAACATGATTATCATATATATATATATATATATATATCTCCAAATGAATAAAGAATGAAGAAAATATTAACAACGTTCAAATCATTAATTTAAAACAGTGCTCAATATAGAAATAGAGCTATGAATATTTATTATAAATTATAATTTAGAACCTGTTCAAATTACAATCTACTACAAAAGTGTACATTTGCTTCAACATTGAAAGACAATGTTTCATCAGGTAGAAAAAATAGTGTTTACTACCTGATGAGATATTCTTTTCAATGTTAAAACAAAATGTACACTTTGTAGTAGATTGTAATTTGAACATGTTCTAAATTATAATATATATATATATATATATATATATATATATATAAAAAATATTTATTCAGAAATTATAACATGGATATGTTACAATATCACTACAAAAGTAGCTATTTTGTTTCGACACTTGTCTTGTCAAGTGATGTGGTTTATTTTGAATTGAATAAATATTATTAGCTCTACTTTGTATTGAGCACTTTTTTAAAAATAGTGTTTCTTTGGACAAGGAATATTATTCCATATACTTGGGTATATGACTTTCCTGAATTTTTATTTCTATAATAATAGTAAATTTTCAGGCATTTTTGGCTCTGACTTGATTTTTTTTTCTCGATTTTTATAAAGCATGTGTGAGTTTAAACTTTATTGTAATAACTTCAGCTTAAATAATTAGAAGAGTTTAGACAAAAAACAGGAGCCTCTACAATCTGTGACAGTGATCTTTCCAATATGCTTTTTTATTTCATCTTTCATATTCAAAATTTGTATTTAACATGTGAGATTGTCAGTTATTAAGAATGTAACTGAAAATGGAAATAAATCATTTTATTGAATCAGTCAGAAGTTTATCTTTTGGGGAATGTAAAAGTATCCAGATGTTACTTTATGAATTGTCACATTTTCTAAAAGGAACAAGACAGTCACATCTTTCTCTCTCTTTTTTTTGTGTGTGTGTGGAACTAATAATTTGTTAAATGATGTTACTGATGAATATACAACTACAAAAGACGAATTCGCATCTACTCCCACATAAATAACTATTAACTTGTCTTCTGCATAAACATTATCTATTAATATATGTCTATATCTCGATATGCATACCTTGCATATTTCATGCCACCCTTGTCCCATAATAGTTGTTAGATTAGCATGTTTATTTGAAGCGTTAAAGAAAATCTGTTATGGGATGTGCCTCAAGCTTACAAGTCATTACTTTAAAAAAATTATATATATATATATATATATATATATATATTTATTAAGAAATAGAAATAATTATTAGTATTTTATTTATTTATATAAACAAAATAGATGCAGTATGAGAAAAGATATTAAAAATTGCAATTTTCAGACACACCTGTGTCATTTCTAAATGAGAATTTAAATAGTTGGAAAGTGGAGAGGTATTTTTTATTACTGATGAAATCTAGTTGTTTTCGGCTTTTTATTTATATGTGCAGAATATAACATCAATGAGATAAATGACAAATTTAATATTTGTAATAATCACACACACACAATAATAATCAAACACACACACACACACACACACACACACACACACACACAATAAGGAACAAATAGGAAATGATTATAAATTTTAAATGTTTTCTGCCTCCAAAATGAAACTGTACTCTTTTAGGCACCTTAGAAAAACATTCCTGCCTACTGTCAAAATGGATGACGCGAATCTCCTAGAGAGCAACGCACTGCACCTCTTTGGCAAATGACCTCAGATGGAATGACTACATCACATCCAAAGCTGCATCTGCTGCCAGGAGGGTTGGTTCACTGTGTTGGGCCAGGAAGTTTTCTCGTTAGAATCCATTTTGCACATTTATAAATCTCTCTTTTGTTCGTGCATTGAACAATATTGCCATGTCTGGTTGGGTGCTCTTGCTATTCATCTTGAGGTTCTTGACAAAATCCAAAGAAGGATTTTCATTGTAATCGATACTGACTTCCCAGCCAGTATTCAGTCATTTTCTTACTGAGGTGATGTGGCTTCCCTCTGTCTTTTCTACAAGTATTTTCATGGTAACTTTTTTTTCTTGGTACCTCGGCTACCTGTATTTTCTCATACTACTAGATTGGCATTAAGGTCCTACCTTTTAACTGTTGAATTAGTTAACTGTAGCCGTCGCTTCTACGTTAACAGTTTCTTTTCTTGTGCTTCCCATTAGTGGAACTCTCATCCATTTGCATGCTTCCCTGACAGATCAGTCAGTTAAGTGCCATATGTGATACACTCTTTGGGTGATCATGTCTCGAAAGGACATGATTGACTGGGCAGAAGATTATCCTACAGTAGGTTGCCATTACTTTCTGTGCTAGACTGGTTACCGACTAAGGCTATAGAACCCAATCTGTCCTGTTATTTGACTCACAGCTAGAGGGAAAAGATAGATTATATTACATTATTATATTAAGTATAAATATTGAGAGATCAGTTTATTACTTCATAACAATAGAAAACCAATCCCCCACTTTATGCCCTGTAGAAATTTTGTTTTTAACTATTATATTCAGTCAGTCAATTAAGTGCCATACGTGATACACGCTTTGGGTGATCATGTCTCTTTCGAGATATGACTGACTGGGCAGAAGATTATTCCACAGTAGGTTGCCATTGCTTTCTGCGGTAAACTGGTTGCCAGCCAAGGCTATAGAACCCAATCTGTCCTATTTAACCCATAAGTGGAAAGAATAGATGGCTTAATACCTTTCCCAAGGGTATCTGCGCGTAAGTGAATGCATTGAATTCAACTGGAATTCGAACTCGGCTACCTGATTTCTAGTTTCAAGCCAATATCCACTGCACTACAAGAACAGTATACAGTTGTATTTAAATGTTCAATACAATTATATTGAAAAACTTTTTAATAGTTTTCATTTGAAAATGAGTTATGACAGCTGATGTTGTATTTGGCATCTCTTCTCTGAAGTTTCATAGACAAATCATTACGTAATTGCTCGATCCATCATCAGAAGATATCAGCATGCTAACATTTTAAATTAAAAACACTTTTTTTGCTACCTGTTCATTATTCATTTTAAATTTTGATTCATTTATTCAACTGGTGTGTGTGTGTGTATACACACACACACACACAGAGGATGATTGAAAAGTAACTCCCCAGTTTAAAATACTTACAATTTATTTATTAACTATTAGTTTTACAAGAAATGAATAAGTAAGGAAAGCAATAGGTATAATAGGTATTTTTTTTTTTCCCCCTTTAATTTGATTTCGGTACCAGATTTTGCTGCTAGCTTTTCGAGCCAAGAATCATGTCAACTGATTTCACCAGGAACTCTTGTGGGATGGAAGACATAATTTCTTGTATTCACTCTTCAAGTTCTTGGTTTTGTAGACTTGCACCTTTTAACCTGCCCATAAGAAAAAAAAAAAAAGGTAGTAAAAATTTATGTAACTTCTATTCATTTTCTCCTCCACTTTGTGGATGTCAACAATTTTTATTAAATTAAGCTTGTGTCTGTCAGTTTAATTTTCCTTTATGTCAGTCAGTTAAATACCATATGTGATACATGCTTTGGGCGATCATGTCTCGAAAGAGACATGACTGACTGAGCAGAAAATTATCCTGCAGTAGGTTAACATTGCTTTCTGCAGTAAACTGGTTGCCAGCCAAGGCTGTGGAACCCAATCTGTTCTATTATTTAACCCATAGCTGGAGGGAAGAGACTGATTAATACCTTTCCTAATGGTATTTGTGCGTAATTGAATGCCAGGAATTCAACTTGAATTCGAACTCAGCTCCCCGATTTGTCATTCCAAGTCGATGTCCACTGCAATTTTTCTCAAATAATATGTTCATCCAGTTTTTTTTATTTTTGTTTGCCTGTTTCTGACCGTCTTGGTCATTAGCAAATCACTTACAGGTAGATATTTAAATCATGAATTCTAGTCCTCTCCCCCACCCCAAAAAATAAGCGAAAAGCACAGGATATCACCAACAAAATTTTGTGTACTAAACAAGATCCAGTTCTTGTTAGAATTACTAACAGTGTTGAAAGTCAGTCAGTTAGGTGCCATACATTATACACACTTGGGCGATCATGTCTCAAAAGAGACACGACTGACTGGGCAAAAGATTTTCTCGCAGTAGGTTGCCATTGCTTTCTGTGGTAGACTGGTTGCCAATCAAAGCTACAGAATCCAATCTGTCTGGCTATTCAATTCCTTTATCAAGATCAGTCAGTTAAGTGCCATACGTGATACCCGCTTGGGTGATCATGTCTCAAAAAAGACATGATTGACTGGGCAGAAGATTTTCTTGCAGTAGGTTGCCATTGCTTTCTGCGGTAGACTGGTTGCTAACCAAGACTATAGAATCTGCTCTCTTGCTATTTAATCCATAGCTGGCAGTAGAAGAGAGGGATTAATATCTTTCCCAAGGATATTTGCATGTAAGCGAATGCAATAAAT
The DNA here is from genome assembly GCA_037127315.1 of Ascarosepion bandense. Classification (NCBI taxonomy): domain Eukaryota; kingdom Metazoa; phylum Mollusca; class Cephalopoda; order Sepiida; family Sepiidae; genus Ascarosepion; species Ascarosepion bandense. Next base: position 2,802,656 of record JBBBDQ010001383.1, on the reverse strand, counting down.
TCATCTGGAATTTAAACTCATCTCATTGATTTCTGTTCCAAACTGATTTCCACTCCACTATGTCTCATGTCGTACACAATCAAAATCAGAACCTGGGTTTGAACTTTGGACTGTTTATCCATAATTTTGATTATGATGTCCAACAACTGATTTGAAAAGATACAATTACAAAAAAAAAAAAATAACCTTTCTTGGTTGAATGTAAATAAAACCTGTCTATATTTCTGAGATGAGGTAGTATTTATATTATTCAGACTATTGTCCTCATCCTTGTTTGGATGATATACCCCAGTGATTGTAATAAAGGGTTCGGTTCGAAATTCCTAGCACCTGAAGAAGGCCAGGGCATACAATGGCCGAAACGTCATACAAATGGCAACAAAGATGAAGACAATAGTCCAAATAATGTAAATACTGTAAAAAAAAAAAAAAAAAAAAAAACTTTTTTTTTTTTTTTTTTTTTTTTTACCAGCAGTGTGTGCTGAACAATTCTCATCCTGACTTGTCTTTAAAACTTGACCATACCTTGGGACATTTTAGGAATTTTTTTTTTTTTTAACAAAACACTTTCCTCATTGTCCAGTATCCCCAGTCTTTTTTTTTTTTTTATGCACTACATCCTTCAAGACTTTGGTGATCATGGCTCTCCACAATTTCCTGTCTCTTACAGCTCTTAATAAATTTTGTCTTATTACTATCAATCCCAAACCCTACTCCATTGTTCACATTCTTCTTTGTCAGGTTTTGTCTTAATTTTTTAGTTGAATTGTTTACCTATATTGCATATGATTCATTAGGGTACAATAAAATTTGTATTGTATATCAATACTACATTATGAAAATTGAAATGTGGTGGTAGGGGCTCCCATATCATATTTTGGGAAGGTGGGTACTACACCTTTGCACCAGTCCTCTGTGTGTGTGTGTGTGTATATATATATATATATATACACACACACACACATATAGTTATAATTTTTAAGTTAGAGAACATGAAGATAAAAAATTTTAAAAAACTGCTTTTGCTCCCGCTTGTCTGTTTTTTTATAGGGAGAACTTTTTTTATAAGGAGAACTTAATGAAAAAAAATTTGGAAAATGAAATGGTTAATGGGAAAATGGAAGGAATTGCTAGAGACTGATTGTATATATATATATATATATATATATATATATATGGAATGAGGAGCTATCATTATTTATACTTGGACTATCATCCTCATCTGCTTTTGTTTTTTATCAAAATCTTTTTACACTCATGTCTTGGTTGATCAGAGTTCACTTGAAATCTCCTTAAAGATTTCCTGGGTTGACAAGTACTTGATTAATAAAGATCAGAGTATACAATGGTCAAAATGTCTTTTTTTTTATCATTTGACCTTAAGCAGGGCAAGAAAACAACTAAGACATAAGTGGGTGGAGTTAGTTAATGTTAGTTTTTTTTTTTTTTTCTTCATATTCTCTAAGAGAGAGAGAACAATAAAAGAAGATGAATTAAGAATACAGAAGATAACGATTCCCATTTGCACTTAAAATGGGAAGGAAGAAGTTGGAAGAGAGTTCCAAAAGTGATAAGTGCGAGAGAAGAAGAAACTGTTAGTTGATAGAGCTTACTGTAGGAATTTCGACTGTAAAATGAGACCTTGCTGTGACTGATTGTGAGAATAATAGCCAGATTGTAAATTTCTGCCTGTTCGATATCACCTTTGTGTATATTTTATTTAAACATCTCATTAAAAAAAAACCTCAATGTTACGTGTGTAGGTTTAAATGACATGACTGTGCATTTTCTTCCTCGTTTTAAAACTTTCTGCTTTCCGACAGTCTTTGAAAAAATCCTCGCCAATTCCTTGTCAATAACTTCTCAGTTTTCTCTTTATATTCTTCCTAATTCCACCTTGGGATTATTGTTGTTGTTCTCTCGTCATTTCCATCTACAAAGGTACTCTTTGGTAAGGTCTTCTTTTGTGAGACTTCTCTTTAGTCACCATGTCCACTAATTTTTTTTTTTTTTTTTTTTATGAGTAATATATAATTTTTAAATAAGTGTGTGCACATTTCTGCCTTGTATACTATTTGCTTCCTCTGTCTTTTAAACTTTTCATGCATTTGACCTTTTTTTTTTTTTTTTTTCATAGTGAATGTTATAAAAAAAAAATAAGCTAAAAAGCCAGGGATTTCTTTAACCCTTTTCCTGCACGCCTGATCTTTAAATCATGTTGACTAATGGATTTTATTTTTTTTTGGTGAATAATTGATTTTTTTTCTTTTTTGTTTTTTTGTCTTCATGTCCTATCAGTGTTTTCGACCAGTAAGTTCCCAGCCATGTCGAGTTGGTCGGAATGCAGTTGTGTTCATTTTTATATCAATCTCCCTCCCCCCTCTCTCTCTCTCGCTTTCTCTATTTGCCTAAGGCCTTTTGTACACGATGACATAATAGTTCTGTATTGACTGACCTGCTCGTACTAAAACCTGACCAGATGGAATAAAATTACTGCCACGAGTAAAAGTTCATAATTAAGCATTTTAAATACTGACAGTTATTAATAATTCTTGAAAAAATAATTTGAAATTTAGAGCATTTCATGATTTTACTTGACTATTTGACTTTTATTATATATATATATATATATATATATATATATATACACACACACTACTACTCTAGATAAGAAACCAACTAGCGTAAACTCGTGTCTTAAGTATAATAGTGAATGCCCCAATTATATAAGCTGTTATAAAAACGTTACTGGTATCTTCTTCCAAATCCATATTCTATAAAAAAATTACTGAACAGTAAACAAACACTTGGTAACAATGGATTTCCTAACTTCGTCAATGATCAACAAATTGAAATGTATCTTAAACTTAATAATACTTCTAACAATATTGATAATATTAATAATAATAGTGTACGCCAATAAACATAACACTATTAATTTATACTATTGCAACCAAATGCATAACAATTACAAACATGATGAAACAACTCTCAAAATCATAATAGGTAGAAATGTTAAACCAATGAATAATAATAAACAAATTAACTCATCACATATGAAAGATTTAATCCAATTGACCTCATAGTCTCTAATAACCCTACAACCACATAACTAAATCCTCTACAGAAAACCAATGTAGTGTATAAATTTACATGCCCATTTAGAGATTGTATCTCTGGTACTAATAATAAACCCATTACCTATAGTGGTTTTACTACAACTACGCCCTCCTGCAAACTTGCCTGCCGCCTTTCTGATTATAGTTCAATTAAACATTTCTTAGAAAAACAGTCATGTATGTAATATTAGATGAGATTTTAGTCGATAACACAATAATACTCCCACATACACACAGTAAAAAGAACCTTCAGATATTGGAGTCCATCTACATTAAATCAAAGCTACCTCTCACATAATATAACCACATTTCAATCTGGTCACAACACATTACCTTGCATTTAGACATATGGGTCTGTTAACATCTCAGTCTCTCATGTGGTGTGACGTCATAGAACCGCATTACTAACTTACAACCTGAGTCTGCTATTCGGTAACTGTTATCGTTGCATAGCAATGGTTTATTAAACTAAAATACAATGTTTAGAACGGCTCGTGATTAAACATAAAACTTTCATTGTATGTTGTATTCAACTTATCTATCTATATATATATATATATATATATATATATATATATATATATATATATTTGTTTATTATATTATTTATGAATATGTTTTATGAGGTACAGTCATTTTTCTGAGATAATTCATGATACCTACATTTTAAAATGAGTTTTGATAAATGAAAAGATTTTTGAAGCTTTCATTTAAGCTTTAATTGAAAGCTAAAGGATGAAATTTCCTATTTCCATTAACCAAAATAACCTCTAGTATATTTTTCAAACAGAAATTATATTGATTGAAATTGATATTTTTTTTTTAAATAGCTGATTAGTGCCATTTTAGCTGTCTTTCATCGTAACATAATTTTCCTTATTAAAAAATCTTACAAAAATAAAATATACTTTTCTGAAACTTGAAGAAATATTAGCTGATTTAATTTGATTTGAAACAAATACTATTTACTTTAAGTTAAAAAAACTGAACAACAGATTTTAAAACAAACAGTAGTAGTGATTTACCTTTCAACACCTGGCAGACACTTGTCAAGCACTGATAAGCTATTTACATGTTTATTATTCTCCTATGGAGACTTTGTTAAAGCATAATTTAAGAAAATGACAGGTGAATGCGTTTTTAATATAATTTTTAAGTACTCAGTAATATTACAAATCTTGGAAATATTCTCTCTAATCGAATTTTAGGAATGTTAACTTTAAATTAATGATAATCATAGATTTTTTTTTTTTATAATGCTGTGTATGGTCACCCATACTTTCAAAATGGACATATTTTATACACATTAAAAAAAAATGTAAAAATTTTAAAAAATCTTAGTAATGATTTGTATTAAACTTTCCAATTTTTGCTTAGTAAATATATTCTTCACTTAATAATGGAGAGGTGTGAACTGTTTGAAAAAATAAAGATTTACATTCTCTAAGGAGTCCTGTATTTAACTAATAAATCAAAGTTTGCAGATAGATTTTAATTTTCAGAAATTTCACGATATTAATTTAGGGGTGGTGTAACATGTAAAAAGAATATTTTTATCAAAATTTATAAGAATAATAATTTCATGAATAAATTTCCTAAAAGATTCATTAAAATCCTACAATTATTTGTTTTAGCAAGAATTTCCAAATTAATGTGTTTTCACTGGAAATAAAGGCTATAAAATGTCCATAGTCAGCTATGGTCCTACTCTGACAATAAAAAATTTTAACCAAAATTTCTATTGTACTAGAAAGGATTAAATAATATTAAAAATGATAAAAACAAACGTTTTGGTAATAAATTTTCTTTCTTTTTATTTAGTTTGGGGCTTTTTTTTCATCATGCTATGCTGTTTTTTAACTAATGTGGAAGTACCTAAATTTTATATTCACTTTTATTTATTATTGAGAAAGCAATACACCTGTAAAAGTCATGCTGTAGCACAAATATACAAAATCGTCATAACAACCAAAAAAAAAATTTTTAAAAATCAAGTATGCAATTGAATTTCAAAAATTATTTATTTGGGCTTCAATATCTCTTTTATGCAGGTTACATTAAAGATGACATTCAAGGTATTATCATTGGATACACCATACCCCATTCAGCGAGAAGACTCACGTTGCATCTCTCAAACCATAGTTCAATTTGATCTCATTTAAGCACACATGGAAACCTACCAAACTCTATTCGTAAAATACTCATTGATAATACAAATAGCATCAACTACATGCAAGAAAGGCTAAAGATAATGAAAGCACTATTAATAAAGAGAAAAAAATCTAACACAAAGATATCAACTACGAATACGGCAATAATGTGCTTCATGTTTGGGATATAAAACATGCACATGACTCTACATAAACACTACGCATATTCACTTACGCATAAAATGTTTGTTCTTGATAATGACTAAAAGTATAGTCAAAAGAGCTTGAAAAAATAAAACATTTGGACAATTTTTTTATGATTCATGTTCTGAAAAGAAAATAAAAAACATAAGATCACATGAAAAATTATATATATATATCGCTCATTCAATAATGAATTAGAGCACTTTAGCTACTGGGTGTGTATAATGATATCTGCGCTAAAAAGTCTGCCTTCTTCTACCGGACGCTCATGGCCCAGAGGTAGAATCGCTGACTGACGCCAATTCAGTCGGGTTTCAATCCTGGGTTAGGAAGCGATCGGAGTCTAACCGTACTGATGAGCTGTGATGCAGTGGGGCGGGTTTGTCTGCGGATGACTATAGTGTGTGTGTATATATATATATATATATATAAATAAACAGCACCTTGTTCGTCAGTAATTGAATTTCATAATACATTCAATTATTATTATTATAACAACCTGTAGACAGGCAATAAAGCTTTATATTTTCAAACTGACTTTTATTAAGTTTGTATAAAGAAGAAAAACACATCTTGATTTGACAACAACAAAAAAAATTTAGAATTGTAAAATTAATCTTATTTTTTCTTAACTCCAAAACCCACAAACATGGCTCATGACCTAGGAACCTGAAAGATGATGGGTTGAGAAGCAATAGCAAACAAAACTTCTTTTGTCACTCTTTTTATAAGAAAGACTTATGGTGGGGGTGGGCAAGAAAAAAATAAAAATGTGTACCTGTAAATAAATGCCTGTGTACCATGCTTGCATTATACTGCCACTGTTGTGCAGGGGTTTACATAGGAGGAAAGTTATGAGAAGGCGTGACGATAAAGTGGGTGTCAGGAAGCGGGTAGGAGAGGGATGAGAATACAGCAGAAATGAGAGGGAGGATGCTAGTTAGTAAGATAGTTGACTTTACATTTAAATTCTTGGAGATTGTAGCTGTCAGGGAGGGAAGCAAGTAAATGGAAGGGAATTCCATAGGCAGGAAGTGCGAGAAAAGAAGCTGCTGGAGTAGAATTTGTGTTTACATCTTATTGGTTTCACAGTAAAAGGGTGGAACCAATTTGCTAATCTTGTGGCTATAACTATTTTTTTTCTATTTAAATCAATTTCTAGAATGTAGATTCCTTCCTGACACTTTTTTCTTTTTCTTAAATCCTTTTTATTTTTTACTTGTCATCTCTTTTACAAAAAAGAGAACACCATTTTTAAACTGTTCTCTACACTTTCAGCTATTTTAGTTCTTAATGTCATCGGTGAATATAGTGTGTGTACTATAAATAAATAAAATGTAGTGCCTAAGTCATACTTATCCACTAAGTCGATTGCATCCCGGCTTGTATTCTGTTGAATTATCTTTCAGCAAAAAACGAAATTTAATCTGTAGTGGGAGGAACACTCCCACTCATTCATAATGCACACATGACATTAAAAAAAATTTTATGTGCTTATAAAAATTACATTTTTCTGATCTTTGAAACTTCTGTACTTTAAATATGAGTTTATGACTAAACAAAATGAAAACAGTTTGTGGTTGAGTTAGACTTAGGTAGGAAGTCTTCATTCTGTGAATCAGTTCAAGAAATTATGGACTGGGGTCATATATGGCATTTCATTGGATATATAACTCTTAATGTCTTAAAAAAAATCCTTGCAGACTTTACATTTGCAAGGATTGTAGAACGACCAACAAATTTCATAATTTTGCATCATAGTCTTCTAATGATCCCAAGATATTTCTCGCTTAGGAATTTCTAAATCTCCCCCGCCCCAGGGGGTGGGGATCAGCCTGTGTAAAATATAAAACTAGATGCACGTGGAGGTGCGGAAAAGTTTTCAGCACGAACCACTTCCAAAATCTTACTCCCCCACCTTAGTAGGTAGTGATGGGAAAGGAATTCCTCGTTGGGCCAGGAAATTTTCAGCACCTCTTTGTTTGTCTTTTGTCGCCTTTTCTTCCTTCCGCTTCACTTTCTCATATCTGATATCTCCATGAATTGCCAGTGAGAGACCCACATGACTTGAAAGCTTCTCCATCTACCCCCCCTCCTCCTCGGGAGGAGTAGGCTTGAATGGTTTTGTTGCTTGCAGGGTGGGTAGTGGGTGCATATGACATGACATTCTTCACATTTTCTGTGACCTCTGCTTTTTATCATAAATCTTTTAGTCCAGTTACCGATTTTCCTATTTATAATAAATTTAATAATACATTTAAAATTCTTTTATTGTATTTAAATTAGGTTGTTGAACTTTAGCAGTTTTAGGTACCTCCACTCAAATTTTTGATACCTCAATTTAAATTGAATTTTTAAAAATAAAAAAGTTTTCTTGAAGCTATAATTTTAGCTTTATTTGAAAGCAAAGAGATTAAATTTACTAATTACAGTAAGCAAAATACCCTGGTGTAATTTCGAACTGAAATTATATTGATCGGAATCAAAAATTTTTAAAAGAAGAAAAAAATTTTTGAAATTTCAAATTTTCTGCCATTTTTCATCGATTGTAAACAGCAGCCAATTCTCGGTTTTAAAAAATCTTACAGAAATAAAATACACCTCACTGACATTATTTTATTCAAATTACCGAATTTAAACTTACCAAATGTTGACTTGAAACAAGAATTACTTGCTTACTGCCTAAAGTGTTTCTCAATTACGGTATCCTACCTATCACATCTGTCATTGCCTTAAAAGTATTTAAAATATCTTTTCTACTAACCATCACCCTGCCTTTTCAAAAAATGTTTTAAAAAAGTATGGAAAATGTCTGTTGACATGATTTAAATTTATCAGACTACTGTTTATTTTTCTCACACGGTAAACTCCGCAAATGCTAAAAACGAAAAAAAAACGATTTCATATGAATTTTGAATAGTTTGCATAGGCATGTCCAAGTGAGGGTTCCCTGAGGAGCACTTGGTCACATATGTGTTGTTACGAGGGGCACATGACAACCAGTTGTGCATATTGCAGCTAATTGGAGTCATTTAATAAATTTATTGCAGAATATTTTTGTTACTTAGAAGCACACAATGTGCTTACAAATGTTTTTGCAATGTAATGAAGTAGATTGATCTAAAAAAATTCAACAACATATACTTGTGGTTTGCAAGCAGCAACAGATACATTGTACAAAAATTACAACAGTTCAGAACTGAACATTTAATTTGCACTGTTCATTTTTAGCTTTTTGTCCTGGGGTTTGTCAGCTTTTTGCTGACCATATTTTTGTTTTGGTATGTCTGGTTAAAATGTCTCTATGCATTTTCGACTTTGATAAATGTTGATCAGTTCGCCTTGTTCTCTGAGATGATTTTGTTGATTTCATGAAAGAAAATAACTGTTAACATACACATCGGTAGAACTAAAACATTGCTATATAATCTTTAATAAACTTTCTGAAGTTTGTAAAACTTTTTTTCAGGAATGTATAAAAAAAGGACCCAACTTTTCCTATTTCAAGATGCTTTGTTACACTTAGTGTAGAAGCCAATTGCATTTTTAATAGTTCCATCAGCAGGCTTTCTTTTGTTTTGACAATATCAATGGTGAATAGTCCAAGAATAGTGAATATTTGCTACAATACTTAAAATAGGTTTAGTATGTGCGATGTAGTGCACTGGATATAGACTCGGAACAAGAAATCAGAGAACTGAGTTCGAATTCCAGTTGAATTCCTTGCATTCGCTCATGTGCAAATATCCTTGGGAGGAGTATTAATCCGTCTCTCTCCTTCAGTTCTGGGTTAAAGATAACAGGACAGATTGGGTTCTATAGCCTTGGCAGTCAACAAGTCTACTGCAGAAAGCAATGGCCAACCTACTGCGGGATAATCTTCTGCCCTAGTCAGTCATATCCCTTACAGGCTTGGGCAATCATGTCTTGGATCACGTATGGCACTTAACTGACACTACTGTACTAACTTAGTGTGTCAATAATAAAATTATTTTAAATTTAACAGTAAGTGAATGGTATTTGGTTTTCTAAATCAAACTGTAAAAAAAAAAAAGTCATTTATTTTCTTAGTGTAATTTAATTTCTAAATGATTAAAACTGCAATTTTGGCCAATGGATGACCAAATTGGTATCCTTTTTTGCAGGCAATGGGTATGCATTGTCTGGTTTACATTACAATGATGAGACATGAAATGGTTTAGTGAGAAACCAGTTTTTTTTTTTTGTACATTAATACCAAAATTATTGTAACAGTTTCTGAAAAGAAAAAAAAATATTTTAGAAAACGTTAAAACATTTGAAAATAGCATTAAACTTTATTCTTTCGAATCTTCGTTTTTGATAAACTCGTGTAATGAGAAGCAACAGGATAAATTTCAAAATAGCATGGAAAAATTATTTTTTTATGTGTAGATTTTTTCTATCTGTTTTGAAAGAAAATGGGTTTAAAATTTATGCAAGCTCCAATTCGTCAAAAAATATTTTTAGTAATATTCAGACGAAATTGTATTTATGTTCACACTTGACATTGCATAACTTTTTGTTTTTAACATTTTCAATGATTTTTCTTTATAGAACTCTAGTAAAAAAAATAATTGATCACCTACCCCCAAGAGAAATTTTAAATGTCCGCCCGAGATTTGTGTGCGGGTGGGACACCGAAACAAATTCCCACAGAAAATATTCCGTTATACAATCCATTCATTAATGAAGAAGGGCTAAAAAATTTCGTTTGAATCGGATAATTACTTGATTTTCAGTTAAAAAAAAAATGTTGCTACACCTTTTTTAGGGAGTAGCGAATTTTTGCCTTCATTGTGGGGAAAAATATTTTGTTTGATAGTAACTAGTTGAAGTTTATTCTTCACATTTTTATTAAATAAAAAAAAAAACTGGAATTGTAGGATACACAAAACTAAAAGTTAAAATCCTTTTTTTTTTTTTTTTTTTTTTTTAAGGAAGCGCCTGTGAAATCAATTCTGCAACGATAAAAAAATTACCTTTACTACATTTTTAAGAAATCATGGGCCTATTTGTTTTGGCTTCCGTAAGGGAAATCGGAGGACAGAAATAAACTGTAATGTACGGAAGTCAAAAACAAATTCACATACGACATGATTCCTTAAAGATGTAAAAAAAAATCTTTTGTTTTTCTTTTTAAAAAGAAGAAACAAAAGATTTATGTATTTCATATTATCTTCTTCTTTGTCACATAAGGAATCAGATCGGAGATGAGCATATTTTGTTTTTGGCTTTCTTCATCCAGGGAATCAATTTCGCTATCTGAGCAAACTGACTCCTTCATCTCCATTCATCTTTCATAAAATAAAAAAAATATCTTTGGTCTACAATGCTTAGTAATAATAATAAAAAAAAAACAAAAATGGTTATTTCTGGTCGCAATAATTTAATAAATTAATTGTCTTGTTCAACTCCACCCAGAGTACATGAGTTGCTGTTTGACAAAAAAAAAAAAAAAACCCCAAAAAACAAACTGATTATAAAATTCTCCAAGAAGCCCTACTTTTTAACTACAAATTGATAGGAAGAGGCTAACCGCTAAAATTTTATTTTCTCGAAATTTCATAAAAAATTAAATGATAGTGGTGTTGTTGTAACGTTAAAAAATAATAAAATATACATATTTTATTATTCCATTCATTCGGAAGTTTTTTTTGTTTGAAGATTTCATTAAAATTTAAAATCCGACAATTTGATCTGATTTTTTTGCAAGAATTTTTAAATTTTATTTATTTTCACTGGAAAAAGGCGCTAAAATATCAAGAGTCAAAAATTGAATCTTTCGGTGACACAAAAAAAAACAAACAAATTAACTAAAATTTCGAACGTTCGAGAAAGGATAAAAAAATTAAAAAAACAAAAACATATTTTCTTCTTTCCCCTTAAGAAGAACATTGACGATGAAATTTTTTAAAGTTTTTGGGCCTCTCTTTATTTTTCATGCTCTAAATGCCGTTTTTTCCAGCAAAAAAAGTGGAGGTGCAAGTCAAGTGCATAGTAAACAAAAACAAGTGTGGAAAAATAAAAAATGAAAACGTTTCATTTTAGGACATGAATTGGAAGTTTGGAGCAGTAAATTTTTAAATTTAAAATTTTTAAATGTTTTTTTTTTTCTTTTTGTATTGTTTTGAAGTCGAAATTCGTTTAAAACGTGTTTTTGGCTAAAAAAAAAAAAAAAAGGTCGACAAACTCGAACCTAAATCGACAGTTAAGAAAAAAATCGTTTATCAAATGAGCCCTTGCCTAATCCCAACGATTAATGGCTTTGTTGTTGTTGGTTATAAAAAAAAAACTTAAATAACAATGTGGTTGGTGTATTAAACATTTTTATGTACTCGTGTCATTTGAATTACGTATCTTTCCTTTCTCCATTTTTTTAGAGTGTAAAAAGGTTACTTAAAAAAAATACAATTATTTACATTATTTTTTTTGTTTTGCTATTTTTTTTTTCATACAATAATTTATTTTACAACTTAACGACTTCGTTTAAAAGAAAAAGCATCAAAAACCCAAATTAATAAAAATGTAAAATTGAATCCGAATTAAGCTTGCTTGTTCGATTGATCCATTTTTGTTTGAGATTCAAATTTGTTACATTTATGGTGATTCATCATATGATTTAAATAATTTAGAAAACTGTTTTATTTTAGTGAAAATCATGTTTCTATGTATTGTAAACATAATCCTGAGAGTAGGGTTTTTTTTATTTATTACGGACTTTTTTTTGTAAGTTGATTCATTGAATCATTGTCTATCGTTTTTTAGATTTGCACGGAATGTCTTGTAGCCTGTATCACCTGTAGAGCTTTTTTTTTTGGTTTGTGTTTCATCATCTCTCTTGCAACTTCTTTCCGGTTCTATCACGTCTTTTTTTCCCCCCCACCTATTTTATTTCAATTCATCTTTTACATTTTTTTTTTTTTCCGGATTATTATTTTTTTCTTGTTCTTCTAATGGATGAATCTTTTCCGACATGTTAATGTTTGCCCCCTATCTGTTTTTTGTTTTTCATTGAGTTCATATTTTTGATGTTTTATATCTTTACGACCCACCCCACCCTACCCCATGAATTCCCTCCGAAACAAGCAGCTGGTTTTATACGGTTTGGGTCACACTACTGAAGATTTTTTTTTTTTACTCTTTTCTTTTCCTTTCTTCATCTCTTTTCAATTCTGTAGTGTAAATCCTTCAAAAAGTTGTCACGTTTTTTTGCGATCTTTAATGTATTTAATCTAAAAAGAAATTGTTACAATATTTTAAAATCCACCAACCACTCCATCTGGGAAAGTATAAAACTTTTACGTGTCTATATTTCTGGTTCTGCAATTGCAGCACAGTAACTAATAATTAAATGAGTGTGCAAACCTGTATAAATGTAATATACACTGCTTAAAATAAAATGAAAAATATTTCAAATATGAGTATTCCCTATATTAGGAGTGTGTGTGTGTGTGTGTATATATATATATATATATATATGTGTGTGTGTGCCATTCGGCAGGATTTGAACCTGTGACCCCTATCTATATAGGGGAAGCTACCATTTGATTGTGTTATATAGGCTTGATAAAAACCTTGTTTAGACTAGGGGCTATTCGTGGTCGAGAGGTCTAAGACATTACCAGATCAAATGGTAGCTTCCCCTATATAGATAGGGGTTGCAGGTTCGAATCCTGCTGAATGGCACACATTTTCGTAATAAAAATTTCTCATAAATATAGTCATCCGCAAACAGATCTGTTTCGATGTATCACAACTCATCATTACGGTTAGACAGCCGATTGCTTTTTTAGCCAACCAAATTGGTGTCAGTCAGCGATTCTACTTCTGAGCTACAGGCGCTCGGTAGAAGGAGGCAGACTTTCTAGCGTGTGCGTATCTGCCAAAATTATCATTTGAAGTAATAAAAATGGTGAAGTAAAAATGAATTTATTAATTCTTCAGAAATATGTGTGTGTGCGAGTGTCAATGCGGTCAAAAATGATGCCAGCATATATATATATTGATGTACCTACTATTGAGTATCTTACATGAGGACATAAGATTAATTGCCCCACTCCCCAAGCATGACAAGAGGGGAAATATTCAATACTTGACAGCATAATTATTGAAAAAAATTAAGGTAATGTTAAAAGAGCAAACACCTAGCAAGAGCTTTCATAACTAATAATAAAGTTTAATCATCAGCATTTATCCATCACACCCAATTAGGCATAAAGCAGCAACTTTTTGTTATCTTTTGGGTTATCCCTGCACCCAACCCCCAAACCTGTGGACCATTCTTGGTCCTTACATTTACAGCACCTGGTATTCCCAAATGGTCACCCATTTAAGTACTGACCAGGCTTGATGTTGCTTAACTTTGGTGATTGGGTGGGAACCAGTACATTCAACACGATATAACCGTAGACAATAAAGTTTAATAACTGGTAGTAATGAGAATAAATTGCTATTGTCTCTCTCTTCATGAGCATGACAGGAGATATATATGTTGTATGGGTAGGTATTAGAAAGGTATCACAATGTGTTTAGTATAATAAAGGAAGGTAAAGAAGGTGTTTGGTATTACCTATTTATTATTCATTAATATTTCAAGATCAGAATCTCATCTTCAGAATGATCAGAGAGCTTGGCTTCAAGTTTTCCACTGCTGGACCGTGCCTTTAAACAAATGGTCCATTCGTTTAAAGGCATGATTCAGCAGCAGACAACTTAAAAACAATGTCTCCAATCATTCCAACTCTTACTGTTTTTCTGCTGGGGTGGGGGGGGGTCTTTTTGAGTCATCTAATTTTGCCAATGGCTTCCTTCTGATGAGGTGTTGGCATAAAAGTATTCTTTAAGAGAGGAAAAAAAAAAGAAAATGCTTTGTGCTTTTTCAAATCACATCTCTATACATGCAATCTCTTCTAATGTTTGTCTTTATTTCTAAACTGTGGTATTGTAATTATTTATATTGTTCAGGCTGTTGTCCTCATCTTTGTTGTATTCATGACATTTTTCAGGTGATTGGAACTTCGAACTGAACTTTTTTGTCACTGGGGTAAATCTTTTTTTCATTCCATAAGTTATCCGCTGCAGATAAAAAAAAATCCTGTTTAGATACAGTGACTTGACCTAAAGAGTTGTGAGTTCAGTATCTGGTTACAACAGTGGGGAACAAAACTTAGGAGTTGAGTTAAAGAGAGATCTAGAAGTGGTATGACACATGGAACATGAACAATCTACCCCAGTGATCGAAATAAACAGTTCATTTCAGAATTCCAATCACTTGAAGAAGGTCAGTGTAAAATGGCCAAAATGTAATAAATATTGGAATAAAAATGAGGCAACGGTCCAAAGAATGTAAAGATTTCCAATTGTTAAATTAAGACAAAAAGACTTCTGTTTATTTTTTTATATAAAAATTTTTTTGATTGTTTTTATTTTTTTATACAACATAAATCTGTTTCAATAAAAGGTTTGAGAGCCACTCAAGGTAGAGGGTTACTATTAAAATAGTAATGATGAATGAGATGTGTTATGTAGAAAGATTATGAAAAGAGGAAGAATGATTGACTTTTGAAGAGGTCAAGATTAAATGTGTTCAAGAAAGCAAATATGTGGGAGTCTGTTCCACAAAGTTTCAATTTCTGGGGAAATGGCTGAGTAGAACTTTCTTGTTTTATTTGGAATACAGAGGAAATGAGGGTGATTTGACTCTGGGGAGGTGGTATGGCTTATCCTAGTTGGAAGCATCTAAACTTGAGGAGCTAGTGGTACTCATCTGAACTTTTGCCACAGCTTGTAACATTCGTTGAGAAAGGGGTTGCAGAGTGGCGATTAAGGCTCCTTGCCCACCAAAGACAATGCAACTATTTTGAAATCTGTCAAGGCTGGAATATGTGCAATTTCACCTGAGATATTGTTGCAGTACTCCATTTTCGGTTTAATCTGCCTCTTGTAAGGATAAAGCGTGGCAGGAGTCCGACACTTTCTGGAGAAATAGTTGTCTTATTTTATGGAGATAATATACCAGACTGTGCAAAGTTGATAAGCAGGATGGGCTTAAGCCTCAGGTGGAGGATTGTGAGGGGCTAAATAAAGAATTAAAAAATAAAGTTTGTCTCCCCTTCTATTAGGCACCCAGGAATGTGTAGATCTGTCAAAGTTTTCAAAATTGTACTAAGTGCATTTTTCTTAAAATTATACAAAGAAAAATTAAGAGTTAAGTATTATTTCCTTGCTTCTTTCTTTAATATACACTGTACCCAGTCTTTTCTCAGTGTAACCCCTGTACATTAATGGCGATCTCACCTTGCTTTGGGTGAAATGATTAAAAAAAAAAATAGTCACTTCTGATCGCATTGTACTGAAGTTGATGCAAGTTAGCTTTGAAATTTCATATTACTATATTGAAATATCATTTTGAAATATCCTATTACTATAGATTATCAATTTTTTTTTTTTACTTTTTCTTTAAGTGTCATTCTTGATAGCTTTGTTGCTATTTCTGAAAATATTTCTGCTTGTTACGAAAGGGGTGCCGAAAATTTCTCAGCTTAACCAAGAGTGGAATAACCTAGTATTCTATATAGTTAGTCTGCTGTTCAGCACTCTCATGTCTCGTGTTTCTTTTACACTTCTAAAAATATCCTGATGTCTGGTCATCAAGGTGTACTGTTCTAGTTTCTGTTTGAATTTTTAGGATGAAGTTATTATTTGCACTGTTGACATTTGCATCATTGTCTTTGTTGTTATCATAATATTTCTGCTATGGTGCCTTCCAAACTTCATCAGGTGTACATCAATCTGGGTAACTTACAGAGAACATTGAACAGAACCCTTTATTTAATCAATAGGGATAAACTGTTTTCGTGCCATGTCTAAGGATATCTCCTCTAGTTCTTATCTGTTATTGTTCACACTTTTTCCACTGAGTCCACGTATACACTGCCCTGCTAAGGAACTGAACTCACAATTACTATACCACCAAATTAACAAACCAATTCTTTCTTGGCTATTGTCTTTATTAAATAAGGTGTTCAGTTAGTAATTTTTTTAAAAATTACTCATATTGACATACGTGTGATAAAGGCTTGGGGTTACAGCGGCTGGAACATTGTGAAAACAACAAAGAAAATAATCAGAATTAGAAATCAGAGCTGAGTTTGAATTCCAGTTGGGTTTGTTTGTTACAATCACTTATGTGCAAATACTCTTGAGAAAGGTATGAATCCCTCTCCTTCTCCCAGCTATGGGTTAAACAGCAGGACTTGTGTCTGGAAAAATAATCATTCTCAAAAAATTAATTCAAAATATATTTTGGCTTTAAATAAATTACAAAGGGTTGATAAACAGCAACAAATAAGTCTGTCAAACAATCTTTTCTTTAAATTAATATTTGGTTGACATTTTCCTTTAACATTAATTTCAATACCTGCTGCAATATTGTATGTGATTATGATGATATGCTAGCAACATCTTTATTGGACAGAATTTTATTTTTGTTGTTGACGTGCATTTTAATAAACAGGGAATGAATCAAAAAATGCATTTAAAGAAAATATTTATTTTGTGTGTATTTGTGTCTCTCTATAGAAAGATGGATCAAGTCTGTGGCTTGAGGATTTTTTTAAACTAATGTTCATCTAATACAAGGTCCAAGAGTCACTCAAGATAGTGGGTTACTGTGTGGACTTATATTAGCATACGAAAAAACAAGTGTTAGGAGTATAGAGCTGAAGTAAACTTTAGAATGAACTGGAAACTCATTTTTAAACAGGAGACAAGGGATAAACCTAGTCCTCAGAGCCAATCCTTCTTCCGAAGGTACAGATTCATTTTACCAACTTACATTTTACCTTACCTACATTGATGCGACAAGAGGCTGTACATCTTGGAGACTTGCTGCAGGTGGTTGGTACGAACCGACTTGAGAGCTGCAAAAACTGGACCCGAATTTTCCTGGGCTGCCAAAAGCGCACTGGACACCACCTGAGCCACAGCATTGTATAAGTACTTTTCCATATCTTCAGATGAGCTGATTCCACAAACACGGTTATTTCACAAGGGAGAACTCTTCCCGGGGCTCTTGACGATGTCTCCAAGCTTGCTTACGTCATCGTGGTTTCCCCCGAGAAGCACTAACATCACTGCCAGTTGCGCTGCCGCTCCCAAGCACTCTCAGAGTTCGGATTCAAGAATATTAACTCGATTCCCTTTCAATGGAGGTCCAGTCGATCGTCTTTTAATGCGTTCAAAAAGAATTTGAGACTTCGGGGCTGGCAGGGTAGTAGAGCAGGCAGGCAGGGCTTACCAGACCAGACCAGACCACATGACGACTATCGTCACTAACCACCATGTCAATGCTGCTCATAAGCGAGTTTTACAGCTCTGGTGCCTTTTGGGAAGATTTTCACCAGCATCTTAAAACTGGCTGACCTGTGCTCGACCGCTGTTGGCATGGAAGCCTTTTCCACTTCAGTCTTCAAAGCCTTGTTCAAATATTTGCTACTTCCAATAATGTTTTCTACTTTTGTTTAAAAGACTGAGGAGGTAGATGAACCAGACAGTATTAACTGAAACTTGATAAAAAATGAAGTGCATTGACAAGTGAAGAGATAGTTGAAATGTGCAAAAATACTGTGTATGCTTGTGTAAGTACTATAACAAAGGAATTTTTTTTTTTTTTTTTTTTTTTTTATGCGCAAGTACAGAAAACCCTTGATTAGTGTTGGCTAATGTGTAGATTAGTAACTATAAAAAAAAAAAAATCAAATTTCAATTACTATGTTCTACTGCACTAATCAAGTATTATGTATTTACTAATCAAATTTTGGTATATAAACATTTTAGCACGCTTATTGAAAATGCATTAATCAAGGGATGTCTTGTATATGTGGTAAACGCTTTTTTTTTTTTGTTTTTTGTTTTCCTCCATCATTAAGACATAGGGGTACTCCTATGTGTATTATGAATTTGGCTTTTTTCATTTACACTATATTTGTTTCTTTTAGTTTTTCTAGTTTTCATGATCACAAGACCTGAAAATCCTTAAGATCATAGGGGTGCAACACTTGTACTGCTGCTGCAACAGCAGTGGTGTGTCCTGGGTATGATATCTCCAGACTGGTTTGAATTCAGAATTTTTCCTTTTTCTAGACTAGTCGTCAATCATGGCTATAAGACCCAGTCTGTCTTATTTTACTCATAGCTGGGAGGAGAAGACATGAAGTCATACCTTTCCCTAGGGTATTAGTACATAAGTAAATGTAATGAACTCTACTGGAATTTGAACTCTGCTCTCCAATTCTTCAGTCCGAGCCACTATCCACAGTTCCTACTGCAAATCTATTATTGCTTAAAATACATTTGGATGTCACGTTATTTATTTTTCGGTCAATGTTCTTGCATATTGATAGCATTAATAACAGTAATTATTCAAAACTATAATTTTTATTTATTTTATTTTTTTTTTTTACATTTAGAACATCTGAAAAGAAAGATTAAAGAAATCCTACTCATCTAAATGAAAATTAAACAGCCTAATTTTTATTAAAAACAAAATGATTCAAATAAAATAAATTTTAACAAAATTTCACCTCCAACTGCAAATAAAATAAGCAGATATAAAAAAAAACAAATTAAGACAACAATACAATGTATATTTTTTTTATTTTCCAAAAAAGTTTTTTGCTTAATTTTCCTTTTTGTCCTAACATTGCTAATGAATTAAAATGTAAAAATTGTTCTCAAAGCATATTGTTTTGCTTTTTCTTTTTTTTCTTTTTTTCTTTTTTTTTTTTAAAGAATTCTAAAGAAAGTTGCTTTAAAAATATCTTCAAAATCCCAATTCAACAGATGCATTGTTGATTTAAAAATGATTTTTTATTTTGTAGCATTTATATTTTTTCTTAAACTAGTAGCTTTCCATTCACTAAAACATTCAATATTTTTCGTCGATAGTATTACTGATGCATTGTTCAACATACAGAAGGTCGTTAGGACAACCTTTTTTGAGAAAACAAGTGGGGGGTGGGGTAAAGAAATTGTATTCATTATCTAGTGACTACAATGTTTCGACCAATTCATTCTTGGGTTTTCTTCAGGTGTACAATTGTTAAGGAAAGACAAGTAAAACAAAAGGGAAATATTTGTTTTATTATAGTTCACTCAAACTCAAGAGACCCTCAAGGTAGAGTTACTGAATGAGGAGTGTGAAGATGAGTGATGATTATGTGAATGAAGATAACGATTGACCCTCTTGACACCTGAGAAACTGTTTTTACAAAATAGCAGTTCTTGAGAAGACAATTTCTGGCTGAAATATTCCTCCTTATCAAAGGAATATGTAGAGAATGAGGGTGAATCAATCCTGTGGGTGTAGCAAGGTGGGTCTTGGAGGGCAAAATTAAAGAATACGGAGCTTCAATAATTTATCTTGGAAGTAACTGTTTCATCTGTGTAGGGTGTAGGAGGCTCTAAGGTTGAAAATAATTACTGTATTGAATGCCCCCAGATTTTGGCATGTAATATTTAGGTGTGGGGGTGGGGGTATGCATAACCCACAAAATGAAAATTATGACCTTAATATTAACACACATTATACCACTTATACTTTTTTTTTTTTTTTCTTCATAAAAGTGATGTAAAATTTAATTCAGTCAGCTAAGTGGCATGCGTGATACACGCTTTGGGTGATCATGTCTCGAATGAGACATGACTGACTGAGCAGAAGATTTTACTGCAGTAGGTTGCCATTGCTTTCTGCAGTAGACTGATTGCCAGCCAAGGCTATAGAACCCAATCTGGTTTATTATTTAACCAATAACTGGAGGGAAGAGACAGATTAATACCTTTCTCAGGGGTGTTTGTGTGTAAGTGAATACAAGGAATTCAATTGGAATTTGGACTCAGCACTCTGACCTCTTGTTCCGAGCCGATATCCACTGCACCACGATGCACATCTGTATTGTGCATTTATTGAAAATTGTTTTAGTTTCTGCATATACAATAAATTCATAATAGCTATAAAGAAATCTACTGATATCAGTGAACACTGCTATATATGGTAATAGACAAAAAAAAGAAAAAAAAACTGAAATATGTATACTCACTTCCAGGAGTCCTAGTTACAGAGATAAGGTCTATGTGGGCACTGAATCCTGGTGAACCCACACTTTTGTTGTGGTCTTCATGTCTCTCTCGTACATGATGTTGTTCGATTGAACTTTGGTAATTTTTAGGTGCTTTTTTTTTTTTTTTTTTTTTTAAATCTGTGTCCACTGGCGTGATGTGGCTTCTCTTTGTCTATTCTACAAATATTTTCATGGCTTCTGTTCCGATGAACTTAAGTCACTGGTGCTCCAGCCACTAGAATTTACTTGTGCAACCAAACTGGCAATAAGGTCCTACCCATTTACAGTGAGATCAACCAAATGCAGCTGTCAATTCTACTCCATCAGCTTCTTTTCTCGCACTTCCTGTCCTGTGGAACTCCCTTCCGTGTGCTTTCCTGGCTGCTACAACCTCCAGGTATTTAAATGCAAGGTCAATACCCATCTTCTATCCACTTTTCAGTTCTTTCTACATCACCCTGTATATCTTGTTCTTTTCCTTTCTCTCTACCTTTGCAACTGTCATCATACCTGTGTTTACGTCCTTCTCTTGCCCTTTCTCTGACACCTAATATAACTGGTCCGTCTTTCTCTTCACTCTCCTCTTGTCTAAACTTTTGCTCTTATATAGCCCTTTGCGCATCAGTTGCAGTACTACCTTGCTTGGGGTGAAACGATAAAAAATAGGCCATCAAATACAGTAATTGCCTACAAGGTCATGTAGGCTGGCAAATACAGTAAAAGAGGATAGAATGTTCCAGTCCAGACATGGCAGCAATATTGTAATTTTAGTCTGACATGATTCTTACAAAGATAATGCACATCAGGAGTTTGGTACTTTCTGAAGTGGCATAAGGAGCTAACCATTTTTCTGGCATCTTTTACAATGGATCATATCCATGTGTGTTCTACTTTGGGAACTTTAGTCTCAGACATTTAAAGTAAAAATTCTCATTGCAATTCTCTTTTCCTTTATTTTTTTTTTTTTCAATTGGAGTAGATAGACTAAACTATTGCCCGGTTCACACTCCACCCACATCTATTGAACGGGTGAAGAGGCTCATCCCTTGTTTCCTGTTTAGGATGCGGTTTCCGGTTTTCTCTTTTCCAATCTTTTCACTCTTTTCCTTTTTTATTTTTTTTTCAATTGGAGTAGATAGACTAAACTATCGCCCGGTTCACACTCCACCCACATCTATTGAACAGGTGAAGAGGCTCATCCCTTGTTTCCTGTTTAGGATGTGGTTTCCGGCTTTCTCTTTTCCATTCTTTTTACCCTTACGTAGCCCCCTGCGCATCAGTGGCGTTACCGCCTTGCTTGGGGTGATATGATTAAAAAAAAAAAAAAAATATCTAGACCTCAGTATTTTAGATGTCGGAAATTTACAGATGTAACGGGTCTCCTGATTGGCTGATTTAACCCGAACCTCGTTTTGAACTTTAGGCGGGCTTTACCAGAGGTTTTATGTTCTTTTTACACGATGGTTTTGTTCACTCCTTTTTTCAGCTAGCACGAACAGTATCGGACGTATTGTGCCGCTCCGGATTTTGTTGCAGCAGGGCCTAAATTGGCGCCCACTTGTCTCGCTATATCGAGACCATCTTACCAATTCTTTGTAATCTTTTAGGCTAATGCCACAACTTTGTAACAGAGAAAATCTCTTGTTACCCTTCTTACCTTAAAAAGGATACCATATGGGCAAAGCCTTGCCTTCCTAGAGAAAAATTCTCTAAGCACTATCATCTTATACCAAGATAAGAAACTGTGAAAGAAGCTGACCCAGAAGAAAGTTCCTGTACGTCGCGGATCGCAGTTCCTTGTGTCCTTTTCATCCCACTCCTAGACGGAGGATACTATACCAAGCTAAGCAGAGAAAAGAGACTATACCAAGCTACACTGTAGCAGCAAAATTCAGCATATTTTTGCAAGACAAATAAATTGTTTTTTCTATACCAGGTATGTCTTGTTATGTTTGATAATTTCCTTTCACTGCTTAAGCGCTAAGCTATGTGAATATATTTCTCACATAGAATATAAAAAAAAGATGTAACCATTT
This sequence comes from Ascarosepion bandense, assembly GCA_037127315.1. Lineage (NCBI taxonomy): Eukaryota > Metazoa > Mollusca > Cephalopoda > Sepiida > Sepiidae > Ascarosepion > Ascarosepion bandense. The sequence continues at coordinate 2,780,007 of JBBBDQ010001383.1, read as the reverse complement.
GACTCAAATTGTTATGTCACTAACTTTTGATAAGAATATGAGGCAAAAGTTTTCATCTATAAAATAATTGGTTATTCACTTCGTCAAATTAATACTGTGTGTAAAGGGTATGTGATACTCGGGTCTTTTTTGGAACATTTGATCTTTTACCACCATTCATCATCACTAGAGAAAATTCAGGGTATGTGTGAGGAAAAAATTACTAGTATAGTTTTTGAGGAATCGAAAGTTACCAACCTCCCCATCTATTATAATAATCATTCATTTAAAAATTAAAGAATCTTTTAAAAAAAAATTTTTTCAGAATGATATAAAAATAAAAAAAAATTTAGTCATTAACTAAGTTGTCTTTTGATAAGAATAGGAGACAAAATTTTTCATTTGTAAAATAATTGCATTATTTACATACTTCAGACTGTTGTCCTCATCTTTATTGCCATGTTTGTGAGGTTTCGGCCATTTTACACTCTAGCTTTCAGGTGCTAGCAATTTTGAACCAAATACTTTTTCAATCACTGGAGTATATCATTCTCATTCTATGTGCGATGCCATTTCAATTCTTTAAGTTATTTTTTTCACCACTGCTGTAGCCTGGTATTGAACTCGCAACTCTTTTGGGTCAAATCACTGGAACTAACCAATGTCTCCATCCACTGGGCCTGAAGTCCTTGAGAACATCATTGTATGAATTTCTGGAAGCTATATAACGTTTCAGTATTTTTTTTTTTTTTTAACCAGAGCTCATATTGCAATCTTTGACGCTAATGATTTTCTCTAGCACTCCATATTAGTGGTTTCCATTTTTTTATTTTTTTTATTTTTTATTTTTTATTTTTTTTAATTTTTTTTTTTAATCAATCATATCACCCCAAGCAAGGCGGTAACGCCACTGGTGTGCAGGGGGGCTACATAAGAGTGAAAAGATTGGAAAAGAGAAAACCGGAAACCACATTCTAAACAGGGAACAAGGGATGAGCCTCTTCACCTGTATGCTTAGGAGATTTTTGTGGCCTAGCATATGTGCTGATTACTTAAGTTTACATTGTTTCCAATGGTTTTCTCTATCAGTTATTTCAACTTCATCCCATAGGAAGCAATGATCCTCTTTCCCTCCTAATTGCCAAACTGTCATAAACATAGCATTAAAGATGAGGACAACAGTCCGAACAATGTAAATACTACCTTATCTCAAGAAATATAGACAAATAGTAAAATAATAGGTTATTCTCTTCATCAAATTAATACTGGGTATGAAAATTATGTTTGACCCCCTTTTTTTTTTCTTTTTTTTTTTTTTTTTTTTAATCATATCACCCCAAGCAAGGCGATAACGCCACTGATGCGCAGGGGGCTACGTAAGGGTAAAAAGAATGGAAAAGAGAAAGCCGGAAACCGCATCCTAAACAGGAAACAAGGGATGAGCCTCTTCACCAGTTCAATAGATGTGGGTGGAGTGTGAACCGGGCGATAGTTTAGTCTCAAAATGTTAGGGACTTTCACTTTCCCCTCATTGATCCTGTACTTATATTACTTCCTTTTGTTTTGTGTGTTAAGTTCAGTTAAATTCTGTTTAGGCTGGTATCAACCAGTTTTCTTTGGGATGCTAATCTAGACTTGGTAGCTATGAGTTGACCTTTTCACCCACCAATGTTCTTTAAGTATGATTATGCACTCTGTGGCTATGAGGTGAGCTTCTAAGTCAACCTTCTGAAGTGCCTAGTATTTTTTGATGTTCTGGGATGACAAAATACATGGTTTACTTTGGTATCTGTTAGTATGAAACCGGTATGTTCCACGGATCAACACCTCTCAGATCAAGGCCTCCTGATAAACCTTATTTTTTTTATGTCTTCATTCACTGAAATGAAGATAAAGCAAATAAAATATATTGTCACTTAAGTGATATACATGATACATGCTTTAGGCGATCATGTCTTGAAAGAGACATGACTGACTGGGCAGAAGATTATCCTGCGGTAGGTTGCCATTGCTTTCTGCAGTAGACTGGTTGCCAGCCAAGGCTATAAATCCAATCTATCCTGTTATTTAACCCATAGCTGGAGGGAAGAGATGAATTATCTTTTTCAAGGGTATTTGTGTGTAAGTGAATGCAAGGAATTCAAATGGAATTCAAACTTGCCCCCCCCCCCCCCAATTTCTTGTTCCAAGGTGATATTCACTGCACCACAATGCACATTTTACTGAATTGTACTGGTTGCTTATTCTGTGCATATTTAAACATTGATATGTGTTTTCTATGTCGAAATCATTCATCTTTGATGTATGTAAATCAAATTACCAAGATATCAAATAATTTTTCCTTTCTGACAGTTTTTCTTTCCGGTCTTAAAGATTTTAAAGAAGACTTCATTGCTGATCTTCAATGATATGCTAGTTTCAAATGGTCAGCTTTTTATGCCCTTGTAGCAGTTTATCAAAAATGAATTTAACTTTCCTAGCAAACACGAGCTCTGCTAGTGATATTTTCATGATTATATTTGCATTTGACTTCTAGACTTTACCATTTTACAATTCAATATATACTCAAAAATTCTTGTGGTGCCATTTCTTCAATTTCCAAGTCCCGATTTTTTCTTAATCTCTTTTGAAGGTGTCTACAAACCTCTTGGCTTGACAGTTCGACCTCGGATGGTATATCGGCATTGTCCAACTGCATAGTTTTTACAGAAGTTTTAAACCTCACTAGAAGTAAATTGAGTCCTATTATTGGATACCACACTGTCGGGTACTCCAAACCTAGCAAAACGTTTGCATATGAAATTAGTCATTATTGTGTTAGTACGTCATTTGTATCTTAACATCTCGAGCCATTTTGTGAAACTGTCAACCCCAATTAAATAATATGAACCATTTAGTGGTTCAGCAAAGTTCATGTGTAGTTTTGGCTATGATCTATCAGTACTTGGCCATGCCTAATAATTTATAAGTGGTGGCTTTGCTTCTGAATTACAATTGTTACATATTTTAACTGTATTTTGAATATCTTTGTCCAATAAATGTAGCTTCTTGTCAGGTCCTTCATCCTTTTTCATTGATTCTTCTTCTATGTGTCTTGTTCTTTCAGGACGTAGGCGATCCTGGCTTTCTACGTTTCCCTATCCTTGGTGGCTCTTTGCATGCTTTCTTTTGTAACATCTCGCAACCCCCGTTCTGTCATCCACCTGCTCAGGCTCTTCAAATATGCTGCTTTTCTCTCTTTTTTTTTCCCCCATCTATCTGACCTGTTAGTATCAGGTTCTCCAAGCCCTCCTTCCTCATTGCATGTCCCAGGAACTTCAGTTGTCTCTTCCTGATGCTCACTATAAATTTCCTTTTTGTTTTCATCCTTTCCAAAACCTCATCATTGCTCACATGCTCGATCCATGATATCTGTAGCATCCTTCTGTAAAACCACATTTCAGTTACCCCAACTTTTTTCTTCATCTTCGATGTTATTGTCCAGCATTCACTGCCATATTGAAGAACTGACATCACAGCAATCCAGTACTCTCTTCTTTGTTTCTAGCGAAAGTTTCCTGTGTCTTATGTTAAGTGTAACAAAAGAAAAAAAAATTTGATTAACCGAAACTCAGAGATAAATCACAAACAAATATTTAATTTACCAAAACATTAAATAAAAATATTTACAAATATACAGTTTTTTGCATTCAAAAAGAAAGACACTTTACTATTAGCAGGCGAAGTGTTATGAAGGTGTCAAATATCTTTACCCAGTTAAGATAGCAAAGAAATTTACGTGCTATACTTTTTGGAAATCTTCAAATGTGTGTATAAAGAATAATTATTAGTTTGGTCAATAAGAGTCAAAAATATCTATTTACCCAAATAGTTAGTTCCATGATGTTCTCTTTCAAGTTTTAGTTGGTCGGCAATTTTTCTTAGAGATTCTTTTGACTGAATGCACACATCCACGAATTGGGCCAGTGTTGATAATGTCAGCAAATCCTGTTAACAATGAACTACTCTCTTCCCAAAACCTATTTTTATAGGGGCTAACACCTAATTTGCATATTTTAGAATTCTTTAGATTTTATTTGAATTTTCTCGGACATTCTAGCATCTTCCAAACATTCTATTTCTAATTTCCTTATTTTTTACAACTACTTCATGAATTAAAATGTTTTTGTAATAATAAGTAGGGCTCAATAGAATTCCTTACTACAACTTTTCAGACATGATTAATATTATTTTTATATATAAATGCATCCTCGTAACACTTAGTACTTAGCTTCTGGAATGCATCCTTCACCATGCCAATTTGCCTTTGGATTTCTGTGTAACACTTTCCGTCTTCTATTGGAATAACACTTCCCAGGTATTTAAATTTTTGTACCTGTTTGATGTTAGTATCCCCTATTTATTTGTATTTGACATTTGTAGTTTTTTTTTTTTTTTTTCCATGTCTGCAATCAGCACTGTATCATCTACATATCTTATGTTGTTCAAATTGTGACAAATCCTGGCATCACATTTTGTTGATTCAGTCAGTTAAGTGCCATACATGAAACACGCTTGGGCGATCATGTCTTGAAAGAGACATGACTGACTGGGCAGAAGATTATCCCGCAGTAGGTTGCCATTGCTTTCTGCAGTAGACTGGTTGCCAGCCAAGGCTATAGAACCCAATCTGTCCTGTTATTTAACCCATAACTGGAAGGAAGAGACAGATTAATACCCTTTCCCAAGGGTATTTGTGTGTAAGTGAATGCAATGAATTCAACTGGAATTCAAACTCGGCTCCCCGATTTCTCGTTCAGGGCCGATATCCACTGCACCACAACGCACATCCATTTTGTTGATCTGAATAATATATTATCCATAAAGAACTGACTTTTCTGTTCCAATTTGAAACTGTAATCATGCAGTCTGTGAAATACTTGCTGAATCAGTTTTACTTGCTGCATTTTCGTAGCAGTCTTAATAAGTATATTTACATAAATGACAGTACCGTCCAGTTCAGCCACCATTCTATTCATTATTTCTTGGAAAACAACTGGCATTACTTTTATACCAGAGCATAATCTTTTCAACTTGTTGAGTCGTTTGTGTGTATTAATGCGAAATATTTCTGGCATTCCTTATCCATTTCAATTTAAAGATATGTTGAAGACAAGTCATTTTGCTTTTGGAAAAAAAATTCCACCCTTTAATTTGGCAAATATATTCTCTTGAGAGATATGCATTGTGGTGCAATGGATATCGACTCGGAATGACAAATTTGGTGCCAAGTTCGAATTCCAGTTGAATCCCTTGCATTCACCTACACACAAATACCCTTGGGAAAGGTATTAATCCATCTCTTCCTTCCAGTTATGGGTTAAATAGGACATATTGGGTTCTATAGCCTTGGCTAGCAACCAGTCTACTGCACAAAGCAATGACATCCTACTGCAGGATAATCTTCTGCCCAGTCAGTCATGTCTCTTTCGAGACATGATTGCCCAAAGCTTGTATCACATATGGCACTTAACTGACTGATCCTCTGGAGTTGGTAGGGGATATACTTGTGGTAGGAGGAATTCATTCATCTCAGATGAAAAATATGCACATGAACAAAACTTACTATTTTTTTTTCTTTCTAATATGAATTGCTGGCATGGCACATTCTGAATAATCTACTTTTTCAGTAACTGGTTTTCTAACCTATCAAGTTTGGTTTTAATAGACTCCATCACAGCAAAAGATGTGTTCATCAATACAACATATTTGATTGGCAGTATTTTCTCAAAAGAAATATTGTATGGTGTGCCCGGTTCACACTCCACCCACGTCTATTGAACAGGTGAAGAGGCTCATTCCTTGTTCCCTGTTTAGGATGTAGTTTCTGGCTTTCTCTTTTCCAATCTTTTCACTCCTAAGTAGCCCCCTGCACATCAGTGGCGTTACTGCCTTGCTCGGGGTGATATGTTTTTAAAAAAAAATCTCAAACCTCATTTATTTGAACTTGGAAACTGTAATGAGTAATTATTTCTTTCTTTCTTTTTCTTTCTTTTTTTAATGAAAGATTATTGGTTTTATAGCAGAAACCATGACAAAACAATGGACGTGTTATCTAAATGTAATTTGCATGCATTTTAATTTCCTCATTAAACATTAGCTTTGGTTAGAAACATGTTGCACAACTAATTATAATCACTGTTAATTTTAACATTTTCAGAACAAGGTTGTTTTTGTTTTTTTTTTTATATCCACTTCAAGCCTGCATATAAGGGTGTTGTCATGTGGTGGTTATTGCCTCAGAACCAGAAATTGGAGAGCCGAACTTGAATTCCAGTTGAATTCATTGCATTCACTTACACACAAATACCCTTAAGAAAGGCATTAATCCATCTTGTCTCCTTCCAGCTATGGGTTAAATAACAGTACAGATTGGGTCTTATAGCTTTGCTTTGCAACCAGTCTACTGCAGAAAGTAGTGACAACATGCTGCAGGAAGATTTTCTTCTGCTCAGTTAGCCATATCTCTTTTGAGACATGATCGCCCAAGCGTGTATCACATATGGCTCTTAACTGGCTGATAAGGATGTGATAGAAAGCAAACAAGTATTACTAACTAGAAGTATATATTTTTTTATATTAATAATAAACTTTTTTTTTTCCTTACTTAATATAAATTTTCTCTTCATAATGTTTCTTCTGAATTGAATTTTGACCTTTGACTCATGCTGATAAGGAAAGAAAATGTTCCTTCAAAGCCATTGGCACTCCTGGCTCTCCATAGATTCTCTTTCCTTATCTGTGAATTGCCATGCATTCTTTGGAAACATTATCTTATTGACTTCTCTGTGGTTCATAATTCTAGCCAGCTATTTAATCCATAGCTGAGAGGAAGCGGAAATAAATTTATGCTTTTCTCAAAGACATTTGTATAAAAATGTATGCTGGAGGCTCAGCTGGAACTTTAATGTTGGCTCGCTAATTTTATTTTTTGTATCAATATGTCATACTATCTGCACACCCAGCAATTGGTTAAAAAAAAATTAAGTGAAGCCATGTTTAATCATTAGGTCTGTGTAAGTTAATTGTAGCCAAATGATGTCAGCAAGAAACATTTATTTTCCTTTTTTTTTGTTTTTTTTTGTTTTTTTTTCAACATAATCTCTTTCCATGTCAATGCCCATAATCTGCAACTGCTCCATTGATCACATAGATCAAGAGTTTTCAAACTTTTTGACTTACGGACCTCTTTTCTGACTTACAGATTCCTTTATATTTCATATTTTAGTCTAGGGACCTACTATAAACACTTATGAAATTTATATATAAATTTTTACTAAAAGTAGCTTATAGTTTTGCATTAACGTAGTAAAAACTGGTTTTAAGCTTACTTTAAATCGATAAATTTAATAAGTAAAAATAAATATCCAGACATTGAAAATTTATGCTTTGAATTTCACGTGATGAGTTAATCCATGGACCCCCTATCTTATCCTTGCGGACCCCCTGTGGTCCACGGACCACAGTTTGAAAACCCCTGACATAGATGTACCATTTTAAAAAAAAAAAAAAAAAAAAAAAAAAAGAAGAAAAGTACAGAATTGACCTCATAATTATCTTGAATTACAAATTTATTAATCTTATTCCATGTAATAGTAATATGTTTCCTAATAAGGAAACTTTCAGAATTAATTGATTGCACATCCAGTGCCATGCTAAATTGGCTGCGAGATCTCATTTTAAAGTTGAAATGGCTAGACAGAAATGTAAGTTCTATACTGACAGTTTCTTTTCACAGACTTCTCACTCGCTGAAATCTTTTTTGGCTTCTTGCTTTACAGTCAAGTTTAATCTTTAAAAATTTTAAATGCAATGTCAATCATTATCTTCTGAAATGATTTTAAAAAATAAAATATTTTTTCAGAAAAAGAAGTTTCTCATAATCAGTTGCTGTTATCATTGGGAGTTTCCTTCCTAAGCTTTTAATTAAAGTTGTGTGGAACTCCAAAATCTTCATTGTCATTATTTTTTGTTAGTTACAAGTGATATTGATTTTAACTGTTAAGTTTTCAAGTGATGTGGTTTCTGTTACTTAATACAGTTCTTTGTGATTCTGTAGCACCAGTCCACAATATTGACCTTCACCAAAATCTACAGGTTTCATTCAGTATGTGATAGCTCAGTTGCCTGGTACCCTCATAGGTGACCCTTGACCTTAGTTTTGGTGTAACATTTGTCACAACAGGTATTTCTTCTTTCACATACCATCTTCCTCCTTCAGGATGTGGACGATCATAGCTCTCCACAACTTCCTATCCTTTGTTGCTCTTTCTATTCCCTCTTCTGCTATCCATTTACACAAGATTTAGTTTACTTTTTGTTTCATTCTGATCTTTTCACTTTTCATGTGAGTGTCAAATTTTCTAGGCCTTCTTTCCTCATGCTCTCTAGAAATATCATCTGTTTCCAAGTGTCCTTTTTGTTTTTATTTTTACTTAGCTTTCTTGTTGCTCATGTTTTGTCCATGCTGTTCTTAATGTACAATTGATACATAACTATATAATTATATAAAGCTCTATAATACTCATTATATTGAGCACTGTTTATAATAAAATAAATGCCAGAGCACTCAAAATAAAAAAAAATAAAAAAAAAAACCTTGGGTCCTCTTCACCTGGAATTATATATATATATATATATATATATAGTCATCCGCATACAGATCTGTTTCGTTGTATCACAGCTCATCAGTACGGTTAGACTTCGATTGCTTTTAACCCAGAATTGAAACCCGGCCGAATTGGCGTCAGCCGGCGATTCTACCTCTGGGCTATGCGTGCTCGGTAGAAGATGGCAAACTTTTTAGCGTATATGTTATCATTATACACACCCAATAGCCAGAGTGCTCTAATTCATTACGGAATGAGCGATGCATATATATATAAGGCCAGTGTAAAAAGAACTTCATTATGATACATTTCTTTATGCATTTTATCTGCATGTATGCACACATAAAAAGTAACACTGAAAATGACATTACACATTCAAATTCAAAATGGAGAACACTCAAAAATATTTGAAAATTTCTTGGCATTTGAAAAGAAAAAAACTGATAAAATAAATGAGTAAATATTTGGCACCAACGTTTAAATGAAAGGGAATTAATTCTGTTACTGCTGTTATTGAGTAAAAAAAATAAGTCCTAAAGCCCTAAGTTCACCATTTTCTTTATTTTTTTCTAGTTGCACACACACACACACATATATATATACACACACACACATACACTGTCCGACAAACCAACTCCATCAGTCTTATGGAAGAGAGGGAGAGAGAAAATATATATATATATATATATATATATATATATATATATAGGAAATCCATAAAAACAGGATAATCCAACAATTTATCTAATTAATATAAAATATTAAATAGATAAAAATATACTGAGCTCAGTGGATATTTTTCAGGGCATGTATGTGTTGAGTTTTCTTTCTTTCTTTTTTTTTTTGTGTATGTAATATATTATATATATATATATATACACACACACACCCACACACAGTCCTATAGGTCCTACTGGAAAAATCTTTTAGGAAAAGGATAACGACAGAGAAGAATTTTTCTTAAAAACTTGTCGCTTTATTTATTTCTTTTGCATTGATGATGCCAGGTGGCATTGTTTTCATAACTATGGCAGCCTGTTTGAATGAATAATGTGCAGAAAGGATCCTCTCAGTGAAGCCCAACAAGGCCAAAAGCAAAGACACAATGTGGGGATTACATGTTCTGTACATAAACTGTAATAATTGTTAGGTGGCTGAGGCGATTTAATTAAAGACTCACCTGTGAAAACCTAATAATAGTCAGGGCTTAAAAAAAAGTTTTTGCCACATTAATGAACTCTTAGTAACATGAGATTGTATGGACATAAAGTGAGGGTGTCAGATTTATACTTTTATTAAGTAATTAATCCCCCTTAAGAATTACTATATAATTACATACTAGTAATCAGAAAAGACTTGTATGTAAAATTCTTATAGTATGACTAAACTAGTATTAATGCATGATTTTCCTGGGTCTTTTTTTTTCTTTTTCTAAAGTTTTCAGTTATATACTAAACTGCTATTCAAAATGACATTGGTAAGCTTATTTTAATATATTCAGGCAGACTTAAAATAGGGAGCTGTTTGCTATTGTTATGAAGTCATAAATTCATCCCTCCAGATTTAAAGTATTGAGTGTCCATTATTAATTGAAAACATCTATTTAAAAACACATGTAATATTTTAATAATTTTTTTTCTGGAAAAACTTAATAAAAAAAAAAAAATTAGTTAAATCTTCCTTTTTTGCTATATTTAATGAAAATTGTTTGAAAGGCTGCTGCCCGTGTGTGTGTGTATATATATATATATATATATATATATATATATATATATATATATAATCTTAGATTAAAAAATAAACCCTGATAAGTAAGGATATCGTACTGATGCCATTATAGCAACAAAAAAAAAATAACAAACCTGCTTGCCAAAATATCTTAATCTGTAAACCACGGGGAAAAAAAAAACCAACCTTGGCACTAAGCATCATCACAACTCAACATATATATATATATATATATATATATATATATATATAGAGAGAGAGAGTTATGTGAATTGATAAATATACATATCTGGGTATGCACATGTATAACATTATCATTCAGTTGATAATAAAACTCTACTCAACATAGCATGAACAGAGCTATTTTATATAAATAAATACGTACTGTCCTACTGTTTGTAAATATGCATACTTATATGCACCTGATGATTGCGTAACACATGAAATTCCAAGTTGTGCCATCAACATAGGTCTATATATGTTTATTATATATATATATATATATATATATATATATATATATATATATAAGCTAATACAAATATAAAATTTCCTACTTGGCTGATTGATGTTATATTCAGCACACAAACTAAAGAGTTTCATAGTCAAAGTTTATGTAACTGTTCAGTGTGTCAGTAGGTTTCAGCTGTTAGTATTAAGTTAAAAAATAATTTGTACTATTTGAGTTAGGTTGTGTTTTTTTTTTTGTGTGTGTGTGTGTGTGTGTGGTTCATTCTCCTTTTCATCATTTTCTTTTCTTATATTCACTCTTTCCTTCTCTTTTCCTTTTCCTTGGTTTCTTTTGTCTCTCTCAGTTCTGAGTATCAAAGATAATGCAGCAATGTCATTTCCGGTATCAGAGATAGGGATTTTAGGGTAATTTTTTTTAAGTTTGGCAAATAAAGTTGTATTTTGTTTTTTAATTATTTCTTTTTTGTTTTTTATTTTTGTTTTTTTAATATACATTTTTATTCCTCAACAGAAGAACAATGCTGAATTTTAGGTATGATGTAGTTGTCAGATTTTAACTGAAAATGTGCAAGATATTTATTTATAAAATAAGTAAAGAACAGGTAGTTCCTTCAGAGATTTTTTTTTTTCTTAAATGACAAATGATTTAATTTTTTTAAATCCAAAGAATAATGTATACAAGTATCAAGTGATAGACATTTTCCCTTTTTTCTTTTTTTTTCTTTTTTCTTTTTTTTTCTTTTTTTTTTTTAAATCCATATATTCCACTCATGTGTGTGTGTGTGTAGGGTGGGCCATAAGTCGCACACCAAAGCATTCTGATAATAATAAACATTATTTTATTAAAACCAAGCTTAACTAATGAACTGAGAAACACGTTATACACAAGGAAAGGAAAAGATATTTTACCTCGCTGATTTTACATTGTTTCACATCACTTCACGTAATTCTTTGGTGCACGACTTATGGCCCACCCTGTGTGTGTGTGTGTGTGTAAAAAAACACATTAATTTGTGTGTGTGTGTGTGTGTATATATATATATATATATATATATATATATATATATATATAAAAATGTTTTTTTTTTTTTTTTGTTTTTTTTAATCCATTTTTATTTATTGTTTTTAGAGGATACCCAAATTTGACTAGACATTCTATAATTTTAAAGTGTTTATTTCGTTTGCTGGCATGCTCCTGGATAGATTTATTTAAAAAAAAAAAAAAATGTGCCTTTTGCTTCCAGCCTGTGCACCCCTTTGCAGGAGAAACCACTGTCTGATCCAATGTGCTTTGACTGCTCAGCTACGAAGAGTTTCACAATCAAGCAAAGTTCTATTTGCTTTGTTTATATTTTGAGCCTGAAACTAAGCAGAAATGCTCCTCAACAAAATCTGAGAATATTGTAACCAAATACGAACTTTTAGTTTTAAAACTGAATCTGCAAATCCCTGATTTTCATTAAGTAAGACCTGTTAATTTAGGCCTGATATAAGACACATTCAAGTAGCGATAAATAACAAACTGCATTTATTTGTCACCATTTTACATAATATTGTGTCCTTTATATTTAATGTTCATTGTTTTTAAGACATACTAACTTTTGAGATTTATATATTAGGTTTTTTTTTTTTTTAATCATATCACCCCAAGCAAGGCGAAAACGCCACTGATACGCAGGGGGCTATGTAAGAGTGAAAAGATTGGAAAAGAGAAAACCGGAAACCACATCCTAAACAGGAAACAAGGGATGAGCCTCTTTACCTGTTCAATAGACGTGGGTGTGCTTGGTAATAAAAAACTCTTCCTCACTATAATCACATGTGTTTTATAACTACACACAAATTTGCATTTATTCTTTATCGCCTTGAAATATTTTCTATTTCATCAATTTAAAGCCTTTCAAAATTTTCTTGAAGGTATTTTTTATCTATCACTTTTGACCAGGAGTTTTGAAATTGCAACAAAGGATATCTTAATGCAATCCTTCTGATAATAGAGAAAAATCAAGAGAGAATACTAAATACATACCTACAGGTTTATTGACATTGCTTTTGAGATATATATATAAACACTCTTTCTCTCTCATGTGCCAGAAGCTTTCTCTGCATGGAATGATTACAAGATCTAATTGAAGGTTTCAAAATAATGTTCTTTCCCAAATGTGGGGGCAAGCAATTATTCATATAGGTTAATAAGGTCAGCTCTCCTGATCACACAAGTAGTAACATCAATGACTCTAGCTTACTGATAAACAAAGAAAAAGCATTTGTTTTACACATCAAGTATTTTCAATGTAGCCTCCTTCATTTGGCAGTGCATTTAATTTTCTGGGGAATATTCATCACAGAATAAACATAGGGAAAATTTCAGATCAAAATTCAATGTCTGGCTAACATTTTATTGATTCAACTGGGTGGTCTTCACTAGGAAAAGATTCATAAGGAAAAGACTGCATTAAAATTGTCTGTTTCTAAAAAAAAATTTCAAAACCTAGATTACAAAATATAAAGCTAGAAATGTTATGATTGTTTTTGTGAAATAAAGTTTGAGATTAATAATAGAACATAGAGAATGAAAAGAACTTTAAAATAAGTGCTTTGTGGCCATCAGTCAGTTCAGTGCCATGCATGATACACGCTTTGGGCGATCATGTCTCAAAAGAGACATGACTGACTGGGCTGAAGATTATCCTGCAGTAGGTTGCCATTGCTTTCTGCGGTAGACTGGTTGCTATAGAACACAATCTGTCCTATTTGACTCATAGCTAGAGGGGGAAGAGATGTATTATATTATTAAGTAGTAATTAATGGGGGATCAGTTTATTACTTCATAACAATAGAAAATTGATCCTCCACTTCATCTCCATCAAAAGTATTAATTATGTTTCCAATTGTTATATTTAGTCAGTCAGTTAAGTGCCATACGTGATACATGCTTTGGGCGATCATGTCTCGAAAGAGACATGACTGACTGGGCAGAAGATTATCCTGCAGTAGGTTGCCATTGCTTTCTGTGGTAGACTGGTTGCCGACCAAGGCTGTAGAACCCAATCTGTCCTATTATTTAACCCATAACTGGAAGGAAGAGACGGATTAATATCTTTCCCAAGGGTATTTGCGCGTAAGTGAATGCAATGAATTTCGCTGCCCGATTTCTCGTTCCAAGCTGATATCCAATGCACTACAATGCACGCAGTACTAATGAGTATGTTTAATTGTACCTTGCTCTGCTTTAATTTTTTTTTTTTTTTTTTTTTTTTGCAGACCTGTACAACTGGCATCCCCTCTCCTGTAATTTTTTTTTTTCTAAAACTTAAGTTCTTACAATAGCAATTTCTTTGGAAACCTCAAAAATGGCTTTTACTCAAGTGCAAAGCTAATGTTTCCAATATGGGGGATCAATTTACTAGAACGTTGTATAAGAAACTGAGCACCCTCTAAAAATCTTTAAATATTGAATATTTTCCAAATTTTTTTTGCTAATCTGAAAGTTCAGGGTCTAATTGGTAAGAATGCACTGAAAAAAGGGGGGGAATGAAAAGCAGATATATTACATGCGGTGTGCCGGTCGTACAGGTCTCTTTTTTTTTCTTTTTTTTTTTTTCCTAATTGATATCACCTCATGCAAGTAGTAATGCCACTAAGACACAAGGGGTTATTGAGTTTGGTAAAAATAAGAAAATGGAAACATTAATAATGAGCAGGAAGAAGAAAAAGTAATGAAAAGAACAGTACATAGTGATTGACATTGTCTGGAAAGCCTGAAACTGGAAGGGAGTTCCCCCAGTGAAAAGAAACATATCAAATCTACAGCTGGAACACAGTTCCGTTTACAGTCATATTTAAAACATAACCGGGTCATTCTGTGTCAAATCAACAAGGGTCTAACCATCACCAACATAAATCTTTTTAAAAATTTGCCTATAGGTCTTCATGATATGCACCTATTTTTCATCTCTGGGTCAGAGGCCTCCTGATATATGACCCTTTGATTTTTGCCAAAAAGGTAAATTTCCAAAAATAGTCATCTTGACAGTTAATACACAATGGCGAATGATTTATGATTGCTTTTTCTCTGCTGGTATAGGCAAACCATGTATCATTGAAAGAACTAGAATGTACTACACTACCTCCATAATTATTAGGCCACCCCAGTGTGTTAAAACAATGTTTATAAAGTAATAACAAAAGAACCATTCTATTTTCATTTAGAATTATCCACTATAAATAGTATGAAATACATCATTTCTTTTAAAAAACTGGGGTGGCCTAATAATTATGGCTGGTAGTGTTTATATAACAAAATACTGGAGAAATTGGCTTTTTCAGCAAGATAACAATATCTAGCATGCTGCAGTGAAAATTGAAGAGTGATTTCAGACAAAGGAAGTAGTGACCTAGTCAGTGTTGTTCTGTGTGGTGTATTCTTCACTACATAGGCAATCATGGCCTTCCACATCTTCTCTCCCTTACAGCTCGTAAAACTCATTCTTTTGTTACCTCTCACAAACCCTGCTCTGCCATCCATTTGCTCAAGCCCATCAAATATGTCATGCATTGCTTTCCTGTTTATTTCCCTTTATCTTTTCTGTGAGTATCAATTTCTCTAAGCCTTCCTTCCTCATTCTGTCTCAAACTTCAGCTGCTTTTTCCTGATCTTAAGTATAATTTTCTTTCTCGTTTCCATTGTTGCCAAAACCTTGTTGTTGCTCACTTGTTCTGTTCGTGGTGTCCTCAGCATCCTTCTGTAGAACCACACTTTGGTTGCTTCAAGTCTTCCCTGCATTTTTGAGATTGTCCAGCATTTGCTGCCATATTGAAGGACGAACATCACTTAACAAATCCTGTACTCTCTTTGTTTCCACTGAAATTTTCCCGTCTCTCAATACTCTAGTCAACTTCAGTCAGTCACCTGACTTAAATAGAAAATTTGTGAAAAGGAGCCTAAATTCTGACTTTGTCAGATTACTCCCTAAAAATTTGATTGTTCCTGAGGCAATTTGTCAACAGGAGAGGAATAAATTTGGTTTCATTTTCTGCAAGAAGCTTAACTGAAATTTTTCCAAATGTCTGATAGCTGTCATACCAAATAATGGATACGCAGTTAAACAGTGAAAGTTGTTTGTTGAGATGTTTCCAAAATTTTTATGCGTAACTAACTCACTGTTATATTTGTCAATAAATTTGTGCTAGAAACATTTCTCAGGGATGTATATACTAGCAGTATAGCCCAGCGTTGCTCGGGTGTAATGAAAGCTTTAAAACTAATCCATGGTCTTGAAGCTCAGACTCTGCCTAAAGAATATTTGTGTGAAGTTTGAGAATCGGATAAAAATTGTGGATTGTGTATAAAGGACATACAGACAGATAAACAGACACATACACAAACATCTTGCCTTTTATATATATATAATCGATTTTCTGCACTATTGTAAGAACTGCAACCTTGAAACTTCTGAATATCGTTTCTTATGTCTTTGTCTTTGTATCAAATCCGATTAAAATCGGACCACACTTTCTATAACCCGATTTTTTTTCAATTATCAATTTTCAGTATTTATCAGGGGTACCTGGACACTAAACCTGGCTAAGAACACTCGCAGTACAACTTATAGTACAACTGTGTAAATTTTCAAGAAAATCGGTTCAGCCATTTCGGAGTCTATAGGTAACAGATACACACACACACACACACACACACACACAATTTCATTTATAAATAATATATATATATTTGTATGTAGTGGACACTGAGGTCAACGAGGAGTGGCGACTGTCTGTTTCAAACATGAATCCGAAACAGACAATCGCCACTTGCTGTTGACTATAGTGTCCACTTTTATATTTACAGACGCTCTATCCCTGATACTGAGCACTTTTAGCTACAAATAAAGCATATCTGAAAACACATTAAGCTCAAAGTATGTGTCAGTAGCAATAATAGAAATTATTTTCTTTAAAAGTTTTATCTAACACTTCTAAATGCCTTTACGTGTGTACACACAAACATAAGAAAATGAATTAAGAAGAAAACTGATAACCACTTGGCACTACCAGAGTTTTACCTATGAATGATCACATGGTGGAAAATACCAAAAAATGAAATCATGTATCAAAAATAAATTTTTCTGCATGTAATATCTATATATATATATATATATATATATATATATACATACACACACACACATATACAGCTTTTGCGATTTCACTCGCCCGTTGGACTCAGTTGATTAAAAACTTAATTGGGCGATTAAAGTTTATTACTTTACTTGCCTGCAGTCAATTAAAAAGATGAAGGTTGTGGTCACAGAAGAAAGAAAAACTATGAATTTAGGTACCTCCACTCAATTGCCAAAAAAAACAAAACAGCATATCATGATGTTAAAGAGGCTCAAATTTAATAAAAACAAAGTTTTTATCAAAATGTTTATGCTATTATTAAGAAAAAGATAAAATTTTATTATTTTAAAAATTTTTAAAATCTTTTCTGACACATTCGAAATTTTAATTAAAATTAAAATTTTTGTTTTCCGTCAGCGATTCACATTACGTTTATGTAAGGCAATTATTAAGAAAATGGAGTCGGTCAAGTAAAATGATTTTGGGGCGAGTCAATTTTCCCTTGCTCTCGACCACCGTTCCAGTGATTCCTTTTTCAAATCTCAAAGGCTGTATATATATATATATATATATATATATATATATATATATCTGTGTGTTAAATTGTACTGATGTTTAGTGCCAAAATTTTTTTTTCAGCAGTTTACTGTTAGAAATGCATTTTAGGCAAGCAGATATTTTTGTCATAAAGTGCTCAATATCACGATAAGAAAAAAGCACTAATAGAAATGTAATCAGGAAATAAATTAAAAATATAATCATTTTTGTTAACTTAAAACCATACAATACCAAAACTGTGGAGGTTATCTTTCACACAAATGGACAATTTTAAAGGACTGGGAGGCACTCATTCTATTTATCCTCGTTGATTCTTTTAATCACTTAATGAGAATTTATCTCATGAATAAAAATTGAGATTAATTAATCGCATAGTGGGGTTTAGCATATTTATTTATCTAATCTAAACTTATTTATAAATGGAACTTTGTCTCTCTGTGTGTGTATGTGTGTCCGTTACCTATAGACTCCAAAACGGCTGAAGTGATTTTCTTGAAAATTTACGCAGTTGTACTATAAGTGTCTGTAAGTGTTCTTAGCTAGGTTTTGTGTCGAGGTACCCCTGATAAAAATCGCTAATCGAAAAAGTCTGGTTATTTTAATTAAATTTGATACACTCATAGACAAAGACATAAGAAATGAAATTCAAAAGTTTCAAAGTTACAGTTCTTACAATAGTGCAGAAAATCAATTTTTTATATATATATATATATATATATATATATATATATATATATATATATATATAAAAGCAAGATGTTTGTGTGTGCATCTGTCTATCTGCCTGTATGTCTGTATTTTTTCAGCCCTTTTATTTTAGTTTTTGCTTCGGGTTTGGCTCTAAGTAGATATAATTGTAGTTCTTAGTCTTAGCCATGATGCCATTTACTCAGAGGACTTATTTAAACTTCAAAATTCAGTTTACGACGGAAAGAAACTTATTTGAAATCGATACCAGGAAATCAAAATTTGACTTACATCCATTCATTTTTCTTTCAGTCTACGGTTTTGCTTTAACTGGAAACAACTATTGCTTTGTAGTATTTCGTGCCAACGTTCAGAGTCTGAGCTCCAGGACCATGGATTAGTTTTAAAGCTTTCATTACACCCGAGCAACGCTGGGCTATACTGCTAGTCCTTTATATATATATATATATATATATATATATATATATAAAGTGGATATGCACATTTGCATATATTCATTCTTTATAAACATGTGGATCTGCCCATTTGCATATATTGATTTAATTCTTTTTAAAACAAGTGATTTTAGAATGACAAATGAGGTTCCTGGGGGAGGAAGGCCTGAAGACTTTAATGCTCACAGGACCAATAGAAGGAAAGACACAGGAGAAAGCAGTGGAGACATATTTAATAAGCTTGAGCAAATGGATAGTGAAGTGGGGTTTGGGAGAGATACCAAGAGGAAGAATTTTGAGAGTGACAAGAAACAGAGCCAAGTAGAAGTCCATGATTGCCTACGTCCTGAAGAGACACGGCACATGATTCTAGGATGTGTGTTGTGGTGCAGTGGAACACTTGGAATGAGAAATCAGAGAGCCGAGTTCAAATTCCAGTTGAATTCATTGCATTCACTTTCCCACAAATACCCTTGGGAAAGGTATTAATCTCTCTTCCCTCCAGCTATGGGTTAAATAACAGGAAAAATTGAGTTCTGTAGCCTTGGTTGGCAACCAGTCTACAGCAAAAAGTAATAGCAATCTACTGCTGGAAACTCTTCCACCCAGTCTGTCTTGTCATTTTCAAGGCATGATTTGCTCAAGCACATATCACATATGGCACTAAATTGATGTTTTGTGAAGCAGCATATTCACATACATTTTTTTAAACATGTAGATCTGTACTTTAGCATAGATTGATTTTTTTTTTCTTAAAATTTTCCTAAAACATGTGGATCTAGACATTCGCATGTCTTTTAAACCTGTGGATATATATATATATATATATATATATATATATATATATATATACACACACACACACATACACTAAATTCTCTCTCTTAGGATATTTTATCTCCCCGCTTCTTTAACATTTTTGCGCATCTCCCCACTTCTTTAATGTTTTGCGCATCTTTGTTCCTTGGTGACCGAGGGCATCCCGGCGTGCTGTAATGATCAGTGAGCTGGTCTTGCTACATCAACTGAATAGTGAGCTTAATCCTCACTGAGTGCCCTATGTTTTTGGTCTTGTGCCACATCTAAACTACACTTAGAAAATCACCTCTGTTCCTTTTTCATGTAACTCAGTGTACTTTTGTCTTGTTACAGATATCTAACTAGCTTGTTGGAATTACATTTTAGCATGGAGGATAATAACAGGCTGAAAGAAGCTGACAATTTTCAATAATTTTGCTGAGTTTCTATCATCCAAATGTAAGCAGGAATTGAGATTATTGATATAGAAAATAGCAAGAATAACATTGACAGCTTTTGTGTGAGTGTCTATCATTTTCTGTTTTAAATGTCCTTTTTATCTAAACTTATTTATAAATGAAACTTTGTGTGTGTCCATTATCTATAGACTCCGAAATGGCTGAATTGATTTTCTTGAAAATTTACACAGTTGTACTATAAGCGTCTGCGAGTGTTCTTAGCTAGGTTTTGTGTCGAGGTACCCCTGATAAATATCGATAATCAAAAAAATCGGGTTATAGAAGGAGTGGTTCGATTTTAATCAAATTTGATACACTCATAGACAAAGGCATAAGAAACAATATTCATAAGTTTCAAGGTTGCAGTTCTTACAATAGTGCAGAAAATCGATTTTTTTATATATATATATATATATATATATATATATATAAAAGGCAAGATGTTTGTGTGTGTCTGTTTATCTGTATGTCCTTTATACAAATCCACAATTTTTATCTGATTCTCACCAAACTTCACACAAATATTCTTTAGGCAGAGTCTGAGCTCCAAGACCATGGATTAGTTTTAAAGCTTTCATTACACCCAAGCAACACCGGGCTATACTGCTAGTTATTATTATTATAGCAATGCTCCAGTATTGAGTATGCTGCTGTAGCCTTGAAATATGGGGGGGGGGGGGGGGGGCAAATGAGAAAAACTGAATCAAAAGAATTATTATTCAGAGATTAGTTTTTATTCAGTTATTACCACACATGATACACGCTTAGGCGATCATGTCGCTTTCGTGACATAACTGACTGGGTAGATTTTCTTGCGGTACATTTCCATTACTTGCTGCAGTAAACTGGTTACAAACCAAGGGTATAGAACCTAATCTGTCCTGCTATTTAACCCATAGCTAGAGGAAGAAGCAATGAGTTATTATCTTTCCAAGGTTATTTGGGCATAAGTGAATGCAACGAATCCCATGGAATTCGAACTCAACTCTCCAATTTTTTGTTCTGAGATGATATCCACTGTACCGCAAGGCACATGCTCAGTCTATGACTGTCATCTTTTGTACTTTTAATCACAGAATTTTTTTTCATTGCTTTTCACACTTATTTCTCTTGTGTTTAAAGATAAGCTCGTTTACTTTCTTAATCTTTTTTTTATTTTCCTACATTTGAGCTAAAAAGTTCACTGATCTACTGTTATGTCTGTGCCTATGGATAGTAATAGGTACGTCCCAATCCTTACATAATACATTGCACTCTATTGAGAGGGTGCTGTTTTCTTATGGTCTAGCAGTTCTCCAATGGCAGTGGTTATTTACTTCATGCAACTTACAAATCTTGTATTTTATAATTTTTATAAATATTACTCTTTATTTCTAATCTCCATCTGAACCTTTTAAGGTACGTTTTGGTGACAAAAATTTGGCTGTCAGAATTTTTGCAAATTATATACACCAGTGATGGAAACTGAAGAAGGCCTGAGCACATAACTTCCGAAACACCATAAACATTACAATAAAGATGAGGACAACAGTCCAAACAGTATAAATAATGCAAATACTACCTTGTGTAAGGAGTATAGACAAACACATTCTTTGTATGTGAAACTCTGTTTGACAATACATTTCATGTTACTGTCATCTAGTGGTAGTGAGTTCTATCCTTAGATTGGGTAGTGAAACACTTGTTCATCAGAAACAAATCTTGTGTCACAGAGGTAAAAAAAAAAAAACAATACTCAACTGCTATTCCATATCTAATATCAACCAAACACTGGACATCTGAAGATGGCTGGAGTGTATTTAATCAAAATGTCTGTAATAATCTAGATGAGAACTATATATAATTGTTAATAAAAGAAGTATGTTTGGCCCTGATGGCTGGGGATTCAAAATACACCAGTTGCATCTCTGCAGAGGGGTAAAAAAAAAAAAAACTTACCTATGAGGTGTCCTGTGTATGACATCTGGATCCTGGTTTTGATAAACAGCATCTAGCCACAAGGGGACTAATTAGGAAATTTTGAGAAGCAAGGAACTATCAGGTCTATCCTAACTTGAAATGGTAGCACCTGTTAGGGTCCCAGCTATAGGCAAATAGTTAACCCCTAAACTGAAATCAAACATTATGAAAGTAAAAAATAGATTTTTATAGTGAAAATTCCAGCAATACTTTTTTGAAAAAGACAGTATTACCAGCATACGTAGCCCCCTGCACATCAGTGGCGTTACCTCCTTGCTCGGGGTGATATGATTAAAAAAAAGAATAAAAAATACATTTTTTAAGAAAAAAAAAATTTACCAGCAGAAATTTCTGCTGGTAAATTTTTTTCTATGAAGAAAAATATTAACAGCAGTATATTTTTGAAGAAGAAAAAAAAAAATATATCTATATATATATATGCCAGTATTACATCTGACTCTTGACAAAACCCACTGAAACCTGATCTACAAACTGATTTCTTACAAAGAATACATATTTTATTCATATGAATCTATTGTAAAAAATCTTGTCGGCATTAAATAACCCATTTAGATTGATATGCTGTAAAACAAACCAAACCAGAAGTATATTGACATTTCCTCATCTTGCAACTGAAATATAAAATTTCATATTAGTATATTAGCAGTATGTTTCTGAAAAAAAAATCACAAATAACAAAGTTTTACACTATATTTGCATCAGTATTCAAGAAAATAACACTTGAGTCTTTATGACCTATTTTCATTTTTGTTTATATAATTCTTATAAAATATATTTAGAACAAAGCCATTTTGAGGGTAGATTTACATATTCTTAGATGCTTAATAGACTGGGAGGTGCATTTTGTTTATTTATTTTTTTATGATCTTCCCCTTGAGCTTATTAAGCCCATCCCATTTATTTACTTCACACTACCCTTCCAAGCTCATGTAGGAAAGAATAATTAGTTGTTTCAAGCTTTTAATTATTTCATACCAAGCAAGTTAATAAAGCTACTAAGATTTGAGGGGTTAATGACTGTCAGAGAATGAGAAAAAGAAAAGATAATTAAAGAGAAACGCTAAAAGAAAAGGAATTCAGCTTTAACCTTTAGCACTCTGTAGGTGACTATTTTTGCCAAGCAAAATATTAGTCTCGCCAATGCAAGTTGAATTTGAATTTCTTGATTGTGTAGTCATATCCTTCTATGGCAACACCTAAAACAACCTTGACTGAAATTGAGGGCCAAGCTACTGCAAATTCAAATGTATAGAACTAATATGTAAATCATTATTTTGAGGGGATTCCATACACTGTGAAATGAGAAGTAATATTATAAATGATGCTGAGCGCTAAATATTAATGCTTTTATTATTTAAAAAGAATGGTGTTCCACTGTGCTTTTTTATTTACTAGAATTTCCTAGTTTCCTTCTTGATACACTTTGTTTTTTTTATCTATTATTGATGAGTTCACTATAGAATCCTGTTGTGTCAGCAAATAAAAAAAAAAATGTTGGATTTCCATGATACAGAAGTCGACATATATAGATATAATCTTCCCTGTGTCTCTTCTATAAGTACTTTCACGGCTTCTGCTCCAATGAAATTAGATCACTGGTGCCCTCTAGGTACGAATTTGCACGAGATACTAGATTAGCAACTAGATCCCACCCTTTTACAGTGAAACCAATAAAATGCAACCACAATTTCTACTCCAACAGTTTCCTTTCTCGCACTTCCCGACTGTGGAATTCCCTTCCGCATGATTGCTTCCCTGATGGCTACAATCTCCATGTGTTTAAATGTAAGGTAAATAGACATCTCCTAACACACTAACTCACCTCCATTCTTTCAAACACTCTTCCCATCTACCCAGCCTCCGTATCCTTACCCATCTATCACCCTCCTTTTGACATTTCCTATATCTAACCACTCTCTCTCTTTACCTTCCCCTATGTAGCCCCATGCGCAATAGTGGCAGTGGAATGCCTTGCTTGGGGTGAAATGATTTTTAAAAAAAAAAAAAATTTCTTTACTTTTTTTTTTTTTTGTGCTTTGGTAAAGGCATTTGTTTAGGCATCATATGATATATCTCATTGGGTGCTGCTGCTATTCATTTTGAGGTTTTTGACAAAATCAAAAGATCTGCAATGTAATTGGTCTTGACCTGGCATCTCGACTTCAGTCACTTTCTCACTAACATGATGTGTCTTGTCTCTGTCTTTTTTACAAATATTTTCAATGAGCTTTTTCTCTTTGGTGCTTTGTCATGTGAATTTAAGGGTGCTACGTGCAAGTACCCTTGGGAAAGGTATTAATCCGTCTATTCCTTCCAGTTATGGTTTTAATAACAGGACAGTTTCGGTTTTATAGCCTTGGTCGGCAACCAGTCTACCGCCGAAAGCAATGGCAACCTACTGCGGGATAATCTTCTGCCCACTCAGTCATGTCTCTTTCGAGACATGATCGCCCAAGCGTGTATCACGTATGGCACTTAACTGACTGACTAGATTGGCATTGAAATACTTAAATGTAGCAACCACTTCTACTCCAGCAATTATTTTTCTTAAACTTCCCACCTGTGGAACACCTTTCCATTTACTTGCTTCTTTGATAGTTATGTCAATTGCCATCTTCTGTCTTCTTGAATCCTATTCATCTTATCCTATTCATATTACACACACACTATAGTTCAAAACTTTGAGACAACCACTGGTGATTTTTTTTTTTTTTTTTTTTTTTTTTTTTTTTAATTAGCCTAAGAGTTGTTTTGTACTTTAAAGAAGAGAAAATTATTATAGTTTTATAGTTTAAAGAAAAAAGTGAGATGATTTTTTTTTATTGAAATTTTTGTGACAAAAGAAAAAAGTATTTTGATTAAATTTTGTTCTCATCAAAATATCCTTTTTTAGCCATGATTACTGCAACACAAATTTTTGGCATTTGTTGCTAAAGTTTTTCAAAGTATAACTTTGATAATTGATTCCATTCTTTTCTCTTTTTTGGTATAGAAAGGTTTCCCTATTCTCTCAAGTCCCTCCCATGATAATTCTAGAGGTGGCTTCAAACTTTTCAACGGTAGTGTATAAAAGATCTTGTTAGCATATTTCATTAATCCTGGCTGTGGTATCACAGATTTATTTAAACGATGGGGGTGCAGAAACATTCCATGTTTGATTTTCTTCCCAGAATCAGTAGTTTAATGATCAAACATCAAAGTAATGATTTTTGGGAAAATTGAATCAGTTTGAGAACTTGTCATCACCCACCTCCTATTTTGAATGTTCTCCATTAATTTTAGTGTTTATCTGGTAATATTAATATAATTCCTTGCAATTATTTCAGACTATAAAGAGTTATTTTTGTTTGTGTGACGCCAATTCTGTAGAATGGTCTTGTTTTTTCTTTTAATGTTTCTAATCATTTGATTATTTTTCTCTCCTCTTTTGTCCTTTCTTTCTTTCAATTCCATTGTGAAGCACTAAAAATAACAAAAACTGTATATATGCCTGCCAGTCTTGTGCCCTTTTTGTTTTTAAAGATGAGCTGGTAATTTAGGAAAGTTCAAGAAAACTTCATTTGGAAAGACAATTCTGCAGATTACATTATTTTTGTGGGCTGTTGGGTGACCTTGCTAGTTTATAAAAAAATATTTTTTAGAAAGAACTTATATATATTAAATTGTGTGTATTTTGGCAGCATTTTTTCATTAATACAGGTTTCATTGAATAATATAGACAAGTTCTGTCTATTTATTTTATTCAGATCATACGAACGGATCTTGCACAAAATAAAGAGACAGAACTTGTCTATATTATTCAATGAAACCTATATATATATATATATATATATCTCCTTACCATTGTTAAAATAGTTTTATTAATCTTATTGAAAATATTTGAATGCTAATTGTATCAATGATCATCCCTTGTTTGGTGAGAGATAGATTATCATGGATTATTATGATTTTTTTCCTGCCGACGTGAAAGGCGGACTCTGTGTTTCTGCAGATAATCTTAAAATTTTGCATATAAATCCAGAACATTTGTAAGATAACAAAATGAAAAATTCTTTTTAACAATCTTCTTATGACCAGATTCGTAAATTATATCAGTATGAATTGGTTCGAAATATAAATAAAAGTTTTTATTATTATTATTGACAGGTAGAGTGGTTTCTGTACAGATGCTAATCTTTCATGAAAATAAGTCTATAGAATTTGAAAATGCCATTTTCGAAAATTATTGATAAAAATAGTAAATGTCATGCTTGTAAAATCAGTTCAAAAGGAAATCATCCAAAATGTCACTTGTGTTGTATTGCCGAGTGGCAATACGATACCAGGTGAGGTGTACTGAAGTATCTACAGCACAATATCTGTGATAATGGATATTAAGTACAAACAAGACAAACACAGATAAGACGGAACAACAGTAATTTGAAAAAGAGGAGAGGTTAGGTTGTTAGCTGCAGAGAGCACAGTCTAATAATAATTGTCGATGACACTCCTGCTATTAATCTTTATTTATAAAGCTATTTTGGTCCACAGACCATTCCATCTTTGAGAGTGCTGAGTAGGGCAAATTCTGATTTTGCTTGAAAGTGTATATTAATTCTTATCAGCCATATCTCTGTATGCAGGGGGAGTAGTTGGGGGCTGGTTTAAAGGCAAATTAGCCTTTAATATTTCTATTTTCATATAACATTTGTAGTTGCTGTACACGTTATTTTGTTGATATATTTTTTCCCTCTCATGAGAGAAGACAGTAACTGGTTTAGCTGGTTTTTAATTCTTATATTTCAATATCACTATCTCATGGCAATATATTTTTGTTACCTTTTTTTTCCTTGTTAGCCTCTTTGTTTGTTTTTGTTAGCCTCTTTGTTTGTTTTTGTTAGCCTCTTTGTTTGTTTTTGTTAGCCTCTTTGTTTGTTTTTGTTAGCCTCTTTGTTTGTTTTTGTTAGCCTCTTTGTTTGTTTTTGTTAGCCTCTTTGTTTGTTTTTGTTAGCCTCTTTGTTTGTTTTTGTTAGCCTCTTTGTTTGTTTTTGTTAGCCTCTTTGTTTGTTTTTGTTAGCCTCTTTGTTTGTTTTTGTTAGCCTCTTTGTTTGTTTTTGTTAGCCTCTTTGTTTGTTTTTGTTAGCCTCTTTGTTTGTTTTTGTTAGCCTCTTTGTTTGTTTTTGTTAGCCTCTTTGTTTGTTTTTGTTAGCCTCTTTGTTTGTTTTTGTTAGCCTCTTTGTTTGTTTTTGTTAGCCTCTTTGTTTGTTTTTGTTAGCCTCTTTGTTTGTTTTTGTTAGCCTCTTTGTTTGTTTTTGTTAGCCTCTTTGTTTGTTTTTGTTAGCCTCTTTGTTTGTTTTTGTTAGCCTCTTTGTTTGTTTTTGTTAGCCTCTTTGTTTGTTTTTGTTAGCCTCTTTTTTTTTCTTTTTTTTTCGTTAGCCTCATAATAAACACGATTGCTCTCAGTAGAGCATAGGAATGAGTAAAGAATAAGAAAAGAGGTAGTCTCAGTTAGTTTTCACATTAGTTACTCACTTAACCCCCCCACACACACACTTTTTTTTTCCTTCTTAAAAATAAGGAACCTCCATGATGTACAGCATACCAAATCCATTTACCATCAGGTACATATTTGTAGGCTTTGATGACTTTAATCATGTCCAGGGGAAGTCGTTAAGATAATAACAGTGTCAATGGATAATTTTTTTTTATTTTTTTTTTCTGTGGACACAAATGTCCAAGATTGCCAAAACAGTGATGTTATGACAAAAATATTTTGATACTTGTTTTTCTTCAGGTTATAACAAAATTGTTAATGAAGTTTTGACTTTAAAGCCTTTTTATTTATTTATTTCAAATATGACCTACACCCCCTCACATTCTACAGAGGAGATTGGTCTTAAGGAGAGACTCCTTTCTAGCAGTTGATTTCTTATGGTAGTGTAAACAGATCTCGTGATATGTTTCCTGTCAAAAACTCTGTGCTTATCTCAGCCAAATTAAGATTGGAAAGGTCTTGGCAAATTGCAAAGGTTATTACAAGAGAAATAAGAGACCAGACATTTGTGAATTCATTCCTAGAATTCTGCTCAATCTTTGCTTTTTATTCATGTGAATCTTCATTGCTTGCATACCTCAGTTAAACTACTTGACAATCCCCAAAATCTCTCTTTCCTTAAATATTCCTGTTGGGAAGTAGGCCAGGGTAATTACTTTAATCTGATTCATATGGTTTATTAAAATTTCTTAATACATCTACAGTCAAAATAGCTCAATGTACAGAGACGATGGGTCTTAAGGAGAATCTCATTTCTAGCAGTTGGTTCCTTGTGGTAGTGTAAACAGATCTGGTTTCCTGTCAAAAGCTCTGTGCTTATCTCAGCCAAATTAAGATGTAATTTAGTTGTAGGCTTAGTTTCTTCTCTCAGACTTATTGCTTGTGAAACTCTCTTCCTGCTTCTTTCTTTCTGCTCTATTTTGAGATTCAAATTTGAATGCAATTTCCATCATTGTCTTTTGTTTCCTTGAATGCTGTTTTTATTGTACTTTCTTCTCAACAATAATTTTCCTCAGATTAATTCACTCTCAGTAACCCTTTATATCTTAAAGATAGATTCAGATTCAGGTGTTTTGTGGAAATCTTCTGGCCGACTCACTGTCTGTTTTCAGTAATAGGAGTAGATAATGTCTCATTGAGATTCTTTAGGATACTTTCATGAATTTTTTTCTCAATTTCAACATTTTTTTTGTAATTTTTGGCAATTGCCCGTGCTGTGTGTTTCTAGAACTAATGGCTACTGGCTGCCCTTGTGTGCTCCTCGCCCCGGTGGTGTTCGGCTCCCCTTGTGTGCTCCTCGCCCCTGTGGTGTTCGGCTCCCCTCGTGTGCTCCTCGCCCCGGTGGTGTTCGGCTCCCCTCGTGTGCTCCTCGCCCCGGTGGTGTTCGGCTCCCCCTCGTGTGCTCCTCGCCCCGGTGGTGTTCGGCTCCCCTCGTGTGCTCCTCGCCCCGGTGGTGTTCGGCTCCCCTCGTGTGCTCCTCGCCCCGGTGGTGTTCGGCTCCCCTCGTGTGCTCCTCGCCCCGGTGGTGTTCGGCTCCCCTCGTGTGCTCCTCGCCCCGGTGGTGTTCGGCTCCCCTCGTGTGCTCCTCGCCCCGGTGGTGTTCGGCTCCCCTCGTGTGCTCCTCGCCCCGGTGGTGTTCGGCTCCCCTCGTGTGCTCCTCGCCCCGGTGGTGTTCGGCTCCCCTCGTGTGCTCCTCGCCCCGGTGGTGTTCGGCTCCCCTCGTGTGCTCCTCGCCCCGGTGGTGTTCGGCTCCCCTCGTGTGCTCCTCGCCCCGGTGGTGTTCGGCTCCCCTCGTGTGCTCCTCGCCCCGGTGGTGTTCGGCTCCCCTCGTGTGCTCCTCGCCCCGGTGGTGTTCGGCTCCCCTCGTGTGCTCCTCGCCCCGGTGGTGTTCGGCTCCCCTCGTGTGCTCCTCGGTGTTCAGCTCCATTTAAACTGTAAAATGATGACTACTTGCCACCAGTCTAGTAGGGTACTTACATTTGTGAAGTCTTAGTACCAAAGAGGATGTAACACCCCAGTGGATGGTCCGAACAATTTCTCCGGCGGCCGTGCTCCACACTGTGATGTTGCCGGGGGTTGATTGAAAAAGTCAAAGTCTCAAGCTGGGGGTACAAGATAAACTATAAGGAACGAACTTCCACAATTTGGAAGAGTTAAATCGATGCTTTATTTCATTTAGAGTTAGTCTTGCAGTTGGGGCAGGCGATGTGACACTCAGCTCTAACTCTAATTAATGGAGATCAAATGCCAAACCGACCGACTCAGACGAATAGAGTTTCTCTACTTAAGCACACACCCGGTTTAACTGAACTCCTGGTTGAACTGAACTCCCGGCCAAACTGCTCAGCTTGGAAAAGTCACTTGTATTTATATTGAAATAATCGGAAGTTCCTAGACCACCGAGCAATA
The DNA here is from genome assembly GCA_037127315.1 of Ascarosepion bandense. Taxonomy (NCBI): domain Eukaryota; kingdom Metazoa; phylum Mollusca; class Cephalopoda; order Sepiida; family Sepiidae; genus Ascarosepion; species Ascarosepion bandense. Next base: position 2,750,180 of record JBBBDQ010001383.1, on the reverse strand, counting down.
AGCATTGGCTTTTGTAAGTCCAAAATTTCAAGGTACTTAAATTTTCCCTCTTTCGATGTGTAAACCTCTCGCAGTCATCCCGTCTGCACATAGCCTTAGTAATTTCCAGGATTTTTTTATCTTTTTATCTTAATAAAGCTTCGTGTGAAGGCTGCCGATGTTTTTATAGCCCTGGCACTTGACCCGTAACCAGGCGTTTTTTTGTATTGCCTAGAGAAAGGAAAAATTCTATTATCTTTTCTTAATGTGTGGTCAAGATACAGTAAAGACAGTTTTTGATTTGGTCACTCAAAAATCTATTTCCTAAACTTTATCTTTTATCACATCAAATCACTTAGTCAAATATTTTAAATTTACTTATAAAAAAAAAAGCGTTTATGTACTTTTTCCTTTTCTTTTTCACTTTTGTTAAACGAAACATGTTTTTAAACTATTTTTCTATTCTTAACCATTTTCTATTCTGAATCTATGATAATAAAATACATATTTGTTCCAGGAGTGGTGACTTAAGTCAAATTTTTCTTGTCATTTGATTAAACTACAAATAACCATTCCCAGTTCTATATTTTATTTATGAATACATTTTTAATAATATATGGTCAGTAAGAATCTATTTTAAGCTTACAAATTAATTTTAGTTTTTAATATAGTACAGAAAAAACTAATCTAAATTTATGAATACATGTATGTACATACTTGTTTATTATTTGGTGATCTTTACAGTACATTGCAGACTCTTTGTGAATGGTTTGCTCTCAGACATAAAATAAAATGATTTTGTAAGGTTAAATAACAAATACAGTTATTAAAATTATTTTGCAATAGTAGAAAATAATCTAATTTATGTTAAATTTACCAATATTTACATTCAATTTGTATATTTACATTGTGGACGTAGATGGTTGTGGATCATCGGAATCAACAGTTGATTCTCGCTGTTGTTGTTAGATACGCTTTTTAATAAGAAACTGGTCAAGAGTTCCTTGAACTGTGTTCTTTTCTTCAAAGATTACAGATGTTTTCATATTTCGTTCTCTAGGATTTATGATGACGATATTAACATTTGCTCTTAATGTACACCACCAGCCACAATTATTAGGCCACCCTAGTTTTTTTTAAAAGAAATGATGTATTTCATACTATTTTTAGTATTTATTGCCAAATGGAAATAGAATGGTTCTTTTATTATTAGTTTGCAAAATTTTACAAGGCAAGGAAGCAAAGATGAACTTGTCCGAATCACCCTAAATTTTCTTCATTCTTTTATTGATGAAACTGTGATATAAGTAGTTATTAAATATTTATAAATTCATTTGATGCACATGTTATTGTGCAGTATTAACAAAAGAACCATTCTATTTTCATTTACATTTATTGGCAATAAATACTAAAAAATAATATGAAATTATGAAATACATCCTTTTTTTAAAACACTCGGGTGACCTAATAATTATGACCAGTGGTGTACATATTTTAATATGATTTTATATACTTTTATTCCTATTTATTGTACAGTTAATATAATTTGATGTGCTTTTAATGCTTTTCTACTGATATTGTGACTTCAGTATTTGTGGCGGACAGATGTAAAGTTGACTAAAATGACTTAAACTTGGTTTTTATTTTTCCATCTATTTTTTTTTTTTGACAGAGGATGTATAATCAAGGTCATAATGAAAATAAGATTTACCAATATTTACATTCAATTTGTTTATTCACATCACGGACATAGATGGTTGTGGATCATCGGAATCAACAGTTGATTCTTTCTGTTGTTGTTAGTTACGCTTTTTAATAAGAAACTGGTAGAGAGTTCCTTGAACTGTGTTCTTTTCTTCAAAGATTACAGATGTTTTCATATTTCGTTCTCTAGGATTTATGATAATTATATTAACATTTACTCTAAATGTACAGATTTTAATATGATTTTTATATACTTTTATCCTATTTATTGTACAGTTAACATAATTTGATGTGCTTTTAATGCTTTTCTAGTTACATTACAACTTTATGGTGGACAGACATAGATTTTAACAAAATGACATGACTTTTTTTTTCCACAAACGCCGTATAATTGAGAAAGTCGGTCAGTTAAGTGCCATACATGATACACACTTCAGCGATCAGGTCTCTAAACAGACATTACTGACTGGGCAGATGAATATCCCACAGTAGGTTGTCATTACTTTCTGCAGTAGACTGGTTGCCAACCAAGGCTATAGAACCCAATCTATCCTGTTATTTAGCCCATAACTAGAGGGAATAGGATTAATACCTTTCCCAAGCATATTTGTGCGTAAGTGAATGCAAGGAATTCAACTGGTATTTGAATTCGACTCCCTGATTTCTCGTTCCGAGCCGATGACCACTGCATCACAACGCACATCTTTGAGAAAGACTTAACTCAAAACAACATAACCCAAGGTATACCTGTACTATAAAAGTACTTATAGAAAAGTCAGAGGGAAGCTACATTACAGCATAAGTCACTAAATATACAAGCAAAAGTTACAATAGAAAAATATTTTAGGCAAACTACAAAAATAACGACTCGGGGAAACGTAAGTTTTTGCTGTAAAAGTCCCAATCTGTACATTGGTTACAGAAAGATATACTGTTGGATGTGTATTGTGGTATAGTGGATATTGTCTTGGAACAACAAATCGGGGAGCTGAGTTCGAATTCCAGTTGAATAACTTGCATTCATTTATGCACAAATACTCTTGGGAAAGGCATTAATCCACCTCTTCCTTCCAGCTATGGGTTAAATAATAGGGCAGATTGGGTTCTGTAGCCTTGGCTGGCAACCAGTCGACCGCAGAAAGCAATGGCAGCCTTCTGCGGGATAATCTTCTGCTCAGTCAGTCGTGTCTCTTTAGAGACATGATCGCCCAAAGAGTGTCTATGGCACTTAACTGACTGAATATAGTAGTTGGAAACCTAATTAAAACTTTTACTGGATGTAAAGTGGGGGATCGGTTTTCTATTGTTATGAAGTAATAAATTGATCCCCCATTAATTTTTCTTAGATTATATTGCATTATTATATTTTCTCTTCTCCCTCCAATTATAAGTTAAATAGCAGGACAGATTGGGTTCTTTAGCCTTGGGTGGCAACCAGTCTACTGCAGAAAGCAATGGCAGCCTACTGCGGAATAATCTTCTGCCCAGTAAGTCGTGTCTCTTTAGAGACATGATCGCCCAAAGCGTGTATCTTGTATGACACTTAACTAAATGATACTATCGGTAGGAGATTACTGAATAGAGGAAGAGCAGAAAGATGCAAATCTCCTTGAGAGCAAACCCTTTTCTTTAGCCTCTCTTTTTCAGCCGACCTGAAATGGAATGAATACATCAAATCTACAGCTGCATTTACTACTAGGAAGGTGGGGGGGGGGGGTCTCTGTGGCGAGACAAAAAGTTTTTCTCATCAGAATCCATTTTGCACATTTATAAATCTTTGTCCATGCATACCTGGTTGGGTGCCCCTGCTATTCATCTCTAGGTTCTCGATAAAGTCTAATGAAAAATCTGCAACATGATCAGTACTGATCTGGCATCTCTATTTTGCTTTCTCTCTGATGGGACATGACTTCCTTCTGTCTTTTCTAGAAGTATTTTCATGGCAACTGCTCTTTTAAACTTTTTTCCTGGTGTTTTGTTCATGTGAATTTAAGCATGCTACAAGATTATCATCTAGGTCCCACCCTTTTACTGTTGAAATAATTTAATGTAACCACCACTTCTACTCCAACAGTTTTTTTTTTCTCACAAATACTGCCTGTGGAACTACCTTACGCTTACTTGCTTCCCTAACAGCTACTTTCTCCAAAAATTCAAATGAAACCTCAATTGACATATTCAATCTTCTTAAATCCATTTGTCTTTTATCCTTTCTTCAATACCCCCATACCCAGTATTTTCCTCCACCCTAACCCTACTCCCCCCCTTCTGTTTACTTGCTTCCCTGATGATTACAATCTCCAAAATTCAAATGCAAAGTCAATTGCCATCTTCTTAAATCCTGTTTATTTTTTATCCTTTCTTTGGCAACCCCTGTATTCAGTCTTTTCTCTCGCTGTAACTCCCTGCACACCAGCGACAGCCCCATCTTGCTTGGGGTGAAATGATTTTAGAAAATATATATATTAATATTTTATTGCAAGATTTTAAAAAATTTCCACTTAGCACGAGATCCTACTCACTTAATAATATTTGATCATGGCAGGCATTGTGACTCCTACTCTGAGTAGCTTTTTCGTAGATATACATTTTTAAGTATTTATTAAATTATATGAAATATATAAATTTTATGAAACTGAGAGAATTTTTATTGTGTGAAATTTAATGGCCTGATAATTGGATGCCATTCCATTTGCTAAATGTATGAGACAGGAATAAATTTATTTTTCTTTTTTTTTCTTTTTGTCTTCTCTTCATTTTTTAAGTACTTCTAAATCATTAGCATTATATTATTATTATAGATTTTTGAGAGATGTTTTATTCAGTTGATTAAAGATGATGAAATTCTTTTCTATCAGGTTATTTCCCTTGTGTATTGACTGGATATGAACGTGACCATAACATGAATCCCAACCTTGGGTCTTAAAGGTGCATTTTCCTTTTTTCTTTTTTTTCTTCTCCCTGGCCTGCATATATAGATATTATCACATATAAAAGAATAATGCAATAATTATCTGTAAAATGAATATTCTCTTGTTGAAAAATTCAAAGAAATTGACTATGAAGATCTTTGGACTGGCAAAATCACTTTATATTCCTGATGATGACCCAGGGAATCACTACCTCCCCAAGGCACTTGCTGTAATCCTCTGTGTTGAGTCTGAAGCTCTGTGGGAAGAGGAATAGAGGTATAGCATTACCATCACTAGTGATCACTTCAAACATCTTCATAATCACCATTAGACTCCTCCAACTCTTTCCAAATCCTCTGCACTGTCCTCAGTTGACACCGCCCAAACACTCTCAAATGCTCATATTAGTTTCTGGCGCTAATGCCAAGCAGTACAGCATGTCATTACCAAATTTCTAGCAGAGTAAATTGTCATGGTGCTCTTTCTTTTTTTTTTTTTTTCATAGGTGGTGCCTAACTGACCCTACTATATTGTGCATTTATTAAAATCATAAACAAAGTGTGTATGCAAAATTAAAATTATAAAGTGGCAACAATGTACCTATTGTGCTCTGTATTGTAGAAGTCAAATAACTTACCTTTCAACATGGTGGTCTTCTTTTGTCTCCCTGTAGGAAGGTGAACATTCAAGATTGTGAGACTCACCTTCCTGATGTGTCCAACTAGTGTCCAGTTGGCAGACAAAAATAAACACGGTTGTAACTGAATACATGTCTCTATGTGGCCCAAAGACAAATGGTGGATATTGTGCTGAATATTTATGGAGCTCAATGTACACACTCAAATTATCAGCCAATCACAGAATAGACTTGTCTGTAACAGAATGGAATCTCCCAGGTTATTATTTAAACCACCTACCAATTTGCCCTGGTGGTTTTTTTTGGTCAGTTGGACTCAACTTCTATTCTAGTTGATTACTGGCTGGTTGTTCTATAAGATTCCTACATGTATAAGGATGGCCCTTGTTGTAATCGAGGTTTCATGCTCACTCTTATGGTTCCTCACTCTAAAAACCACTACTCACTTGAGTGGGGAAGCTGGGTAAACATATTCATGCAAAAGTCTGGTTACAACTAGGGCCATCCTTTCATAGCAGTTAGCGTTGATAAATGTTTCTGAGTAGATAGGAGTTTGCCTTTAGGTTATTTTCCTTTTTTTTTTTTGTTTTTACTGCTGTTCACATTCAAGACTTTATCTTGTTTAAGGGTCTTTAGGACTTTCAACAGGTTCTCCATTGGTTTTATCGACGATTCGGTTTCTGTATGATGACTGAGGTTAAGCAGTGTCGGGCCTGGTCAGTACCTAGCTTGAGAATATCAGGTGCTGTAATGAGCAAGTCGTGTAACTGATACTGACTCGGAATTGTTAATCAGAGCCAAGTTTCAACTGCCATTTGGTTTGTTATATTCTCTTATATGCAAATATCCTTGGAAAAGGTAGGAGACCACCTTTCCTCCCTTCAGCCATTGGTTAATAGTAAGACTTGTATCACTAAACCATAATCTTAAAAGAAAAATTCTGACAATTTCAATTTCAAAAATATTCTCTGGCTTTAAATAACCTGCACAAACTATGAGTATGTGAACTATTTTATTCTATTAATAATGATACATCAAGCCCTTGTGTCATATGTGTGGCAAGATGTTTGTCTGGCTGTCTGTATGTCTTTTATACAAATCTACAATTTTTATCTGATTCTCACCAAACTTCACATAAATATTCTTTAGGCTTCCGGTCAGGTTATGGGGTACTTATTTCTCCCTCGATGTCGGAAATTGATACCCCGATATCCGATCGGGTCTGATTAAGATAACGATTTCAGCCCTTTTAACGTGGTTCTTGCTGCAGAATTTGCTCTAACTTGGTAAAATTATAGTTTTTAGTCTCAAACATTAGTAGATCTTCTCAGACGACACATTTTCCCCCGATATTCTATTGAATCTGATCAAAAACCGATATTCAGCCATCAATATGGCTCATTTTCTCTAATTTTACTCCCGATGGGTATAAGTTTTCATAGACTTACTTAGGTTAGTTTATCCTTGGATGACTTATTTGACTCCGATATTGGAAATCGATACCCCGATATCCTATCGGGTCTGATCAAAATCAGATTTTTAGCCCTCTTATTTTGGTTTTTGCTTCGGGTTTTGCTTTAAGTAGGTATAATTGTAGTTCTTAGTCTGAACCATGATACCATTTACTCAGAGGACTTATTTGGCCTTCAAAATTCAGTTTGCAACGGAAAACTTATTTGACATCGATACCGGAAATCAAAATTTGACTTACATCCATTCATGTTTCTTTCAATTGACAGTTTCGTTTTGACTGGAAACAACTATTGCTTTTTAGTCTTTCGTGCCAACGTCCAAAGAGTCTGAGCTCCAGGACCATGGATTAGTTTTAAAGTTTTCATTACACCTGTGCAATGCGGGGCTATACTGCTAGTATATATTAAAGATCAAATGTAGATTGGAATCCATCAATATGATAAAATACAGAACAAATATGAAATGTGGTGCAGTGAATATTGACTCGGAACAAGAAATCAGAGACCTGAGTTCGAATTCCAGTTGAATTCGTTGCATTCACTTATGCGCAAATATCTTTGGGGAAAAGTATTAATTCATCTCTTTCCTCCAGCTATGGGTCAAATAACAAAAATGATTGGATTCTATAGCCTTGGTTGATAACCAGTCTACTGCAGAAAGCAATGGCGACCTACTGTGTCAGTCATGTCTCATGTATAGCACTTAACTGACTGATATCAAGGTAATGTTCAACTTTTATTAAAGCTTAATCAGATATTGAGAAGCTTTAATAAAAAAGCGAAACATGTTAGGTTGATATGTGTTTCATATTTTTTTGTGTATTTTATTTATATATAACTTATTTTTCAACTTGTTGCAGTTGTGATTTCCAATACACATTATTTTTCCAATGTGAATTTGTTGAAGCATGCACAATTTGAGATGCAAATAGTTTAGATAAGATTATGTTTCTGGGTTGTGTTTTCATAACTTTAAAAAAATATGAGGAAAATAGGTCAGTCTCATAAATTGTTTTTGTTCCTCAACTTTGGTATCATGAAAATGCTTTATTTTTAACCTCCACTAAAAAAAAAAATTTCTTGCTACTTTTTTTCTTAAATCTGATGTTTTTTTTTAATTTAACAAGATATGAAAAGTATACATCATAGGGATTTTGGCAAAAGAAGAAAAGAATCTAGCAAAGCAATTTTTAGGGCACTTAAAGAGTGCTTAGAAAATTTGACACTCACATGGTAGATTGGAGGCGAGAGGAAATCAGTGAAAGATAGTAAAAACAAAAAACAATTTATTAAAAGCTACAAAGAACAGGAAATCATGGAGAGCCATAATCACTAAAATCCTGAAGGGACATGACAGACAGAAAAAAGGACGTTAATTCATATAGATTTGTCCTTTCTGTATAAGCACATGGGGAGAGAGAGAGAGAGCTCTTTCTCAATAGAAGTACATATCCGTTAAGCCTACCTCAGTCCAACATGGCTACATGTGAGAACCACCCAGGGAGGATGAAACTTACGAGAAATAACAAGTAACCAAACTTTCATAGAATACGTTACATTCACCTTTGTATTTCAGTCGGTTAACAAGGTTAACTTAACTATCACCCTGACCCAGGCATCCATCTTTGTATATCTTTCTCGGAAAACGTACGTAAAATGATTTGCAAATATCGAAATCATATTTCTGTTTTGTATTTCTCCAATCACTACTGGTTTTTGTTTATGGTAATCTTTCATTGGAGACAAGTAGGGAAGTATGGGGGGGGGGGGGGCGGGCCCTTTTCCACTCTGTTTGCTTGAACCTTTCGTCTACTTTCGCTTTTCTTTCTTCTTCACTCACACTTTTTTTCTCGTCTTTCCATCCCAATGCCTCACCATTTGCTTGAACGACCTTCGACTTGCATTTTTCTTCCGTCGTCTTCTTTCTATCCCACTTTCTCAGGATGAACCCAATGTGTTCACTTTCACAAGAGGTTTGCATGACATAACTTATGGCATTTTATGTACACACACACACACACACACACACACACACACACACACACACACACACACTAGAAAAATTCTTCCTCCTCCTCCTTTTCTTGGAGCTTGCAAACTTGTACTCTCTCATTACTGCTAATATGTGTATATTTTAGCTTACTTTATATATATATTTATACAATTAATAAATATACATGGGTATATACAAATATTATTCAGGTGTTAATAAAACCATGCTCAATGTAGTATAAACAGAGCTAATAATTATATATTATTAAATATATATCTTATCCTATGTTGGTGGCATGACTCTGAATTTCATGCACAATGCGATCTTTGGGTGCATATTACAAACTGAGTGTTTAAGATATTTGAATTTAAGTTCACTTGATGTTGTGGGAATGTTCATTGTGGTGCAGTGGATATTGACTCTAAACGACAAATCGGGGAGTCGAGTTCAAATTCCAGTTGAATTCTTTGCCTTCACTTACAAATACCCTTGGGAAAGGTATTAATCCCTCTACTTATAGGTCAAAATATAAAACAGATTGGGTTCTATAGCCTTGGCTGGTAACCGATCTACTGCAGAAAGCAATGGCAACCTACTGCGGTATAAACTTCTACCCAGCCGTGTCTCTTACGAGACATGATCATCCAAAATGGGTATGATGTATGGCACTTGACTGACTGATGTCATGGAAGTTAAATCTTATAATGCTTGGGTACTATTTAATTTTTAAAATTTAATTTATCCAAGTATAATATAGACAAAAATTACATGAAGATAAAAAATTTTAAAAACTTAAATTCTGGAAGATTATTTCAAAGGGGGTAATTCACAATTATTATTTATAATATATGTGAGAAAAAGAAAGAACGGTAAAAACCAAGAAACAAACATGCGTAGGGAAATCTGTGTGAACCTGAATGTAAGTACTTAAGCATTTTTTTCTATGGTAACATGTGGTCATCAATATATATATATATATATATATATAAAAATATAAATCTGCATGCAAACCTGTTTCACCGCTCATGAGTGCAGCTAGATTAACTGTTTGCTTCATGCCGGGACTGAAACTTGACTGATTTGTTGAAGATCCACCCACCAAGCTATTAGCGCACAACTAATAAAATTCATCATTTGATAAGACACGGATAGTGTCAAAACAAAATGGCTACTTTTGTAGTGATATAACATATTTATGTTGTCAATTTTTTATATATATATATATATATATATATATATATAGTCATCCGCAGACAGATCTGCAGCTCATCAGTACGGTTAAACATCTGATTGCTTTTTACCCAGGATTGTAGCCCAACCAAATTGCCATCAGTTGGCGATTCTACCTATGAGTTATGGGCGCTCGGTAGAAAGAGGCAGTCTTTTTAGTGTGTATATTATCATTATACACGCCCATATATATAAGTAAGTTTGACACTTAGTTAATTGATGTTACCTTCAGCATCCCGACTCTAGTTTTTCATAGGCAGACCTGTCTATCCACTCTTCAGGGGATATCAGTAATATATATATATATATATTTTTATATATATATATAAGAAGTGCTAAGAAGTTACGGCCCAAACCAAGAAGCCTTTCAAAAAAAAAAAAAAATCATGTCGGATCTTGAGAAGTTGGCCAGGCAGACATATTTTTTTCTTTTTTCCAGTATCCCCTCATTTATGGAACTGCTGTTGTGTTATCCTTATTCTTGCATGTTAATTTGTTACTGATATATATATATATATATATATATAAAATATACATTATACACACCCACAAAAAAATAATCGACACGAAGAAGCATATTCACTCATGTAAAATAGTTTCATGCCTGTATACAAAAATATCTGAACATGCCATACCTTAACCTATAGTTAGTAGCTCAATTTTGATCTAAAATTATACATTGGAAATGTTTGGTTATATAACCTATGCTCAAATCACACTAAAAACGCTGGTTCTCATTTGATCATCAAAGTTAAGCAACATTAAAACATTTAGTTCTTAGATGGGAGATCCTTTAGGAATACTGGGTCCTGTAAACAACCTACAATCTGAATTACATATCGAGTTTCAATAATACTGAAAGGGTTAAGTCATTAAAAAAAGCAAATCAATCATAGCGCAATCAAGTTATAACAAATATTAAGTGCATTAACAAGAAAAAAATTGATATTTCTGCAAAATATTTTTTTGTTACTCTACTACCATGTTAATGTACGAACATTTATAGGAAATAGTCGCTTGTGCATTAATAATAACTATGTCCACAATAATTATATTTACAGCCTACTCTTGATATTAAATATCAGATTTAAATAAGATATCCCTGATATTAAGGTCTTTTCTCTTTGAAATATAACATACCTTAAACTATATAATATGCAAAAGCATTTTTCTTTTTTTACAATGTTCATCCTATATAAGACACAAGAGCCCCTTGAGGTAGGTTACAGAATAAGAGGTAAGAGGCTCAGTTTATGAGAATATGTGGGGAAGATAACAACTATACACTTGAACAGGTTTAGATTTTAGTGATCATGGAAATATCCTCTTTGAAGTTGGTTCCACACAAGTGCTTTATAGGAAGGTAAACTATATTTATGAAGGAAATTCTTTTTTGTTTGTTTTATATATATATATATATATATATATTTCACCCTGATATCAAGCACTTCAATTAAAAACCTGCCTGTCAAAATATTTTCTATCAGCAAAACTACTGAAAAAACAATCTTTGCACTAAACATTATCACAACTCTAAACACACACACACACACGCACACACAAGGCAGACCTATGAAAGCATTGTTTATATACCTTTGTGTGTGCTTTTATATATATATATATATATATATACACACACACACACACACACATCCATGTAAACTACTGATTTGATAGGAGTGAAAAAATGGTCTTTCAATATATTTGAGTTTGTCTTGTCGCGCCTTGCCTTCCAACATTGCCGTCATCTTTTATTGTCGTTCTTTTCTTAAAAACGGCTGCTACTGCTGCTTTTTTCTGTTTTCAGACTTTGAGAGAGAATGGGGAGGACAGTTGGTTGGTGCCATTGCGTAACAACAACAATAATAATAATGCTAACAATAATAGATTAGTGTCTCCTTCTTTCTTGTTTCTTGGCAGTAGATGTAGAAATGAGAGGGCATGGTTTGGAGGTGGTGGTCTGTAGAGAGTGGGAAAGCTAGAATAGAACACCAGGGGAAAAGGAGGAGGAACGCAAAAAAATGTGAAGAATGCATACTATCTAATTTTAGAAATCATGGAGGATGGGAGGGGTTGGGTGTAATTTTTATCTGGCTTCATATTGCAAAACATTTTCATTTCAAATGGACATGAATGGGAAAACACAAGGTGTAAGCTTAGAAATGAATCTTTTTGTATGATTCATTTTGTAACATTTTATTTTTAATTTTTTTGTGGTCTTCAAAATCATTAATTTTGTAAAAAAAAAAAGACTTTCTGTAGATAGTGTTTCCATTGAAAATTTTGAAATAATTGTACACTCAAGTATCTGTATGTATGTATATATATATATATATATATATATATATATATATATATATATAATATGCACACATTTTGTAGGAAAAAATGTTAATCTGTAAAGTGTTACATTGATTGATTTTTTTTCTTTTTTTTTTTTTAGTGGGGATCTATTTGATCTTTAGTTTGGAAAATCTGTTTTCTCGATTTCTGCTTGTATTTTTGCTTTTTTTTTTTTTTTTTTTTTTTTCCTTGGTGAGAGAGAAAAAATTGAGGAAAGGTTCAAAATAACTGAAAAATTCATTTTTATCATAAAAAGAAAAACTAGAGCAGATGTTGATTTTTTTTTTTTTTTTTTTTTTTTAATTTGAATTAATATATGTAACCTCTCTCTCTCATACTTCCCATTAGTGAAAAAAAAAAGAATATATATATATATACACACACACACACACACACACTAGCCAAATAGTGGCTGGTTGGACCAGCAGACGGTAGATCAAAAGTACTCAATGCACAACCAACACAAATGAACTGAATATGCAGAGCTAACAGTATGTTAAAGAAAGAGCACACACTACATACTTGCTACTCAGGTTTCAACCACACAGGTCTCTTCAGGCAAGCCAGACTGACTTGCCTGATGAGACCTGCATGGTCAAAATCTGGGTAGCAAGTAAGCGTTATCTTCTCTTTTTATATATATTATTACTTCCTGTTAGAGAAATGGTTGATATAATTATAAAGAATATTTACAACAATCCATTTCTTCTTTCATTAAAAAATTAGGTCTAACATATTATGGAAACTTCTTTTGACTTGTACCACTGAGGTTCCCTGCTATGACCATCAAAATAATTTTTTTTTTTTGTTAATCATATCACCCCAAGCAAGGCGAAAATGCCACTGATGTGCAGGGGGCTACGTAAGAGTAAAAAAATTGGAAAAGAGAAAGCTGGAAACCACATCCTAAACAGGGAACAAGGGATGAGCCTCTTCATCTGTTCAATAGACATGGGTGGAGTGTGAACCGGGCAATAGTTTAGTCTATCTACTCCAATTGAAAAAAAAAAAAAAGAAAGAAAAGAGTGAAAAGATTGGAAAAGAGAAAACCGGAAACCGCATCCTAAACAGGAAACAAGGGATGAGCCTCTTCACCTGTTCAATAGACGTGGGTGGAGTGTGAACCGGGCGATAGTTTAGTCTATCTACTCCAATTGTCCGTCTTGCATATTATCTTGACGTTCTCAGGTTCATCCTTCAACTGCAGTAATTCCAATAATAGCTTCCTGTAAAATAGGCTGGCTTCTGACATGTCAACCATGGCTAGTGTTTCAGCAACTAGTGTACTTTTAACCACTCTTCTAATGCACTTAGATTGCCAGGCATACAGTAACTTTTACATGGCTAACCTTGAAAATAAGATATATGAACTGCAAAAATCTCCCCAAAAAACTGTAAGTTCCCATATGAACTTAACAATAATAATAAAAAAACATACAAACCAAACTTCCTTTTCCATCCTATTATGTCTCAAATCCCCATTCCTGTTTATCAGATAACCAAAATTATTAACCAACTCATTACACCATATACACCTTGTAAATGCAGAATCAAATAAACCCTCGAGCTCATCCAAATGTTAAAAACCTAATAATGAAACTATAACCTCACTTGCTGGCGAAAATGTATTTACTAATGTACCTGTTAAAGAAATAGCTGATATAATTATGAATAATATTTACAACAATCCATTTCGTCTTTAATTAAAAACAATTAGGTTTTACCATATTATGGAAACTTTTTTTTTGACTTGTACCACTGAGGTCCCCTGCTATGACCATCAAAATAATTTATGCAACATGATAATGCTTCTGTGGGTTCATTTCTGGCGCAATATTTAGTAACTTTTACATGGTTAACCTTGAAAATAAGATATTTAATACCACTAAAAATATCTTCTAAGATATGCAGATGATATTCTCATCTTAGTAAAAAAAAAAAAAAAAAACATGGATAAAATATATGAACTGCAAAAAACTTTCCAAAAATCTTTTAAGTTCATATATGAATTTAACAATAATATAAAATACCTTTTCTTGATATATCTATCAACACCAATAATAATACATTTACTACCTCCTTATATAAAAAAACTAGAACGAACTGGTGATCTCTCAATTATAAGAACAAATGTCTGTCTGTCCTTCAATATGGCAGTGAATGCTGGAAAAACTTGAAGCAACTGAAATGTGGTTCTACAGAAGGATGCTGCAAATATCATGGATCGAACATGTAAGCAATGATGAGGTCTTGGAAATGATGGCAACAAAAAGAAAATTAATACTGAGCATCAGGAAAAGACGGCTGAAGTTCCTGGGACACGCAATGAGGAAGGAGGGCTTGGAGAGTCTGATACTAACAGGCCAGATAGAGGGGAAAAAGAGACAGGGGAAAACAACGGATAACATATACGGATAACATATTTGAAGGACTTAATCAGGTGGATGACAGAATGAGGATTGCATGTTGTAACAGGAGATGACTTGCTCAGAGCCACCAGGGATAGGGAAACGTGATCACCTACGTCCTGAAGGGACAGGGCACATAGAAGAAGTCCCAACTACTACAAAATAATGATTATACAAAATTTAATAAACTGTGCAAACGTTAACTCTTCCATAAAAAGATTTTCTACACTGAATTAAAGAACATTAAACAAACTCTCATTAATAAGGACTTTCCTAATTATATTAATGATGGACAGATTAGAATAGCTATTAGAAATATTAATTTAAATAAATTTGAACATATTTCCTCAAATAACTCTAAACATACCAACCTACTTGTAATTGAATATAATCTAAAAATAAGATGAAAAGTCCTTAAAAAAAAAAACAACTCACAAGTACTAATATATTCCCCACTAATCTCAGCAAAATAATAAAACTAATTATATACTATACTAAATTTAATATAACCAACTTAATCATCCACAGTAACTCTTCTCTGTCAACTAATGTTTTGCAAAAGACATTGTATATCAATTTAAATGTCCTTGGAAGATTGTATCTCTGAAAAAAAAGTAAATATTTGTTGCACGACGATATTATCAAGGGGTCTTCCACTACATATCTTGGATTCGAACTCGATTGCACAACATTTAAAGGAACATTCCTGTTAGTATTAATGATTTAGAGAAATATTGACAATGCAAGTATCTTCCACTATGAAAATAAAAACAAAAATTTCAAATTCTCGAAGGCCTCTATATAAAAAATTGCAACCAATGCTAAATAAAATGAATTATGAGTATCGCAAAAATGTTTTAAAGTATCTATGGTAATTTTTTTTTTTTAATTACAACTAAAACCATGTTTTAAAATATGTAAATTGTGGTTCTTAAAAAATATATTTTTTACAAATAAAAATTGTTAACTCCCTTACATAGCAGTAAATTTTGAATTAATGAGCACATTTCATGCACGTACACAAAAATTCATAACTGTGAATTGCATCAACTATTTGTCTTAGTAATTCACCCCTGAAGATGATCTCAGATAAGATTGAAACTACTGAAAATAGCTTGGTAGTTTTAATTACAATATGAAGAAATTAATCCATGAATACGAGAGGATTCAAATAAAGACCTGATATTTCTAGATTATTCAACCAAACATGCCTGAATGAAGATATGCTGCATATATATATATAATATATATATATATATATGTATTATATATATATATATATATATTTATATTTAGGCAGCAATCTCTCTTTTATACATGTTTTGATAAAGAAAACTGAAAAAGTACTAAATTTGAGCTTTTCATTTAATTTTTCTTGTGCTAGTACAAGTGTTTCCTTTTCCTGGACACAAAGTGTGTGAAAACTGTCAAAAAGTTCTGCATACCTGAGCACTTTCAGCTGTTCTTTTAACCATTATCAAGGATTATTTTTGTGCATGTTTAAATGAGTTCTAATTGAACTATGGTCAGCTAGGTGTAATGTAAGTCGTCTAGATAGGTATGTTGTAGTTTCATAAATGTAATTATTTATAAGTTTTGTTTGAACAGGAACACAGTTTCTTAAGTGGGCATTTGAACTTGTAAATATTCATTCATTGTAGTTGTGATTTTACAGGTGTGTTATTTTTTATAAGGTTAGCTGTTTTAAAGTTTTTGTAATAGATAATGTTATTGTTCAGGTCAATTGGGGTTGTATTTTCTTGATATTCCTGAGAGATTTGTCTTGCTTATAGTTCACATGTATTTGGCCTTTGTTGATGTTAATGTTCTTATCTCTATGTTCAGTATCACTAGTAGTTACTTTAGAAGGAAATACTAATTTGTTGGTTGATGAGGTAGTGCAAAAAAACATTGTTAACTAGCATCTGTTTCATATATTAAGTTCTTCAAGGAAAAGAAGATGAAAAGGTGGATTCTTGAGTGCTATCTTTCGGAAAATTTTTATAACTATTTTATATCTAAGTGGGTGTTCACTCTCAAAATTAAGGTGGCAAGAGTTTCTGCTCGAGGGTATTTTGTATAATAAAGTGGTGAAATGTGTTATTGCTGAATTATACGAGAGTGTCTAAGAATGTGAGTTTATTTTTTGACTAAGTTCATAGGTAAAGTTAAGGACAGTTTTTCTTTTTCAATGTTTTGAGATGATCAAAAACAAGAAATTGATCTGACATACCGGTAGCAGACATACATTTTGGTGCAGTGGATATGGATGTGCATTATGGTGCAGTGGATATCGAGCCGAGTTCGAATTCCTGTTGGATTCTTTGTATTCACTTATGCGCAAATACTCTTGGGAAAAGTATTAATCCATCTCTTCCCTCCAGCTATGGGTCAAATAACAGGACAGATTGGGTTCTATAGCATTGGTTGCCAACCAGTTTACCACAGAAAGCAATGGAAACCTACTGCGGGAGAATCTTCTGCCCACTCAGTCCTGTCTCTTTCGAGACATGATTGCCCAAAGTGTGAATCATGTATCGCTCTTAACTGGCTGACTGAATATAATAGTTGAAAATATAATTAAAACTTCTACTGGACATAAAGTGGGGGATCAGTTTTCTTTTGTTTTGAAGTAATAAACTGATCCCCCACTAATTTTACTTAATATAATGTAATATAATCTATCTCTTCTCCCTCCAGCTATGAGTTAAATGGCAGGATAGATTGGGTTCTATAGCCTTGGTCGGCAACCAATCTACTGCAGAAAGCAATGGCAACCTACTGCGGGATAATCCTTTGTCCAGTCAGTCATGTCTCTTTCGAGACATGATCGTCAAAGTGTGTATCACGTATGGCACTTAACTGACTGATTTGTTTAAATATTGTTTTCTACATGAAACATGTATTAGTTGAAGAAGCATGGGCCAAGAGGATTTCCCATACTGGCACCATTTGTTTGGGTGTAGATATTCATCTTATGGTCATAGAGACTTTTGTTGTGGAGACATGCAAAAATTTTAAAGATATTTTGTTAGATGAATGGGGGTGGAATGGGATTATTTTTATAAACGGAGTTAAAGATTACGTTGTAAGTTTGATTGGTGGTATATTTGTAAATAAATTTTCAATGTCGAGTGATGATAAAATACCATGGTTTGAGCATATAGTTTTTAGAATTTGAAGGAATTTGTGAGTTGATGCTATAATTGGTATGTAGATATGGAATGATGAAATTACGGAATTTTGACAGCTCATATATAGGGGTTTGTATCTGTCAATTAATTGATCATACTATTACATGCCTATCTAGATGACTCATGTTACACCTATCTGATCATAGCTCAATTAGGACTCATTTAAACACACACAAAACCCTACCAAACTCATTCGAAATATAACAGGTGTGTCTGAAAATTGTATCTTTTTTTTTCTCCAACATCTGTCCATTTTTCCCAAGTGAATTTTCGTCTATTGTGGTCGGCCTGTGTTAATTATATGCAGAGCTAGATTAGCAATAAAACTCTGCATTAGGCCCAGAATCACCCAATGAAGGACAGAAACTGGACCAGCGTAAACAACAAAGATGAAGAACAATCTTTCAAAAATACTAAACATTATTATCAATGCTATATTTTCTTAGTAGCTGATGTTTGTATTTCAAACATTTTCCTTTGCTTTGAAATTTTGTCTTTTTTCCATTTCAACAGAATTATGTGCAGTTGTCTACAAATGACTTATTTAGATATCAATATGCATCATGCATAAAAACCACTTTGCATTTTCATGATTATCGCTTTTTTTTTTTTTTTTTTTTGTTAACATGAAATGATATGCAATAGTTAAAAGTTAAGGAAACTTTACTTAACATCAGGAAGGGACAGCTGAGGTTTCTGGAACATGTAAAGAGAAAGGAGGGTCTGGAGAATCTAATACTCTCGAGATGGATAGTGGAAAAGAAAGACTGGAGAGTAGTGTGAAAACTATATGATAGGCTTGAGCGAATGAGTTGCAGAGTGGGGTTTAGAGGGAGATACTAAGATGGGAAAATATTAAGAGTGACAAGGGCAAGTGGAAGTCCATGATTGCCTATATCCTGAAGGGACATGACACATGAAGGAGAAGTGCTAATTAACGTAAAGGCAAGAATTTTTTTTTTTTTTTTTGTTCATACTGTGGTTTAAATATCAGGTTAGACGAAGTTCCCTAGCCTTAGCTGGCTATCAATCTTGGAGAAATTTGAATTAGATCATGGAATTGCTTCCTCGTTTGTTTCTCAAATTATGGTGATTTACAGATAAGGATGTGCGTTGTGGTGCAATGGATATCAACTCAGAACAACAAATCGGGGTGTCGAGTTCAAATTCCAGTTGAATTCTTTGCATTCATTTATGCACCAAAACCCTTTGGAAAGGTATTAATCCATCTCTTCCCTTCAGTTATTGGTTAAATAATAGGACAGATTGGGTTCTGTAGCCTTGGGTGGCAACCAGTCTATCACAAAAAGCAATGGCAACCTACTGTGGGATAATCTTCAGCCCAGTCAGTCATGTCTCTTTTGAGACATGATCGCCCAAAGTGTGTCTCATGTGTGGCACTTAACTGACTGATAGATAATATAGAGAAGGAACTTACATCCTGGAAAGTCGTGGAATAAAAAAAAATGCTTTTGTACAGTTAAATAAGCTAATGTTAAATATAAGTAAAATGTGATTTTACTTATATTTAACACTTTAAAAACAACACTTGCTTTGTTGTTAAAATGAAAAAAAAAAATTGATTAAAGTGTTGTTTGCGATATTGGGCTGTTCTTAAAGTTCAGGATGTCTTTTTTTTTTTTAATGTTCCAACATGTTAGAATGCATCAAATTTATCGACAGATATAATATGCTTACGTTTCTGATTAGAGCACAATTTAAAACTCCTTCATTCATGTCAATTTTGCATCCATATGAAAATAGGTTATAAGATGTATTTTTAGACACTTGATGCTTTTTTATTATTATAAAGGCAAAATGCTTTGCAAACAGCAAAAAAGATATGTGCTATATACAGTGAAGGTGCTTTATGGAAGTGGTTTAGTTTAGAGTTGGGGTGATTTTAGCCTTATTGATGAAGAACACTCAGGCACACCTTACTAGAGATGATGATCATATCAAGACATGGAGAATAACCTACATTACACAATGCAGTATTTGGCAGAAATACTAAATTTATCGAAAACCACCTTCCATGAGTACTTAGTGTTATGGGGAAACACACCTATTCCTCAGATAATGGACTCTCCCTCCTATATTAATAAGAGTTAACAGGAAGTTAATGGGAGAAGTTCTTAGGAGTTCATAGTTCTTTAGAGTTCTATTGGAGTTCAGTAGAACTACTAGGCAGTTGATATTAGTTGGCAGTTATCCGAATACTAAGGAGTCAGCTTTCAGTGGAAGATTACCAAGTTCCTAACATTTTGGGTGCGTTAAGTTGATCAGCAACCGACATAGCACGATCATAACCTTCAGTGCTAAAAAACTACTACACAACAATTAGTGAAGCTGAGGTACTCAAATCCGTACGATAATTAAGTATCACGTGATTTGAGTGAAAAGAATCTTTTGAATCGCATTTTTATCTGTGGTTTTTATTATTTTTTATTTATTTTTTTTAACATATTGTAATGGGAAATGAGAGACTGATCATTTTTAACAATGTTCAGTGAAAACGATCCTGGGGTTAGTGACACAAGCCAACTTTAGCCACCCAGAAAGCATGTCTCCACCCTAAGAAAGTCATGCTGTACATCCCGTGGAATGAGCTTCTGCCAAGTAACCAGTCAATTGATTCTGGAAAGTACTGCTTGCAATCGGACGAATTAAAGGTAGCAATTCAAGAAAATCTCCCAGAATTGAAGAAGTGTTGTTTTCTGTCATGATAATGCCAGACTTCACATTCTTTTGACAACCCAGCAAAAAATGTTGCAGCTTGGCTGGGATGTGTTACCCACCCTGTCATATTTACCAGTTATTGCTCCTTTGCATTTTCAATTATCCAGGTCCTTGCAAAATAATCTCAATGGTAAAATCTTTAATTCTTTGGATGACATTAAAGAAAAACACCTTAATGAGTTCTTTGCTGAAAAATTACAGAAATTCTGGGAAGACAGAATTTTCAAGTTGAAGTAAAAATGGAGAAAGGTTGTGCAACAAAATCGTTCATATTTAGAAGAATAAATATTTAATGGAATAATTTTGCTTTGCTTTTTAATTTCCCTAAAATATCGGCATGAACTTTTTGGACAACCCAATAAATAATTTGACCGCAAAGTATTGAAAACTAATCTATATTATGGTGTAGGTTTTAACTGATACTGTTATATTTCACACACACTCTCCCCCGCCACATCTAAATTATAGAAAGTCAAAATTTCTCTGAAAGATGTTAGAAATTTTCAAGTTTTCTTCTGAAATCAAGAAAATAAATTTTACACAATGCTCCCAATATATGAGCTCTGACCAATAGTATTGAGATTCTGGGTATGATGGTAAACTGCATCCGGCAGCAAGGTCTCTGGGAGGTTGTGAGGAGCATGGAACCACCTCTTAATTGCTGTTGTTCTCAGGTCCACCCTGACCTGGAGTGGTAGCACCTGTTAGGGTCCCAGCTATGAGCAAATAGTTAACCTCCAAACTGGGGTCAAACTACTATGAAAGTATAAAAATAGACTTTTATAGAAATATATACACAAAAATATACTTTTATAGAAATATATACATTTTTGAAGGAAAAATATTACCAACAATATATTATTGAAGGGAAAAAAATTATTGCCATGATACATTTTTTAAGGGGAAAAAAAAATTATTTCTTGCAAGACATTTTTGAATACAAAACTAGAAGGCATCTTCAGTTTCTAAAATAATAAAAATAATTTTTTTCATCAAAATCTGACTAAATCAATCTTCTGAATATAACGGAATATTTAAAAGAAAATACCTTAAAAACCTACCTTTTTGGTATGAAATAACCCACAGAGGTTGATATGCCATCAAATAAAGCTCAAACTCAATCGTATTGGGACTATGGTAACGAAACTAAAGGCCATTGAATGAAGCTTCTTGACACAGATTGAACTTGAACTCTGTCACACCTGCACTCTGTTATAACATTCTGACTCATTGCTGTTTTTTATAGCAATGCTAGGAAGGAAAGTGTGTAGAGTAGAGTGTGGTCTTACCACAGAAAACTTTTTGAAAACAGCTATGACAAAGCTCAATCTTTGCAGTGAAAAACCACAACCTCTCAAAGAACTGAAGAAAACATTAGTCTAAGCAATGAAAACTGTTGGTAGTTTTTTTTTTCAACTACAAGGGCTTTGTACATCATGGGTATGCTCCACCTGGTGAGACAAGGATTACCACTGTGATGTGTAGTGTCATTTGCAGGATGCTGTTTATCAAAAGAGGACAGAATTGATTGTGTCCAGTAGGTGGCATTACAACACCCTTGCCCATTCAGCACAGCTTGTACAACAGTTTTTGGTCAGTATTCCCTATGTCCGACAAACCCTACTATTCCCCAGATTTTGCCTCCTTGTGACTTTTCTTCTTACCAATAATCAAATCCCACTTGAAAGGAACTAGTTTTCAAGACGTTGAGGAAATCCAAGAGAATGCGATGAGGCAGCCGATCACTGTCCCATAAAAGAAGATCTGGGCATGTTTCCATCACTGGATGGGTCTGTAGCTTCAGAGGCAGATTAAATGCTGGATTGTAGTTTTCTTTATAGCACTAGACTTTGGTCCTACTTCGTTTGGGGGTGGGAGGATGTGTGAGATAAATCTGCTGCCTTCTTTTTTTCTACTTTATTTTCATATTCTTGCCTCATTTGGTAATCTTTGAAGTGAATTTGGTTTTTGTTGACATTCTTTAACTTCCATGAATCTGTATAGGCACCATATTTACTGCAGCCATAGCAACAAGGCAAGATACCCTTGATGGAGCCCATCTCTCTTAAGACTGGTTTTGAATTCAAATTTAGACTGGTTGCTACCTATAGCCAAGAGAACCTAGTTTTCTCTGCTATTTAACCTATAGCTGGGGGTAGATATGCCTTTTCTAAGTGCATTAAGAATTGAACTTTGTTCACCTAATTCACTTACCACACTGATATCCATTAAATCATCTGTCTCCTTTTGACTTTCCTTCACTCCAGTTAAAAGACTGCAAACATTGGTCAAGATGTAATGTTATTTTCTCGTACACTGCATTTTTTAAGCAGCCTAACTGCGAGAATCAAAACAAAACTGAAACTTTGTGATGTCCTACTATACAAGCAAGTTTATTGACATTTCCAATGGCCCATGCAGTATGAAACGTTTATTTTGATTATTGTGAAGCATTTGCTGTTTATCTACAAGCAGCTGTCATCTTTATTAACTAATTTCCACTTTAAAGCCTCTTACCAGATAGATAAATATTTGTTATTTAATTCTTGCAAATTTAGTGTATTTGATATCATATAATACACCCCTCTCCGTATTTATGTTTAATATGACCGGCTGAAGTTATTCAAAGTAAAAGTATGTCATCTGAATAAACATTAATCTGTTAGAGATCTCAGTGATGTGTCCAAATCTCTTTATTTACAATTGTTACAGTCTGATGGAGTTTGGCTAGGTTAAAGTACTAGTTGTCTACAGTGTGTAAGTAAGCATTAGTCTGTCAGTTTGCCAAAATAGGCTTTGCATCGCCTTATGGCTCTGTCAGTGAGGTCCTTGATCACCATGACTGTTTTATTAACGCTTTGGACTAACTTATATAATGAACTAGCAGTATATCCTGGCGTTGCTTGGGTGTAATGAAAGCTTTAAAACTAATCCATGGTCCTGGAGCTCAGACTCTGTCTAAAGAATATTTGTGTGACGTTTGGTGAGAATCGGATAAAAATTGTGGATTTGTATAAAGGACATACAGACAGATAAACAGACACACACACTAACATCTTACCTTTTATGTTATTGATTTTCTGCACGATTGTAAGAACTGCAACCTTGAAACTTCTGAATATCATTTCTTATGTCTTTGTCTATGAGTGTATCAAATTTGATTAAAATCGGACCACTCCTTCAATTTTCGATATTTATCGGGGTTACCTCGACACAAAACCTAGCTAAGAACACTCGCAGACGCTTATAGTACAACTGTGTAAATTTTCAAGAAAATCGGTTCAGCTGTTGTGGAGTCTATAGGTAACGGATACACACACACACACACAGTTTCATTTATAAATAAGTTTAGATTAGATACCTATATACAATTACCCAAGCTTTGAATTTTAATTTTTAAAAGTTTTTTTTTTTTTTTTTTTTTTTTTTTTTAGATTTCATGTGACTACTTTATGAAAAGATATTTACTTTCTATGACTTCACTAAAAATAAATGGAGAAATAGGGTTAAACAGGGCGAGAAGAGAAAATAGGGTAAATACAGTGAATAAAGCAACAATTTAATGAATCATGTCCAACTTCGAAAAGCTTTGCACCTAAAAACTACTCTGGGTTAGAGACCATGGTCAATTACATTAATATTCTCCACACCCATCCACTATTATTCTCCCTATCCAATCTTTAACGTCATCTATCCAGAGTGGTCTTTTTATTCCCCTTGGTCTCCTGCCAAGAACGCATTCCTCCAGGGTGTTTAGGTCCTGGGTATGACGGTAAACTGCATCTGGCAGCAAGGCCTCTGATTAGGAGGTTGTGAGGAGCATGAAACAACCTCTTAATTGCTGTTGTTCTCAGGTCCACCCTGACCCAGAGTGGTAGCACCTGTTAGGGTCCCAGCTATGGGCAAATAGTTAACCTCTAAACTGGAGTCAAAACACTATGACACTATAAAAATAGACTTTTATAGAAATATATACATAAGAAAAGACTTTATAGAAAAATATACATTTTTGAAAGAAAAAGTCATCACCAGCAATACATTTTTTAATACAAAACTAGAAGACATTTTCAGTTTTATCAAATAAAAATTAAAAAAAATTTTTTTTCATCAAAATCTGATTAAATCATAACTGAACATTAAAAAAAATATCTTAAAACCCCACGTTTTTGACATTAATTAACCCACAGATTGATATGCCGTTAAACAAAACTCACTCAAACCCAGGATGTTTAATTCTATGCCTCTATGAAAACTAATTATTGAAATATACTATAGCAGAGATTGATATTAGACAACAAGTTACATCAATTGGAGTCGTCATGACGTTCCCCTCAGACTCTCGTCATGTAATCATCCCTCCAGAAATTTTCATTCTGTGCCTCTACTAAAACTATGTATGAAAAATAAGTTACGTGCAGCTAATGATAAGAGGCAAACAGTTACATAGATCAGTCATCTTAATGTTCCTTTAGGTCTCCTGCCAGGGATACATCTCTCCATTTCATTCTTGAACCGGTGAAGAGGCTTATCCCTTGTTTCCTGTATAGGATGTGGTTTCCGGCTTTCTTTTTTCCAAACTTTTACTCTTATTTTTTTTCTTTTCTCTTTTTTTTTTTTTTTTTTTTTTTTTTCCACTTGGAGTAGATAGACTAAACTATCGCCTGATTTACACTCCACCCACATCTATTGAACGGGTGAAGAGGCTCATCCCTTGTTTCCTGTTTAGGATGTGGTTTCCGGTTTTCTCTTTTCAAATCTTTTCACTCTTACGTAGCCCCCTGCACGTCAGTGGCGTTACCGCCTTGCTTGGGGTGATATGGTTTAAAAAAAAAAAAAGTCTCTACTTAACCTAAATATTGCAATAGAATAAATGCAGAGAATGAGGCCACAAGTGACTTTGATCATGTCTAATTTTGTAAAACTCTGTATCTCAAAACTAAATCAATTTAGTCATTAACCCATTAGTGCCCTTTGTTTTGTTTTGTTTTTTTCTTGAATATTTTACCAAAAATCTTTAATTTGTACAAATTTATTTAATACTGAACATAAAAAAAGTTTCATTGCATTATTTTAAGAAAAAATAAATGTTTAGTTTTGACCTTATTTTAGGTTCAAACTTATAGAGCATGGTATATTTGAGCAAAATTACTTTCATACATTTTCTTGGCTTTATAGGACAGTTAGAGCATTCATATATACTATATACAAATATGAGTTTGATATAAGTACTACTTACCAAAAAAGTTTTTGTTTGAATGATGAAACTGAGTGTATCAAGAATTTCACTCTATACTGAAAACTGAAACATCAGTGTTGCCAATATACATCAAACAGTGATATATTTGAAAGACACTTCATTCTTTATGACTAACCAAAGATATATCTGAAAACTGCAGGAGTTGCTGAAATATGGTGAATTATCCTTCTGGTCCTAAAAAAAACAGGACCATAAGCACTAATGGGTCACACTTGACTTCATGAATTTAAAAAAAAAATTTTTTTTCATGCATATTTTTATAAATTAAATCAAGAGTTCTAAAAAAAAAAACAAACTTTCATCCTCCTTAAGAGCTCTGGAAACGAAGTTTTGGTTCATTAGTTTGCCTAATACTTCAGCTTTGTACATGAGATCTAAGATATATATATATATATATATATATGGAGGGAGGGTAGAGAATTTTATTATAGCAATAAAAAAGGTTAGACCTGTTTTACTTTTCATGATTAAAAAAAGAAAAGCGAAAAATAAAACACAGCCCTCACTCAACAGAGGTGGGTTGGGGGATTATATATTGCAAGAAAATAAAAACATGTAATATTAATGAGGGCAGAATAAAATTTAAACTGAAATCACATTTAGTTTCTACAGACACCCCCTCTGTAAACAGAGAGAGCTATGGGGACTGAATGTAAATTATTTCTATCACCTTTTACTTGCAATATAGAATAAGTACGACTCAAAATGGTAAACAAGTCAATGCTAAAGTTATCGCAACAACTACATTTAAAATGATAGATAACATTATTGATATGGTGAAAGAGTTAGTGTATATGTGTGTGTATATATATATATATAATGTTTCACTTATTAATTCTCTGGGGTTTTAATAAAAGCAAAACATGTTAGATTTATAAATGTTTCCTTATCCTATAACAAAAAAATTCTTACATATACTCAAATAATAATGGTTCGTTACTTGTTTCTGAGCACACTCATCTGCTAGAGTGGTTTGCCAATCCCTGTTATAGACATCTGCTCGGGCACATTTGTGTTTGCTCAACACCCATAGAACCTACCTGTAGTTTATACTGCAATTATCCTGAGCAAACCTTACAGTATCTGGGCAAGAGAGTGCGTAATCAATACATTTGAAAAAAGCTACTACTCTCAAACCCTCAGTCATGATGACTTGTGACTTTGTGCTAGCATGATTGTTGACAGTTCTCTCTACTTGACTTTACTCGTATGATTAGGGTCAATCTGTGGTGATGTCTTCAGACACCTTCCAATGGCGTCAAAAGCTGTGATTGTTGCCTAGACCAGTAAAATCAAGCAGCCACTTCTCAGACAAATTGACCATTGTATAATTCAAACTTGATCTCATGGTTGGAAGGCAAATATTGTAACCATAAATATGGTACTACTATTTGTAACAC
Organism: Ascarosepion bandense; assembly: GCA_037127315.1. NCBI lineage: Eukaryota > Metazoa > Mollusca > Cephalopoda > Sepiida > Sepiidae > Ascarosepion > Ascarosepion bandense. The sequence goes on along the minus strand of JBBBDQ010001383.1, from coordinate 2,722,912 downwards.
AATTTATAATTTACTCTATCTGCAGATGTGTTGTGTCATGACAATATAGGAAATTGTGAGGTGCACTGTCTTTTCCTCCTTTTTCTCTCTCTCTCTGTCTCCTTTCTCTCTGTCTCTCCCTTTTTCCTCTCTGTCTCTCCCTTTTTCTCTCTGTCTCTCCCTTTTTCTCTCTGTCTCTCCCTTTTTCTCTCTGTCTCCCTTTTTCTCTCTCTCTCCCTTTTTCTCTCTGTCTCTCCCTTTTTCTCTCTGTCTCTCCCTTTTTCTCTCTGTCTCTCCCTTTTTCTCTCTGTCTCTCCCTTTTTCTCTCTGTCTCTCCCTTTTTCTCTCTGTCTCTCCCTTTTTCTCTCTGTCTCTCTCTTTTTCTCTCTGTCTCTCTCTTTTTCTCTCTGTCTCTCCCTTTTTCTCTCTGTCTCTCCCTTTTTCTCTCTGTCTCCCTCTCCCTTTTTCTCTCTGTCTCCTCTCCTTTTTCTCTCTGTCTCCCTCTCCTTTTTCTCTCTGTCTCCCTCTCCTTTTTCTCTCTGTCTCCCTCTCCTTTTTCTCTGTCTCCCTCTCCTTTTTCTCTGTCTCCCTCTCCTTTTTCTCTGTCTCTCTCCCTTTTTCTCTCTGTCTCCCTCTCCTTTTCTCTCTGTCTCCCTCTCCTTTTTCTCTCTGTCTCCCTCTCCTTTTTCTCTCTGTCTCCCTCTCCTTTTTCTCTCTGTCTCCCTCTCCTTTTTCTCTCTGTCTCTCTCCCTCTCCCTTTTTCTCTCTCTCTCTCTCCTTTTTCTCTCTGTCTCTCTCTCTCCTTTCTCTCTGTCTCTCTCTCTCTCTTTTTCTCTCTCTCTCTCTCTCTCCTTTTTCTCTCTGTCTCTCTCTCTCCTTTTTCTCTCTGTCTCTCTCTCTCCTTTTTTCTCTCTGTCTCTCTCTCTCCTTTTTCTCTCTGTCTCTCTCTCTCCTTTTTCTCTCTGTCTCTCTCTCTCCTTTTTCTCTCTGTCTCTCTCTCTCCTTTTTCTCTCTGTCTCTCTCTCTCCTTTTTCTCTCTGTCTCTCTCTCTCCTTTTTCTCTCTGTCTCTCTCTCTCCCTTTCTCTCTGTCTCTCTCTCTCCTTTTTCTCTCTGTCTCTCTCTCTCCTTTTTCTCTCTGTCTCTCTCTCTCCCTTTTTCTCTCTGTCTCTCTCTCTCCTTTTTCTCTCTGTCTCTCTCCTTTTTCTCTGTCTCTCTCCTTTTTCTCTGTCTCTCTCCTTTCTCTGTCTCTCTCCTTTTTCTCTGTCTCTCTCCCTTTTTCTCTGTCTCTCTCCTTTCTCTGTCTCTCTCCTTTTTCTCTGTCTCTCTCCTTTTTCTCTGTCTCTCTCCTTTTTCTCTGTCTCTCTCCCCTTTTCTCTCTCTCTCTCCTCTTTCTCTCTCTCTCTCCTCTTTCTCTCTCTCTCTCCTCTTTCTCTCTCTCTCTCTCTTTCTCTCTCTCTCTCCTCTTTCTCTCTCTCTCTCTCCTCCTTCTCTCTCCCTCCTTCTCTCTCTCTCTCCTCTTTCTCTCTCATTTTCTTCCCTCCCCTCCCACTTTTTTTTTAATTTTGTCTTATTTTCTTTTCCACTTTTATTTATTTAAGATCCTTTTTCATAGTGTGTAACATGTTGGATTCAGACCAGACATTTTAGTCTTTTTCCCTAAAATTCCATCTGTCCAATGCGATTTATACTCAGTTATTGTATCTTTCTCTTGTTGCTGTCATTTACAACATGGAAAAAACGATTCATGTTCTTAGGATGCGGATGTGTTAGCATGAGTACCACATGGTATATTAATTCACCACCAATTCTGTATTCATTTTTACTGGTCAAGTGATATTGTCATTAGATTAAAACTGTATTTACTAATTATAAATGGAAAAGCTTTATTTTATAATGAATTTTTTTGTGCAGGTATGTTAAAGAGAATCACATTGTGATGGTAAATGACTAAAAATGGTGCTAAAACTTCTTTCCAGTCAATTTAAATTCATTTTGAAGTAGAGCCAAGTATTTTGTTGGAAATAATACACTTAATCTATCAGCTTGAAATTAAAACTAAAATAAAAACCTCAAGATATTCATAAAAATTCATTTTTAAGCTTTATGTATCATTTTTCTGTGAAGGTAATTATTTTTATATTTAGCTAAAACAGTAATTTAGACTTTTTTTTTATTTTTTCATGTTTGGTTGTTTATTTATTTATTTATTTATTTATTTTTAATCTTTGTGTGCACAGAAGTAGAATGTCAATATTTCTCTTTTTCATAATTTTCTTGTCTCCTTATATTCTCACATTATTCCTTTTGTTTTTACTATCTTTTGGCCCTGAGTATCAAAGATAATGTAACAATATTATTTTCAGTATCAAAGACAGCACTTATGAGTATATATTCTTGAATATTCTAGAGTTTTTTAAATTTTTGAAAATATAGATGTATTTTTTATTTATTACTTTCTTGTTTTAAGTAATATTTTTTTCTTTGAATTAATTGTATAGTAAATATTTGCTCATATGTTTTTGCTTAAACATTATTTTGTTTTTCTTATTGAGTACTTAATGCTTTCTTATGAGTAAAATAATGTATGTTATGGAGCAGTGGATATTGGCTCCGAATGAGAAATCAGTTAAGTTTAAATTCGTTCATTCAATTATGCACAAATACCCTTGGAAAAGATATTAATTCCTCTCTTCTTTCTCCAGCTATAGGTTAAATTGGAGGACAGATTGAGTTCTCTAGCCTTGGTTGGCAGGCAGTGGTTAGTCATGTTTTTTAAGACATGATCACCCAAGCTTGTATCATGTATGGAACTTAACTGGCTGAATGTTTAAGTTAAGCAATGTTAAGCCTAATTAGCACCTGAATGAGTGACAGCTTGGGAATAACAGGTGCTGTAAGCTTGAGTGTGCAGGTGGCATGACTAATGGCCATATTATGTTGAAATACCAGTTCCTAGTATGATCACCAAAGTTAAGCAACGCTGAGCCTGGTCAGTACCTAGATGGGTGACTGCTTGGGAATACCAGGTGCTGTAAACTTGAATGTGTGGGTGATGTAATGAATAATGGCTTGGAATTGGAAATTTGAGTTAAGTAATGTTAAGCCTGGCCAGTTCCTAGATGGGTGACCACTTGGGAATGCCAGGTGCTGCAAGTTTGGATGGTTTTATTAGGCAAGTCTGCTGTGCACAAAAATATTAATGCTCTTGTTTCCAATAAATCTCTTCTCCCACCCTCTATTTTAAATTTTTTTTTCTAGAAATATATTTCTTGGAATTTTAATTTACGGGTTTGTTTTAACCCATATAAGAGAAGCAACTGTCTCAGATTATGTTCGACCACTTTAGCTTTAGGGGGTGTGTGGTTAAGTTAACTCATGTAATATTGTAAATACAGATTATTTCAAATCATGAACATTTCATGCTACAAAAACTGCTATTACTTTGTAATCTTCAATTAATTTTTTTTTTTTTTAGATGAGCTTATAAGAAAAAAAATTACTGAAGCTTTTGATCAAATTATAATTCACTGAACTGTAATCTGATAAAATAATTTTTATACTTTTATTAGTTTTGACTTGTATTTAAATTATCTTATTCAAACATTAATAATAATGGTTGACAATGCTTCATCCAATAAAAATGTAGTCTGTTACTATCACTTTTCCTCCTTTTTCTCCTCCTCTCTTTCCCTTTTCACCATGAAACAAAACAGTGTCTTTGATGTTTTTGTTGTCTTTCACTGTGATCAAAATGGAATAGTCCATTATTTATGAGGTATTGGCAGTGCATAACAGATACTCTAACTGACGAACGAACAAACAAGCAGAATTATAATACGAATCGATGTAAACATAACCATTTCTTTAATAACAATATTGATGATTGCAAGAGGGAATTCTAGAAAACAGAAAATTTCTCAATCCAACCCCAAATCACTATTTCTGATGCTTGGCCATTAAAATGGGGTGGGGGTGGAACTTTTCAGCACCACCTCAGTTTAAAAAAAAAAGCTTTTTTTTTTCTTTTTCTATTGAGTAGTAGATTTTTTGAGAGGAGGAAAAGAAAAGCCAAATAATTACTAGAATGCCTAATAACATGTTTAATTTTTAACCAATACTATTAGAAGAATCATGGAATGAATTATTTGTAAGAATCTGTTAGAAAACAAATAAACAATAGGCAGGTTCATCACAATGGCCATTGCTGTTAATAGCACCTTCAATGGAAGTCCAAACTGTAGAAAGGGACTAAAAAAAATAAAACAACATTCCGGAAGTATTTGATCCAAATCCATTGCTGATAAAACTAACTAATGATAGAATCTGTCTTGGAGTTAGGAGAATGGAAAATTTTCTTTCATCTTTCAAAAACGAATACCTAATGCCTTCTCTCTATCCCTAGATAGACATAATGAATTAAATTTGTATTTTTTTATTTTTTAATCTTCTTGATGCATAACACATGGAGTATTTGTATCCTTGGCATTTAAAACAGAAAAAAAAAATGTCCATTTTTTTTTTTTTTCTTTCTTGCTTATTTTCTTTACTTCAGCTCTGCCTTCTGCAGCAATGTAAATGTGCAGTAGGTGTTGAGTCTATCTTGTGCTGCAGCTTCTATAAAGAACTGCTGGCCTCTGCATGATTGGCCAGCCATGTTAGATATGGCAACAGATAGGAAAGGAAGAAAGCATTTTTTTTTTCTCCTCCCTCCATTATTTTTTTTATTTTTTATTTATTTATTTATTTTTTCATACTGCTTCTGAGGTGCATTTTTGTGCAAAGGGACATAAACATGGGTAGGTTTTGGCTTAGAAAAAAAAAAGGGCTGCTGAAGTTTATTATTATTATTAAGCAGTTATTTTTGTCCATTCTGTAAAAGGATCTTGTTTGACAAAAATAATTGATTTTATGTTATGTTTTGTGTGGCCATTTAGCTAATTGTGTAGAAGATTTGATAGTCAGGTGAACAAGCTCGCATAAAAAGGCTGAATAAGTTTTATATTTTTTGTGTGTGTGTGTATATATATATATATAGATATGTGTCTGTATATGGAGAGATATATATATGTCATCTATATACAAGCCTATTTCGCTGTATCAGCTCATCAGTGTGGCTAGACTTCCATTTGCTTCCAGCTGGGATCGAAACTCGACTGATTTGGTGTGGGTTGGAGTCCTTACTCCGAAAGCCATAGGCGCATGGAATGAGAGGGGGGAATTTTAGCTAGTTAGTGTGTGTGTGTGTGTATATATATATATATATATATATATATATATAACAGTATAGCCCGGCGTTGCTTGGGTGTAATGAAAGCTTTAAAACTAATCCATGGTCCTGGAGCTCAGACTCTTTGGACGTTGGCACGAAAGACTAAAAAGCAATAGTTGTTTCCAGTTAAAGCGAAACCGTAGATTGAGAGAAAAATGAATGGATGTAAGTCAAATTTTGATTTCCTGGTATCGATATCAAATAAGTTTTTTTTCGTTGTAAACTGAATTTTGAAGGCTAAATAAGTCCTCTGAGTAAATGGTATCATGGCTGAGACTAAGAACTACAATTATACCTACTTAGAGCCAACCCCAAAGCAAAAACTAAAATAAAAGGGTTGAAAAAATACAGGCAGATAAAGACACACACACAAACATCTTGCTTTTTTGTTTCTTCTGTCTTTGTCTATGAGTGCATCAAATTTGATTAAAATCAGATCACTCTTTCTACAACCTTTTGTTTTTTATCAATTTTCGATATTTATTGGGGGTACCTCGACACAAAACCTAACTAAGAACACTCACTGACGCTTATAGTACAACTGTGTAAATTTTCAAGAAAGTCGGTTCAGTCGTTTCTGAGTCTATAGGTAACGGACACACACACACACACAGTTCCATTTATAAATAAGTTTAGATTTAGATATATTTCTCAGTAACCAAATATCAGAAAATTGTTTTTCATCCCAATTTAGGCATTAATGTCACAAAGACACAGGGCATTACTGGGAATAAAAGAGAAGACTATACTACACAGAAAGGACAATAATAGTAAATGTTTCAGGAAGACGAAATATAGCCATTAGTCTTACACTTAAATTTTTGAAGATTGCCAGTGGCAGGGGAGCAAGAAATCAGAAGCAAGTTCCACAGGTGAGAAGTTCAGGGGGCAAAAAATAGTATTAGAAATCTAATTAGTCTCAGTTATACTGTTGAACTGAGTTGACAATCTCGTAACAAGCTTAAGTTATTTTTTATTTTTTAATAATAATTTCAAAAAAAGTAAAGCAGTACTGCCACTGGTGTGCGAGGCTTACGTAAGAGGAGAGTAATGAGAAAGAGGAACAAGGGTTGTCAAAGAATGAGTAAGAGAAGGATGAGAAGAGCAAACTGGGCAGGAAAAAAAGAACATGAGTGAAAGAATGCAAGTCAAAGAGATAGGAGACGACTATTGATGTTATATTTGAATTCTTGAAGATTGTAGCTGTCAGGGACGCAAGTATACAGAAGGGAATTCCATAGGCGGGGAAGTGCAAGAAAAGAAGCTGAGGAGTAGAAGTTGTGGTTACATTTTATTGGTTTCACTGTAAAACGGTGGGACCTAGTGTCTAGTCAGTCAGTGAAGTGCCATACGTGAAACACGCTTGGGCGATCATGTCTCTAAAGAGGGAGCTAAGTTATACAGTTGCAATATCAAGAAGGTGACTGAAGTCAAGGTGCCTGGTCAAAATTATTATTATAGATCTTTCTTTGGATTTTGCCAAGAATCTCCAGCTATATAATCTGCCTGTGGTGGCATTCACTCCAGAAGGGTATAGCTGGCTTCTTTCCCAGAAGTTTTGTGAAACTCCCCTCACCAACTGCATGTGGTGTGAAGATTATCCACGCAGTAGTTTGGCAACCAGTCTACTGTGGTAGACTGGTTGCCAACTAAGGCTATAGAAATCAGTTTATCTTGCTATTTACCTATAGCTTTGGGGAAAAGAGATGGAGTTATCATTCCCAAGTTATATGGTATTTTCTGGTTGAATTTTTAACGGCATATCAATCTCTTTAGGTTATTTAATGTCGAAAAGGTGGGGTTTTAAGGTATATTTTTCAAAATGTTCAATTATAGTGAGAAGGTTGATTTAGTGAGATTTTAATAAAAATTTATTTTCATTTTAGAAAACTGAAAATGTCTTCCAGTTTTGTATTAAAAAATGTTTTGCTGAAAATTTTTTTCTTTAAAAATGTGTTATGGTAATAATTTTTCTTCAAAATTGTATATTTTTCTATAAAAGTGTATCTTTACACCTTCACAATGCTTTGACCCCAGTTTGGGGGTTAACTGTTTGCCCATAGCTGCGACCCTAACAGGTGATACCACTCCAGGTCAGGGTGGACCTGGGAACAGCAGCAATTAAGAGGTGTTTCTATGCTCCTCACAACTTCCCAGTCAGAGGCTTTGCTGCTGGATACAGTTTACCATCATGCCCAGGACGAAAGGTATATAGTAGAAGCACCTGACCAGATATGGCAGAAATATTTAATACAGGGATGAATTGAAGAATTATAAATGTGCAAGATGGATTCTGACCAGAAAAAAAACTGTCTGGCATGACACAGTGTACCAACTTTTCTAGCAGTAGACCTAACAATTGACTCAATATAACTATTCCATTGTGATCGTGAGCCCAAGAAGAGCACAAGGGAATCTATGTGGTGATTAAATGAAAGCAGTTTTGTTTTGGAGGCATTAAGATTTACAAGCCATTTCTTGCCTCAGTTAACCACAGATTTGGAGTCCTTTCCATAGCAATTACCAGTGTTTGACAAACCTGTTGAGCTTGCTACTAAGGCAAAAGTAAATAGTTGTCATTTGCATAATTACCTAGTTGGGAACAGATGGCATAAGGAAGATTGTTGATTTAAGCAGAGAACTTTTCAGCACTCAATGATTAGTTTGCTTGCATTTTTTTTTTTTTTTTTCAGGATTGAAAAGAAAACAAGTGTGGAGATACTTTTAGTGCACTTAAGCGTTTATTACATATTAAGGGCATATTACATATTTAAGGAGGGCAATATTATATATTAAGGGCATATTACATATTTAAGGAGGGTAATATTATATATTAAGGGCATATTACATATTTAGGGAGGGCAATATTACATATTAAGGGAGGGTGTATTACATAACCATATATGCAGGTGTTTTTGAAGGAAATGAAAATAGTGAGATGTACATGTTTGCGTATATACACACACACACACAAATTTTGCAATATACAGTTACAATTTGCCATGAAAGCTCCAAACGAAATGTATATATGTTTACATTTTGTATAATTCTTCTGTATTTGCAATCTGCTCGGCTTTCTAAAGAGATTGGTGGGGAGGTAATGTGGGAGTTTTGATAAAAAGCCACAGAACCTGTAGATGAAAGAAACACGAGACAAAAATAATATCGTTTACCAGACATTTTGAACATCTGCAATGACGTTTTGTACAGACTGGGGAGTGCTGAAGTCTTGGCCTGACCAAGAATCTTCTGGGGTGAAGAGAGAAAAAAAAAAATTGATATTTAATAAGGAATTTGTAAGTGGGTCGGATTGACACCTTTTTAGCTTGTCCTTGTAAGTCATTCCTCTTCCAAATTTTGATTGATATTTCATTTCAATAAGTTTTAAAATAAACTATAGTTAAAACTAGTTAATGCTAATTAATAATATTTAATATGCATCTTTCTTTCTTTTCTTTTTTTTTTTTTTTTTACCTTTACTGATCAACGTTCTAAGTATGATCATAAATTACATCTGGGTCTTCAGTAAGGAAGCAAAGCCTCAGATTGGGAGGTTTAGAGAAGTGTGGAACCAACTCTTTAATTGCTGTTGTTTCCAGGTTCACCCTGACTTGGGTGTCATGGCACCTGTCAGGATCCCAGCTATGGGCAAAAAACTATGAAAGTATAAAAATAGATTTTTATAGTAAAAATAACATCAGTACATTTGATTCTTGACAAAAACCATCTTTACAAAAATATATCAATGGAACCTGATCTACAAACTTATTTGTTACAAAGAATATATAGTCTATTGATATGAAACATATCCTCAAAACTAAATAACCTATTGAGGTTGATATTCTGTAAAACAAATTAAACCAAACCGATGCACCCTTCAAAATGTCTCCTAAGAATTTAAGAAATAATCATGTTAGTGGTTTTCACTTTCTTCTTTTAATTCTAGTCACACTTAACTTTGGTTTTTAATTATTTAACTATATTTATTTCCAATTCCTTAAAATGAGATATTACTGATTTTTTTTTTTTTGTCTTACAAAATAGAAAATTATATATTTGATATGTATACAAGTATTATAACCCTAAGTTTCAAGAAATTAAAATATTGATAAGAAATTTGTGTGTGTGTGTGTGTGCATGCATTTTTTTTTTTTTTTTTTTATAATTGTGTCGCCCCTAAGCAAGGCATTTTACTGCCACTGTTGTGCAGGGGGTTATGCAGGGGGTGTCAGGAAGAGAGTAGGAGAGGGAAGAGATACTGATGAGTGGGGTGAACCAGTAGGGATGTTATGAGGAGTGAGAGGTTGCAGGGGGTGTCGGGAAGAGAGTAGGAGAGGGAAGAGATACTGATGAGTGGGGTGAACCAGTAGGGATGTTATGAGGAGTGGGAGGTTGCAGGGGGTGTCGGGAAGAGAGTACTGATGAGAGTGGGGGGGGTGGATGTAGAAAAGCATGATGTAAGTTACTGAGACAGGAGATGACAATTGACTTTACATTTAAATTCTTGGAGATTGTAACTGTCGGGGAAGCAAGTATGTGGAAGAGAATTCCACAGGTGGGAAGTGCGAGAAAAGAAGATGCTGGAGTAGAATTTGCATTTACAATTTATTGGTTTCATAATAAGAGAGTGGGGCCTAGTTGCTAATGTCGTGGTTTGAGGAAATTCATATATAGGGGGGTACCAGTGCTCTCATACGCAAAGTTTATTGTTTTAAGAAGCGATGCTTAGAATTTTAATATAAAATCTAAACATATAAAAGTGAATTTAAACAAAAATAATAAACACTATCAGATTTGTTTATTTACACTATTGGAATTGTTGGAAAAACATCAGCTCATTGCCAATTGATTCAAACTTTATAAAATGGAAAAATAAATTTCCTTAGTTGGTTCACATATTTTAATAATTTAGTAAAGGTTTATAAATTTATGAATAAACATTTGTTTCACATTTTATTTTTTTTATAAATTGGTAAATGATAAATATTGCATTGCAATTGTATTAGTTTTTAGAATGTCATAAATATAAAATTATTCTTGTAAATAAACAATCTAATAGTGTTTAATATTTATTACAATAATGGTGGTGTAATGCTTAGTAAGACTGTCTTGCTAGAACCTATTATAACTAAATAGTGAGTTTGATCCTCACTGGGTAATGTATACTTTCAGCCTTGTGCCATATCTAAGCGGTACTCAAAAAATTAATTCTAATTTCTTTTTCTTTTTTTAAGTTAGTCTTTGGGTATTTGGTTCATTAAGAACATGGTTTAAAAAAATCAAAAACAAGACAATGAAGATTCACTATCTATTGTTGAAGATGATTTTGAAATTGCTGACACCTGTTTCTTTCAGCAAGTGCTTTGGGAGAAGAAAAAAGCTATGTATTCACTGTGTGAAGACAGTCACATCTTTGCTCTTTCTTAAAATTCAAATAATCACTTTTTAAAACAAAATAAATCTTGCAGAGGCATAAAGGTATCATCTATCATGTATTCAATTTTGGAAGTAGAATAACACATATTTTTATTACTTTAGATCTCTCAAGAAAATTGAATTTTGGCATTAAATGACCCATAAAAATTTGATATGCCAAACAAACTCAAATAAACAACATAGAAATTATAAAATGTCCTTTTGACACTCTGTCATATTGTGGACACATTTATTCATATTTGCTATATATATATATATGTTAGTCTGTTTTAGAATTCCTTCATGTGTAGTGCAAAGTTATGAGATGTTAAAATGAAGGGAATTCAACTGTTTTCTTTGAACTTTTTATTATGTATGTTAGTCTGTTTGGGGCGCAAGTTAATGTTTTGGTAGTACTGGATGGCAGCACTCTCGAGAACTTTTCTTCTGAATAAATAAAATAAAATAAATAAGAGTAAACAATTTATTCAGGATAGAAGTTCTCGAGAGCGTTGCCATCCAGTACTACCAAAACATCAATTTGCACCCCGGATTTTTCCCAATCTCACCTTTACTTATGGAAATTATACTAAAACAGACTAACATATATATATATATATATATATATATATATATATATATAAAAATTATTACTTGTAGTTTGTACATGTTCTAAAGTAATAATTAATAATAAATATTAATTGCTCTTTTTTATATGAAGCACTGTTTTAAATTAATGTTTTGAACATTGCAATTATTTTCTTTGTTTTTTATTCATTTGGAGATATATATATATAGTCATCCGCAGACAGATCAGTTTTGCTCTATCACAGCTCATCAGTATGGTTAGACTCCGATTGCTTTTTAACCCAGGATTGACAGAAAATCCTGGAGATTAAATAAATGGAATTAACAGCAGACATATTTAATTTATTTGAACGATTATTTTTAATCGATACTCCTATTTGAGTAGATATTCTGTTTTTAATTAATGAATGAGGATGATAGAAAGATATATGTATGCTATTTAATTAAAAACAGAATTTCTACTCAAATATGAGTATCGATTAAAAATAATGTTCATGCAAATAAATTATATATATAGTGTGATCGAAAAGTAATTATCTACTTTGTGTATGATGAACTCTCCCATAAAAATATATTAGGACCTTAAATAAATTCTGTTTTCTCACAGATGATGCTCCCAGAACTGTGTGCGTGTAGTTTCAGATGGTAACATATCTATAAGGAAGTACTATAAGCAAGCTTGAAATTCAGTGTATGTCATTTTGCCAAAGTGTAAACAATTTTGTTTTTCATAACATTAAGCATGCCAAAGAAAGTGTATTTGCGGGGAATTTTATTGCACTACTTGATTCAAAAGAAATCTGCAGCTGAAGCACAATTTTTGTTTATTCTTATGGCGACCATGCTATGTTGGAAACAACATGCAGAGATTAGTTTTCATGCTTCAAAATAATGATTTTGATGAAGTTAAAGAATTCTCTGGTGCTTCAAAGGAGAAGACAAAGTATTGGAGGCATTACTTAATGAAGACTCATGTCGAACTTGCAGAATCATTAGGAGTTGATCACACAAGTTTCAAAACATTTGAAAGTATTCAGAATGATTCAAAAGCAGGGACATTAGGTGCGATATGAGTTGACACCAAGCAACGTTGAATGGCACATATGAACAGCTGCTTCAATGGCAGGAAAGGGTTTTTGCATTGTATCATGACCAGCGATGAAAAGTGGATACACTACGATAACCCAAAGCAAAGAAGAACGTGGTGTAAGCCCAATTATGCATCAGCAGCAAAACAAATATTCATGGTTTGAAGATTTTGTTCTGTATTTAGTGGGATCAGCTGGATGTAGTTAATTATGGACTGCTCAAACCAACCAAAACCATAATGGGAGATCGCTATCAACTACAATTGATGTGTTTAAGCCAAGCATTTTAGGCCACATGTAGCAAAACAGGTGGAAACTATTTTGGAAACACTTAAATGTGAAGTTCTACTCTACATGCTGTATTTACCAGATATTGCTTTGTCTGATTATCACTTGTTCCAATCAATGGCACTTGGCCTGGCTGAGTAGCACATTCATTTTTATGAATATGTTGAAAAATGGGTTAACTCGTGGCTAGCCACAAAAGATGTCATTTTTCTGATGTGGAATTCAAATACTGTTGCAAAGATGGAAAAAAAAGTAGTAGCTAGCAATAGACATTAATTTCAGTGATATGGTTCTTAGTAATTTTTGTAAATAAAACATTACTTTTCATGAAAAATCAGTCAGAACTTATTTGAGGTCTCTCTCTCTCTCTCTCTCTCTCTATATATATATATATATATATATATATATATATAATATATATATATTGTGCATTTTGGTAGCAAATTTTCTTTTAAACATGTCAGATTAAATGAATTGCAAACATTGTTTACTTATTTTTAATAAAATCTGTTCATACTCACAAATAATCTTTCCCGTATTACAATCAAAAAGATGTCAGAAATGAGCTGTAATGTTGACAGATATTATTTTCATTCATTTCTCAATGTACCCAAGTACTTTCAACCTCTTTCCGAGATCATCTTCAGGGGTGTGAGTTATGGTAACAAATGTAAAGTGTTTTCATGCTTTAACACGTGCATGACCATGACATTACAACATATAAAAAAATTTCATTTTGGATAATTTTCACGTTCTAATGAACGGTTATATTTGAAGCAGAAAAAAATGTACAGTAATTTTTAGCAACACAGTTTTCCGGTTACTTTTGTTACCATGTAACATAATGTTTGCAATTTATTTAATCTGACATGTTTAAAATATATATATATATATATATATATATATATTGTTTAATTACTTAGTTTCTAATAAGATTAGACCAGATAATAGAAAACGAAACATTATCTGGTTCAACCCACCATTTAATTTAGAGGTAAAGACCAAAATAGAACAAATATTTTTTAAACTGATAGACACTTTCCAAAAGGATCAGAACTAAACAAAATTTTCAACAGAAACGCAGTCAAGCTAAGTTATAGTTGTACTAGTAATTTAGATAGTTTCATAAAAAAACAAAATGCCAGAAACTCAGATATCAGTCTACAAAACAAGACCACTAATAAAGAATGCAACAGCATGGACGAAAATAAATGTCCACTTCAAGGACTTTGCAACACAAAAGAAATCATTTACAAGGCAAAGGTACATGACTTAAATGGTCAAAATAAAATATATTTGGGTTCAATCAAAGACACTTTTGAGACCAGGTGGTCCAATCACGGGTCTACATTCAAAATAGAAAACTTTAAAAAAAACTGTACAAAATTGGCTATCCACATGTGGAAATTAAAATCAAAATATGGAAAAGACCCAGACATAATGTGGAGTATAGTAAAAACAGCCAAGCCTTACAACGGTGGCAAAATATGTAGACTGTGCCAAGAAGAAAAGTTAGAGATTATGCTATTCCCAAATAAAAACAAACTATTGAATGAAAGAATGGAAATTATAACCATACTAAAAATACCTCCTAGGTTCATACAACCATGGATGAAAACGTTATAATTACTTGTAATTTTAAAAATTGCGCATTCAAAAATTCCCTGCCACTTCAGCGTTAAAAAAATAAACTTACGAGAACGTTCTTAAAAAAAAAAAAAAAAAAAAATGGTAAAATCAGGTATTGAAAATTGCCTGAAGATACTTACAATATCGCAGTATAGCCAATTTTTTCAACATATGCCACTTTTCTGCCAAATTAAAGGTTCGTTTATCTCTTGCTTGCTATCAAGAGATGTATAAAATGTCTTTCGAAACATAGGACATTGAGATAACTTGACAGACAAGTGGGAGGGGTCCGTCTCTTCCATTTTGGTTCCACTTATGACATGCACACTTAGTATTGAGATATCTGAACTATTTAAAATTAGTTATTGATAATTGAACTACAATTGATATATTTCGAATATATTTGTCATTTGAGATTTAATTAAAAAGAAAACGTTTATGAATGTCAGTTAAGTGCCATGCATGCTTGGGTGGTCATGTCTTGAAATAGACATAACTGACTGGTCAGAAAATTACCACAGAAAGTAATGGCAACCTACTACAGGATAGACTGGTTGCCAGCCAAGGCTATAGAACCCAATCTGTTCTGCCATTTAACTCATAGCTGGAGGGAGAAGAGGTAGATTATATTACATTATTATATTAATTAAAATTAGTGGGGGATCAATTTATTACTACATTACAATAGAAAACCCATCTCCCACTTTATGTCTAGAAGAAGTTTTAATTATGTTTCCAACTATTATATTCAATCAGTCAGTTAAGTGCCATATGTGATACACGCTTTGGGCGATCATGTCTCGAAATAGGCATGACTGACTGGGCAGAAGATTATACTGCAGTAGGTTGTCATTACTTTCTGTGGTAGGCTGGTTGCCAGCCAAGGCTATAGAATCCAATATGTCCTGTTATTTAACCCATAACTAGAGGGAAGAGACGAATTAATACCTTTCCCAAGGGTATTTGCACGTAAGGGAATGCAAGGAATTCAAATTTATGAATGTAGTGTTCTGCATTGTTTGATAGCTGTACTATGGGTGTGTATATCTACATGAAAGTGCACAAAGTTACTTTTTATTGACATCAATATTTTCCCCATAAAATTACCATTAACCACTAATGTATTAATTTCAGATGTTAATAACTGTTATTAAAAAAAATGTTTATAATAACCTGTTTTTTGTAGCTATTTCCAGATTTTTTTTTTCAAACATCCAAATTCCAAACAATAACAAATTAAAAACTAAAAAAAGACAGTCTGCCTGTTAAATAAATCATTTGTACTTACAAACATATGTACATCAATTGAAAAAGAAATAGTTTTTAATTGTGTTAGTATTTGGGTAGCTGGTCCGTAAAAAAAAACTTAGTTTAGAAAAAAAAAACTTTTAAATAGCTGTTTTTTTTTTTTAGCAAATATTCACTGACCATCTTTGTTGTTGCTGTTGGGGATGATTTATTTGAAGTCACTGGAAGATGTTTCTTTCAGCTTGCATAGATATTTGCATTAAATGGCCCAGAGATCTGTTTTATATCTGTCCCTACCCTTTTTATATTTCCTATACAATGGTAATTTAATTGTGTTATGAAGTTGAATAAAATTTTTCCTGCATTGATTTTTAGGGTAAGCTGTAATTGAACGTAAGAAAGAATAAAGGATAATTTACTTTTTATAGTATAAAAAATACAAAGAATAAGATTCTGTGCATAATTTGGTCATCCAGTGTTTTATATTAAAATTTGAACATCTGAACTCCAAACAACAATGAAAAAGAATAAAGAAGATCTAGGTCTGTATGTTAAATCTTTTGCATTTGCAAATATATGGACATGAATTCAAGAGTCATAAAGGAGTAAAAACAGTCTTTGGTTGCATTAAAGTCTTTGGGTAAGTGGTCAGTTAAGTGCCATACGTGATACACGCTTGGGCGATCATGTCTCGAAAGAGACATGACTGACTGGGCAGAAGATTATCCTGCAGTAGGTTGCCATTGCTTTCTGCGGTAGACTGGTTGCCGACCAAGGCTATAGAACCCAATCTGTCCTGCTATTTAACCCATAACTGGAAGGAAGAGAAGGATTAATACCTTTCCCAGGGGTATTTGTGCGTAAGTGAATACAATGGATTCAACTGGAATTCTAAATTGTCTCCCCGGCTTCTCGTTCTGAGCCGATATCCACTGTACCACAATGCACAAAAGACTTATCATTAGTGAAGATTCACTGACCATCTGTTGTTGTTAATTTGTTAAGTACTGAACGAAGCTAAGAGGGCGTTTGCTACCAGAATGAGGCAATGCATAGCATCCTCTAAGTTTGGCTCCAAAGATTACTGGTGTCTCTGCAAAAGCGTGCTCAACAAGAACAAGACTTCAATACCCCCACTAATCAATGAGTTTGAAGTTCTCACCTACCCAGCGGACAAGGCTGAATGCTTTGCCCGTAGATTCTCCACCAATTCGACACTGGACTCGTTAGGAATACCTACACCCGACTTCCCACCCAGAACTAAGGCTCAACTAAATAGCGTCCACATTACAACCTCACTGGTCGCCAAGATAATTGCACAACTTGACCCACACAAAGCAAGCAGCGGTGACGGAATCCCAGTCATAGTACTGAAGAAATGTTCCCCAGAACTCTCCTCTGTCCTCTCTAAACTCTATAACCTCTGCCTATCTGCTTCCTGCTTTCCTGCCTTTTGGAAGTCCTCCTGTGTAGTTCCTATATTTAAGAATTCTGGCGAACACTCAGACCCCGCCAATTACCGTCCTATTAGTCTCCTTCCGATCTTTGGCAAAGTTTTCGAAACCATTATCAATGCCGAGGTGATTCAGCATCACACAGCCAACAGGCTTCTCTCTGACAAATATTATGGGTTTCGCTTCACCAGGTCAACTGCTGATATGCTAACGACCATTTCCGAGTACATATACCGGGCACTTGACAAGAATGGAGAAGCCCAAATTGTTGCCTTGGATATCTCCAAAGCGTTCGACAGGGTCTGGCATGCTGGCCTCTTGTGCAAACTGCGGAGCTATGGGATAACTGGACATCTGTTTGACCTCATCCAGTCATTCCTCTCTAACCGCACATTGAAGGTGGTATTAAATGGGCATGCCTCCCAAAACTACCATACGAACGCGGGCATCCCTCAAGGTTCTATCCTAGGTCCCACACTCTTTCTGATCTACATTAATGATCTCCCGATGCCATTAGATCCCAAGTTGGCATGTATGCCGATGACACAACAATCTACTCTCGCATCGATCAAAAACCAGGTGTGGACGACAAAGTGAACCTCGCTGCCGTACTTGAAAAGGACCTCCAATCTGTAGTGGCCTGGGGTAGGAAATGGCTGGTAAATTTCAATGACTCTAAAATGAAGTTGTTATCAACTAACCACCATAGACAATCGCATCTATCTCCCATTAGCATGGGACAGGCTAGCCTCCCAGAGAGTAAAATACTACGCCTCCTTGGCCTTACACTTTCGGCGGACCTCAAATGGAATGACTATATCGAATCCATTGCCAAATCTGCTGCTATGAAAGTCGGTTCTCTGTGCAGGGCCTGGAAGTTTTTCCCACCTGAATCTATTCTGCACATATACAAATCTACCATCCGCCCGTGTATTGAATATTGCTGCCATATCTGGTCGGGTGCCCCTGCTGCTCTCCTTGGGCTTCTTGATAAAATACAAAGGAGGATCTGTAACATGGTTGATACTGACTTGGCAGACCGGCTGCAACCACTCTCTCACCGGCATGATGTGGCTTCCCTGTGCCTCTTCTACAAGTACTTTCATGACTTCTGCTCCGATGAGCTTAGAACACTGGTGCCGCCTAAGCACGAATTTACACGAGATACTAGATTAGCAACTAGATCCCACCCTTTTACAGTTAAACAAATAAGATGTAACCGTAAATTCTACTCCAACAGCTTCTTTTCTCGCGCTTACCACCTGTGGAATTCCCTTCCACAAGTCTGCTTTCCCGACAGCTACAATCTCCAGGTGTTCAAATGTAGGGTCAATAGACACGTCCTATCACACTAACTCCCAATTATTCTCAGAACACTCTCATCTACCCAACCCTTATTCTCAGTATCCTTACCTGCCTATCACCCACCCTCTGACATTTCCTATATTTAATCATCCTTTCTCCACTCTGTAGCCCCCTGCACAGTAGTAGCAGTGACATGCCTTGCTCTGGGTGAAACGCTGATAAAAAAAAAAAAAAAGTTATTGACATGTTTCTTTCCCCACATGCTGTGGGGGAAGGAAAAGGTTGTGTATCCACTGTGTGAAGACCTTCGCATCTCTACTCTTTGAAAGTCAAAATATGTTTCCCAAAATTCGGCTTGTGAAAAATTGGATTTTAGTTTTTTTTGATTTGTCAAATACTTCAGGGTGATGTTAAATTCTAACCAATAGAGACTTTGATTTAAATGGTGTGTGTTGTGTTGTGAAATTTGTTTGGCATATTTGTAAATATTGTCTGTTCTGTTATTGGGTAGAAAATAAGTTTGGGTGCTTTTTAATATGACATGTATGTAATTGTGTTACAAATAGCGTTTATTTCAAATATGATTTCAAAGGATATCGGGTTTTATAGTGTAATGGAAATTTTTTTTTTATTATTATCATATCACCCCAAACAAGATTTTACTGCCACTGTTTTGCAGAAGGTTACATAGGAGGAAAGTTATGAGAAAAAGTGACAGGTTATAGTGGGTGTCAGGAAGTGGGTAACAGAAGAATGAGAATACTGATGAGTGAACAGAGAAAGGAGCATGAGAGGATGCAGGTTAGTAAGATAGATGACTATTGACTTTACATTTAAATTCTGGCAGATTGTAGCTGTCGGGAAAGCAAGTAAATGGAAGAGAATTCCATAGGCGAGAAGTGTGAGAAAAGAAGCTGCTGGAGTAGAATTTGCATTTACAATTTAGTTGCTAATCTTGTGGCTTGAGTAAATTTATATATAGAGGGCACCAGTGATTATTTTTAATCAACTGCTAAGAAAGTTGGTTCACCATGCCATGTCTCACAATTTTTCTTGTCAGAAAACATCTTGCCCATTTATAATTCCACCATTTGTCAGTGCATTGAATATTGCTACAATGTATCTCTAGAGTTTTGATCCGGCACCTTGACTTCAAGCATTTTCTCACTGCTGAAGACATTGTTTCTCTTTGTCGTTTCCTTAGATATTCTCAGGGCAGTTTTATGATGAGCTTTCCTGTTTGGTATGTCACCTGCATGACTTTCAGCATGTTACTAGATTAGCAATTAGGTCTCACTGTTTTATGGCAAAGAATTGTTAATTTGATTATGTGTCGCACGACCCTGTGGTTAAACATCCACTTGATACAAGTTAATTTTTACAGAGTGTTGCGATGTGAACTATGAATTGAAGATGTTGGTATTAACACCTATTGACATGCATAAAATCATGTAATTTAAAATATGTCAAGGCTAACATTTAACTTTTTATCATTAAGTTGCTCAGTAGGTAACTAAAGTTATAATTATTGTATCATTACTAAACATTTAAAATACTTAAGGTCGATTCAGAGTTTTGCCATGACCCATTCTTCTTCAGGAACCACATGAGAATATTGTGATTATGGGTCCTGAAGAGTAAAATTCAGAGGCTATCCTTGATAAGTATTAAAATTTTTAATATTTAATACACATTAAAAAAAAAGTTCAATTTGACTGTTTAAATGGTGTCACCTTGAAACTGGTTCCAGCCAATGTGTCACCTTGAAACTGGTTCCAGCCAATGTGAGAATGTCAGAATTAGGGAGATGCATTTTTGAATCATGCTGGAGGTTGCATTGTTTTTTGTTTTTTTTTTTTCTCCAAGATTTCTTGGATATTTAGGCTGGTAGACAAAAATAAATATAATAAAAAGCAAAGAAAATAATACTTAACGGACCATATATATTTTAAAGTGTGATATATAGTTTAAATGGAATAATGTTTAGCACCAAAGCTGTTTTTCTTTGTTTTTTAAGTGGTTTTACTGATATTTTGGCAGGCAGGTTTTTTTTGTAAAGTGCTCCATATTGAGGTGGAGATAGAGCATTGGTAAGTACAATGAGTTTTTCTCTTTAACTGAGCAGATTCATCCTAACTTCAAAGTTTTATAACTGGCAAGTAGGAACATCATGACAGTGTCCTCACAAAACTTCGAAGGCATAAACCTGCTCAGTTAAAGAGAAAAACTCTTCACACTATATATATATATATATATATATATATATATATATATATATATATATAAATAAAAAAAGCTACCATGTGATCTGGCACATCTTAGACCTCTCGATCACAAATGAATATTAGTCTAAACTAAGTTTTAATCAAGCCTATATAACACATAAAAAATATAAAGCCTATAAAATCTTGTTTAGTCTAATGGTCATTCATGGTTGAGAGGTCTAAGACTAAGATGTGCCAGATCACATGGTAGCTTCCCCTATGTGGATAGGGGTCGCAAGTTCAAATCCTACCGATGACACACATTTTCGTAATAAAAATTTACCGTAAATAATCAGGCCGGTAGATATAAATATATAATAATGTCTAATTAAAAATCAGAATATCTACTTAAATACCAGTATCGATAAATAATAATGTTCATACAATTCATTTCAAACTGTCGGTTGTTTATAACCAAATTTTGTTAATCTTCGTAATATATATATATATATATATATATATATATATATATAGAGAGAGAGAGAGAGAGAGGAAGCATTTGTGCATCAAGACACTGAATATAAAGGGCAGCACTGCATGCTAACTATAAGTTTTACGCCTCAAGCAATCTTCAGATAGATATATAGTGTCTGTTATATTTTTTGTATCAGTAGATTGTATATCTCAGTGTTTGTAACAAAATATTTTACTTATGCAAACAATTTAATTATAGGAGGAATGATGTTCTCATAAAAAGAATGAACTTGGCACTTAAGTTCAATCACTTTTTCTTTTGTTTTTCCACATTTTTTTTCTTTTGTCATTTTTTCCTCTTGCTGCTTCTTTCAAACCTCTCGAGATTTCATAGCTATTTCTCTTTCACTAACCTCTTTTCGAAATAAGCAATCATTTAAGTAAACAGAAAAAGAACCCAAAGCATAGGCAGATTAATGAAAAAAAAGGGTAAATGTTCAGCTTCATTATAATTTTTCTTTTTTTTTTTACACAACGATGATCACAGGAAACCTGCTAAAATTCACTGAAGCTTTAATTATAAATTGGCTAACGTGTTTCGATCCTTTCAATGCTTTGAATTTCAAAATAGTTGAATGTTTTTCCCTTTGGAGCAAAGCTATTAAGACTCAAACCAATTTGACCTCTCTTTGGTCTTTCTCATTTAAAAACCAATTACTACAGTTTGATCGTTTGTAGTCGGATATAAATATCAAACAAGTGTCAACCCACTCAGATAAGTCTCACTTAGCTATTTTCTTGATCGATTATTGATACAAAACATCTTAGCACTGTTGACTGAAAAAAAAAAAAAAAACGAGTTGACTAACAAATCTTATCAGTCACTTAAACTGGTTTAATTCAAACAACACTAGCCTTCATATTTTTTTTCTTTTTTATAATCCTATCACCCCCAAGCAAAAAATTTTATTGCCACTGTTTTGCAGGGGGGTTACGTAGGAGGAAAGTTATGAGAAAGTGACAGGTTATAGGAGATGTCAGGAAGTGGATAAGAGAAGGATGATAATACTGATGAGAGTGGAGTGGACAGAGAAAGGAGCATGAGAGAGAGGATGCAGGTCAGTGAGATAGGAGATGACTATTGACTTTACATTTAAATTCTGGCAGATTGTAGCTGTTAACTTTACCAAGTTGTCTCCCTTGGACACTCTTCACAAAAGGGGAGTTAGTTTTACCACCAAAAACGGTGTACAGGGTACTTTCGAACGTAAGAGCGCGAACTGTACGCACGTGTGTAATAAATCCTCTTTTACCCCACTCCAGTTGTCTGTGTTCACCACCTTTTACATTGGTAGCAGAGCGTAGTTTGGTGGCGATTTTTATTTTTTCTTGCCTATTTTTGTGGAAAATTTCTTTGGTAAACAAAATGTGTTTGAACTTACCTCGATCTGGTGGAGGTCTTGTTATGGGAATATGATAGTGACCTGAAGAAGTACACTGCAGTGGGATTTTTTTTCCAAACATGGTGACACTGTCATTCTCAAAAAGTACAACAGGGGCCCATTTTCTTTCATCTAAACTTGTGACTAATTCCCAAATTCGCATTTCCTTTTTCCAGGAATTGTATTTGTCCGTGTTTAACGTTGGTGGGGCAATGTATCTAGAAGCCATTGTTTTTTTTTTTACCTTTTTTTTTTTTTTTTTTTTTTTGCTCTGCTACCAATGGTGGTGAACACAGACAACTGGAGTGGGGTACACTCTTCACAAAAGGGGAGTTAGTTTTACCACCATAAACGGTGTACAGGGTACTTTCGAACGTAAGAGCACGAACTGTACGCACGTGTGTAATAAATCCTCTTTTACCCCACTCCAGTTGTCTGTGTTCACCACCTTTTACAGTAGCTGTTGGGGAAGCTAAATCAAAGGAAATTCCACAGGCGAGAAGTGTAAGAAAAGAAGCTGCTGGAGTAGAATTTGTGTTGTGAATTTATTGGTTTCCCAGCAAAAGGGTGGGACCTAGTTGCTAATCTTGTGGCTCAGTTAAATTTATATATAGGGGGCACCATTGAGCTAAGTTCATCAGAGCAGTAGCCTTGAAAGTATTTGTAGAACAGGGAGGCTACATTGTGCCGGTGAGAAAGTGGCTGTATCTGAGCTGTCAAGTCGGGATCTATCACATTACAGATTCTCCTGTAAGTAATTGGTTCTTATTGACAACTTTTTAAGATTAATAGAATTAAAAAAAAAATAAATAAAATAAAGACTTAGAAATCATAACTAGAAAAATAGGTAATTTTGAAATTCCATTTGTTCTGTTTACAAAGGAAATGAAAATAATTTGGCAATAGTTTCATGAGAGAATGAATAAGTGCAGTTGTTGTTTAATTTGTGTCCAATTTTTTAAAAGTCAATATGAACAATATAAAAATCAATACATCTACCAAAAAAAGTAAAAACACTTGTGGGCTGAAATTTCTCACCTGTTTAGTAGTGTTATCAGTTGCTTACTTTATGTAATCTTTGAAAGTTCTCAAATCAACAGAAATTTTTTCACAAGTTCCATCACCCCATTTGCCATTTTACAAAAAAAAAAATTTCTTTCATTCTAGAGAAAATAAAAAGGAAGAAATTATTTTTTCCTTTCTCTCTCTCTCTCTTTTTTTTCTTTTTTTTTTCTTCTCTTTGCTCTCAAAAAAAAAATGCATCATGCAAAAGGTTGCAATCTTGGGAGTAAAAATAAAAAATCTCCATAAAATACACAAGTTCACACTCACTGACTCAGCATATTTTTTTCTTTCTTATTTAACAAGCAGGGTGACCTAATGCTGCCTGGGTCACAATCCCTCTCATCTTTTTCTTAAGAGACTTCTTGACTTTTTTAACTTTCAGCCAGCATTTTGAAAAATGCTTAAATTTGAACAATGCCAATATGGGGTGAGATCAGAGAATCTCAGTTTACTAAGGTTCACCCAGCCATAGATTTTCATTTTCTCATTTATTGTTTGTTAAAATTGCAATTACAAGAATAAACTAGCTAACATTTTACATGGTTTATTTCATGATTGTAAGAAAGATTGGTATGTTTTTTCTTCCTTTTTTCTTTCTTCCTTTACCCCCTTTCCCCCCTTTTTATTCTTCTTATTCAACATGAACAATATCAGATCAATATGTATACAAAGAACACATCTGGGATGATATTTCTCAACTCTTTGTGGGAGGGCTGGCCTTTTATATAAATATTTTCATGGTAATTGTTTTGATGAACTTTAATCCATGGTACCTAGACTTTATGAATTTAAGTGAAATACTGGATTAACTATAGTCATCCGCAGACAGATATGTTTCGCTGTATTACAGCTTAGACTCCATTCGCTTCCTAACCCAAGATTGAAACTCGACTGAAGCGGCGTCAGTCGGCAATTCTACCCCTAGGCCATGAGCGATGGCACTTAACTGACTGACTGGATTAACAGCAAGCTCTCATCCTTTAACAGTTGAAATGGCAAGCAGTAACTGTAAGTCCTGTGCTAAACGTTTCTCTCACTTGTGAAACTCTTTTCAGCTTCTTACTTTCCAGTCAACTTTGTGTCGTGTGTGTGTGGGGGGGGGGAAGAATTTACCTCATGGACATCTATGCATAAAAGAATCTCGTTGAGAAGTCATTTTTATGCAGACAAAGTACCGCAAATTCACGGCTACCACGAGATTTGAGGAGGTATAAATATGGCTGCTAAGTAGAACTCGGGAGTGTGTTTCTCGTGTGTTAGACTACTTACCCACACTCTCTTTGGAAAGAACTCTTGCTGCGTTTTTCAAGTTTGAGATAATTAATGAACACTTGTGGAGAAATATTTTGCATTCTCAAGTTCAAGATTACTCAACTACACTTTGATCTTCAAAAATTTCAATGCAATGTTAACTGTCTTTTTTAAATCCTGTTCTCACCTTAATATTTTTGTCAACTTCTGTAACACTCAATAACCCCCTTGTATCTTAGTGGCTTTACTGCCTTGCTTGGGGTGAAAAGATTAAAAATGAAAAAAAACAAAACAAATGTTCAATACTGTATTAACTGTTTATATTAGCCACTACAGACTTAATGTCGGTAACTACGGACAGTTAACATTATCAAACTGATGTTTCTCTGCTTTTATCTGTTAATATGAGGTATGAGTGTATTTATAAAAACCTGGAAGTTTCTTTTTTTTCTTTTTCTTCTTTTTTTCTTTTTTTTTTTCCAGCCATGTGTCTACAGTTACTCAAGTGTTATTAGAATCTTAGTCGCATTGATATTGATGTTTTTAGTCTGTTTCTAAGATACTGTTTTCTGTGTCAGTATAGTATTAAGAGATGGGTTGCTAGCTACTTTTCACAAAATTAAAAATTCATGGTACTGTTTTTGATAATATTCAGTGAAGTTTTCTTATCTTTTCTTAGAGTTCCTGGGAATGACGGTAAACTGCATCCAGCAGCAAGGCCTCTGATTGGGAGGTTGTGAGGAACATGAAACCACCTCTTAATTGCTGTTGTTCTCAGGTCCACCCTGGCCCGGAGTGGTAGCCAAACTGGGGTCAAAACACTATGAAAGTATATAAATAGACTTTTATAGAAATATATATATATAAAGAATTTTATAGAAATATATATATATATATATGTATATATATATGTAAATAGGCTCTTATAGAAATGTGTAAATAGGCTTTTATCGAAAATTATACATTTTTGAATAAAAAGTATTCTCAGTAACATCTTTGAATACAAAACTAGAAGGCGTTTTCAGTTTTATAAAATAAAAAAGAATAAATACAAAAAATTTTCATTAAAATCTAAGTAAATCAACCTTCTCACTATAACTGAACATTAAAAAAAAATACCTTAAAGCCCCACCTTTTTGGCATTAAATAACCCACAGAGGTTGATATGCCGTTAAACAAAACTCAAACTTTTCTTAGATATTATGGCAGAAGAAACTTGGATTGATATGAAGGTGAACAAGGACAAAAAAAATTGCCTTCCAAAAGCTAAGCAAAGTATTAAACAGGAACATTTAATTAGAAACAAAATTTTAAACTTATGTAAAATCAGTCCTTCTGTACAGCAGTGAATACACAAGTCCCCTCCCAGATGAAAAAGAAACGAAGCATCAGAAATGTGATTCTGTAGAACCACATTGGATTACATTCCTGGGTATAACAATAAATTACGTCCAGCAGCAAGGTCCCTGATTGAGAGACTGGAGGTTTACAGGTCTACCCTGAGCCAAGGTGCTAACACCTATCAGAGTCCCAGCTATGGGCAAATAGTTAATCCCCAAGCTGGAGTCATTTCAGAGAAAAGTTTGGTAGGGTATGAGTCTTTAATTTGGGATGGCAACTTATCTAAGAGAAAGAAATCTGATATATAAAAACCTTTAGACCTACTCTGTGCAGAATAGGGTAGGCTGAACTCTAACCTTGGTAGGTAATCTTTTTAGAGATAGTGTCTTGGTAAAAGCACTGAGTTTCCAGTTTCCTAAACTGGTTGGTGTTAGTAAGGGCATGCAGCTGTAAAACTTGCTCCAATATTTCATGATGGTTCAATTACAGAGTCATCAAGAAAACCCTATACGAGCATGGGAACTGATGTTAAACAATGATGATGATATGACATTGAATGCTAAAAAATATCATTAACTGAACATGTGAATAACGAGCATGTCTTAGGAAAAATGGAAACAAGAAGGGCACTTAGACTTAAGAGGTACTTGGAATTTCTAGGATGCATAATGAAGAAAGAGAGCTTGAAGAATTTGACACTCACAGGGTATATTGAAGACTAGAGGGACAGAGAGTAACCTGCCTAACGAGCTTGTGTAAATGGAAAGCGGTAAAGAGAATAGGAGGGATAGTAAATAGACAAAAATTGCTGTGAGCTACAAGGGATGGGAAGCGAAGATCAACCCACCTAATGAGCTTGTCTAAATGGATGGCATAGCAAGGATTAGGAGAGATAAAAAGGGTGCAAATATTGCTTAGAGTTAGAGAGGATGGGAAGTTCTGGAAAGCTATGATCAGCTCACACCCTGAAGAGATTCGGAGAGCAACCTACCTAATGAGTTTGAGTAAATGGGTGGTAGAACAGGGACTGTGAAAAGACAAACCTAAGAGCTACAAAGGGGAGGAAGTATTGGAGAGCCATGATCAACCTACTTAATGAGCTTGTCTAGACTGGCGACAATTCTACTCCAGCAGCTTCTTTTCTCACACTTCCCGCCTGTGGAACTCTCTTCCATATACTTGCTTTTCTGACGGCTACAACCTCCAGGAATTTAAATGCAAAGTCAGTTCCCATCTCTTATCCACCTAACTCGAGCTCTTTCTACATAAGCTCTTGTATCTTGTTCTTTTTCTTTCTCTCTCTCCCTTTGCAACTGTCTTCACTCTTGTGTTCACATGCTTCTCTTGGCCTTTCTCTTTCGCCCCCCTGTGTTCACATGCTTCTCTTGGCCTTTCTCTTTCGCCCCCCTGTGTTCACATGCTTCTCTTGGCCTTTCTCTTTCGCCCCCTGTGTTCACATGCTTCTCTTGGCCTTTCTCTTTCGCCCCCCTGTGTTCACATGCTTCTCTTGGCCTTTCTCTTTCGCCCCCCTGTGTTCACATGCTTCTCTTGGCCTTTCTCTTTCGCCCCCCTGTGTTCACATGCTTCTCTTGGCCTTTCTCTTTCGCCCCCCTGTGTTCACATGCTTCTCTTGGCCTTTCTCTTTCGCCCCCCTGTGTTCACATGCTTCTCTTGGCCTTTCTCTTTCGCCCCCCTGTGTTCACATGCTTCTCTTGGCCTTTCTCTTTCGCCCCCCTGTGTTCACATGCTTCTCTTGGCCTTTCTCTTTCGCCCCCCTGTGTTCACATGCTTCTCTTGGCCTTTCTCTTTCGCCCCCCTGTGTTCACATGCTTCTCTTGGCCTTTCTCTTTCGCCCCCCTGTGTTCACATGCTTCTCTTGGCCTTTCTCTTTCGCCCCCCTGTGTTCACATGCTTCTCTTGGCCTTTCTCTTTCGCCCCCCTGTGTTCACATGCTTCTCTTGGCCTTTCTCTTTCGCCCCCCTGTGTTCACATGCTTCTCTTGGCCTTTCTCTTTCGCCCCCCTGTGTTCACATGCTTCTCTTGGCCTTTCTCTTTCGCCCCCCTGTGTTCACATGCTTCTCTTGGCCTTTCTCTTTCGCCCCCCTGTGTTCACATGCTTCTCTTGGCCTTTCTCTTTCGCCCCCCTGTGTTCACATGCTTCTCTTGGCCTTTCTCTTTCGCCCCCCTGTGTTCACATGCTTCTCTTGGCCTTTCTCTTTCGCCCCCTGTGTTCACATGCTTCTCTTGGCCTTTCTCTTTCGCCCCCCTGTAACTGGTTTGTCTTTGAGTTTTGTTTAATGGCATGTCAACTTTTATGGGTTATTTAATGCTAAAAAGGTGGGGTTTTAAGGTATTTCAATGTGAGAATGTTGATTTAGTCAAATTTTGATAATTTTTTTTTTCATTCTTTTTTATTTTAGAAAACTGAAAAATGTCTTCTAGTTTTGTACTCAAAAATGTTTTGCTGAGAACAATTTTTTCTTCAAAAATGTACATTTTTCTATAAAAGTTTATTTTTATGTATATATTTCTATAAAAGTGTATTTTTATACTTTCATACTGTTTGGACCCCAGTTTGGGGTTAACTATTTGCTCATAGCTGGTAGCCTAACACTCTGGGTCAGGGTGGACCTGGGAACAACAGCAATTGAGAGGTGGTTCCATGTTCCTCACAACCTCCCAATCAGAGGCCTTGCTGCCAGATGCAGTTTATCGTCATGCCCAAGACAAAATTTCTATCACTTGTAGATGTAAGCAACATTTATCTCAGTTTACACAGACTTGTTACGTTGGTTACTCAGTTTACCTCTATCTGCTCCTGTATTCTAGATGTTGTGAGTGTTAAATTTTCCTGTTCTTTTCTCTTTGTGTTCCAGAAATTTCAACACTCTTGATTATAGCATAATTCCTGTTAATAGGTTTGGTAAAGTCAGCAAAATTAAATGAGTTGTTTTCTTGCGGAAACTGTCAGAAAGTATACCACAGTGTACCCACTGCAACCAATTCCGTGCCGTCAAGCATGTCTTGATAGAATACAAGAAAAAAAAATGTATTAATTATTAATAGAAATAGGTGTTGGTACTCCAGATGATTCAAGTGTTGAGTTGGAAGAGAATTTCCAGGCAAAGCATTCAACCTTGTCTGGTGTAGATGTGACGACTTTGAATTGATTGAATAGAGGAAGAATTGAGGATTTGCTCTTTCTTTTTTCTTTTTTTTTTTTTTTTAATCATGTCACCCCAAGCAAGGCATTCCACTGCCACTATAGCGCAGGGGGTTACACAGGGCGATAGACGAGTTAGGATGTACATAGGGGGACGAGTTGGAGAGAATGGGAGGGTTAGTGTGTTAGGTGTCTATTGCCCTTACATTTAAACTCCTGGAGGTTATAACCATTGGGGAAGCAAGCATGCGGAAGGGAATTCCACAGGCGGGAAGTGCGAGAAAAGAAGCTGTTGTAGTAGAAATTAGGGTTACATTTCATCGGTTTCACTGTAAAAGGGTGGGACCTAGTTGCCAATCTAGTATCTCGTGCAAACTCACACCTAGGGGGCACCAGTGATTTTAAGTTCATCAGAGCAGAAGCCATGATAGTATTTATAGAAGAGGCACAGGGAAGCCACGTCACGCTGGTGAGAGAGTGACTGCAGGTGGTCAGCTAAGTCGGTATCAATCACATTATAGATTCTTCGCTGTATTTTGTCAAGAAGCCCAAGGAGAATAGCAGGGGCACCCGGCCAGATGTGGCAACAGTATTCAAAACACGGGCAGATGGTAGATTTCTATATGTGCAGGATAGATTCAGACAGAATTTCTGGGCCCTGCACAGAGAACCGACTTTCATAGCAGTGGATTTAGCAATGGATTCAACGTAGTCATTCCACTTGAGGGCCAAGCATGCGTAGTGTTTTACTCTCTGGGAGGCATGCCTGTTCCATTGTTCAGCATGCTCTCGCAGAACCACCAATAATCTCTAGAACTGAACTTGCAAGATGCTATATGTTTCTTCATTCTATCAGCAAACAATAACAGTTTCATTTAGGACACGCTTGCATTCATTACGACCAGAGACAAAGAGACGTCTGCTGTAATCAGAAGTGTCACTCTGGTAGGTGATTCCCCGTTGGCTATTACAGGTGAGCATGCAGGTGAGAATCAAGTGGATGAACAACATTTAATGGAGTTTCTTTGCTGGAAAGAAAGAGGAGGAGACTTCAGAGATGTATTTATGAACAGGAAAATTAAAAACTTTGTTCTAAGGAACGTCACAAAGATTATAGGAGTTCTAATCCACACATTGATGATAAAGACTTTCTGTTGGTAGGAGGTTCTTGGCTCTTAGGGGAGTGGAAAGAGATTTTTACAGACACCTCTGCATGATCAGAATTGCCAAGAAGGCAGAGTAGCATGGCACAACATGCTTTCAGGACCGAAGTAAAGAAGATATCTAAAAGAGAAGTGTGTTCTTTAGGGTCACTGGGGAAATGCATAGAGGAGTCTACTACTTGTGTGAGAGATTGAGTGATTAAATTCAGGATTTGGATGCCAGCAAGGTCAGTGACTGAATGTTTAAGACACTTGGAATGACAGGCATTAAAGTCACGGAACACATATTTGCAGCTGGGTGTAGGGTGATGGCCTTGTCTGTATTATCAGAAATAGTATCTAGCATGCGACAGTCATGAGAGGAGGGGAAACGGGAGAGAAAGAAAAGATAGCTGACTGAGTTTAGAAGAGTGAGAGGGGAGACACATGTAAAAATGGCCCAGAGATTCAAGAGTTTCCAAGCCAGTGGGAGATGTTTGTGGACATAAACTCCCAGGTCATGCATGGGGACACTAGAGCTCATTCTAAAGAAAGGAAGATTGGTAGAAATCGAGAAATCGGAAGGGTTTGCAGTTATTAGTTTCACAAAAATCTAGGATGTCCAAGGACTTCTCAAAGATTTTTCACACTGCTAAAGTTGGTATAGATACCATGAATTTTGAATAAAAGAAATGTTAAGGAGTTAAGGGTTTTTTTGGTTTTTTTTTTTTGTTTTGTTTTTTTTTTCTTTTTCTTTTTTTTTTCTTTTGTTTCATCTGTGGTTTCTTATAGTCATGGTGTGATATATTGGTAAGGAAAAAGTATAGGGTGGTATCAGCAGTTGGTTGTCAAATGTAGCATGTGCTGGAAGGGTATTTGGTCAACAAAACCCGATTTTAGCATGTGCAGTTCTATTTGTTGGTCACCAGTAAATGAGTTTTTTTTTTGTTTTGTTTTTTTTTTCCTTCCCCTCTATTTTCTATTGATCGGATGAGTTGATTGATAGACTGACAACAAGCTTTGTCTACCAAGAAAGAAATCAATTTATTTAATCTGTGTCTGACTGCTTCTAGTTGCAAGGCATCATTATTTTTTGGTCAATCCATTTTTTTTATGATGAAACCATTTTTTTTAACATTGTATTTTCATAACTACATGTGAAGTTTTCCTCCCTTAAAACAAAATGGATTAGTGTTTGTTTTAACTAAATAAAAGATACTATTTAATGAATTGGATTGCTTTAAAAAAAAATTATGGTGAGATTTAATGATAAACATTTTTGAAGCATTCAGTGAAGTTACCCATTTTTTCAATGTCTTGCAAGATCAGTATGACAGATAATTGAGTGATGAAATAAGAAAAACTATTTGTCAACCTGTTTTGTCCTTCAAAAGAATTTCTTCAGACTAATGTTTTCACTAATATATATATATATATATATATATATATATATATGTGTGTGTGTCCAGTCCATAAACGGTGAGGATAATCCAACAACATTAACTTAATATAATATTAAGTGTTATATCTATATAGAGAAATCAATGGATGTTATCCAGAGCAAATTATATTTATAAAGGAAAACTCAACATGTCATTTCATGTGGTTCTAAAGCTAATCTATGTGGTTCTATGAGCTAATTAGCTCATTTCATCAGACCTTACAATATAACTTCCATTTGGTACAAAAAATTTTGCCAGAATAATCCGGATTTTGTACCAAAATTTTTTGTACCAAATGGAAGTTATATTGTAAGGTCTGATGAAATGAGCTAATTAGCTCATAGAAATGAACTATAGTTTATAACTACTTGAAATGATGTGTTGAGTTTTTCTTTTTATATATATATATATATATATATATAATGAGGTGAAAAAACAGGTAGATTAAAACACACTGTTCATGCATTTACTTTTATAAAGAGTGCTCAATACAAAGTAGAGCTTAATATCGTCATTTTGTTATTACAATGGTTTAGTATCATATCACTACACAAAAATTTTTGTATTGTTCTGAAACAATACTGTTCTTCAGGTTATTTTTTTTTTTAAATGTTTTTTATTTTTTTTTAAATCTATCACTTGAAGAAGAACAGTATTGTTCTTGAAACATGAAAAAAATCTTTGCATAGTGATGCTTTTATAAACCATTGTAACAACTAAATTGCTATATAATTATAAATTAAAAATACATTGCGACACGGAAATTTCTGTTTTAAGATTTTTATCTCATCATCAGGCAATGTTAGTTGTGATAATAATTTTCATTTAAAAAAATTTACCTGGATATATGATCAACGGAAATGCCAAAGATGAAAAAATAACTTTCAATTTTTAAATTTCATGTATCTAGTGTACCAAACAGCACTATCTATGCTTTGACGATCAAAATAGTAAAATGTAACCCCTACTTCTATTCTAGAAGTTTTTTTTTTCTTTGTACTTCCTGCTTGTGGAACTCCTTTTCTTGTCAGCTGTAATCTCCAAAAGGTTAAATGCAATGTCAATTGCCATCTCTTACTTCCCTAAGTCCCATCCATCTCCCATCTTCTATTTGGCACTAGCAGATTTTTTCTTTCTCTCTCTCTCTCTCTCTCTCTCTCTCTCTCTCTCTCTGCACACTAGAGGCAGTCTTGCCTTGCTTGAGATGAAATGATTTTATTTATCTCTCTCTCTCTCTCTCTAAAAAGTCTGCCTTCTTCTACCAAACACCCATAGCCCAGAGGTAGAATCGCCAATTGATGCCGATTCAAACGAGTTTCATTCCTGGGTTAAAAAGCAATCGGAGTCTAACCGTACTGATGGGCTGTGATACAGCGAAACGGATCTGTCTGTGGATGACTATATATATATATATATATATATATATATTTTTTTTTTTTTTTTTTTTTTTTTTTTTTTTTTTTTTAAAAATATAAAACTTTAATCCAAAAGGAAAAGCAGGAAAGTAAATCCCAAAGAACCAATCCTAATTAATATTAATTACATTAATATTAAAAAATGATCAAGGTGGAGGGCTCAATGTAACTAATATTTAAATTACAGAGCCAATTATAAAATAAAATAAATTTCGATGTTCAAATCAGTTGTATGACCATTTCTACATGAAATCCTTAAGATAAATTTCACATATCCTCAGCAACTTTTTGTTTCAAAATCATATTTGAAATAAAATGTTGCCGAGGATACGTGAAATTTCTCTTAAGGATTTCATGTAGAAATGGCCATACAACTGATTTGAACATCAAAATTTATTTTTATATATATATATATATATATATATATATATATATATATATACACACACATTCAGCTTTCTATTATCTTTTTTTTATAAATGTCACTCATTGTACTGCTATGAATGATCTATTTCACTTTGAAACTTTTATTGGGTCTGCCTCCTCCTCCTTCTATATGTAGAATCAAAAATATGATAGTCACCCTTGCAAGAAAGTCACCAACTAGTGTCTAGTTGGCAGACAGGGAGATCAGGTTTTAACTGAATACACACCCTGTACTTCATGCCGGAATGATGGATATTTAATGATCACAGTATCCACACCAAAGTCAGCATCCAATCAGAACCTGGAAAATAGACTTGCCCGTATAGCTGAATAGAACACACAAATCTGTTATATAATATGTGCCCTGTTCTTTCAGGACATAGGTGATCATGGCTTTCCACATCTCCCTATCTCTGGTGGCTCTAAGCACGCTTTCTCCTGTTACACCACCCAAACACCGCTCTGTCATCCACTAGCTCAAGCCCATATATCTGGAATATAAATGTATAGAAACTAGCATGGCCACAAAATGATGGATCAATTTATATATTAATTATAATATAAATTTGATCCCCCACTTTATATCCACATTATAATTTCTTATAAACAGTTGGCATATATTCTTCTTCCATGTGCCCTGTCCTTTCAAGATGTAGGCGATCATGGCTTTCCATTTCTCCCTATCCCTGGTGGCTCTTAGCATGCTTCTCCTGTTACACCACGCAACCCCCGTTCTGTCTTCCATCTGCTCAGGCACTTCCAATATGTTATCTGCTGCTTTCCTCTGTCTCTTTTCCCCTCAATCTGGCATGTCAGTATCAGGTTCTCCAAGCCTGCTTTTCTCATTGCATGTTCCCAGGAAATTCAGTTGTCTCTTCCTAATGCTCACTATGAATTTTCTTTACATTGCCATTCTTTCCAATACCTCATCATTGCTCGCATGATATTGGCAGCATCTTTCTGTAGAGCCACATTTCTGCTGCTTCAAGTTTTTCCTTCATTTTCTATGATATTGTCTAACATTCACTGCCGTATTGAAGAACTGACATGACATAGCAATCCAGTACTCTCTTCTTTGTTTCTAGTGACAGTTTCCTGTGTCTTAATACTTTACTGAGCTTCTGGAATGTGTCCTTCGCCATGCCAATTCACCTTTGGATCTCTGTGTCGCACTTTCCATCTCCTGTTAAAACACTTCCTAGGTATTTAAATTTTTGCACCTGCTTGATTCTAGTATCCCCCACCTGTATTTGGCATTTTGGATTGCTCTTTCTGCTGATGACCATGCATTCAGTTTTACTGCAGTTTATTTCTAGTCATTTTTTTTTTTTTTTTTGTCACTCTTTTCAGCTACCTTCTGTAGGAGGTCTTGTTCCCTTTCTGTGTCTGCAATCAGCTCTGTATCATCTGCGTATCTTATGTTGTTCAAATTGTGGCCTCTGAGTACAAATCTTGGCATAACATCTAGGTACCTCAAAATATTCTCACTGTACAAGTTGAAAGTGTACATAATTAAATTTGGGGGTTTAACCTAAAAAATTTTTTACATGAGCAGACTAATATATTTACAAAGTGCTTTGCTTTTTATTTGAAGTCTGCTTAGAAAATTAATACCAAAATATTATAAGCATTTTAACAAAATTAAACTTTAGTTGCTGCTACTAATCACTAGAATTTCTTCTAGTCGTTATCCTCAAAGAATAAATACTGTGTAAAGTCCTGTTTTTAATCCCTTCTTCCTCCTCATTTGTTTCCATCTGATTCTAAGGATTTGTAACCTTGCTCTCTTGAGCATGCTGCTACATGTCTCCTCCTTTGAACAGTGCTTTCCTCCGTCTCCTCTTTCGTATTTCTGACAGCTGCTACCAGTTTTGATGCCTGGGATTATAAATAACTTGATTTCGTCTTAGGTGGCTCGAAATAAATCAAGTTTTGCTCAGATTGAGATTATGGATATAGCTTGATGATTAGAACGTTAAACTTTATGGCCAAAAGATTGGTTCTTCAGTTCCAGTTTTAGCCATGAGAATTTTGGCATTTGTCATTCTGCAAGATCCTTCCTTGCTTTTTTAGATTTGATATTACTTATTTAGAGGACTAGGCTACTTACAAGGACTGCTAGCTTGTTATAGAGTTGAAAGTGGGGCCGGTGTAAGGGTCCTATGCCCACTTTCAATTCTATGATACAAGAACACCCCGACTCTTTTGCACCTCAGTTTTCATAAGGTAGTCAATCAATCAGTTAAGTGCTTAAGTGCCATACGTGAAACACGCTTGGGCGATCATGTCTCGAAAGAGACATGACTGATTGGGCAGAAGATTATCCCGCAGTAGGTTGCCATTGCTTTTTGCGGTAGACTGGTTGCCAGCCAAGGCTATATGACCCAATCTGTCCTGTTATTTAACCCATAACTGGAAGGAAGAGACTGATTAATACCTTTCCCAAGGGTATTTGCGCGTAAGTGAATGCAATGAATTCAACTGGAATTCGAACTCGGACATAAGGTAGCATTCATATAAAATACAGATTTTATTGTAACCTAATTATGTACAAGAATGGATCATATGCAAGGGAACTCATGTGGCCCCCAATCTATGATACACAACACCCCACTCTACTACATCTCAATTTTCAAAATAAGGTAGTATTCATATAAAATACACATTTTATTGTAATCTAATTATCTACAATAATGAATCGTATGCAATACAGGTGAACAATTCAACTGGAAAAATTTAAAATATATATAAATATAAATTAGGGACAAATCATAATAGATGATTCCATCTTAAAGGAATCTGATTTTATACCAATTTTTAACATCAGCTTGAGATTTTTCTTATTGAAAAGTTCAATATTTTATACATTCAACATTATGGCTGAAAAATAGTGTATTCTATATAATGTATTTCCAAGACTTTGCCTGGACAAAAATTCACAGATTTAGACAAAAACTCCTGGACCTGCTTGAATCCATGA
Organism: Ascarosepion bandense; assembly: GCA_037127315.1. NCBI lineage: Eukaryota > Metazoa > Mollusca > Cephalopoda > Sepiida > Sepiidae > Ascarosepion > Ascarosepion bandense. The sequence continues at coordinate 2,686,303 of JBBBDQ010001383.1, read as the reverse complement.
AAAAGTTTCATCTTTTAATAGACAGCTGTGCTTCAATTTAATTTTTAACCTTTATAAATGTAAGCAGAACAAAGCAAATAAGATAATGAGTCACCAAGCACTGCCCAGGCCCCTCCAATCATATGACTGTAATGTAATTATGTACAATAATGTATCATATGAAATACAGGTGAACAATTCAACTGGAAAAAATGAAAATAAAATACAAGTTAGAGATGTGTCGTAATAGATCGTTACATCTTAAATAAAATATCGCCATCTGAATGATTTATTATGATTATAACATCAAGTCAAAATTTTGTCAAATATTTGAATAATTTTAACACATTCAACATTATAGATAAAAAATATCAAGTTTTTTTTTTTAGTGCTTTTCTTTTTTCGTAGGGGAACTTAGCCTGAGCAAAATAAATTCACAGATTTGGACATTAAAAAAAGTTTCATCAAAATCCTCCAAATATTTTCATCCATTAATAGTCAGTTGTGCTTAATTTAATCTGTATCATATAAATATAGGTAGTAAAAAAAGCTAATGTTGTTAAAGCAGTGAGTATCACAAAGCATTGCCCAGGGACCCTAATTAGTCAGAAGGTTTAGAGGTAGTACACACCGGTCCTGGTTAGAAGCACTGGTAGCCTGGGTTATTTAATTTAAATTACAATTTAAATCAAATTTTTTTTTTTTTTTTTTTTTAATAAATTGCTGATTTAAATTGGTTTTATGTAATCTTTTAAAGCAAGATTTAAAAATAGAACAAATTTTTATTTTTACGTAATTTCACGAAAGAAGAAAAGTGTTAAACATATTGAATCAAATATTTATTAACTGAATTTTTTTTTATATATATAAAATAAAATTTTAACCATTTATCAAATTTTAAAATTCAACATGTGTGTTTGCATTCATAGATTTAAATAGAAGAATTTTGCTGCCTTTAACTGTACCAAGATGGTTTCACAGTTTGGAATTTACCAGTCCATAGGACAAGAAACAAAAAAAAAAAAAATTCAATATCAGAAGATGAGGCCACTGCTGACAGGAGTTGCTTAACCCCCTAAAGTATATCACTGCTCAACACACTTTCAGATTCCAAAGTTAAAAAACAACACAGGCAGGAAATGGAAAACTTAAAACCTAAGTTTTAAATAACACTAACTGGTAAGGTTATAAGTAAATTACTCATAAAAAGAAACAAAAAATTACAAGATTATTTATGCACATATCAATCATCCATAGCTGATGATTACCCTGTCAATCTGTTATTTTAAATGACTATCAAAATAAAATGATTGTATAACTTTACGAAAAAAAAAAAAAAGACTAAGTTGAATGCAGATGCAGGATTTGAATTTTTTTTTTTTTTTTTTTTGATCTAGCCAAATTCAGAGAGTTTTTTCTTTTTTTTCTTTTTCTTTTCTTTTCTCTTTTCTTTTCTCTTTTCTTTTCTTTTCTCTTTTCTTTTTCTTTCTTTTCTTTCTTTTCTTTCTTTCTTTTCTTTCTTTTCTCTTTTCTTTCTTTTCTTTCTTTTCTTTCTTTTCTTTTCTTTTCTTTCTTTTCTTTCTTTTCTTTCTTTTCTTTTCTTTCTTTCTTTCTTTTCTTTCTTTTCTTTTCTTTTCTTTCTTTCTTTTCTTTTCTTTCTTTCTTTTCTTTTCTTTTCTTTCTTTTGCATCCCACATTATGATAACAAAATCTGCCATGAATGGTGAAACGTAAGAGTCTAGATGTAATTAAAGCACTTTCTAGACATTTTCATATTAGTGAATTATTTTCTCTTTTAATTATCCACATTAAGAAGCAGTTCATAATTTTTACAACTGTCAGAAAAAATTCTGGATTCATAACTGTTCAATTATGTGTTGAACTTTCTTTTCTATATATCATATTGCTCTGAATAATATCTATTGAGCTCTCTATTTTTATCAATTTAATATTAATTTTTTTTTTATTATCCTCTCTGTTTTTATGGTTTTTTTCATTATTTCTTTATAATCAGAAGAAGCAGTTTGTAATTTTTACAACTGCCGAAATAAATTCTGGATTTATAACTAACTGTTCAATCATGTGTTGAATTTTCTTCCCTCTATATTCAATATTGCCCTGGATAATATCCATTGAGCTATATTTTGTTGAATATTGCCGTTGAGGAAGACTTTTTCAGCATTCTCACATTTTTTGTTTTCCTGGAAATAAAGGATATAAAAAATTTTTTCATAATTATCATCCCAAGCGCTTTTGGCCACTTCTCCAGTCAAAGGTGTAATATCTCTGCTGTTATTTTGACTGTAACATAGTAATTTATCTTGTATTTCTGAAAAAAAGACCATTTGTTCTAAGGTCACACATGCTGTGCTCAACTAGAAACTGGGTGAGCATCTTTCTATTTTAAAAAAACTTTCAACCTCTCTCATATATATATATATATATATATATAGTGAGAGTTAAAGATATTGCCTAAAATTTTATATCACTATAATTCTCATGACAATTTGAAAAATTTTCTTCATGAAATATTGAAAAGAAGAATAGAAAGGAAAACACATTTCCTTAAGTCTACAGACTAAATTCCCACTATTTCTTTTTTTGGTGGGTGTGGCATCTATTTAAACATGTATTCAAAAAAATCAATTTCGAGTAATAAAAAATACAATACATTTAATTTATATTTACGTAGAGAAACATCAAATTGGTAACCTTAATAATAAAAGAAATAATTTATTTTATACAATGAATATTCCCTTTGTTATAACAATCTTCTTTGTTAATGCACTTAATCCACTAGTGATTATGAATCACATTTGTCAAAATTTCAGATAAAAATTAAGCTAATAACTTTGTTAGGCAATGGACTTGTTGACCTGATTTTATACAATATTGCTCTGACTGCTAAGCACTCTGTTCAAAACAAGAAGTCTTTTCAAAAATAAATCTGATCTTTGGGAAGTGTTTTATTCTCCCCTTCTCTGTATCTGTTAGTATCATAAATTCTGGATTGTTTTTAGTTTTTACATTTTTAGATTGTTTACCCACCAAGCAAGATGATAATGTCACTAAGATGCCTTTTATTTAAAAACTGGAGAGGAGTGGGAAATGGATGATAGGCATTTTTTTTTATTTTATTGGGTTGGCCAAAAAATTTTTAGGGTTATTAAGTTGAAAATTTACTTAACCAAACAAACCTAATATTTTTCATTTAGTTTTTTTTTATATTTTTTTCCATTTAACCCTCATGTCCTTTTCTTTTAATCTTAGGTTTTATGAAAAACCTTGCAGGTGAATAAATGAAAAAAATATTTTTATTTTTAAAATCGTTCACAAGATTTTTTCTGTCCTTTAATTTTCATCTGCATGTGACAGTGCAATCATTTTTGTAAGTGTAGCACTCAGGCAGTAACCTGCAGCTGGATGCAGATGGATTTTCCAGATGACTTGGCCTGTTGTGTGCAACTAGAAAAACCTGTTTCTTTGTTGACTAAAAGGAACAAATAAATACGAGATGTGATAGGTAAATTGTTGCCATTTTGTATTTTGAATTTTGCGCATTTTTTTTTTTCAACTGCACAGTATAGTAGGGTCAGTTGGGCACTGTATGTGAGAAAGAAATCCCATTATGCAATTTGCTAAGCCAGAAATTTGGAAATGACATGCTGTCCAGCTTGGCATTCAAGCTGGAAACTCCAATACAAATCTTTGGAGTGAGTTTCAGTTTAAAACTGTGTAAAAGATTTGGAAAGTGTTGAATAATATATGCAGTCAACATGACAGGGTTTGGAGTGATCACAATGTGATGCCTCCATTCATCTTCCCACTGGGCTTCAGACTCAACCTCAGAGGCCTGCATCAAGTGCCTCAAGAAGGTAATACTACTCTTGGTCAATAGGGTGGCTGCAGGAAACCCTTATATCTCCCAACAGGATTCTGTGCCATGCCATACAGATAAAACCCATTCATGGCTCCCAGACAATTTCTGACCTGACCCTTTACATCTTGCTATTTAACACTGCGGTCTCCTTAATTAATATGCATAAGGTCCAGTTGAGTGGGAGATAAACAAAACTCCTTGCAATAGCGAAGATGAACTGAAGGAAAGGATTATGGCAACATTCACTAACTTAAATGAGGAGATTGTTCAAAAGAGTTGCAGGAAATTTCGAAGTCATCTGGAGGCTATGGTTGAAGTCAATGGGGGTTTTACTGAAGTAATGTGCTCTTTAGTATTTGAAGATATTTCTGTGCAATTTTGGTAAATATATCTGTTAAATCAAAATGTCAGTTATTTTCATTCTTGCGTCATTCAGAAGGCACTTAATACACCCCACCCTGTATTTGAATAATGACTTACCAAAATTGTAAAAATAGAATTTTTATTGAGTGTTGAAAATTTTTTATTTATTTATTTTTTTTTTTAGTTTATATTCTCTTTCCTTAATTTTTACTTATCTTTTCTTCTTGACTACTTTTCCCTCCAGATACATTTTTATTTCTAAAAAAAACTTTTTTTCTTTTTTATTTACTAACTAGCAGTATAGCCCGGCATTGCTCAGGTGTAATGAAAGCTTTAAAACTAATCCATGGTCCTGGAGCTCGGGCTCTTTGAACGTTGGCACGAAAAACTAAAAAGCAATAGTTGTTTCCAGTTAAAGCGAAACTGTAGACTGAAAGAAAAATGAATGGATGTAAGTCAAATTTTGATTTCCTGGTATCGATATCAAACAAGTGTTTTTCGTCGTAAACTGAATTTTGAAGTCTTCTGAGTAAATGGTATCATGGCTGAGACTAAGAACTACAATTATACCTACTTAGAGCCAAACCGAAGCAAAAACTAAAATAAAAGGGCAGAAAAAATACTGACGGGTAGATAAACACACACACACAAACATCCTGCCTTTTTTATATATATATATATATATATATATATATATATATATATATAATCGATTTTCTGCACTTTTGTAAAAACTACAAGCTTGAAACTTCTGAATATCATTTCTTATGTCTTTGTCTACGAGTTAATCAAATTTGATTAAAATCGGACCACTCCTTCTATAACCCGATTTTTTTTCGATTATCAATTTTTGATATTTATCGGGGGTACCTTGACAAGTAACCTAGCTAAGAACACTCGCAGACGCTTATAGTACAATTGTGTAAATTTTCAAGAAAATTGGTTCAGCCGTTTCGAAGTCTATAGGTAACACACACACACAAAGTTCCATTTATAAGTTTAGATTAGATTAGGTTCATTCATTTTATTTGAAACTTTTCGTGTTTTTTACTTTTTCTTTTGTTTTTCTTCTACTTCTTTTCTTCGGTTGATTCTTTTTTTCCTCTCTTTTTTCATGAGCATTTTTATGATCCTTTTTTTTTCTTTTTTTTATATATATTTTCTGTTTGCATCATGAAATTTTTCCCTCTATACTTTATCCAAATAGAAATGTAGTTTTTAATATTTTACCTGAATTATCTCTGATTTTCTTACAAATTATTTTATTTGATTCTCACATCTTTTCTGTGCTTTTTATTTTGTGTTACATCAGGTGCTTTGTTGACTACTACTTTCTCTCCCACTGTACATATTGTTTCTCTTTCTTCTCCCATCTCTCTCTGTATGTGTTGCTTCTCTTTTTCCTCCTCTGTAACTCTTGTTTCCCTTTTTCTATTCCTTTCTCTCTTCCTCTGTACACATATGGATTCTCTTTCTCTTCCCCCTGCACGTCCTGCTTTTCTCCTCCTCTCTGCGTGCGTCCTGCTTTTCTCCTTCTCTCTGCGTGCGTCCTGCTTTTCTCCTTCTCTCTGCGTGCGTCCTGCTTTTCTCCTTCTCTCTGCGTGCGTCCTGCTTTTCTCCTTCTCTCTGCGTGCGTCCTGCTTTTCTCCTTCTCTCTGCGTGCGTCCTGCTTTTCTCCTTCTCTCTGCGCGCGTCCTGCTTTTCTCCTTCTCTCTGCGCGCGTCCTGCTTTTCTCCTTCTCTCTCTGCGCGCGTCCTGCTTTTCTCCTTCTCTCTCTGCGCGCGTCCTGCTTTTCTCCTTCTCTCTCTGCGCGTGTCCTGCTTTTCTCCTTCTCTCTCTGCGCGTGTCCTGCTTTTCTCCTTCTCTCTCTGCGCGTGTCCTGCTTTCCCCCCTCTCTCTGCGCGTCCTGCTTTCCCCCCTCTCTCTGCGCGTCCTGCTTTCCCCCCTCTCTCTGCGCGTCCTGCTTTCCCCCTCTCTCTGCGCGTCCTGCTTTCCCCCCTCTCTCTGCGCGTGTCCTGCTTTCCCCCTCTCTCTGCGCGTGTCCTGCTTCCCCCCTCTCTGTGCGCGTCCTGCTTCCCCCCTGTGCGCGTCCTGCTTCCCCCCTCTCTGTGCGCGTCCTGCTTCCCCCCTCTCTGTGCGCGTCCTGCTTTCCCCCCCCTCTCTCTCTCTCTGCGCGTCCTGCTTTTCTCCCTCTCTCTCTCTGCGCGTCCTGCTTTTCTCCCTCTCCCCCCTCTCTCTCTGTGTACAGGTGGTGGTGGGATTCTCTATCTTGTGTTTCTGTTTAAAGTTCCTTGTACCTGCCTGGTGTAAAGAAGTTCGATCATTTGCCAATATACATATGTGGATGTACCTTATGTATTTTGAGCCTAATGTCCGAGGAAAGCATTCCTGTTTAATCTCCCCACCTTCTTTTCTTTCTAATAGCTAACCCCCTCCCCTGCACCTTATAGCAGAGGTAGTAGGAGCAGTTGAATGACAATGAGGAAATATTTCTGCCAACATCTCTATGGGTGACCTTATCTTGTTACATCTAATGGGTGAGTTTCATTTATTTCAACAATGCCAGCAAAAATTAGAAAACCTACTGCATACCAAATCTAAGTGTAGTTATTCCATGATGCTTTATACATTAAATAGCTGTTCATGTGAGTAGGATTTGTTTAAGTGAAGATATGAAAACTGTCGCTCACTTTAATGATTTCGTATAGATGTAAAGACTTGGTTATAAGTACAACGTAAATTAGAATGCAAATTACGTGTGCATTACCGCTTCCAAAAATTCTCTGAATATGAAAAAGGAAAATTATGTACAATCTTCCTACCCAGGCCAAGAATAGAATTAGCAACTTCTGTGCCACAAAATTCCTTAACCAATGTTTTAATGGTTGAATTCCTTGTACTACTCCAGACATTAAAAAATTATTATACTATTATGTTCAATCTCTGTAGGATTCGGTCCTGGGCATGACGGTAAACTGCATCCGGCAGCAAGGCCTCTGATTGGGAGGTTGTGAGGAGCATGGCACCACCTCTTGATATATATTTTTCTGTCTTACGGCTATATCACGTTGAATACACCAGTTCTCGCTCGATCACCGAAGTTAAGCAACATTGAGCCTGGTCAGTGCTTAGATGGATGACCGCTTGGGAATACCAAGTGCTGTAAGTATTTAGTGACAGATGTGCGTTGTGGTGCAGATATCGGCGTGGAAAGAGAAATCGGTGAGCCGAGTTCGAATTCCAGTTGAATACTCTGCATTCACTTAAGCACTGGTACCCTTAGGAAAGGTATTAATCCGTCCCTTACCTCCAGTTATGGGTTAAATAACAAGGGTAGGACTTGGGGACCCTGCCCTTAAAAACAAATCCCAATGAATCTTGATACTCAAAAAGAAGTATTACTAGACACAAAATTTATATAAAAAAAAACAATAATTTGTTGAAAGAAACAAGTATTACCAGCAATAAATAAATAAAATTTAGTTGGCAATAAATGACCATCAGAGGTTGATATGCCATAAAAAAAAAAAAAATGTTCACTTATCTTATGCCCATTTTGAATCTCATAGATTATATTCAATTGTCAAGAGTCTTGATTACAAGCACATTGTATATAAACTTTTAGGAACTACATTAAATTTCCAAACGTGCAAATCCGATTATAGTTAAATTGGAATAATAAAATCTGTCATCTGATGATAATGGTATGCTAAACTTGACAACATTAGAATATACTGGGCACAGTCAGTGTTTAGTTGCAAACAACTTTATGGTGCTTCCCCAATGACCCTGCGGCTTGGAGATTGTAAAATGTCAGAGTTCAAGTAGACAAGTAAAGTATGAAGTGACAACGGAGAAATAAAATAATTGTCGAGAGTCATTGCTGTTTTGAAAATCCTGAAATGGATATGAGCTAAAAGTTGTGAAGTTGAAACAAATTTCATTATTACAGATATTTTTGCAATTTTTCTGTTAATATATTTTATATATATTTTTTTTTTTATTATGATTCTTCTCAAAACTAGGGTAAAAAAACGCTTGTCATAGCAATTGCCTTAAAAATGATTGTAGGATCTGAATGGCTGGCCAAGTAGTTAATTGTCTATTTTTCAAAAACAATCACAGTCTCAGGCAATAAATTTTACAATTCAATCTTTCTATTGTTAATACTTGGGCCATAGGATAACAAATATTACACAAATAACAGCCCAGTTCTGTTAAGGCTTCCATTAATTTCTGGCCATTGAATCTTTAAATTTTTTTATCTAAACTTATTTATAAATGGAACTTTGTCTCTGTGTGTGTGTCCGTTACCTATAGACTCCAAAACAGCTGAACCGATTTTCTTGAAAATTTACACTGTTGTACTATAAGCATCTGCAAGTGTTCTTAGCTAGATTTTGTGCCGAGGTACACCCAATAAATATCAATAATTGAAAAAATCTGGTTATAGAAGGAGTGGTTCAATTTTATTCAAATTTGATACACTCATAGACAGACACAAGAAACGATATTCAGAAGTTTCAAAGTTGCAGTTCTTATAATAGTACAGAAAATCGATTTTTATATCTATATAAGAGGCAAGATGTTTATGTGTGTCTGTTTATCTGCCTGTTTGGCTTCAAGTAGGTATAATTGTAGTTCTTAGTCTCAGCCATGATACCATTTACTCAGAGGACTTATTTAGCTTCGAAATTCAATTTACAATGAAAAAAAACTTATTCGATATCGATACCAGGAAATCAAAATTTGACTTACATCCATTCATTTTTCTTCCAGTCTACAGTTTCGCTTTAACTGGAAACAACTATTGCTTTTTAGTCTTTCGTGCCAACGTCCAAAGAGTCTGAGCTCAAAGACCATGGATTAGTTTTAAAGCTTTCATTACATCCGAGCAATGCCAGGCTATACTGCTTGTTTTCAATAAATTTCAATCATGAATATGATTGATTAGTTTTCTACAGCTTATCAACAGTTTGCAGGTTATTTAAAGCAGGAAAATATTTCTAGATTACAAGAATTTTTTTTGGCAATAATGATTGAGTGATACAAGTCTTAGTAAATAATCCACAGCTGGGGCAGCAAAAGAGGTGGTTTCATTTCTCCCCAGTGGGTATTAACAGAAATTGTAACTCAGCTATTTGATTAACAATTCTTAGCCATTATCGATAACACCACCTGTGCATTGAAACTTAGGATACCTTGTATTCCCAAGCAGTTGCTCCATCCAGGCTTGACATTGCTTAACTTCAGTGATCATATGGGAACCGGCATTTTTTTTTTTTTTTAGAGAATGTGATTACATGGAGGTGTAACACAAATGGCTGACAAAAATAGTTAATCTTCTACTTCTTAAAAACCGTCGCTGCCTCAGGCAATCAATTTTACAATTCACTCTTTCTATTGTTACTTTTCAGGCCATATGATAACAAATATTATGTACATAATAGTTCCATTCTGTCAATAAGGCTTCCATTTATTTCTGGCCATTGAATCATGTTTGTTTTATTTTATTTTATTTTTTTTTTCCAATAAATTTTGATCATGAATACTTATCAGTACTACAAATAATGTCTTTAATACATATTAATTTTAACAAATAACTTTTTTTTATATCGTTTTCAATGTATAAAATAGTGTGCAATGTATTTTTAATTTTTTAATCTTTTGGATTTCTGTCTGAATATTGGAGATTAGAAGTTATCTAAATTTTCACTATTTAGATTTGGATTATTCATTTGGATTATTCATTTGGATTATTCATTTCTCCAGAAAGATGCAGAAAATTTAATGGATGAAGCAAGTAAGCGACAAGGAACTCTAAAAGAAAATGGCAGCAAAAATGACACTTATACTCAGAAAAATAAAAACAGCTGAAAAACCTTGGACACATGATTGATTCGTTTGTTTTTGATGGTTTATCAACTCATTAAAGGTTATTTAAATTCAGGAAATACCTTTAGATTGTAAGAATTTTTTCTTTCTTTTTCTTTTGAAGATAATAATTTAGTGAGACAAATCTTACTAATTAACCAATAGCTAGTGGGGAAAAGATATTCATACATTTCCCATGGGTATTTGTGTGTAAGAGGAATGTAACAAACTCAAATTAAAATGGAACTGAGCTCTCTAATTTACAATTGAGCCATTATCCATTACACCACCCATGCATCCATGCTTACAGCACCTGACCAAAGTTTATTCAAAATGAAAATAAAAAAAAAATTGCTTCAATAACCAGAAATTAATGGAAGCCTTATTGACAGAATGAGATTATTATGTACATAATATTTATTGTATGGCCCAAAAAGTAACAATAGAAAGATTGAATTGTAAAATTGATTGTTCTGATCATATCTAACATCTACCTATTAGTGGCATTCTAAGGACTCTACAATAAGGACTAGATTTTGAAAGAATCAATCAGGTATCTATCCCTCTTGGTTAATGCCCATGACTCATATCCATACAATGACTTGTAATTTCGACTTAAAGTATATTCTGACTATTCCAGATGTTTACCATTTTTGCCAAAGCACTTCTTGCTATTGCCAACCATTTCTTGATTTCCTGTTTAGAGCTACTTTGGGTATTGATTGTTGATGGTGGAGCCCACGTTCTCCGGCTGATTATACAACCTAAAATCTGGCCTGATGGGAAGCAAATAAGGAGGAAATTATCATTTGGGAGTTTAAGGAACTAGCTAATTTTATATCCCTTTTTTCTTTCTTTTTTTTTTTTTAAGAGGAGGAATACCAGTCTCTCTATTTTGTAAGTTTTCAGAAATTGTAAGATTAATGTTGTGATAGTTCTTTTATGTATGTTGCTTTTGTTTAGTGGCATATCAAACTCTGGGTTATTTAATGCTGAAATCTCAATTTTAACACAATTGCTTGTCTTTGACTACAGATAAAATGTATTGCTGATTATTTATTTTCTTATAAAAATGTTACTGATATTTTTACTATAAAAATGTATCTTTTATACTTAGTGAACTTACCAAACAAAACACTATTTTACCATAGCTACCACTTTAGGTTGGGTGGACCTGGAAACAACACCAATAAAGAGTTGGTTCCAAGCTCCTCAAAGCCTCTAATCTCTTGATCAGAGGCCTTGCTGCCAGATGTAGTTTATCGTCATGCCCAGAACTAAAAATTGCAAGTAACCTGACAAGTTTATGTAAAGGAATAGCAGATATGGGACTGGCAGGGAGGTATCATCAGGGAACAAACATTGCTTTAGTTGACAAATGATATAAAGTTATGGTGGGAGATGATTACCGACATGCTGAAGAGATGAAGTGCATAAATGTAATACACTGAGAGAATAACACTCAATGAAGCTCAAAATATATTATCTCACATGTCAAAAGTACATTATAAGTAAGCTGACTTCAGGCATAGTGCAACTCCTGGGTTTTTTGGCATGAATTTTAACCCCTCCAGAAAAAATTTGCTTGTATATAAGTGCAACCAGTCACTGAAAATCCATTTTTAACCTCTTCAAAAAATGTTATGCATATGATGCAACCACTCATAAAAAAGTTGCACTATAATCGAGTATAGATACTGCCACTCCATTTTCGATACCGCAGTTTTAATTTGATTTTTTAAAAATAAAACCTTTTCCATGAAACTTTAATTTTAGCTTAATTGAAAGCTAAATGATTACATTTACTATTTCTGCTAAGCTAAATACTCAGGTGTATTTCAAACAGAAATTATATTCATTGGAATCTAAAATTTTGAGTTGTTTTTTAATAAATGACACTTTTGTAAGCAAAAGTTAATTCTCGGTTTTAAAAATCTTGCAAAAATATTTATATCACACTAGTTATTTTTGGAAAATTGTTAGATTTAAAGTTAAATTAATCTGATTTGAAATAAATATTACTTGCTTATTGCATTGAACTTAAAAGTATTTCTCAATCACAAAGGTCTGACACATTGACCTTTTATGTAGGTGATGACAGCACCTACCAATCAATCTGGACACATGGTGACCAAAAGTTGACATAACTCAATTTAGCATTTCGTAATGAGAACAACCCTTAAAACATGTGACTTTTTAATAGGTATCTTATAAGTTTCCATACTAAAAGAAAATATGCAGTTTAACATAATAAAAAAAAATTGGAAATCATTTTAGAAATCTTAATTCTAAATGATTTGTATTAGGCTTATGGATTTCTGATTTGTAAATCATCTATTTTTAATGAATTAATAACCAAAGACACTGAGTAACTGGAAAAAATTTAAAAAGATGTTTGAAACTTTAATTAGCAAAGAAAAAAATGAAAAAAACTTATGAAAATTCATTATTTATTGAAACTTTTTCTTCAGAATATGATATTCTAAAATTATATTATTTATGAAATCAATTAAAACTTAATCTACATTAAAAATAGCATAGTTTTAATGCATTTTTGATTTTACTATTCCGAGCAGATATTTGGAAAAATGGTCTCGTAATTAAAAAAAAAAAGAAAAATTACATGATTCATATTCCCCAATAAGTCCTGCATTTAGCTAATAAATAATAAAATTGGTATAGATAATGTATTTCTAGAAATTTTATGCAATTAATTGAAGGGGGAGGGTAACAGATGTAAAAAAAAAAAATGTAATTTTTACCAAAATTTTAAAAAAATAATAATTGCATGAATAATTTTATTAATTTATGAATAAGTCCTGAAAGTTATTTGATATTTGCAAGAATTTTTAAATTAATGTGTCTTTCAGTGTCAAAAAACAACTTGCATAATGTTTTGTTTTGCTTAAGTCACATTTTGATGATAAAACTTTGTTTTTATGAAGTTTGAGCTCTTTTAGCGATTTTATAATTGTGTGACCCCAAGCAAGGCATTTTACTGCCACTGTTGTGCAGGGGGTTACATAGGAGGAATGTTATGTGAAAGTGACAGGAAGGGAATTCCACAGGTGGGAAGTGCGAGAAAAGAAACTGCAGTAGAATTTGCATTTACAATTTATCGGTTTCACAGTAAAAGGGTGGGATGTAGTTGCTAATCTTATGGCTCGAGTAAATTCATATATAGAGGGTACCAGTGAGCTAAGTTCATCGGAGCAGAAGCCGTGAAAGTATTTGTAGAGGAGACACTGGGAAGCCATACTGCATTGGTGAGAAAACAAACATCATGCTATGCTATTTTTTTTTTTTTTTTCTTCAGCAATTGAGTGGAGGTACCAACTCTAGTATATATGGTATATAAAATTCATTTTGTTATTCACTGGCATGTTGAATATGTTGATCCACACAACAGACCATTCGAATACTACTTGGTATAAAAGTCTACCTCTTGAGACCACTTATTTAAAAATAGGCTAAAGTTAACGCCATAGCACACAGGAATCACTTTGATACTATACTAATATCTAGACCCCAGTCTGACCCAGCTAGAAAACATTCCCAAGACACTTAACTCTGGGTATCTTTAATCTGAACATCTGGGAAGGATTTCAACCTTACCATGACACTTAACAGAAGCCATATCAAAATGCCCAATAAGACTGCCAAATTATAAACTTGTGGCTCTTGTATCCAAGTGAATAACAGGAACATTTTAGCCTCTCCTCAGACTATACTTGCTTCTACTCCCTGTACATGACTTAATGCTCTAAACATTCCCTCTCTGCTTCACTCAACATCTTTGCTCTCCTCATCTGAACCTCCACTCAGCTCCCCACACTGCACCCGCAGTCTGCCGCCCACACTGCACCCACTGTCTGCCACCCACATTGCACCAACTGCACCCTAAATTTTGTATATCACAGGTATACTTGATCACTTCTCAAACAAACTGATGGCTTGTAAATAGTCGTATAACCAATTAAACAAATTAACTTACTCTCTTTTTCTGTATGTAATTTGTTCAGAATTGTTTTGCATGAAGGATGTAGTTGAAGGCAGTAGACTGGATCGCATCAAGTTTTTTTTGTGTTGAAGCAGTACATGAGTTTAAATTTAAATATTTTCACATGTGACTTGGTTAAGATCGACCTTCAGTGCTAGTTGCAAAAATAAACAAAGCAAAAAGAACAACTCAATTTGTAAAGAGAACATTTTTATCTGGCTTTTATTGCCTAGGTTTCATAACCCTGCTATCGACTGGCCTCTGTGGCAAGTGTTCTTGAATCTCATACTCATCCCCACTCCTTTTTTTTCCTTTCTTAAGTAGTTTTCTTGGTTTCAATTTTTTTGGCTCTCGGCAGACACCCCCCCCCCTTTTAATAATAGGTAAATTTCTTTTCCTTCAGCTATTAACACTGTTTCAATTTCATGCCATGATTAGACGGCTTTAACATTTATCTCTTGGTTTCTAATAACAAGAACTGTTCTCTTAAATTCCAAATTCACTAATGCCTTTTGGGCAAGCATTAATACCTTTTCTCCCAGACATGGGTTAAATCAGTGTTTTCAAACTGTGGATCCTGTCCCTTCAGTAAATTGCAAGATAAATAAAATGGTTCATGGCAAGTAAGAAAAAAGAAAAAGAGCAAATTGCAGAATATAAACAACCGTAAATGTTGCATGGCACTCATAAGTCACCAGTCGTTTTTCACAAAGGTTAACTTGTATTATATTTTTTTTTTTTAAGAATATAATTATATATAGTCTGTTCTCATTGGGTTTATGTATTACGTTAGTTAATTCTGAGAAAGAGTCCTTGTGCCAAACTTTAGTTCCGAAGATGTGCAGTGCATTTGTTTTCATGACCTGTGAAAAGCTCTAAAGTCAGGACTAAAAAGGAATTTTCTGACTCAGTACTACAGAATAAATATACCAGAACTTGACTTTGACATTAAGTAATTTTCAGAAAATTGGATGTTTTTGGCAAAATTTAAAAATGAGCTAATTCTTAAAAACTTGTACCTGTAATACTTGTAAGTTGTACTATTTGGAGATTTTAGAAACAACTCTAATGATGGATTGTTATATCATTCGAAAAAAACTGGAGAAAATTGGAGTAGATGGACTAAGCTATCGCCCGGTTTGACACTCCACCCACATCTATTGAACGGGTGTAGAGGCTCACCCCTTGTTCCCTGTTTAGGATGTGGTTTCTGGCTTTCTCTTTTCCAATCTTTTCCCTTTTATTTTTATTTTATTTTATTATTTTTTTTATTTTTTTTATTTTATTTTATTTTTATTTTTTTCTCAATTGGTTTCTCCAATTGAGAAAAAAATAAAAATAAAATAAAATAATACAGAAAAAGAGAGTAAGTTAATTTGTTTAATTGGTTATACTAAACTATCACCCGGTTCACACTCCACCCACGTCTACTGAACAGGTGAAGAGGCTCATCTCTTGTTCCCTGTTTAGGATGTGGTTTTCGGCTTTCTCTTTTCCAATCTTTTCACTCTTACGTAGCTCCCTACACATCAGTGGCGTTACCGCCTTGCTCGGGGTGATACGATTAAAAAAAAAAAAAAAAACATTAAAAAATAAATCTGTAAATGCAATTTCAATGAATGTTGTTAAAGATAATAACTTAAACAAGCAAACCTTGACATCTCTTGAAGAGGATGAGATTTCCTTTCAAATTTGTTTTTTTAAAAGTAATAATTTTATATTCATACAAATAGATACAGTCAGTTAAGTGCCATACCTGATACATGCTTGGGTGATCATGTCTCTAAAGAGTCTTGACTGACTGGGCAGAAGATTATCCTACAATAGATTGCTATCACTTTCTGCAGTAGACTGGTTGCCAGAACCCAATCTGTCCTATTATTTAACCCATAACTGGGGGGGGGCAGAGACAGATTAATACCTTTCCCAAGGATATGTGCATGTAAATGAATGCAAGTAATTCAACTGGAATTTGAATTTGGATTTCTCACTCCGAACCGATATCCACTGCACCACAACTGCTAGATAGATACACACAATGCCAATATGTGGAGATCATAAGAAATAGACAATTGTCAATGCTAAATAAATGAACCTGGTGAACAGCATTTGTCTGATTTATTAAACGTACTTATATGGGAAGGGACAACTCAACACTGCTGACTGAATGCCAGAAAAAGATAACATTTATAACTGAATAAAATTTATTAAGAATTAAAACCTTAATTAGGGAATATTTTCCTTCTAACAAGATATCTCGCCTCGATAGGAAATCTGCAGAGACTGACTGCTGAGCTTGGAAAAAACCTCCAATCCATGGTGGTCTGGGGTATGAAATGGCTTGGGAATTTGTGCAAATAGCAACAATTGCATGAAGATTTTTTTTTCTAAAATTGCAACCATTCCACCTTCACAGCCTGTGTTGGCATTAGTGTTGTCAACAAGGATAACCTTGATAGTGTTCTCACTGTTGAATTCATGCAAAACATCCACTACTTGCTCTGCATGAACAACACCTGTTGCACCACTATTAGGGAGAACTCTGTGTATCAGATATTGACTTTCATGTGGTGCCGCCTTTGTAAAAGTTAAATGGCGTTCTGGTTCCTTAGTTTTTTCATAGTTTTCTGTTCATTTTCCTCCACAATTTTCTCATACAGCAATGTGTCCTTATTCATTCTCCCATCAACTGCAATACATATAAGGTTTTCCACACTTTCATCATGGGCAGTTGTTTCCACCTTAGATTTTGCCCTATCAACTTTGCATTTATTAATGTCTATCATATTAATATTTGGTATAAGAAGGCCTATAGCCTTTAAATCCAAGAGCAAGGCATTGACAAGGTTAGCTCTAAGATTAGAAGATATGTCCCCACCTAACTAACTTGAAAGCATAACTTGGAAATTATAAGGGCCTTTTGGATGTCTCCTTGGCTGCAAATATTCTTCTGGTTTTTCACTTGGAGGATGAGTAGGAGGGGGAAGAAACATTAGCCTGAACATTTGATGTTGAAGCTGTTGGTGATGAAATTAAATTTTTTCTTAATCTCTCTCTTTCCCTTTTACTTTTTTACAGCACTTTTATCAACAGGTCCAAGCTGGAAAGTGCCCTTAGACCCTAATTTGCATCTCTGATCCTTTTAGTTATTCATGATCCTGAAATACCTAAAAAAAATATATGTACTATCAGAAATGAAATTCCACAAATATTTTAAAAATAAATTTGATAAAATTTGAAATAAATACATTAATGTTTACTTACTTTAAAGTAGTGTTACTTCCGAGATTAGCTTGTAAACAGGCTTTTTAATAACTACATATTAATTTTAAAAATATAAACAAATCAGAATAATTATAAAAGTTGAATTTTTCATTAAAATAAGACTTAACTATTAAAAAAATACAAGATATTCGTGATAATTAAGAGTAAAAGTAAAACCAATCGTTTAGGTTGGGGGGGGAGGTAATTTCAACAGGTGAATACCAAAAAAATTAACAATTAATAAAACTGCATACGTAAATAGTTATTTGTATATTAAACTAAATATCATAGCATTTTTATTTCTTTTTAATTTTGATGTTTTCATTTAATTTCTTAAGAAAAAAAGAATACTAAACTTAAAATGTCTATTATTAAGCGTATTGTATTTTTTTCTTATTGTTAAAACTAAGGTTTTATTTATGCGACAAGTGTTTCCGGTGACACCTACATTGCGATAAAAATCTCAATTTATTTCGTTTTTAAGTTTAAATGCACAAATAAATACAAAGTTTTGAAGAAAAAATTTCTTGTGGTAACTCTTGACATTATTTTGCAACTTTCTTCAAGTGCGATTTTCTACAGTTCCAAAATCGACCTACCCTAATGCACAATGCGCCGGATCTTCTTTGAGCTCCACCAAATCGGAGAGAATCTACCAGATTCACCCACAAGTAGGATTATATAGCCTCCCTGACTACCACCACCAAGAAGATTTCCCATAGAAGCATCACTAAATACCATCAGGTGTAGTTTCTCATCTTTTCCAAGGTGTTGAAATTTCAGTGACAGCTTAGATGATTTGGCTCTGGCAATAACTTTGTTTACCTGTAGAAGATCCTGCACCGTGCAATTTTTAATGCTTGTCGCTAATACACAGGCATTGAATAGTAGGTCTGGACGACTCTGATGTGCTAACCATAATAATTGTCCCACCTTTGATCTCAATGACTGCTTTTCATTTTTTAAGAGTTGTGAGTCTTTTTGTATAGCCCTCATAGAGTCCACAACAGCTGGTGATATTTCATCAGTGTATTTATCCTGATTGAGTTGTATTGTATCATTGATAGAGACGAGGTCAATTCCACAATACTTGAAGATTTTGCTGTCCTCTTTTTCCCTACTTTAAATGCCTTCTATATGCTTTTGTTAAAGTCATCAAATTGTTGGTCTCCTGACAAAATGAAGTCATCGACATGGCAAGCTAGTATGCCTATCAAGCTGCCAGCCTTAGAGATCCAAAAGAAAACTGTGGGGTCCATTTTTGACCTAATCCCACCATTCTCAGTCATGACTGATTTCACTTTATTATGCCAGTGAAAAGATGCATCACTCAGCCCATAGACACATTTGTTCAGCTGCCGTATTTAATCACATTTCACTTTCTTAGGTAGTTTTACGTAGACTTCCCTATCCATCTTTTGTCCCTGGAGAAACACAGTCTTAATATCCATGGAATGTAGCTTCCATTGATCTTGAACTGATACTGCCATTATCAGTCTCAGAGATTCATGGGCACAAGTGGGGGAATCTTTTTGGATATCCTGTATTTCTTCAAATCCCCTAGCAACAAGTCTCGCTTTAGGTTTAATGCCGTCAGTAGTTGATTTCCAGCTACAAACCCTGCGAGAGGATATGCATTTCTGTCCAGTATCTTTTACCTCTGTGTAGACATTGTTTTGTCTCCAGCTGTCAAACTCTTTCATTTTTGCTTCTTAGAATTGTGTATTGTCCACAATCATGACACTGTCATCATCAGCAGACACTCTAGGGGTTTCATTTTTATTAAGGTCACTGACTTGGCCCAGGTCTACAGACAGTTCCTCACCTGCTAAGTTAGCTGGTTCCATAATTTTGATGTACCAGTTTTTATTTTTCCTGCTCGGCTGATTACTTTAGCCTGGATTTGTTGTTGGCTTTCCTTGTGTGTATAACTTAAGATGTGGCCTGGTTTTATGTGAATTTTGCCATTTGGTGTTTTATTGTTATAGCTTGGAAGCCTGTGAGGTTTGTGGAGATTGATCATCAGAATTTTTGGCTGATTCCAAATTTTTGATAGGGTCTAGTTGCTTCTCAGCTCTGTGGTTGTTTGGTGTATCAGATAATGGACCAGGTTTGCTTTTTTATTTGATGGGTGTGCTAAACGTAGTCTACATTTATGTACTCTCACTAATATCCCTCCATGTCGAACACAACAGGCCCATCCTGGCCAATTACCACGCCAGGTCCTCTCCATTCTTTATTATCTGGTCTCTTATAATAGACCTTGTCACCAGGTATACAGATGTCAGGTGTGGGTTGTAATTGTTTACGCAGGGCTCTTCTGATTTTTTTCAGATGATTCGGCTTTAGTGAAGGCCTGCCTTGCTGTGTGTAATGCATTTATGTGGTTTCTCACCACTTCACTGGTTGTGGTATCCTCCAGAGATGGTGGCTGATCGGTGAGGACAGATGGAATATTTGGATTCCTCCCAAAAACCAGTTGATATGGACTATATCCATATACATTATGTAGTGAGTTTTTGGCCATTAGTGCCCAATTCAGGGCTGTTTCCCAGTTAACATTTTGGTCATGCTTGACTTTCATCAAAATTTCTGTTAGTGTTTGTGTCTTTTAAGTAGACCATTGCTCCAGGGAGAACAACCAGCAGTAGTGATTATGCATATATTGAAGTTCTCAGCCATGTCTCGTACTTCGGTACTGTCAAGTTCACCACCAAGATCACTGAGAAGCCCCATGAATGCTTATCCAATATTTTATAAAGTTCTGGACAAACATAGATGACTGTTTGGTGTTTTTGATACATCCAGCACTAGACCTGGAGAATTCATCAATTATATGCAGGTACCACAGGTTAGGCTCCAGCTGATGTAGATCCATAGAAACAGTTTGGTTATGGTCGTTGGCCCATGAAAACCCAACAATGGGTTTAGGTGATGGTTTTGCATGTTTTCTGCATGTGCTGCATTTTAGAATGATGTCTTCCAGTTTGCTGAGAATATTTGAGTTAGCTGTACCTGCAGATTTCAGAAGTTGCTTTAGCTTCTCTACAGATGTATGCCCAAATTGTTTATGCAGTTTAGTCAGCATCTTAACTTTATCAGTGTCATCAATATTTTCATTTACTACCAGTCCTTCCGAATTAGAAGTGTCAGTAATATCAATGCAGTAGTGGCCAGTAGATGTAATTCTATGGGTTTTCCAAACATCACAGCCTTGTCGGAATTCAAGTCCAGAATAGTTCCTGCCATTTTCAATGAAGTCTTGCCTAACAGAAGTGGAGATATCGGAATTATAATCTTCCACAAGCTTAACTGAATCATTTCTATGTGAACATTCTTTCCATCAATGGAGCACATTTTGGCAAATTCTACATCTACTTGCTTTACCATATCTGTTTGGCGGATTGGTTTCTTTAACTTTATCATTAGGTTTTAGAAAAGAGCAACGTGGATTTTGCTTCTTACCTTGATTGGTGAATAATGCAGTCTTTTGCTTGATTAATGCAATGTTAGTCCCTTACGATTGGTTTTGTTTATTTAGAATGTCCCCAAAAATTCTTTTCATAGCGGACTTCATTGTATCATAACATAGCTCACTTGATGCACATGCTGTCAGGATTGTTTTTGTTGGTCGGATAAATTAGCATTATCCAGAAGCTTGCATGCTAGTACAGTATCCGGCAGGCTCATTTTATATTTTTTACTTCTCTGGTATCGCTGGTCGAATTCTACGATGTAGTCTGAAATCGCCATGTGTTCAAGTCTCTGGAATCCGTTGAAGTTCCTGTGTGCTTCATAGGCTGTCTTGATAGTTTCATGCAAATTAATTGATCCAGTGCTGTAATTAGAGTTTTCATACCATCTTCTTGGTGTAAATCTTCTGTTACAGTTTAAAGCTGCCTTTCTTGCTTTTCCGTTTAGAGACAACGTTACCGCTAAGGCTTGTTTCCACTTGTCAATGTCTGTCATTAGTTGCCTGATAGATAGCTTGTTCTTTCCATTCTTCATAATTTTGCTCATCAAATTTGGGTGGATTTTTGTAGTTTGTATTTTTGTCTTAATGCTCTGCTACCATGAAAGAAATAGATGAACAGGATTCAATGGATTTGACAGATATTTATTTGTAAAAGGGATCACCTTGCCTCATGTGTCAATACACCTGTAATGGACGTTCGCCTACTGCCAGTCACGTGTAAGCCATGGATAATAACATTAACCCTCGCATGCTGGGTACAATCACGACACGGAGAAGGTCCAAGGGAGAGTACCCTTACAGGAGCGTCATATCTCTTTTACAAATACTTTCATGGCTTCTGGTACCCCCTATATATGAATTTACTCGAGCAACAAGATTAGCAACTAGGTCCCACCCTTTTACTGTGAAACGGATAAATTGTAAACACAAATTCTACCACCAGCTTCTTTTCTCGCACTTCCCGCCTGTGGAATTCCCTTCCGCTTACTTGTTTTGCAGGCAGCTACAATCTTCAAGAATTCAAATGTAAAGTCAATAGTCAGCTTCTATCTCACTAACCTGCATCCTCTCTCTCATGCTCCTTTCTCCATCCACCCCACTCTCATCAGTATTCTCATCCTTCTCTTACCCTCTTCCTGACACCCCCTGTAACCTGTCATTCTTTTTCATAACATTCCTCCTATGTAACCCCCTGCACAACAGTGGCAGTAAAATACCTTGCTTGGGGCAACACGATTATTAAAAAAAAAAATTTGAAGACATTATGTAAAATATGAACCAATTTTTTGTCTTTTGTAAAAAAAAAAAAAGTCAATTGTAAGTTATTTCTTTATAAAAATATTTTAAAATGTTAGTTTATTTTATTAAAACAATAAATGAAATTACGATTTTCTTTATTAAAAAATACTTAAAAATAAGTGTTTTATTGAATTATTTGTCATTTTTTTTTAAAACTTTCCTTACAATCAATGTTGGTCGTTATCTTCTATTTTCTTAATTCTTGTTCTTTTAGTGTCCTCTCTCTCTCTCTCTCCCTCTCTATTTTTTCATTCTCTCAGCCTCAGTAATCTCTTACTTGGGGTGAAATGATTAAAAAAATTAAAATTAATATTTTGCTGTTTCCAATATTAATTACTACTTTACATTGTTATGGTAAAAAGTCAAATCTCTGACCACTTTCTGTCTTTGGAGATTGACCTTGGGGAAACTATTGGCTGTTATGTACTAATTCCACATTATGATCTTGTTAATTTCTGTTTGTTAAACTATGCAGGGAGATAACTCTTCACAAGAATTGGCAGCATTTGCTTTTATTTTTATTTTTATTTTTATTTTTTTTTTTCTTTCCCAACCCACTGGATATAAGGATAGAAAATGGCTTTCAAGTCTGCCTCATTGATATGTAAATCAATGCACTCTGTTTCTAATGATATTACTTTGATTTTTCATTATGGTGATAATACAGTGTTGTGTTGCAGATGATTTAACTTTGTCATAATAAATCTGCATTTTTTATCCTTTTTTTATTTATTATTTTATAACAAAACATTGACAAACCTTGGGGCCAAGTTTTTGAAGTGTCCTGATATTATTAGATAAGATTTATTAGAAATCAAAGTACTGTCATGGGATAAGCAATAAGCATTTGTTTTTGTTTGTTTTGTTTTGTTTTTTTTCCAATTTTTTTGTCAAGTGGCACAAAAAAGTGTTGTACTGGATATTTTTTCTTTTTTCTTAAATATTCAGGCACAATCCACCCTTTCATTTTTCAAACACTTTGGTGGCTATTTTCATTGGTCCCTGTCAATGTTTGTTAAGTCCTTTGCTGTTGTAGTTATTAACAAAGTGTAATATTAACATTGTCCTGCCATTCTAGTGATGATAAAACATTTGTTTGGGAAAACAAGATTTGATTTGTTTAACGATATATCAAATCTTTATGGACCTTTTTAATGCTGAAATTTAATTTTTAGGAACTTTGAAGTTACAAAAATTGTTCTTTCGCTTTCACAATTGAATACATGGTAGTTGATACTCAGCTTTTGTACATATTTGTGGGGACATGATTACTACAGGCGTTGATATGTGTATTTTATATTGGAGTTTGGTTAAAGTTATATTTTAGGCTTCATTTTAATTTTTTTTAAGAAGTTGTAGGATATGTGAATTAATTTCATGAAAGAGTTTTTTTCATGTTGGTTGGTTGATTGTTTGGAGATATATCAGATTTCAGGGGATTTTAACACAATTTTATGGCTTCAACTAAATGTATTTTAAGCATAATTGTATGTATTGAACTACAGATAAAATGTATTTGTCAATTTGCAATAAAATGCATTTTTAATTTTATAAAATTACTGGTAATTCTACTATATTTTATATTTTCATAGTGTTCTGCTTTTGTTTGGGATTTCACTATTTGTCCATAGCGGGGAGTGGTGCTCAAACAGGTTAGGATGGACTTAAAAACAACAGCAATTACGAGGTGGTTCCACATTTCTCAAAACCTCCAATCTCCTGCTCAGAGGCCTTGGTACCAGATGTAGTTTAACGTCATACCCAGAACTGGAGACAATAGTAAATTTTTCATTTTTTTTCTAAAACAACAAATTAAAAAAAAATTACTTACCATTAATGGTGGCCTTTTTAATAAATAGAGCTGGTTCATGTCTCCCACCCAACCCCCACACAAGAAGCCCCCAAAACAAAATTTAAACGCTTCTTTTTTTAAACTGGTGAACAAAACTTAAATGAAATATAAAAGCATAAGGATTGAATTTAAATATTTATATTATTTCTAAATGTAAAAAATATATTGTTGGTTGTGAGTTCCATCCCTGTGCCGGGCAGTGCATACTTGCACTCATTGGAAACAGACATAGATAAATTAACAGTACTAAATCAAAATAAAAACTAAACAAGATATCCCTAGACATGTGCAGTGGAACCAGAACAGTCTACCTCCACAAATTAAATAAAGGTTCAGAATTCCCTGCAAGTTACCCAGATAGATATACACATTTGAGTAGAATGGAATTTATACTAGAAAATACCAGAAGTCTCAATCAGATTTAATGCCTGTCAGGATCTTTGATCAGTGCTGACCCAAATATGTACTGGGCTTTTTTATTTAGGAGTAATAATCATAGTTGTGTATTTGAAACAAAATGGACAATATTTTCATTTGTGCTACTCTTTTCCAAATGTTTTAAATACTTGAAAATATTTAAGGATTTTTATTTTTTACAAAATATAAATCTATGTATGCCTCTGTTCCTTTCTATATCTTGGGTGTGCAGATGGTGTAATGGATAACAGCACGAAATTGAAAATCAGAGAACCCAGTTTCAACTCCTGTTATATTTGTTATATTGCAATCAAATGCCTTTAGTGAAAAGATATGAATCCAGCTCTTCTTTCCTTTTAGCTGGGGGGGGGGGGGTTAATTATAATTAGCTGGACTTGTATCAGTAAATTTTTATTATCCGTCCCTCACCCCCAATTTTAAAATCTAAAAATATTTTCTGATTTAAAAGATTGATAAATCCTTAAAAAAAAAAACCCTAGGAGATGTAAAGTTTTTTGGGTTTTTTTTTTTTTTTATGTACCTCACTTTGTGTTTAGGTTACTTGCATTTTCCTCTTGAACAAAAACAAAACTGTTTTTTTTTTTTTTTTTTTTTTTTTTTTTTTTTTTTTTTTTTTGCATCACTAATATTATACAAAACTTGTTTCTGTTTCCATCTACATCATTTAGCCGAAGAACATTTTGACCTTTCAGCTGTTACTTGAGAAGTAGTTAAAACTGTTGACCAAAGGGTATTTTGATGTCAGCAGTGAGACCTGTTAGCAGTTAACTGAAGGATATTTTAACCTGCCAACTGCTAGTAGATCGGTCATTTTGACCTGTCAGCAGTTAGATGAAATGGTATTTTGACAATTTAGCTGAAGGGTATTTGGACCGGTCAGTAGTTAGATGAAACGGTATTTTGACGTGCTTAGCTGAAGAGTATTTGGACCGGTTGGTAGTTATACGAAAAAAGAGATTTAGCTAAACATTGTAATCTGTTAGAATCACTTGATTCCCTATCAGTTATCACTATGGTGATTACTTTTGTTTAATGACCAATTTCATGTGTTCTACTTTTTGGGTTAACCATCTTAGTAGACCTCATAGGATATAAATTTGTTTTAATTCTCTTTCGATTCTTCTCTTTTTCATATATAAATTTTTGTTCCAAACCTTACTACTTTGGTTATGTTTCAACTTCTGATTCTCCTGAAATGTCCGAGGTGGGGTATTCCTCAAACAATCCATGGATACTGGCCTAATTGCATTTCATTCATCCTCCAACACATCCTCTCTCTCGCTCTCTCTCGCTCTCTCTCTGTATGTTTCCATCTGTCTCTCGCTCGCTTTCTCTGTATTATGTAAGCATCGTAAATATTGAGATTCATCTTGATCTCGATATATAAAGTCACAAGTTTATTCGCCTGATGAGTCAACTTTGGGCTTGAAATATGTGTAGTGACAAATACCATTATAGACACTTAATATATTATACAAAAAGCGAATAATATTAATAACAGCAACAAGTCTACACTTTAAACAACGTTCATGGCTTCTCACACTTTTTTCTTCTATGCCAATTGCTCTCACTGGAACACACCTATTTCTGATATATGGGATATAAAATTCTAACAAACTTATGAAAATATTTAACAAATGGAAAAGCATTTCATTGAAACTAGATTTGATTATGTGCTTTGCTTTTCTCTGCTTCATCAGATCCATAAACAAAAGAAATGTGTGTGTGTCTTTGTGTGTATGCTTTAGTAGTAGATTATTAGTGCTTTTTCACACACACACATGTGTGTGTGTGTGTCTTCCGTGTTTGATTCTTAAGTCTTTTTCTCTTACTAATTTTCTAGCAAATTATTCTTTTTTTTCTTCTTTTTTTTTAAGTTAAAAGATTACTTTCAAATGTTAGCTGAAAATTCTGAAAACATGTCATTTGAATTTCATTTGTTAGTAAAATATTTAGAACATATTGCATCCAACAATTTTTTAAGCTGCATATTGTTCTCTAAACCAGGGAAATGGTATTTCTTTAGAAGCAATCCTGTAATTCAAAATTCCTTTATTTGGACATGACAAAACAAAAGACAGGCTTTATAACAAAGGATAGAGAACTGAAAGGAGCCCAGGAATACATTTATGTAGGACGGATAATATCATTCAAGAAAGACGATGAAAATGAAATGATTCTTAATGATAGGCAAGAATACATTTAAATTAAAATAAACAATGAAAAACACCTGACCAATATACTGAAACTCTGTAGTGTATTATGAATATATAATGGCCTTTATGATGATTGGATAACACAAATTGAAATTAACAAAATTACTTGAAAACACTCACAAAAAAAAAAATCAATGGGGGTGGGAAATGAGTGATTAAATGGCAAAAACGAAGGCAAGTTGGATGTGTAGCAAAAAAAGAAAAAGTAACCAATAGGGCAAAAGTTTGCTTGATTGGTGCCTAATAGACAGAAGATGGAGAGAGAGGATTATTTGTAAGGCATTGCAAGGAATAGCACAGACAAAATTATCATGGAATAGCATTTACCCTATTGTAAGTTGGTAATGGCTGATTTATATATAATGTTCATTTGGGATCTGAAACAAGGCATTTGTAAAAAGTTTTCTTTACATTGCTGAAATAAGTTCTGCATTTATAACTGTTTAATTACATGTTGAGTTTTCTTTATATATATATATATATATATATATATATATATATATATATATACACACACACCATCAGAAATCATGACAAAATATTTGAAAGGTTTTTTTTCACAGCTTATCCCCTTCTCTGGGTGTGACAGGAGGGAATATATATATATATATATATATATATATATATCATTGGGTTTTAGCAAGCTGTCTGTTTGTTCTATCAGCTGTTCTTGATTTTCTTAGACCCGTTCTGTAAAACAAAAAAAACAAAAATGACAGCAACATATGTATTGATGTACCTACTATTAAGTATCTTACATTAAAACATAAGAAAGAAACAAAATAATCCAGCCCCCACAATCCTGAGCATGACAGGAGGGGTGTGTGTGTGTGTGTGTGTGTGTGTGTGTGTGTGTGTATATATATATATATATATATATATATATATATATTCTTCACTACTTGACAACATAATTATTACAAAATATAAGGCACTGTTAAAGAGTGAACTAAGTCAATGATGCCTTGCTATTGTCTTTCTGTCCATGCACGTGACAGGAGGGAAACATATAACAAGCTTTATTATAAGAGATTGTGTTGTGTTGTGTTGTGTAATATATATATATATATATATATATATATATATATAATGCTTTTAACTTTATTTAAGAAGGAAGGAAGTGATTATTTCTGTTTTAGATGTGTGAGGGAGGGAGGAACTTCAAATGTGTCTGGTGGGGTAAATGGTAAAGAATGCTAGTAATTTTAGTCAGAATTGGTCTGATCTTTGACCGAGCTGCTTCTACTACAGCTCTTGCATACTTATCTATCTTGTGTTTACTCTCATTGTCTGTCTGTTCCATCTTCCCACCTACCTTTTTAGAATGACCACATTTTATGAAGGCAACTTGTCTAGTGGGCAAGTTGGCAAATTTATTAATGTCATTGTTTCTTTTCTATGTTAAAACGTGTATATGTCTATATCTGTAAATTCACATGTATATGTAGACTTATATGTACGACAGGTTAGCAAAAAGTTTCTTTGATATCTTTCACCAGTGTCCTGAAAATTTGTTTTTTGTTGTATTTGAATTTTTGGGATGAGGAACTTCTATTATTTCCACTTAGACTGATGTCTTTATCTTTGTTGTTATCACAATTTTTTGGCTGTTGTGCTCTTTGGTCTTCTTCACGTCTCTCTCATTCAAGGTATCCCTTTATTCAATATACAGTGTTAGATTATTCCCATTGTGCTACCTTTTTTTGTTTTTCTTTCTTTCTTGAATTGCTAAAAAGATTATATTATTTTAACCTGGTTTTATGTACTTTAAGTATCCAACATTTTCAAAACTGAGTATAAAAGACAGAAATATTGAAATATCACAGTAATATTAATCATAGGGAAATCTTTAATCATGACCTTTTCAATGTATATCTAAGACAGGATTTTCCCAAAAAAACTAAAAAAAAAAAAATAACTTTGAGAGTTGAATTAAAAGGTGATAACTGATACTTAGACATCTGGAAGAAGCATGGATCCTGAAACTAGAACAATCTATCCCAGTGAACAAAATAAATGGTTTAGTTTGAAATTCCAGTCCCCTGAAGGCTGGAGTGTACAATGATCTAAACATTGTGAATGTGGCAGTGAATGAAGGATTTTCGATGTGGCAAATCTTTCAGTTGTACATTATACATTGAGAATATTGTTTAATTTGATTTTTCTTTACAGTAAGGTTTTGTCCTTCATAAGGCCTGGAGGCCACTCAAGATAGTGTTATGTTAGGAGGCAATTTGTATAGATAAAAGTGTAAGATAATGTTTAACCCTATCCTTGAACAGACTATTGTAGTGATTGGAGTTGGTTTGACTGAGCAGTAATTTGTAAGAAAATGCTTGAGTGGAACGTATTTCTCACTAATGGAATACAAAGGGAATGTGGGTGGTTTACTATAACATGATCAGCCTGGCATGTCTCTGTTGTGAAGATTTGTACTGGTGGAACCAAGGAATGTTGTTCTATCAAGCACTTTCTATGGAAGTAGTGATAAAGCAGCAAGAGGCTTGCCACATCCCACCTGTGAGAGGGGCTTTGAGATGCTTTTGAACCATATCAAGCCTGAAAAGTAAGGTCTGGGCAGGTCCTATCTAAATCTGAGAACCGTGTATTGAATATTGCCATATACAAATCTACCATCCGCCCGTGTATTGAATATTGCTGCCATATCTGGTCGGGTGCCCCTGCTGCTCTCCTTGGGCTTCTTGACAAAATACAAAGGAGGATCTGTAACGTGGTTGATACTAACTTGGCAGACCGGCTGCAGCCGCTCTCACACCGGCGTGATGTAGCTTCCCTGTGCCTCTTCTACAAGTACTTTCATGGCTTCTGCTCCGATGAGCTTAGATCACTGGTGCCGCCCAAGCACGAATTTACACGAGATACTAGATTAGCAACTAGGTCCCACCCTTTTACAGTTAAACAAATAAGATGTAACCGTAAATTCTACTCCAACAGCTTCTTTTCTCGCGCTTCCCGCCTGTGGAACTCCCTTCCACAAGTCTGCTTTCCCGACAGTTACAATCTCCAGGTGTTTAAATGTAGGGTCAATAGACACCTCCTATCACACTAACTCCCAACTATTCTCACAACACTCTCATCTACCCAACCCTCATTCTCGGTATCCTCACCCGCCTATCACCCACCCTCTGTTATGTCCTATATTTAACCAGCCTTTCTCCTCTCTACGTAGCCCCCTGCACAGTAGTGGCAGTGACATGCCTTGCTCGGGGTGAAACGCTTATAAAAAAAAAAGTTCTCCATTGTTGACCTGATCTGGCTTTTGTAAAGGTAGAGAATAGCAATAGGAGTGAGGTACTTAATAGAGTGGTGCAGAGTGCTGCACATTTTAGCTGCAGCCTTAGCAATCAATTATATGTAGTTAGGTACAAAATACATTTGATGTTTATATATTCTTTTGTTTGCATTGTGATGTTTTACAAATTTTGTGGTGGGGAATGCTGTTTATTTGGTAAATGTCTGATCCCAGTGCAAGAGTCAGTTAAGTGATACATGCTTGGACGATCAGGTCTTGAAAAAGACATAACTGATGGGTAGAAGATTTTCTTGCAGTAGGTTGCCATTACTTTCTGAGGTAGACTAGCTGCTACAAGAAGGCTACAGAACCCAATCTGTCCTGGTATTTAACTCATAGCTGGATGGAGAAGTAACGGATTAATACATTTCCCAGGAGTATTTGTGTGTTAGTGTATGCAAAGAATTCACCTGAAATTCAAACTTGGCTCTTCCAATTTCTTGTTCCCAGCCACTGATTTGCACTGCCCCACAACTAACATGCAAGATTAGCCATTTTATATACAGCTTAATTGTTCGACAATTCTTTATATACATGTTAGGTTTTTTATTTTAATAACTGTTTCACCCCAAGCAAGGCATTACTGCCATTGGTGCACAAGGGGTTACATGAAGGGAGAATGAAGAGAAAGAGGAACAAGAGAAAGATGGGAATCAAGGAGATAAAAGATGGCAATTGATGTTGCACTTAAATTCTTGTAGATAGTAGGTATCAAGGAAGCAAGTATACAGAAGAGAATTTCGCAGGTGAGAAATGCAAGAAAAAAAACCTGAAAAGAGTAGAGGTGGCGGTTATATTTGACTGTTTTCGCTGTAAAATGGTGGGACCTAATTGCCACTCTAGTAGATCATTTAAATTCATTTACAGGGGACACCAGAGAGATAATCTTGCCAGAGCAGAAACAATGAAATTATTTGTAGAAAAGACAGATGGAATCCACATCCTGTCAGTGAGAAAGTGACTGAAGTTGAGCTACCAAATCGGGATCAGCTACATTGTAGATCCTCTTTTGGATTTTGTCAAGAACCCCAAGATGAATAGCAGGAGCAACCGACAAGATATGGCTGCAGTATTCAATGCACAGTCAAATGGTAGATTTATAAATGTGTAAGATGAGTTCTGATGAAATAAACTTCCTGGCCTGACACAGTGACCCAACATTACTAGCAATAGATGTAGCTATTGACTCGATATAGTCGTTCCACTGGAGGTTGGCTGAAAGAGCAAAGCTAAGGAGGTGCAGTGTATTGGTTTCTGGGAGACTAGTGTGATCCGTGCTAATGGGAGGTAGGTAGAAAGGTAGGTAGCTTTGTCAGCCTTGGCAAATTTCTTATTGAGGGTGAAGTAAATGATGTCACCTGCATAGGCACCTAATTGGGAACTGATTTCACTCTGAAGATCATTGAAGATCAGGAAAATTGTAGGACCTAGGACAGGGCTTTGAAGGACACTCGTATTTATATGATAGGACCTGGAAGCATGCCTGTTCAGTACGACCTTCATTATGCAATTTGTTTGGAATGATTCGATTAAATCGAACAAATCTCCAGTTACACCATAACCCTGTAGCTTGCACAGAAAGCCAGCATACCAAACTTTGTCAAATGCTTTTGAGATATCCAGAGAAAAAGCTCAAGTTTTGCCGTTCTTATCGAGGGCCTGGTATATGTATTCAGTGATGGTATTTAGCCTATCAGTGGTAGACCTGGCAAAGCAGAAGGCATACTGTTTATCAGAGAATAGGTTGTGGTATGTGAGATGATGAACCACTTCAACATTGATAATAACCTCGAGCACTTTGCCAAAAATTGGTAAAAGGCTGATAGGGCGATAATTGGAGAGGTCAAAGGATTCTTGAGAGTTTTTAGACAGGAACTAAAGAGATGGGTTTCCAACAAGCAAGAAAGTAAAAAGCAGCAAAGAGTTTGTAGATGACCAGGGAGAGTTCTGGGGGCTTATTTCTTTAGGATAATGAATGGAATTCCGTCACCTCCACTTAATGAGGGTCAATCTTAGAAAATATGTTAGATTAAATAAGGATTTATGTATATGTCACTCAGTGCAAATAATTGCAGACAATCTAATCTCATCTAAATCTAAACTTATTTATAAATGGAACTTTTGTGTGTGTCTGTGTCCGTTATATATAGACTCCGAAATGGCTGAACCAATTTTCTTGAAAACTTACACAGTTATACTATAAGCATCTGTGAGTATTCTTAGCTAGGTTTTGTGTCGAGGTACCCCCGATAAATATCGATAATTGAAAAAATCAGGTTATAGAAGGAGTGGTCCGATTTTAATCAAATTTGATACACTCATAGACAAAGACATAAGAAACGATATTCAGAAGTTTCAAGGTTGCAGTTCTTACAATAGTGCAGAAAATCGATTATATATATATATATATATAAAAGGCAAGATGTCTGTGTGTCTGTCTGTTTATCTGCCTGTATATCTGTATTTTTTTCAGCCCTTTTATTTTAGTTTTTGCTTCGGGTTTGGCTCTAAGTAGGTATAATTGTAGTTCTTAGTCTCAGCCATGATACCATTTACTCAGAGTACTTATTTAGCCTTCAAAATTCAGTTTATGACAAAAAAAAACTTATTTGATATCGATACCAGGAAATCAAAATTTGGCTTACATCCATTCATTTTTCTTTCAGTCTATGATTTCGCTTTAACTGGAAACAACTGTTGCTTTTTAGTCTTTCGTGCTAATGTCCAAAGAGTCTGAGCTTCCAGGACCATGGATTAGTTTTAAAGCTTTCATTACACCCGCGCAACACCGTGCTATACTGCTAGTATATACTAGGTATGCCTAAGAGTTTGGGGCAAAAACCTATACTAAAGACAAGAGAGCACAATGAACAAAATGGTATAACAACAAACAGATGAGGCCAATAGTCTGTATATAAATTAAAATCTGCAATTAGTCTATTGGTCCTTATTTAGTATGGCTCAGTTCTTTACTCAATTCTCACCAAGTCCAAGTACACTGCTGGCCCAAATATTGAACAATTATGATGTCACCAATGTTTTTTTTTTGTTTTTTTTTATCGTTTCACCCCAAGCAAAGCAGTACTGCCACTAATGCACAGGGGGCTACATAAAAGTAAAAGTTCAGACAGGAAAAGAGTGAAGAGAAAGACAAACCAGTTACAGAGAAAGGGCAAGAGAATGATGGGAACACTGTTGTGATGGTAGAGAGAAAAAAAAAGATATACGGGATGATGTAGAAAGGAGTCAAATGGATAAGAGATGGTTATTGACATTGCATTTAAATTCCTGGAGGTTGTAACCATCAGGAAAGCAAATATATGGAAGTGAGTTCCACAGGTGGGAATTGCGAGAAAAGAAGCTGATGGAGTAGAATTGTTGGCTGCATTTGGTTAATCTAACTGTAAATGGGTGGGACCATGTTGCCAGTCTGGTTGCACAAGTCAATTCTTGTGGTGGGGGCACCTGTGACTTAAGTTCGTCACTAACCAGCACTTTAATGTCCAAGACAAATGTTCCTTGAGACAATTCTCTCGAGAGAACTTGGAGCCCTAAACCTAACCTGCCTGTTGATTAGTGCTGGTGCTTCTTCTCATGCTTCTCAGTGAAGTTTCTCTTTTGTTGAAGACTTTTCATCATTTGTCTGTCTTTTATTAGTGACTCCTAATGGATCAAAGTTTTGGTTTGTCCTTTTGGTGACATAGTAATTGTGAGTTCAATCCTTGGTGTGGTCAGGCAATGTATATTTGAACTTGGTGGAAACAGGGTAAGCAGTAACTAAGCAGTACTAAAAATAAGAACTAGATGATATCTCTAGGATTGTTTAACTGATTTATTTATTTATTATTTTTACAGATTATCACCCCTTTGTATTTTATTTAAAGCCAAAACATATCTTGATGTCTTTTGCAATTGGAGTAGATAGACTAAACTGTCGCCCGGTTCACACTCCACCCACGTCTATTGAACAGGTGAAGAGTCTCATCCCTTGTTTCCTGTTTAGGATGTGGTTTCCTGTTTTCTCTTTTTCCAATTTTTTCACTCTTATGTAGCCTCCTGCGCATCAGTGGCGTTTTCGCCTTGCTTGGGGTGATATGATTAAAAAAAAAAAAGAAAAAAAAGTGAATAAAGCCTTAACAACTTTCTGAGAATAATTTTTTTAGATACAAGCCCTACTATTTAACCAATTGCTGGGGGAGAAGGTTTCATACATTTCTCAAGGATATTTGCACATAAGTGAATGTAACAAAGATAACTGGAATTTGAACTCAGCTCTCCGATTTCTAATTCCAATTTATTTTCTTCGTTGTTGTTATCCCAATGTTTCAGCCACTGTGACCGCCAGTCTTCATCAGTTGTATATCAATATGACTAACCTACAGGAAATTCTGAACTGGACCCCTTATTTAATAAAGACAATAGCCAAGCAGTTTTAAGCATTGGTTTGTGAATTTTGTTGTACAGTAACTGAGTTCCATCCTTGGGCCAGGCAGTGTGTATTTGGACTCTGTTATTGCTCAAGCTGTTTTCATTGAATAGTACCAGAAGTTAGAATTAGAAAAGATATCCCTAGACATGGTCAGTGAAATGAGAACAGTTTAATCTCCTTAAAAGATTAAATTTAGAATTCTTTATAGGATCAATATATACCTGATGAAGCCCAAATCCTGAAGGGACATGACACATAAACATTGTTTATAAAATGCTAAAATGTTGCAATAACAAAAAAAAAAAAAAGTTTGCTGACAATAGTCTGCATGTAAATAATAGTAACTATTCATCCAGAAATTCAGATTATTATTATCCAGCAACTGGAGAGATGATTTTCTGAACACAGTTTAGATGTTGCACTAAGCTGAAAGTAACTCACTAATCAATTGTAATGATTCTAGACAGACAATTTTCCTGACCATTACACCATGGGGAGATGCCCAGCAACTGAAGAGTGTGTGACTTAGTTAATTTTTTGATGAGGCTACCAAGACAACTTTACTCTGAAAATGAAAAGATAGTGGAAGGCATAAATCCATCAGAGCAACCTTTCCGCTCTTTGACATGACAAAATTACAAAAGCCAGACAAATGAAAAACAGGTGGTGGGGAGGGGGTGATTTTTTTTTTCTTATAGTAGGGCAGAAAACAAACCTACTCTCCTGAGATGAAGTGATTTATTTGTCATTCTAAAAATGCAAACTATGGCCTATTCAGTGAAAATAGTTGTGTGTGCCTTTTTCTGTCCCAGTACAAGTGAAGGCCACATTTTACCATTGGCTCCAGAAATTTCCTTGAATTTGCTAGACATCAGGGATACATACACGTGTGTGTGAAAAGTGAGAAATTGTGAACGTTTTGTTTAAAGTAGATTTCATTATTTCTCTTTTGTATAATACATTCAGTTAAGTGCCATATGTGTTATACGCTTTGGGTGATCATGTCTCGAAAGAGACATTTATTCCACAGTAGGTTGCCATTGTTTTCTGTGGTAGACTGGTTGCCAGCCAAGGCTATAGAACCTAATCTGTCCTATTAACCCTTAACTGGAGGGAAGAGATGGATTAATACCTTTCCCAAGGGTATTTGTGCGTATGCAAGGAATTCAACCAGGTCACCCTGAAAGTGTCCATAATTATAATTGTGTCACTAAATGTGTTTCAAGTCTAAAGTTAACTTTCTACAGACGAATAATTTTCTGACTTAAACGGATTTCAATATGTAAAGTCAAAA
Organism: Ascarosepion bandense; assembly: GCA_037127315.1. Classification (NCBI taxonomy): domain Eukaryota; kingdom Metazoa; phylum Mollusca; class Cephalopoda; order Sepiida; family Sepiidae; genus Ascarosepion; species Ascarosepion bandense. The sequence goes on along the minus strand of JBBBDQ010001383.1, from coordinate 2,650,627 downwards.
ATGTGATATAGGAACTTCCATGGGTATTTTATGGATTTTCACTTATTTAATCATTAACTCAAGAATTAAGATTCACCAGAATATTACATATGTCATGATGTTTGTCTGTCCTTGCAAATATTTGTCTCAACAATTTTTGTTGGCTGCTATTTCAGCCTGAAAAATTCAGGAACATTTACAAAACTGAGGAAGGAACAGTGAAAAACAAAAACAAACAAACAATCTCATTAAATTCTCTTTCTCTTCAAACACATTACTCTCTAAAATTATTTACAATTAATGTCATCAGTAGCAGCAAAGAATAGCCCTTCATTGAAAGGCATGGTCCACAAGCAGACGTAAAAACAAGCTCTCTTACCGTTCTGGAGATGTGATTTTGATCTTGAAATATTAATGAATAATAGATAGGTAATACCCAACAGCATCCTTACTTTCCTTTATTTTACTGAGGCTTACGGCCATATCACGTTGAATACGCCAATTCTCACTTGATCACCGAAGTTAAGCAACATTAAGCCTGGTCAGTACTTAGATGGGTGACCACTTGGGAATACCAGGTGCTGTAAGCATTTAGTGACGGATGTGCATTGTGGTGCAGTGGATATCAGATCGGAAAGAGAAATTGGTGAGCCGAGTTCGAATTCCAGTTGAATACCCTGCATTCACTTAAGCACTGGTACCCTTAGGAAAGGTATTAATCCATCCCTTCCCTCCAGTTATGGGTTAAATAATGAATCTTGATACTCAAAAAGAAGAAAGTATTACTAGACACAAAACTTATATAAAAACAACAATAAATTGTTGAAAGAAAAAGGTATTACCAGCAATAAATAAATAAAAATTTAGTTGGCAATAAATGACCCGCTGAAGTTGATATGCCATAAACAACCAACCAACTTTATTTTACTAAAGGCATTGTGATAGCCTTCAAGACCTACCCATACACCTTTTATAATAGTTTATATTGCTTCTTTTTTGTTTGTTTATATATTTAAAACACCACAAAGACAAATTTAATAAATATATTTACTCTTTCATATGACTATAAGAGACAATATACAATTTTTATTGATATCTTATAATTTACGTTTTATAAATTTGTTAATAATAATTTATTAAAATTCTTCCATGCTGTATCCATTCAGGATGTGGATAATCATGGCTCTCCCCATTTTCCTGTCTTTGTAGCATTTAAATGTTAAGTCAATAGTCATCTCCAATCTCACTAACCTGTATCCTCTCTCTCATGCTCTCTTCTCCGTCCACTTCCTGACACCCCCTATAACCTGTCACTCTTTCTCATAGCTTTCCTCTTATGTAACCCCCTGCAAAACAGTGGCAATTGCTTTTGGCAATATGATTATTAAAAAAAATTCTATACACTTATATTCCAGAGAATGTAAATAAAGTTAAGACATGCATGTGTAGCTCATCAGTATTTCATTGACAGATTTTTTTTTTTTTTTCTACAGCTTATTAACAGACAAGAAATTATATAAATATAAAATGGGGGATCAATTTTATATTGCGATCAATACATATATTGATTTTTCACTTTATGGCCACAGTCATCCTTCTATTACCCACTTCCTGACACCCCCTATAACCTGTCACTCTTTCTCATAGCTTTCCTCCTATGTAGCCCCCTGGCAGTAAAATGCCTTGCTTGGGGCAATATGATTATAAAAAAAAATTACCATATTTACATTTGATAATTACTAAATTGCCTTATCTGTCATAGTGCCACACAAGGGGAGCCCTCAATGTGAATCTGACCTTCTGTGTTGGAAAATTCTATCTTTTTAGTGATCAATATTCTGGAGCACTCTGATATTTGATACAATGTAAAGAGGACATCCATGGTGCCATTGATCTGCCTATACAAGCTGTCAGGAAAGCTGATGATCTACAACTGATTAAACAATATTAGAGATTTAACAATGGCTTTCAAGACTGTCTTGCCTCTCTAACGGCAGGTGCCTAAGTTTGAAGTAATACAATTGATTGGTTAAGTGATCTCACTTAATTAGTTTGACTCTAATTTGGTCAGAGGTCGACATTAAAGAAGAGAATTGCTAGGGGTCAGCCATATTAACTGATAATCTCTCATAAGGTGTTTCTTTTTCTTTTTGCTTTTTCCTATTTTTTCTTTTTCTAATCTAATAACAGAAATAGTCAAATTAATGGAAGATTACTCAGAAACTGAGTCATGTCTATTGTCTGTCCAATATAAGAAACAAATAGTCTAGCTAGTAACTGAATTGGCTGTCTCCTTGTTGTTGGGTGAGGTGGTGGGGAGGGATTGGAAGACAGTGGTTGAATCATCTGGCTTTTATCAAATAGAATAGATTTTGACCGTGGTGACCTCTTCCAGGCCTGGAGGTTAGCCTGTACTAGTGTCACCTAATTCTACCTTGATATAAAAATAATTGATTGGTCTTAGGCAGCTTTTTCCAAAATGGGCTGCACTCTGTATTGAGTGGGCGGGAGTTGAAGATCAGTGAGGGTGGTAAGGGGGCATCAGAAATAAAGGAAATACTAACCCCTCCCCACTCCCCCAATCCAGAAAAAAAAAAAACTATGATAACCTTCCTCCCCAAATCCATCCATAACCACTTAGTGTATATGAGGTCAAAGATTTTGGTTGTAAGAACCATTTCTGACCCACTCTTCTGCATGGGGGAGGGAAACAAAGTCAAGATGTGCTTTACCTGCCGGTGCCTCTTATAAGGTACAGTTTCTTGCAATTGTCCAGATTGATTTTTGTCTTCCAGCTGTATGATGTTGGGACATCAATTGCTGAAGTTAAGCAACATCAAGCCTGGTCAGTACCTAGATAAGTCACCATTTGCGAATACCAGGTGCTCTAAGCTTGGATATTAAAGAGTTAAGTTCCAATTCCAGTTGGGTTCATTATATTCACTGTCGCCTGGGGGGGGGGGGGGTCCACCTCTTCTACCCTACCCAGTTATAAAGTTAATTTGTAAAATTTGTATCAGTAAATCCTTATTGCAAAAAATTCTTCTAATCTAGATTTTTCTAGCTATAAATAACCTACAAAAGGTTGGTAAACAATAAAAAAAAAAAAAATTTAATGACACTTGTTTCAGTTTTTTGTCAAATGTCAGAAGAAGGCTTATATTTAGTGAACTTTTGTCAAAAGAAAGTTTCAGGGCTCACACACACACATATGTATATAAAAATGTTTTTTTTTATTAACCAGACAAATTTTTATCACTTAACTTTTTTTAGTAGATACTAGGTGCTTGCTCCATTTATTTATTAAACAGTACATTTATTTATTTTTGTCTACTGGCCTAAATATTTTGAGAACTCATATTAAAGAAAATCTTGTGCTTATTGGCAGGAATCAAATCTGCTTCCCACTTAGGGCTAGCATTTAGTCCTGTATGTCTGACTGACTTAGCCAAGGAGAACAGCTGATCATTTTTTTTTTTATAGGATTTGATTTCTCAAACATTAGACAAAAAATAAATATACTGTTTAACAAATAAGTGAAGTGCCTCAATTTATATATATATATATATATATATATATATATATATATATATATATATATTAGTCACCCACATACAAGCCCATTTCGCTGTATCACAGCTCATCAGTGTGGCTAGACATATCCACTTGCTTCTGGCCGGGATCGAAACTCGACTGATTTGGTGTCAGTCGGAGTCTCTACTCCCTAAGCCATTGGCCCATGGCATATATATATAATATGGCCAATTATTTTTAATTGAGACTTGTATTTGAGTAGATACTTTGCTTTTTTTATAATTAAACAGTCAATATTTATTTATATCTACCAGCCTGAATAATCAAGAAATTTTGTTGGAAAAATATGCGTATATAATGTTCTCCAACATATAACAAGATTTCCCAATTATTCAGGCTGGTAAATTTAAATAAATATACGTCTTAATTATAAAAAATACAGTATCTGCTCAAATACAAATATCTATTTAAAAAAAATGTTTAAACAAATAAATTAAAAATGTCGGAGTCAATCCATTTTGTAAAATTTCACATATATCCAGCTCTTTATTTCCTCTGTATCTCCCCCTCTCCCCACTTTTTTGTTTTTCCTATCTTTCCTATCCTCTTTACCTCGTACAAAAAATAAGCAATTGAGATTTTAGAATTTTCTTTTTCAAAAATATAGCTGATGAGACATTGTTATTTTTTTCGATGTCGAAACAAAGTGTACACTTTTGTAGTAAATTATAATTTGTACATGTTCTAAACTACAACTTATAATAAATATTCATTTCTATATTGAGCACTGTTTTAAATTAATGTTTTGAACGTTGTTAATATTGTCTTCATTTTTTATTTATTTGCATCAAAAGCCCATATATTTGCACTGTAATGCTTAGTAAGCTTGTCTAGGTAGATCAATTAGGACTTGGTAGTGAGTCTGTTCCTCACTAGGTGCTCTATCTGTACCCTTGTTCTATATCTAACCTATGCTTAGTAAATAATAAATATTTCCGCCCACCCTCCACTGGTTTCACTATAAGCAAGGTAATAATGCCACTAAGATGCAATAAGTTACTGGGTGAAAAAGAGAATGACAAGACTTTAGTCAGTTGGGACTGTATAGTGAAACCGCGGTCGGCTTTGGCTCACTTTTAGATTTAGTTCGTATCTTTGCTCTACTTTCGTATTGAGCTCTTTACTGTTAAGGTTTTCGTCATGGGGTTTTTTTTTCTTTCGAACACAGCTTTGTTTTGTTTGTTTCTTTTTTTTTGATTCCCCCCTCCCCATTTGGTATTACCTTTTGGGATTGACAACTAAATTTACCATTTTGTTAACTGTAGGACTTAATGATTTTAGTCATTATTAGTGATACTGTTTTCTTGGTACGTTTTACAATAATAATTTATATATATATGAAATGAATTGTTTGAACATTATTTTTTATCGATACTTGTATTTAAGTAGATATTCTGTTTTTCATGAAACAGTATTATATATTTATTTCTACCGGGCCTGATTATTTACGATAAATTTTTATTACGAAAATGTGTGCCATTCGGCAGGATTCGAACCTGTGACCCCTATCTATATAGGGGAAGCTACCATTTGATCTGGTAACGTCTTGGGCCTCTCGACCACAAAGTTTCGTTAAAATTTGTTGATTTCCGTTATATATATATATATATATATATATATATATATATATATATATGATCTCACTAGGACTCCCCCCCACCTCCTTTGATATAGTTCAGTCCCAGCTGAACTGGAATGTATGCTCAGCCAAATTATTCCTCCATTGTTCATGTAGCCCACCAAGAAGTCTTCTAAAAAAAAAAAAGAAAAAAAAAAAGTAGGTTGAAAACTGTCACAGTTTTTATTAATGTATGTCTCTTGCGTTTTAAATCATTGCAAGGCAGATACCACATGATGATTGTGGAATGTTCATGCTAGATGCAAATAGAAAAACAGTGATGAATTATGTAAGTTTAGTCTACTCTCAATTTTTTTTTTTTCCTCTCTCTTTTTTTATCCTGGTCCCAAAAGAACCAGATCAGTGTTTAATTCGGAGAGCCAATTATCAAATCAGGTTATCTTGCATGACATTCTTTCGTTTGCTTTACTCGGACATTCATCTTTACTCTCCCTGCTCTTATTAGTGGCGGTGGGGGATATATATATATATATATATATACATATACATATCAAGTAGAAAAATTTTCACTGACATGTTTCATCCAATCATCATAAATGTTATATCAAGAACGCCATTAGGGGAAAGACGTATGACAAAGAGAAAATTTTCATGCAATGCGTTTCGTTTTTTCAGACTTTATCAGATTAAGTTTGTTTCCACACTCAAATTAAAGGAGGATGATGAGAATTTAAAAAAAAAAAAATCATTGGAAATTCTCAGCATTTCTTTTTCTTCATGTACATGTGGGACACTGATAAACTTTAGAAATTCTTACAACCTAAGAATATTTTCTGGCTTTAAATAACCTCAAAAGGTTAATAAGCCATAAAAACAATCAATCTTGACATTTTTTTTATTTACCTGTAAAAAAGAGGAAACAAAGGCAGAAAAGGAAAATACCTAAAGAAAGTTTTACTCAATGTTTTTAAGCAATGGCACACATAGCAAAAGTTTTAAAGAATATACATTTAAATGTTATGAAATAAAACAGATTAAAAAAAAATTGAATTAGGCAAAAAATGTTAACTCAATTATATGAAAAAAAGTTTAATATTGATTTATTCGAATAAAGGTGTTTATATCCCGTTTTTTTAGAATGATTGAAGGTGAGTGAAAATAAAACAAGTATTTTTACACATAATAAAATCACTTTCATTCATTTACTGCCTGAGAACAGTAATTTAATTTTTGATTTAAATCAGGAGTTCTACATGTGCATCAGCTTATCTCCATGTTGAATTCAGAAGTGAAGCATTGCTTCTGGATGGACAAGGGAAGTAACTCAATTTATTTTGAGTTATTGTTCTTTATAGGGGAAGTAAATCAGCTTCTCCAACAAGGAAGATTTCAAAAAGTTATATTAAAAGAAATAAAAATACTTAAAAACAGAAATGATTATTAAAACAAAGTATTTAAAATAACATAATGAAGGAATAGTAAAAAGGATTATTTGAAAAAAAAAAGTTTGATACTTTGTCTATTCAAATACTAATGCGGTACCATAACTGTTTTCCCCATACATATACACACACACACACACACATATATATATATATATATATATATATATATACACACACACGCACTGACATGTATGCTATGACAATATATCACAGCCCACTCACGAGGAACATGCAAAGTGGCAGTTGAGAATCACTGGATGAGAAGACTAAAAAAATCATCATGAATCTCTTGTTGAGTAACAATGATGTCTTGCATTGCAAGAGTGCTTTTCTTTGTTCCAATCTACTACACAGTCTTTTCTTTAAACGGCATATTATAATATTATAATTTATACCTGTTGGGATTTCAAAAACTATTAAAAGAAATGATAACATTGTTTGCTTCTCTTCATATATAATATATGACCTTGAACGTCAAAAGTAATTGACAGGTACATCCATTCGTGGGTGAGGTCAACAAAAAACAAAGATGGTTGACAGATATATCCGGCCGTGGATGATGTCAACACGTGCAATAACTAAAGAAAAAATACAAATGATAAGTGCCTTGAAAGGCAATGGCCAGCAAGGATATGATTAACAAATGTATCATATCAGGCCATAGAATTAAGTCAACCAAAGAAAAGAGTGGTTGACAGACATGTCTGACTGTAAAGCTCAAATATTTAACAATGCAATAGGGGAATTTCTACAAATGTATTATAGCCATATAATTCGCCATAAACTTATTCAATTATTATTATTATCCTGGGCATGACGATAAACTACTATTGCAGCAAGGCCTAAAAAGCATGAAACCACAACAGTTTGAACAGTGTAAATAATGTAAATACCACCTCACCTCAGAAGTATAGGCAAATACAATAGTGGTTGATATTTCACTTTATGAAATCAACCAACCAACAATACCTATTTATAGTAAAATTACCAAAAATGCATATTTTAAGCAAAATGACCAACAATACCTGTTATCTGTAGTTGAAGGTATGCAATAGCATTCAAAATACTTAAAAAAAACTCAGTAAAGTTGATATACCAATAACCAAAATCAACCACTGATTCAATCATTAACTTAAGAATTAAGATTCATCAGAAAATTCAAATGAAGTTTTCACAGGTATTTCTAGTATGAATAAATTGTTCAATTGTGTTTTGAAATAAAACTGAATATGTCTGGCCTGTAAGATAATAACAAAAAAAGTTATTTATTTTGCAAAATTACAAAATTGTGGCACAAAGCCAAAAGAGGAAGGGTAGAGGTTGGTCAACACTATCAAGACCCATTTACTCATTACAATTTACACATTCACCACAAGAATCCATCCATCACCTCACAATCCTTCATACACCACAATACCACATATTTACAAGGGGCACCTAAAAAGGGGGAAACAAACCCATGACAATAAAAATTTAGCTATGTACAATATATAATATAATTTAAAACATTTAATGAAAAATAAAATGATGGGATGGGGATGAATCCAATAACAAACTAAAATACAACGTAATTTTAAAACAAAAATAAATGATAAACGATAACAAATGATAATAACAAAAAAGAAAGATGGCTGCTATTGAAGACACAATTTATGCGTACCTATCTCGTCTAAAATGAGACGGTATTTGCACACATGCAAATTTTGGCTGTCTTGGAATGGCATAAAAAGCAGGTGTCAGCGCTGCTGTGAGGGTGGACTTTCTCGGTGGATTGTGCGTGTGGAAGTTACGGATTGACAGTCAGACTGACAAAGAGGAAGGAGAAGCGGCTTAGTTGGCGTCTGTTTCACAACTGCCCTGTGTAACGGTGGGGGCGAGAAAAAAAGAAAGAAAAGCCGCTGGCCTGCACACTGCACCTTTTGTTCCCCCCACTCATCATCATTCATCTTTTTTTTTTTTTTCTTTATATACTACATTTTTGTGCCAAACTTTATTTGTAGAAACTTTGAAATTAATATTAGCTAATCCTCTCGGGTAGTCTCTCTCCTTTATGATGGGGGCTGGTGTTATTACCTGGCACTTGAGGCTTCCTCAAAACGTAAAGTACTAGGAGGCTCCAGCAATTTTATTTTTCAATTTTTTTTCCACAATCCTGCATTAAACCTTGACCTTGTATCAAGTTCTGTTAAGATATGGGCATGCTTAGCTTGTCTTTTTTGCTTTCTCAGGTAACCTGAATACTGATTTTTTTTCCTTGTCTTTTCTCAACTGACTTTTGGTCCTGGGCATGATGGTAAACTTCATCCAGCAGTAAGACTTCTGATTGGGAAGGTTGTGAGGAGCATGGAACCACCTTTTAATTGCTGTTGTTCTCAGGTCCACCCTGACTCAGATGAATAGCACCTGTTAGGGTCCCATCTATGGGCAAATAGTTAACCCCCAACTGGGGTCAAAGTACCGTGAAGGTGTAAAGATACACTTTTATAGAAATATATATATAAAAATAAGCTTTTATAGAAAAATATACATTTTTGAAGAAAAAAATTATCATAACACATTTTTGAAGGGAAAAAAAATTCTCAGCAAAACATTTTTTTAATATAAAGCTAGAAGACATTTTCAGTTTTCTAAAATAAAAGAATAGAAACAAAAATTTTCATTAAAATCTGACTAAATCAACCTTCTCACTATAACCAAACATTAAAAAGAAATATCTTAAAACCCCACCCTTTTTGGCATTAAATAACCCACAGAGGTGTTGATATGCACAAAACTTAAACTCAGCTGACTCTTGTGACCTTTTCTTTCAAACAAAACTTTGACAATTTATTAATGATACCTGATTTTCATTTTCTAAGGAATTTCTTTTTCCATGCAACATTTACTCTTGGAATTTTTTCTTCTGGTGATAGGTATTGTTTGAGCTTCAGTCTGTCGGCTGTTTCCTTTTAAAACAGGAGGGGTTACTCGGTGCGGAAGAATGATAACTAGAAACATTACTAAAAAGTGGAAACAAAAAGAGTAATCAGTGGAGCAGTAGATACTGCCATTACTCATTACATTTAAAATTTTTGAAGACTAAAGTTGGTTGGAAAGCATAAAGCCAGAAGGGAGTTCCACAAGCAAAGAAGTGTGAGAACAGAAACTGGGTACTGAATTTACAATAAATTACGTCTGGCCAGCTGAACTGTAAATTGATGACATCTTAGGATGTGGTTTCCGGATTTCTCTTTTCCAATCTTTTCACTCTTCTCTTTTTCTTTTTTTTTCTTTTTTTTCTCTTTTTCTTTTTTTTTCTCTTTTTCTTTTTTTTTTCTCTTTTTTCTTTTTTTTCTTTTTTTCTTTTTTTTTCTTTTTTTCTTTCTTTCTTTTTTTTCTTTTTTTTCTTTTTTCCTTTTTTCTTTTTTTTTCTTTTTTCTTTTTCTTTTTCTTTTTTTTTCTTTTTTCTTTTTTTCTTTTTTTCTTTTTTCTTTTTTCTTTTTTTCTTTTTTCTTTTTCTTTTTCTTTTTTCTTCTTTTCTTCTTTTTTCTTCTTTTTTCTTCTTTTTTCTTTTTTTCTTCTTTTTTCTTTTTCTTTTTTCTTTTTCTTCTTTTTTCTTTTTTTCTTTTTTCTTTTTTTCTTTTTCTTTTTTTCTTTTTTTTCTTTTTTTCTTCTTTTTTTCTTTTTTCTTCTTTTTTCTTTTTCTTTTTTTCTTTTTTTCTTCTTTTCAATAGGAGTAGATAGACTAAACTATCGCTCGGTTCACACTCCACCCACGTCTATTGAACAGGTGAAGAGGCTCATCCCCTGTTCCCTGATTAGGATGTGGTTTCCGGCTTTCCCTTTTCCAATTTTTTTCACTCTTACGTAGCCCCCTGCACATCAGTGGCATTACTGCCTTGCTCTGAGTGATATGATTTTCAAAAAAAAAAAAAGTCTCAATGCCAGTCTTGTACTACAGTTTATGTTCATAAAGTCTAGGTACCATAGCGAAGAGCTCATCTGAATAATCACAATGAAAGTATAGAAAAGGTACAACGAAACAACTCTATCGCAGTGGGATAGTGATTGAAGCTGAACCACCTGGTCTGGATCAATAAGTTTGCTAATTCTTCTTTAAATCTTATCAATGCACTCATGTCAAATAGCAGGGGCACCGGACCATATGTGGCAGCAATATTCTAAGCATGGGCGAATGGTAGACTTATAAATATGTATGAGAGATTCTGGAGATAAAAATTGTCTCATACAACACAGTGAACCTGAGTTTCTTATCAGCTGACCTAGCAATGAATTCAGCAGTCTTTCCACTTCATGTCAGCTGAGAACATGAGCCAGAAGAGGTCTTTTCTGCTCAATAAAATGTTCTTTCATCCCTTGTAAAATTGACTCTGCTAGTGAGTCTGTCTTGCATTTTTTCTTCTTTTTTCTTTTCTTTTCTTTTTTCTTTTTTTCTTTTTTTTCCTTTTTTTCTTTTTTCTTATTTCTTTCTTTTTTCTTTTTTTATTTCTTATTTCTTTCTTTTTCTTTCTTTTTTCTCGTTTCTTTCTTTTTTCTTTCTTTCGTTTCTTTCTTTTTTCTTTCTCGTTTCTTTCTTTTTTCTTTCTCGTTTCTTTTTTCTTTTTTTCTTTCTCGTTACAATACTGCTACACCAGTAGCAGTACTGCCTTGCTTGTGGTGATTAGATTAAAAAAAAATAAAAAAAAATAATAATAATCTAATGTTCTGCATTAGTCGAGTATTCTGAGAAAGCTGTATTTTGTAAAAAAAAAAAAAAATTTTTCATGCAAAAACAGAAAAGCCGATTTTAATTGTTTTTGTTTTTTTTCTTTGCAGGTATTTGTATTAAAATCTGTTCTGAGAAATAGACCTACATCTGACTTAACATCTTTACAAGGACGTTTACTTTTTTTTTTTCCTTAATTCAAAAGGATATACCACCACTAGGAGTGGAAGCTACACTGGAACCCTTTAATATTGGAATTGGATTCCTTTCAAAGACATACACTTATTTATACATACAAAAATGTAAGTACTTTTCCTGTTAATTTATTTTAATCTTTGTTTCTGTGGTGATTTCGCCAATCTATCTTTGCAGAAAAAAAGTGTTTATTTCTTCATAGCAGCATTAACTCTTCATGGCTGGAATTGGCAGTGAACATATGCACCTATGCTTGCAGTCCATGAGTGTCTAAAAGCAATAGCTTTAGGGCATCACTATATACAGGGTGGTCTAAAAGTAGATGAATCTTCTTCTTCTTCTATGTGCCCTGTCCCTTCAGGACGTAGGCGATCATGGCTCTCTACGTCTCCCTATCCCTTGTGGCTTTTAGTATGTTTGCTCCTGTTACTCTTGGCAACCCCTGTTCCGTCATCCACCTGATCAGGCCCTGCAAATATGTTATCCACTGCCTTCCTCTGTCTCTCCTTCCTTCTATCTGACCAGTCAGTATCAGGTTCTCCAGGCTCTCCTTCCTCATTGCATGTCCCAGGAACTTTAGTTGTCTCTTCCTGATGCTCAGCATCAATTTCCTTTTGGTTGCCATTCTTTATAACACCTCGTCGTTGCTTGCATGCTCAGTCCACGATATCCGTAGCATCCTTCTGTAGAACCACATTTCGGCCGCTTCCAGTTTTTTCCTCATTTTCTATGATATTGTCTAGCATTCACAGCCGTATTGAAGAACTGACATCACGTAGCAGTCTAGCAGGTGGAATAGTTATGTGTATGTTATATTTCCAACCAGATAGAGCCTCTCCACATTATTCAAGAGCAGTTCATGAGTTTCTTGAAGATCCATTGCCAGGGAAATGGATTGGCTGAAGAGGTCAAATTGATTGGCCAGCATGTTCACCTGACTTGACCTCAACTTTTTTTTTTTTTTTTTGAGAAATATTTAAGGAATTCCTTGCATTCACTTACACACAAATACCCTTGGTAAAGATAGTAATCCATCTCTTCCCTCCAGTTATGGGTTAAATAATAGGACAGATTAGGTTCTATAGCCTCGGTTGGCAACCAGTCTATCGCAGAAAGCAATGGCAACCTACTGCGGGATAATCTTCTGCCCAGTCAGTCAAGTCTCTTTCGAGACATGATTGCCCAAAGCGTGTATCATGTATGGCACTTAACTGACTGACTCTAGGACAAAGTTTATAGTCAAAAACCAAGACGTGTTGGTGATTTGAAAAATTACATAAAAGATGCATTTTAAGAAATTAATCCAGAAAGAGACTTGCGCAGAAATGTTTGTCAAAGTGTGAGGGGTAGACTTCAAAGCTGTGTAAATTTTGATGGACAACAATTTCAGCACCTGCGTTGATGAAATTTAAGTGTTTTTATAATATTGTACACAATAACATTCATTAGTCAGTATAATAATTGAATTAGTAAATATAATTGTACATGTAATCTAAAAATGTTGTAATTTACAGTCCACCTACTTTCAGATCACCCTGTATATCAGCAATAAACAACCGTAACACCTGTCACATGATCATCTAGAGACAATGGAAATATGTAACTTTTTAGTAATCTACAACTTTGTTCAAATTCTTTAAGGCAAATATTATTATTAACAGACGTTTTGTGCCGATTAATTTTACTGATAGACTTTTCCAAATTGCAAATATTCCTTCTCAGACAAGGTGGAAATTCCATCAGAAACTGTCCAGTTATAACACCTCCAAAACCTTGTCTCCTAACTAGTAATACCAAAGAGGCCAAATTGGAAATTGTTTCAAAGAGAAATTTCCTTGTTCCCATAAAATCAACTTGTATAACATGGTTCTAAGATGTATGTTTGACATATTCAAGGATTGAAATATTCAGAATTTCCAGGTATTTGACAGCTGTAATCGAAAGGTGTTGCCCAAATTGAAATTGCAAGAAAATTCTTTGTTTACAATGATGACATCAAATTAACATAGACTTTATTTACCTGACCTCCTGATAAATTTAGGTCATGACAGAAGGTCGTTCTTTAATGTGGGCTTCCCTTACATGTAAATGTGGGCCAAGGACAAAAGTTATTCAGTGTCACACTGGCATTGATGTATAACACTGACTCTGCCTATCATGAGGGCAATGAGGAGAGTGGTACTCTGCCTATCATAAGGGCAATGAGGAGTGTGGTACTGCAAAATTGTAATTCGCGAAATAACTACCTTCACCATTGTAAAATGAGGTAAACAGATGCTTTGCATTTTTCCAAGCCTGAATTAAGTGAAAAAAGGTTTTTAAAAAAAAATTAAATTTTAAAAATGTGATGCCAAGAAAATTCTTATTTATGCAGTCCAACATGAAAAAAACCCCAGAAATATGGAAGAGATTCTGCTTTGTTTATCTCCTGAAGTGGGGGGGGGGGTGCAAGTCCATAAAGAAAATTGGCATTCAAAACTTTGTTTTATAACTTTGGCTTTGAATAACGGCAAAAAAATAATTTCTTGGGTATAAGGCAAGCTGCCTATTGGTTACATAAAAGTCAGAAGATTAGACAGGAGAGAGTGAAGAGAAAGACAAACCAGTTAGAAAGGAGCAAGAGAAGGACGGGAATACAGGTCCTGTTTTGACGAAAGTCCTCTTAGAATAATAATTAAAAAAAAAAAAATAATCCTAGATTTAATTTGTGGAGGTATATATAACATTTTGTATAATTATGCTCTGATTGCTCTTTTTAAAAAAGTTTTATTAAAAAAGGACAGAACTTCTAGGTCTGTTCAATTTATCTAGCATTTTTTTGTAAATTGAATAATATTCTGCAAACCCAACTGCTTCAGATGCAAAATAAAAACCATCCCAAAATCAAGGCTGTGTCCCCACTTTCAGTTTGCAAGTCAGAAGTGACCGATTTTCTTTTATTTACTTCACTATACTTTACTCTTGTGATAAATGCAATTTATTATACAAATTTCTTAATCATTGAACAATTAAGAGTATGAGACTCACCTTCACAAGGATGTTTCCAACTAGCGTCCAGTTGGCAGACAAAAATAAATAGGGTTGTAACTCAATACATGTCCCTCTCTCTTCTCTTTATTTATTGTCTATAATACAATTGTGGCACACGGCTGGTTTGGTTGGGGTACAAAAACCTCAGTTTGGCCTTCAATACCTATCCTATACCTAGCTAATCCGACTCACAACCCAAACATACTTTACAATTTTTTCATCCACCACAAGAACTTGTCCATCAGCATTCAGTCCTTCATATACCAAAATATCTCAAACGTACCAGTGTCCTCAAAAAAAAAACAAAAAAAAACAAAAAAATGAGCATAAAAATTTTATTGTGAACAATAAGTACAAAAATATATTTAAAAATAAATCATAAAAATGATATGTGGGGAGGGGCATAACATAAATTCCAAAAACAAAAATTCTACAGAATAGACTTGCTTATATGGCAGAGTGGAATCTCCCAGGCTGTTACATAAACCCCCTACCAATTTTCTGGGCAGCTCTGAGCTGTCAGTTTCAACTTCAACTGATTATTGGCTGTTGGTATCTAAGGATTCGACAAATCATCATTTCACCTCAAGTGAGCAGTAAAGCCACTATGATGCAAAAAATGAGTGAAAAAAAAAAAAAAAATTAAAAAAATATATATTCATATATTCATCCACTACAAGAGCTAAAAGTCACGAGTCACTCAAGGGTTACTGCATGAGAAAAGGTGAGAAGTGACATTTATGGTGTTATGCAGGAGAGTTAGTGGTTAATCGTAGACTTGAAGAAGTCAAGATTGTAGTGACTGGGGAAAACATCCTTCTGGGAGCCTGTCCCACAAAGCAGCAGTTTTTGGTAAAAAGCTGCTTGAGTGGAACTTCTCCCTAAAGGAATTAAAAGGGAATGAGGATGATTCACTTTTGTGTAATCATGGGATGGCCGGTCCCAGTTGTAAAAGTCAGGGGTGCCCTTTGTTCAAAAACATGCCATGAAAACAGTGACAGAGAAGCAAATGGCTTGCAACGTTTTATCTGTGGGGAAAGTGGTGGTTGGGTGGAATTGAATCCACCCCCCCCCCAAAAAAAAAAAACTTCAGACACTTTTTATACTCTATCAAGACGATTCCAACCCGGATATGGCAGCAATATTTCATTTTTTATTAGATAGCCACAAAATACTGGAGAATGAAAAATATAATGTGTAGAAACCAGAATAATTATCAAGATGTTTTTTGTTTTAATCGTTTCACTCCATGCAAGGTAGTAAAGCCACTAAGACACTAGTGGTTACTGAGAGTGAAAGGTTTAGAAAAATTAAAGAAATATTAAGAAGTGAGAACAATAAAAGAGAAATCAAGACGACAATAGATAATGATTGATGTTGCACTTAAATTTTTGATCAAAATTGGCTGGGAAGCATGGAGTTGGAAGAGAGTTCCAGAAGTGAAGTGTGGGAGTAGAAACTGTTAGCATAGAGCTTAGGGTTGCATCTTATACCAATTCAGCTGTAAAATGTTTTTCTTGGTTTAATGATAAAAATGAGAAATTCTTTTAAATAAATTCTTAAAGATTGAAAACAAACTAACTTAAAATGTTTACTTTATTGCTTATATTTCGCTACATTTTATAGAATTTGGTCTAAAATTCTTAGAATTTGTAGAATACTTGAATATTTACTTTTTGCTTTTTTCTTGTGTTGAAATATAAGTGGCTGTTGGATAGTGATAGTTAATTGATACGTTCTTTATATCTGGGATTGCAACAATTAAGAAATTATAAAACTAGTTTATAAAGATACCACATAAAGACAAATAATATTCCAAATTCTTTTTTGAATTTTATCAAGAATCTTTAAATAAATAGTAGAATCACCAGACCAGATGAGGCAGCAATATTTGAAGTAAGGATGAATGGTAGACTTATAAATGTGTAAGATAGATTCTGGCAAGATTGTTAGCTAGAGAAGGCACAATGAGTCACTCTCCTGGAGGTTAGCATCAGCCATGCAAAAATGGATCTCTCAGATGATTAACAGAAAAGTTGTTTTCCAAGCATTAAAATTTACAAGCCATTCCTTGCCTTCAGTTAACAGCAGACTGTAGGTATTTTTTTTTTTTTTATTCGCTTTCATAATTACATTGTCATACTATGTTCCTTCACCAGTTTCAAAGTCAGTTTTGTGTTTTCATGATGTAAAACAGGGTGTGTCATATTTTGCGACCATCATAAAATTTTACAAACATAATTTCAAAAGGCTGAATATACAGTTTCACTTTACAGAAAGAAATTGTTTGCCAGATCGCTTATACAGAAATTTTTGCAATGACAAATTGCTGGACAAAGTCAAAGAGAGTAGGCCATATTAAAAAGAAATCAGCCTAGTTTTACTGAATACATTAGGTAAGTGATCTATGTCTACACAATAAAACTAACGGATGATGGCAAATTAAAACCATAATTGTAGCTTTAATACGATGTTAGATGTGAAACAAACTGATACTGTATTGGCGCATGATTTATCCCTAATAAATTTTAATGCCTCCAAAACGAACCTGTTTTGTTTTCACCACCATAGAGAAACTTTCTTGCTGACTATCAGAATGGATGATTCCTTTGTCTTATCTGCAATTATTTTCATGGCAACTGCTCTGACAAGCTTTTTTCTGTTACCCTGATCGCATGTATTTACTTATGCTACTAGATTGGCATTGACCTTTTACTGTCAAAATAAAATGTAGCCACCCTTGTTACTCTAGAACAGTTTTTCTTATACTTCCTGTTTGTAAAACTCACTTCCTATTTTCTTGCTTCCTTGATAGCTACAATCTCCAAAAGTTTAAATGCAGCGTCAATTGCCATCTTGATTCTCATTCATCTCTTTTCTTTAAAATCCAAATAGCTACAATCTCTAAAAGTTTAAATGCAATGCCATTTTGATTCCCATCATCTCTTAGCTTTTCTTGGACATCCCAATAGCTACAATCTCCAAACGTTTAATTAAATGCAACGTCAATTGCCCTCTTGATTTCCATCCATCTCTTATCTTTTCTTGGACATCCCAATAGCTACAATCTCCAAACGTTTAATTAAATGCAACGTCAATTGCCCTCTTGATTTCCATCCATCTCTTATCTTTTCTTCAACATCCCCTGTACCTTTTTTGTTTTTCTCTCACCATAACTTTCTCTGCTTTAAGTGAAATGCTTAAAAAAAGAAAGAAAAAATGTATGAAGACGTTCCAAAAAGTATTGAGAAAATAATTGACTGAACAGTTAGGTGAGTGTATCTTGAGACTGGAAATGATATAAATGTTCTTGTCTTTTTCGTCTGTCTTAGAAGGTTCCTGATTCATTTGACCACTCAATCCAGCTCTTTTTTACCACAGCCCCGATCCATGGAGCATATGCTAACTGAACCCTCCACTTCCCGAACAGTTGTGGATCTTATAGCTAATTGGTGGGGGTTCAATTGTCTCTGGAGACTTGTATCTTTTCTCTTTCTTTCCCTCACTTATTAACTAACCATTATGAGGTATTGGGGTGAGTTTTACAGCTGTATGCCCTTACTGACTCCAACCAGTTTAGGAGACTGGAAAAGTTATATGTATTTGTATATAACATGCCCAGCATAATGCTAACATTTCAGTCTTCCTTACCTGACCTGTCTTAGTTATAATGCCTCAATCAGTTTGGTGTAGGGAATACTTTAACACAGCAAATTCTGTTGGTAGTGGTGTGGGAGATAGCAAAATGAAACAATCTTCATGGTTTATAGCTTATGTGCGTTGTGGTGCAATGAATATCGGCTCAGAACAAGAAATCAGGAAGCCGAGTTCGAATTCCCAGCCGAATTCATTGCATTCACTTACGCGCAAATACCCTTGGAAAAGGTAGCAATCCGTCTATTCCTTCCAGTTATGGGTTAAATAACAGGACAGATTGGGTTCTATAGCCTTGGTCGGCAACCAGTCTACCGCAGAAAGCAATGGCAACCTACTACGGGATAATCTTCTGCCCAGTCAGTCATGTCTCCTTTGAGACATGATCACCCAAGCGTGTATCACGTATGGCACTTAACTGGCTGACTGTCTGAATTCAGCATAGTTTTCTTCTTGTAATGTGCACTGACTTTATCGCTTCCCTGTTTACTTTTGCTCGGCTTGCATTGTTTTCTGTAAAAACACTTTTAATCGAAGCTGCAAGAGGTGCTGAAAAGTTCTTAGCTGTGACACTCTACTGGAAAACCTGACCAGGTTACAACAGATGACAACTGTCCTTGTATTATTTCAAACGATTGTTCTCATCTTGGTTGATAGAGATGTTATTATAGACACATTTTGACCAAGTAACCTCTGGTTATCATCAGATGTCAGTTAATTGGCTAATATGAGATATCTTTTAATGACTGTGATATTTTTTTTATGATATAGTTATTATTCATTTCTGTTGAATTACTCAATTCTAGGATTGAACTCATTATCATTAAATGAAAATAACATGAGGGTATTTGCTCAAAATGTCTATAATAACATTTATATTAACCAAAAGAAAAACAATAGTTCAAAATAATAGGATATTGAGTTACTTATCTCAGAAATGAAATACTAAACATGACAGTGAATTTGGGAATTGCATTTTGGTTGGGCTTAGAATTTACCAGTGCTCTAAATTAATTTTTCTTCTACACTTTATTGAACTTTTTTGTTGCTTCTTTTATTTATTTTATTTTATTTCATTTATTTTATTTTATTTTTTATTTTATTTTTTTCCCCTCTAATAGTAATATTAATGGGCATGAGTTTTAATTGTCTTAATTAAAGCAATTGTTAATGAAGCATTGTCATTATTGATTTTTGATGAGTTATACAAGTCATTTTTGTCTATTTATCATGTTAGTGCTTGTTTCTTACTTGTCGCCTCAACATAGGAGCCTTAAATTTATTGTTGATTGTTTTTTTCTTTTTTTGAAGAGAGATGTGTGAACCGACCAAGTTTAAAGCTAAAATTTTTCCAGGCTTTTCTAATAAAGTATTATGAAAATTCTTATTTTCTTTAAATAGTCTCCCAGTTGAATAGGACATTTTGAAATATTAACACTGAAAAGAACCCATAAGATCTTGACTTGACTCCGACATCTATACACGAAATAGGTTTTTAAACTTTTTGAATAGTGAATGTGTCAAGTGTGTGGTTTTGGAATCAAGGATAGGCAACCATGTTCAGAAGATTTTCCCACAGCCATAATGATTTGATTTGAAGTTTTAAAGGAGAATCTGCAATGTTGGTCCTGATCTGGCATCTCATCTTTAGTCATTTTCTCACTACGATGTAGCTTCTCTTTTCTATTCATGGTAATTGTTCTGATGAACTTTCCTCGGGGGTCAGTCAGTCAGTTAATTGCCATACATGGTACACACTTAGGCAATCATGTTTTGAAAGAGACCTGACTGATTTGGCAGAAGATTTTCCCATGGTAGGTTGCCATTACTTTCTGTGGTAGACTAGTTGCCAACCAAGGCTATAGAACCCAATCTGTCTTATTATTTCGTCCTTAGCTGGAGAAAGAGACTCTTTCCCGAGAGTATTAGCATGTAAGCGAATGCAATGAACTCAACTGGAATTTGAACTCTGCTCTCTGATTTTTTGTTGCAAACCAGTATCCACTGCACCACGATCTACATCCTCTATGGTACCTAACCGTCATGAATAAACTTTAAGCGCAGTGCCAGATTGGTGTCAAGGTCTCATTTTACCATTGAAATGGTGAGATGTAGCCATAAGTTCTTTGCTAACTATTTCTTCTATCTCACTTTTAGATTGTGGAACTCTCTTCCAGCTCCATGCTTTCCAGCTTTGTTTGATCTTCAAAAGTTGAAGTGCAGTGTCAATGATTACTCTCCTTTTCTTGTTCTCACTTCTTAATAATGTCTCTCTTTTTTACTTATTTTTCCACACTTAGTAACCCCTTGTGTCTTAGTAGCTTCTATTGCCTTGTTTATGTTGAAATGATTAGAAAAAAGTCACTATGAGTAAAGATTGAAGTTGAAGAAAAATTGCTCTTTCCTTTATTACATTCCATCTCTCGTGCTGTATAGAACGATTATGTTTTTGTCCATCAGTTTTTACATTAATTTTTTTCCCCTTAATGTTTGGTTTCTGAGATGACACTGTAGTGGGTCATTGAGGCCATTGTTGACTCAAAAAATGACAAAGCAGCTAGCTTTTCTCAGATTCAGATAGTTACAGTGAGGCTAGTGCCATTCTCATTCCTTATCTCATTGTCTCCATGATTCAGAGTTCCTTCTGGCTGGGAGGAAAATATCATTGGTCTTTACAAAGAAAAAGGCACTGCTCTTTTGACATATAACCACAAAGGCTTGAAGCTGCTTGACCAGGTTATGAATGTGCTTGAGTATGTTGCAGGGAGTTTCACTCTGCAAAATATCACCATTGCTGATATGCAATTCAGCTTTATGCCAGGTCACATCACTGCAGATGCCATTTTTATTGTGTGACAACTGAAACAGATATATTTGGCAGCAGAGAAACTTCTCTACATGGCATTCATGGACTTTCAGTGGGTCCCAGGTGTGTTTTCTGGTGAGCCATGCTGAATTTTGGCTGCAATGAGTGGCTGGTCAACCTCATACAAGCCATGTACAAGAATGTCAGAGGCAGTTATAATGGTTGTTGGCTACAGTGATGAGTTTGAGGTGAGGGTTGGTGTTCAGTCAGTTAAGTGCCATACGTGATACACACTTGGTTGATCATGTCTCAAAAGAGACATGACTGACTGGGCAGATTATCCCGCAGTAGGTTGCCATTGCTTTCTGCGGTAAACTGGGTGGTGACTAAGGCTATAGAACAGAATCTGTCCTATTATTTAACCCATAACTGGAGGGAAGCGATGGATTAATACCTTTCCCAAGGGTATTTGTGTGTAAATGAAGACAAGGAATTTAACTGGAATTCAAACTCGCTCTCCAATTTCTCATTCCGAGCCGACATCCACTGCACCAAAACGCACATCCTCAGGAGGCGGAGGTGGTGGCGAAAGTGGCAAAGACCTCAGTGAACTGCAGCCTTGGCAGTAGGAACAAGACAAATGGTGAACGGTCAGCGAAAGTTAACAGCAACTGCTAGATCAGGTAAGTGAAGAAAAAAAATGAGAAAAATAAAGAGAAACAATGTGCACCACAGTAGTGAAAGCTTGAAGCACACCGCTGTTTTGCGTCAACTTACTGACCTCAAGACGCCAACCGACACATTTGGACATTCCTGGTGTTCAATAAGGTTTCTAATTCAGTCCCCACCTGTTCATCATTACGCTTGAGGTGTTATCTTGGGAATGCCACACTGTTTGCTCAGGCTTCATCTTCTGTATGAAGATGACCTGAGGATCATTGTATTGTTGCTAGAAAAGCTACCCTAGAAACTTGTGCTGTGGAATTTCCTCATGAAAATTCGAGGCCTCCATGAGTATGGCCTAAGACTATTATCTTGGTGTTAAGTGCAACAAAAGAAGAAAAAAAAATGATTGACCAAAACTGATATACAAATATTTAATTTACTATAAACACAAAATGATATATTTACAAAATTTACAATTTTTTGCATTCAAAACAGAAACATAGAGTTTACTACTGGCAGGTGAAGTGTTACAAAGGGGAAGGAAGGGTTAGTATTTTTACCCAGTTAAGTTAACAAGTAGATTAAGTATTATACCTTTTGGAAATCCTTAAATGTTTATATTAAGAATAATTTCCCGTATGGTCAATGAAAAGGTTAAAAAAAAATCTCTTTACCCTTTTTGTTTTATAATGTTCTCTTTCAGGTTTTAGTTGGTCGGCAAGTTTTCTTGGAGATTCTTTCAGCTGGATGTATAGATCCACAAATCGGGCTGGAGTTGATAATGGCAGCAAATCCTGTTAACAACTAACTACTCTCTTCACCAAAACTTTTTTATAGGGGCTAACACCTAATTTGCATATTTCTAGAACATTTCAAATTCTTTCGATTTTACTTGAACATTCTACAACCTTCCATAACGTTCTATTCCTAATTTCTCTATTTAACAACTACTTCATGAATTAAAACTTTTTTGTGATAACAAGTAGGGCTCAATAGAATCCCTTACTATAACTTTTTAGGCATTATTAATATTATTTTTTATATATAAATGCATCCTCGTAACACTTGGTCTGTTGTAGATTTGCTCAGGAAGTCTGGCAAAGACTCATGTGCTGTTTGCCTTGCTAGTCCTGGCAAAAACGCAGTCAATTTTCCTGCAGCGGCTGCTTGTGCTTGTTCCACAAAAAGTGTAGTTAGACTTGTGCTAAATCCTGACTTCAAATGTAGCGTTGTAGAGGTGAGGCACAAACAATCAACAGCTACCCACAAACCAAGGTGGTTGTTGGCGGAGTGGCCTTTGCAGTGGTTGCCTCATTCTGCTACCTGGGTGACACTTTGTCCTTGTTTGGCAGATGTAGCAGAAATTTTACCAGCTGCTTGCAAGCAAGACATGGGTCCTGTCGATGATGGACTTCAACTGTCTGTAGTGGGATGACATGGCTATGATACACTGGATGTGGGGCTTGCTTGCTGAGGACAAGGTTGGGTCAGACTTGTGTGTCAAGAAGCTAGGCTTTAGACTATGCTGGTCTGTTCATGTTGATTAGTGACAGGTCTGTGAGGTGACAGTTTTGTGCAAGTTTAGTCTTGGTTCTGCCTCAACAATGATGACAATGTTCACCCCTAGAAAGGCCTAAGAAGCTGTCAAGGCAGAAGGAGTTAATGTGTGGTGCTGTATGAATGTGAGAGTCAAGAAGTACATTTTATGAGGTTATGTAGGAAAAATAACTTAATCATGGATTGGAATAACAATTCTAAATTCTTGTAAGCAAAATTTTCACAAGTCAGCCGAGTTTGAATTTCAATTGAGTTCATTACATTAGCTTATGCACAAATATCCCTGTGAAAGATATGAATCTATTTCTTCTCCACTGCCCCAGCTATGGGTTAAACAGTTAGATTTTCACCTGAGAATCATTACGTCTAAAAAAGAAGTATTCACTCCACAAAAAAAATGAATTATTTTTACAATATTAAATACGTCCTGGCTTTAATTAATCCACAAAGGGTTAAGATGTAAAAGACAGAAATTTGTTGAGAGCCATGATCATCCATGTTACAAAAGAACACAGCACACAGAAAAAGAACATGGTTTAATTTGGACTGATTTCTTTCTCTTTTTCAAACATTTTAATCCAAGCAAAGCAATAAAGCCCCTAAGATGCAAAGGATTACAAAGAGTGAAAAAAACAAAAAATGAGAAAACATTACTGAGGAAAGAGGACTAAAAAATATGGAATTTAGTAAGACAAAAGATAACAATTGATGCTGCATTTTAAAATTTTAAAGATCAAATTTTACTGGAAAGCAAGAAGCCAGAAGATCTCCAAGTGAGAAGTGCAAGAGAAGAAACTATTAGCACAGGAAAATGATAAGACCTAATTGACACTCTAGTCAGTCAGTTAAATGACATAAGTGATATACACTTGGGCCAGACATGACTGACTGGGCAAAAGATTTCTTGCAGTAGGTTGTCATTACCTTCTGCGGTGAACTGATTGCCAACCAAGGCTATAGAACCAAATCTGCCTTGCTATTTAACACAGCAGGAGGGTAAAGAGACAGATCAATACCATTCCCAAGGTTTTGTGAGCATAAGTGAATTCAATAAATTCAACTGAAATTCAAACTTGGCTCTCTGATTTCTTGTTCCGAGCCAATATTCACTCCACCACAACACGCATTCTAGTACTGAGCTTAAGTTCATAAAAGTCTAGTTACCAAAGAGGAAAGTTCATCAGAACAATTATGAAAATATTTATAGAAACAGCACAGTGGAGCTGCATTATAGTGATGGGAAAATGGCTGAAGCTGAGATGCCAGATCAGGGCCAGTAATGTTGTAGATTCATTTTGGGATTTTAGCCAGAATCTTTAGCTGTATAACAGTAGCACCAGTCCAGATGTGGCAGTAATATTCAAAATTTATTTTTTATATTTCATCCATTTTCCCTCCTTGATTTACTGTTGTGTTTTGTAATTTTGCTAGATTTTATTTGGGAGGATGGATGCATACACTTTTCCATCACATGCATAGATATACGCAGGTCTTGCAAGTCTCTGTATTTCTGGACCTTCTCTCCCCTTGCTCTTCACACTGGGTACATGATTACTTTTTGCACACATTAAAAATCTGTAAGGTTGGCTCAACTTAGTGCCGTATAAACCTCGAGTTGACTTTGTGGGTGGTGAAGAAATGAGAATGGCCAGTGTATATGGCCATGCAAGGAAACAAGCAGCTGTGTTGAAGATAAGAAATCACTTATTTGTAATGTACTTTCAAGTTGAAATATTTTGATTATGTATAACCCAGCATTGCTCGGGTGTAATGAAAGCTTTAAAACTAATCTATGATCCTGGAGCTCAGACTCTTTGGACGTTGGCACGAAAGACTAAAAAGCAATAGTTGTTTACAGTTAAAGTGAAACTGTAGAATGAAAGAAAAATGAATGGATTTAAGTCAAATTTTGATTTCCTGGTATTGATATCAAATAAGTTTGTTTTTTTTTTTTTTTCCGTCGTAAACTGAATTTTGAAGGCTAAATAAGTCCTATAAGTAAATGGTATCATGGCTGAGACTGAGAACTACAATTATACCTACTTAGAGCCAAACCCGAAGCAAGAACTAAAATAAAAGGGCTGAAAAAATTACAGACATATAGGCAGATAAACAGACACACACACAAACATCTTGCCTTATATATATATTATCAATTTTCTGCATTATTGTAAGAACTGCAACCTTGAAACTTCTGAATATCGTTTCTTATGTCTTTGTCTATTAGTTTATCAGATTTGATTAAAATCGGACCACTCCTATAACCCGATTTTTTTCGATTATCGATTTTCGATATTTATCGGGGTTACCTCGACATAAAACCTAGCTAAATACTCGCAGACTTTTATAGTACAACTGTGTAAATTTTCAAGAAAATCGGTTCAGCTATTTCTGAGTCTATCGGTAATGAACACACACAAAGTTCCATTTATAAATAAGTTTTTATATATCTATCTATATCTATATATATATATATATGGATTGGATTCTGACAAGATGATAGAATAAACAAAAGAACAAACAGGAAACATATCTCAGTCAAACACGTTTCAGTTTTATTAAAGCTTCTTCAGAGACTGAGAGATAAATGAAAAAAACGCAGAGAGTATACTGGTATGTTGTGGTTTGGAGTTAGTTCTGATTGGTCAGATATGCATCACGTGTTTTAAAGCTGTTATAATGGAACATCCTATCACCTCCGGCAGTTGATTCGCCGAAGAGATTAAGAAGTATCAAAGTAAGGAAGTACAGGACAATTCGACTTCAACTCCCATTCCACCTTGACTTACCAATTTTATGAACTCTCTGTTACATGTACTTTTCCATACAATAAAATTATTTGTTTACCCTTACGTGTTGTGTAAATCTTTCCACTCGAAATTTACCTTGTTGTTTATATCGTTCCTGCGATATAACAAAAGCAATAGATAATTATGTGTGGGGAATATTTTGGATGGTGAAGTGTATGTTTGTGTAGAAACACTTGTATGTTTAGATGTATGTTGCATGGTAATGTTAGTTAATATATATATATATATATAGTGTGTGTGTGTGTTCATATTAATACATGTGTCATGTTTATTAAAGCAATAGACAATTTTTAAATGTAAAGTGTGTGATAGTGGGTGTGTATGTTTATGTAGAAACACTTGTCTGTCTAGGTGTATGTTGGATGGTAACATTAGTTAATATAAGTGTATGTGTGTGAGGAAAAGTCTGTAGAATTCAATCACGATTAAATTGTTGAAATGATTTTGTATTTAGATATTTTATATATAGATAGATGCGCATGTGTGTATATGGAAAATCTGTTGCCACTTCTATGTGGGTCATTGAAATGTATCTTGCTGACAAGACAACAGAATGATAGTTATTGCCAAAAGGTATGCATGCAGGTTGATATAAGCCTTTCCGAAGCGAAACGTGTTGGCATTTTAAAATATCTTTGGTTTCGGTTGATTTGTTTTTGGTGGCTTTCAAGCTTTTTGCTGATTATTTAAATACAAAAAATATTTTAGCTGGCAAGTATTTGGTGGGGGATAATAATTTACTGTTACAAGTCCTACTAATTAACTTGTATTTTGGGAGAAAGAATGTACATTCATGTCTTTCCCAACAGTGAGTGTAAGTGAGTAATAATGAATCCAATTAGAATTGAAACTCTACTCTTCAATTTTTAATGGCAAGCCATTATCTATCACATCAGCTGAACATTCAAGCTTACATCACCTGGTATTCCTAAGTGATAAGCCTTTTAGATACTGACTGGAATTGATGTTGCTTAACTTTGAAGATTGTATAAGAAACATGGTATGACCTTAAGCCATAGACATAATTAAAAGAACAATAAATTGATCAGTTAATTATGTCTGTTATTTTTTACATAATTATTTTATTTTTTTTATCTATAATTGGGACTCCAAATATTTTATTGTCATTTTGTAACTAATTTTCTCCATCTTTTGTTCAGAACTCTCTGGGTGAGTATCTCTCTTGAAAATTAAACAGCATAAAAACAAAAACAAAAAAAGCCTATTTCTTCATTGGCTTACCTTATAAAATTGACTGAAAAACACCAATCTCTATGCTTGATTGATTATTTATTTTTTCTTTTTCGTAGTCCAAGCATTAGTTGAGTTTTCTTTTTCTTAACCATCCATACGACTGATTATTAATCTTCTTTGGAGCCACATCATTTATGGATGTTACCTTTACTATTTCAGCCATGGAACTAATGCCGCCATTTCTTCCTCTCCTATTATCTATACTGTTTTTTTTTTTTTTACAAAATAACTTATGGTGAAACACCTATTCTATAGTGAACAGACTCTCTCACCTAATTTAAGTAGGAGTAGTAAGAGGAACAAGGGTCAGTTGATGTTGGATGATAGTTGACGACAGTTAGTCGAATACAAAACTAGTCAGCGACCTGACAAGATTACTGTGTAATACATATATCAATTTCCGAACGTTTTGTACGTCGAACCTATTAGAACTGACTTTAGCACAAATACTAGCCTTCACTGCGAAAGTAACTCCACAACAGTAACAATAATAAATTATTTCAAAACATTTAAAAAATTTTTCATTCTTTGCTAAATTCAGTTTTTAATCACAAATCTCTGGGTTAATATAATCTTGCCTTGGAATTATGTTGAACCTCTCTTTCATCGACTGAGTGACTTTAACTTTGAACAGAGCTCAAGCAGTACAATGAGTTTAATCCTAGTTGCAAGCTGTGTCTTTATTTAAGTGTCAGTGAATTCACCGGATCTACTCAACTTGTACAGCAAATAAGAAACAAATGTGATGAAGTAAATCTAATAATAAAACCTTTTTTTGTTTTGTAGAATTGAAAATGATACCCTTGCAAGGAAGTCCCCAACTTGTGTCAGCTTGGAATATGAGGTGGGGGGAGATCAAGCTGTAATTAAATACAGATCCTGTATTTCAGTGTTCATGGCTGAATGGGGGATATTAATTGATCACAATAACCACACCAGTACATATCAGCAACCAATCAGAACCTAGAGAATAGGCTTCCCTAAGTAGCAGAATGAAATATCCCAGCCTTTTATATAAAGCACTCACCAACTGGTCCAAACAGGTGGTCATTGTAGACTCAACTTGTCAATGCAGTAGAGTACTGGTCTGTTTGTCCAAATAAATCCTACATCTCTGGGATAAGGAGCTACATGTCAACTATTGTCCTCATCTTTGCTTTTGTTGTCACAATGTTTCAACCATTGTGCTCTACTGCCTTTATCCAATACTTGTTGAACCAGGTAAATTTCTGGGAATTTTGAACTGAGCATTTTATACATATATATATATATATATATATCTATAGAGAGAAAGAGAGAGTGCACTTTTATAGATATAGACTGTGTGAGAAACAGGAATCAACAGTATTGTAGCCATTTTAAATTACGTCTTGAATTGGATCTCTATCTATCATACAATTTCAAATTGGATCCAATATTGAATCTCCGTCCATCAATTTTAAATGGATCCAATATTGAATCACCATCCAATATATTAAATTTCCATTTATCAGACAGTTTTAAATTATCCAGTATTGAATCTCCATCCATAAGAAAATTTTAAATTGGATGTAATATTAAATCTCCATCCATAAAACAAGTTCAAATATTTATCGAATATTGAATCTCCATCCATCAGACTGTTTCAAGTTGGATCCAATATTGAATCTTCATCCATCAAGTAATTTTAAATTGGATTCAATATTGAATCTACATCAATAATCCAATTTTAAACTGGAACCAATATTGAATCTCTGTTGGGCAATTTTAGATTAAATCTCTCATTGTATCTGATGTAATGAATATGCATACACCTTGGTTCCCCCTCACAATAATGTGATTGGCTGGTGTCAGCCATAAATACCGATGAAGGTGAGGATGCATTCAGGTCTAAGATTAGAGGTCTATGTCTGTTGACTACATCTACGGCTCCGGGTACTGCATACGACGAGTACCATCCATTACATTTGCGTACTAGATTGTCCTACCCAGTTACATTTACCTAAACTGCTTAACTACCTCGAATGAGATATATATATATATATATATATATATATATCCCTTTCCAGGACATATCAGAATCTCTATCTGTCAGACACTTTTTAATTATCTGTTTGTTATTACTTTAAAATTTCAGTAAATAAAATAATTTACTTCCTAGGTTGTTTCTGTTAAATAAAAGCCATAAAACAAAACCTAACTAGAATTAATTGCTTTTGTTTTCAATTGATAAATTTTGTTTATAAATAGGAAGAGGATTAATATTATGGTACTTGTTGTTACGAACACTCTTACTACTCCAACCAACAAGTGAAAAATAGTGCAGACTTGCCGCATTGACTACCAACCATGAGTTAAGTTTGGGTTGCTAAGTTTTAATATGAACCCATTATGCCTTATCTCATTTGCTTGACATTTTCTGATACAACTTCTTATGTGGGTGCCAACCTGTTTATTTATACTGATACTTTTAGCATAGAATAGAAACAATATTAAGACTTCAGTTGAAGCATAAAATCAACTCATAAAACTTTTTTTATTGCCTAAGTTAGCCATTATAAAGTTGTTTGAAGTCAGATTTCATAATTGACCTTTGGCAGTTAGTGCTAAATCCAAAACCACTCTATAAATAACATTAAAAAAAAAAATGTGTAAAAATAGTTTCTTTACTGGTTGTAGTCAGTTGCTAGATCATAAAATCATAGAAAATATGAAACAAAATACCAAAACAATTGACAAAATATACAAAATATGCCTCAAAATAATTTTAGAAAAAAGTTTCAATCAGAAAATACCAAAAAAAAAAAAAGATGAAATCTATATCTATAAAAGTGACGAGGGTGGACATTGTGTAAGTATTTGTTTGTTTGATAGATTCGACTTAGCATCTGCATTTTACAGTCTAACTCAACGTGAGTTGCACTCAGATGTAGATCAAAATTTTAGAACGTTAACAACACCTTGAAATTTTTCAGAAAGCCAAAATTAGAGGTAGAAAAATGTTATCACCCCACAAAGTCAGGGATCAGTTTATGTATTGATTATAATATAGAATCAATCACCCCACTTTATATTATCTATATCTATATATGTTGCCCCTCTCACCCTAATCCAATAGAGACATTCTACATTGTTATCTATATCTATAAAAGTGACAAGGGTGGATGTTGTGTAAGTATTTTCTATGTAACTTCATCATGTGTTTTTTATTTTTATTATTCCTTAAACTACCCGAGTGAAACCGGGCTAAACATTAGTATCAGAAATGAAATAAAAAAAAAAAAAAGATTCTAATTACAAAAAAAGCACTAATGTACAAAAAGAAATGTGAAAAATTATTTAAGACCACCCCAAAAAACAAGAGAATTGGTCATTTGAAATATTTTCTGCTGTTACTCAAGTTTTAAGTGTTTATTGATTTTTAATGAATTTTTTCATATTGCTAAAAACAAAAGAATGAATTTTAATTTATTTAAATTATATAATAATTGAAAAGTTCTTCTGTTTTTAATTGTCCATATCTAAAATAATTTGTAAGATTCAGCAAACAAATAAAAATTGTGTTCAATTCTTATGTAAACATTGAAAGCTTTTAATTAATTCTTGCATAAACATTGAAAACTAAATTTTAATGAACATTGAAAGTTGCCAAATTTAGAATGAATCACTTTTATAAGTGATTAAATTATGGTTGACTCTTTGCTGAGAAACCAAGAGAACGACCACTAGTGGTAGATCTGCAAATTAATAACCATCAGATTCACAACATTTTGTATCATAGAGAGGTGCCACACAACAGTGTTGGGTAATAAAGCTTTTCTAAACTGCATTGCATTTGTTAAATGCCATGGTACAAGTCAGTACTTTTATAATAGAATTAGTACCTACCAAGTGAAGTATAATTTTCAGGATGTATTTGATCAATATATCATGTGAAATTCAGCTTACAATATGTATCTTGTGTGTGTGTGTGTGTGTGTGTGTGTATATATATATATATATAAAAATATCATCTTCAGGGGTGTGAGTTATAGTAACACCCTTGAATGATAACATCTGTCACTGTTACAGCACATTTCTGACATCTTTCAATTGTAATACGCGAAAGGTTATCCTGAGTATGAACGGATTTTATTAAACATAAGCAGACATAATGTTTGCAATTTATTTAATCTGACATGTTTAAAAGAAAATTTGCTTCCTAAATAGACAAATATATTAGTCAGCCACATACAAGCCTGTTTCGCTGTATCACAGCTCATCAGTGTGGCTAGATGCACCCACTTGTTTCTAGCCGGGATCGATACTTGACCGATTTGGTGTCGGTCAGTTGCTACCCCTTAAGCCATAGGCGCATGGAATCAGAGAAGGGAAATTTTAACTTGTTGTAGATAAGCAGTGTATACACAAGGCAGCCAATCACCGAAGAAAAAAAAAACTCCATTCATTCCTGAACAGTAATGCATATATCGCAGAAGTGAAAATTGTTTTTAAAATTTTCTTCTCCAGAAAGCTCAATCGTAATGAGAGCATAATAAATATATATATATATATATATATACACACACACACACACACACACACACACACACAACAACAACGAAAAGAAAGTAACTTAGTTGAAAAATTCTTTGTTGCTATCAAATCTTAATAAAATATCAATCTGTGACCCAGTGTCCCCACCCCACCTAAAGAAATGCTCCTTTTTAACCGAACACATGACAATAAGAATTTTGAAAAATTAAAAGCAAATGGTTAAACTCAAAATCTGCTATTATTAAAAATATATATGATACTTATGGACAGTAATGGCTATGTTCCAATCCTTACATAATACATTGGACTCTATTGAGAGGGATCTGTTTTCTTATGGTCTAGCAATTCTCCACTAGCAGTGGTTATTTACTTCATAAAGTCTCTTATTTGATGATATTATAAATATTGCTATTTATTTCCAACTTCTGTTTGAGTGATTTGAAGTTTTGGTGATGAAGATTGGTCCAACAAAAATTTGATAACATTTTGTGCTAAAGATTTTCGTGACAATTTTGGTGATGAAGATTTCACTGGCAAAGGTTTCGGCTGACCTCACGAAAAAGATCACCAATGCGACGTTTTTGTGACAAAGGTTTTCACCGAATACACCTAAACGTTCATGGATACAACGATAAATTAATTGTAAAATGATAATTACATTATAAAGTTTGTTTTTTTTTAAATTCACCCAAAATAACATTTAACCACTTTCATTTAATAGACATTAAATTACATCACTTTTCAACCTCTATAGTTTACCAGTCCTGGGCATGATGGTAAAATACATCCGGCAGCAAGGCCTCTGATTGGGAAGTTGTAAGTAGCATGAGACCACCTCTTTCTTAATTGCTGTTATTCTCAGGCTGACCTGGAGTGGTAGCACCTGTTAGGATCCCAGCTATGAGCAAATAGTTAACCCCCAAACTGGGGTCAAAACACTATAAAAGTATAAAAATACACTTTCATAGAAAAAAAAAATACATTTTTGAAGAAAAAATTATCATAACACAATGTTTAAGGAAAAAAAAATTATTCTCGGCAAAACATTTTTGAATACAAAACTTTTTCAGTTTTCTAAAATAAAAAAGAATAAAAGCAAAACATTTTCATGAAAATCTGACTAAATCAACCTTCTCACTATAACCCCACCTTTTTGGCATTAAATAACCCACAGAGGTTGATATGTCGTTAAACAAAACTCAAACTTGAAACTCTATAGTTTACCTTGCCTTTCAGTTAACCTGAAGAATATTCTTCAGCAATCCAAAAATGTAGAAATTCTAAAAAAAACTAATGACATTTTTACTTCAGTTTACAAATAAATGTTGTAAAAGAGACAAAAGGTGTTGACCTCAGTGTCCACTTTCATATTTTATAACTTCAACTATACCTGCATCCCCCTTGTGAGGGGGAAAAACCATTGTTAGATCCAACATGCTTTAGTACCATCTTAACTACTAAGCGTATCAGTTTTCAGCCATGTTGAACAGTGCCTTGTAAATGCAAATTATTCTCAAACTCTTAAAATATTCATATCCTCTAAGTTTCATATAATGTAAACAAACCAATTTCTAAAAAAAATATTAGGGTGATAAAAAAGTTATAACCCTGTGCCATAAATCAATGAATTTTGTTCAAAAGTAATGAAAAAGGTACTAATTTGTTTTAGTTCTTGAAAAAGGTCACAAATACCCACACCAAAAATTTAATTTAACCATGTATGCAATAATGGTCAGTCTGTTAAGGGTTGTATATGATATACGATTATCCGATCATGTCTCGAAAGACATGACTGACAGGGCAGAAAATGTTCCTGCAGTAGACTGGTAGCCAACCAAGGCTATAGAACCCAATCTATCCTGCTATTTAACCCATAGAATTGATGTATTAATACATTTCCTGAGGGTATTTGCGTGTAAGTGAATGCAATGAATTCAACTGGAATTTGATCTTGGTTCTGATTTCTTGTTTTGAGTCTATATCCACTGAACCATGATGCAACGTCTGTAAAAAGTTAAAATATTTCAGAATATTTATTTTTCAATTTGTTAATGATGTAATTGGATGGAACTTACATATTTTTGAAACTCCTTTAACAGTTTATAGCTCTAGCATAACATCCAAACTTACAAATAAACAAAAACCTGTTCTAGAAGCTATAGTACTATTATATTTATATATGATTTCAGAAATTTTGTGTTGGGTGACTTTTTTTTTTTTTAAATAACACAAACTCATTCTTCATTATTTTTAAACAAAAGTTCATTGAATTATGATACAGGAAACTTTACAAAAGTATATATAATTTTCAGTTTTTTTTTTCAATATGCAAGGGCCAACAGAAGTCCTTATTTATAAATAAGTTTAAGCATATTTGATGAACACATTACGCCATATATGTGAATATATCTGAATTAGTCATAGTATTCTGGTTATTTAGCATGTATGTTATGGGGGGGGTGATTAAAAAATATAACCCATAAAGAATGTATTTGAAAAGCTCAACTAACAACTCGGATGGTGATTTTTTTTTTTTTTTTTTTTTTTTTTTTTTTTTTAAATTATCAACAATGCATTGGGGTTGTCTGTCTTCACAAATAGCACAAAAGTACTTTCTTTCTTGCTGTACTTTCTTTTTTTTTTTTCTTTTCACAAGCTCTGCGGTCTGTTTGGAGTTTATTGCTTATGTCGGCTATTATAAAGTCGGCATTTGAAGTCATTTTGTAATTGACCTCTGGCAGTTGACATGTTGATTGCTTAAAATATATGCTGAAAATTTTACAAGCACAAGTTGGCTTTTCAAAATTTTATTCTGGAAACAATGACTTGCATCATTAGTGATACCAAAATGACATGTTTTGCAACTGGTTTCACGCTAATGCTGCAGAATATAAAAAAATGTACTATTTCTTTCTTCTTTTTTTTTTTTTATTATTTTGTCATTCCATGTTGCGACAATTTATGTTCTGTAACTATTCTCATGATCAAATATATTGTATTTATTTGTATATCAAGAAATTTGTTTATTACATGTAGGTGGATAAACAGGTTAATCCAGTTATTGATAAAATTGCTGTTCATTGCCCAGAAAACTTATATATATATATGCGGCTAAGAAAGTTGGTTCACTGTCATGCCAGATAATTTTTTTTCTCAATCTATTTTGTATATCGGTAAGTCTACCATTTGTCCATGCTTAGAATATTTCTGCTCCTGTTATATACCTAGAGCTCCATGATAAAATTCAAAGAAAAGCAGCAATATTAATGGTCCTGATCTGGATCCTGACTTCAGTCAATTTTCTACCATTTTAACATAATTTGCCTGTGTCTTTTCTATCAATACACTACCGGCCATAATTATTAGGCCACCCCAGTTTAAAGAAAATGATGTATTTCATAATATTTTTAGTATTTATTGCCAAGTGGATAATTCTAAATGAAAATAGAATGGGTCTTCTGTTTGCAAAATTTTACAAAGCAGCCAGGAAGCCTTTGCTTCGGCCAGCCAATAATAAGAGACTGGCATGGGGAAGAGATCACAAAAACTGGACACCAGAACAGTTCATTTGATTCATATGTTATTGTGCAGTATTAACAAAAGAACCATTCTATTTTCATTTAGAATTATCCACTTGGCAATAAATAATAAAAATAGCATGAAATACATAATTTCTTTCAAAAAACTGGAGTGACCTAGTAATTATGGCCAGTACTTTCATGGCAATTTTTTAGATAAACACTTCACTATGCTACCTAGATATTCTTAATTTAAATGCAGTACTAAACTGACAATGAGTTCTCACCAGTTTATAGTTCAATTGGTAACCATAAGTTTTATGCCAACAGTTTTTCTTTACACTTCTCGCTTGTGGAACTCCCTTCCAGCTTCATGCTTTCCAGCCATCTTTGAATTTACATTTTTGAAGATTAATGTTAATTGCAGTCTACTGTTTCCTTTATTATTCTTTTATTCTTGCTTCTTATTAATGTTTGTTTTTCTAATTCTTTCACACCCAGTTTGATTTAACATAATAAAAAAAAACACCTCATTGTTAATAAAATTTAATTCCTTGACATTAATATAAAACTAAACTCCTGCCTCTATAAAGACTCCCACCAGTATTTTTTTTTTTTTAATCATCTCACCCCAAGCAAGGCATTCCACTGCCACTATTGCGCATGGGGCTACATAGGGGAAGGTAAAGAAAAGGAGTGGTTAGACATAGGGAATGTCAGGAGGAAGGTGACAGATGAGTAAGGATACCAATGGATGAGATGAGAAGAGTGTTTGATAGAATGGGAGCAGGTTAGTGTGTTAGGAGGTGTCTATTGACCTTACATTTAAACTTAGTATGATGAACTCTTGCTTTCTAAACTCTGATAGCCAGTCAGTCAGTTAAGTGCCATACGTGATACACGCTTGGGCGATCATGTCTCGAAAGAAATATGACTGACTGGGCAGAAGATTATCCCGCAGTAGGTTGCCATTGCTTTCTGCGGTAGACTGGTTGCCGACCAAGGCTATAGAACCCAACCTGTCCTGTTATTTAACCCATAACTGGAAGGAAGAGACGGATTAATACCTTTCCCAAGGGTATTTGTGCGTAAGTGAATACAATGAATTCAGCTGGAATTTGAACTCGGCTCCCCGATTTCTTGTTCCAAGCCGATATCCAGTGCACCACAACGCACATTCCTGATAGCCAGTACTCTAATATAAAAACAATTATAAAGGAAAATTCTTAATAGAGCTTAACTAAATTATTCTTCCCAGAGAATATTTCTAACTGAAGTCAAGCACATAAAACAAACATTAGTTAGTAATTTTCCAACTACATCAATAAACAAATGAAATTATCAGCAAAAATACATGACACCAGTACTAAAAATATAATATAACAAAACACCAACATATTTTACTGTAACCAGATGCACAAAAATTACATGCAGGATGAATTCATCATGTAACAAATTATTAAACACCATGTGTCAGCCATAAATTTCAGTAAACTTGTAAAATATAGGTCCTGAGCATGATGGTAAACTGTATACGGCAACAAGGCCTCTGATTAAGAGGTTGTGAGGAGCATGGAACCATCTCTTAATTGCTGTTGTTCCCAGGTTCACCCTGACCTGGAGTGGTAGCACCTGTTAGGGTCACAGCTATGAGCAAATAGCTACCCCCCCCCCAAAACTGGAGTCAAAACACTATGAAAGTATAAAAATAGACTTTTCTAGAAACATATACATTTTTGAAGAAAAAATTATAACACATTTTTGGAGGGAAAAAAATTCTCAACAAAACATATTTGACTACAATACTAAAAGACATTTTCAGTTTTCTAAAATAAAAAAGAATAAGAACAAAAAATTTTCATGAAAATCTGACTAAATCAACCTTCTCACTATAACCAAACATTAAAAAATACCTTAAAACCCAACCTTTTTAGCATACAATAACCCACAAATGTTGATATGCCATTAAACAAAACTCTAACTATAAAATATATTAAAGAAAATGAAAAATCCTGCCAACGTCCTTGTCACTAATCAAAACAACCCTATTAAATCTAAAATGTTGATGACCAATATAGTGTATCAATTAAACTGTCCAGTACAAGACTGTGTTTCTTGTCATTTAATCAAATACCTATATCAGTTACGCCATTATATTCTTCAGAGGCTACTTCATGTATCACTTATCTGATCAAAGTGCATAAAAAGTCATTTAGCCATTCACAAGAAACTAAGAAAAATTCTGATGTGATCCTTCATAAATCCCATAACCAAAACCTCCCTTCCTCCTACATAAAACATATGGCACCCAGTATTAATCTCAGCTTATTTAACAATGGCAACAATGTGCTAAAGATGTTTTTAAAACAGCAAGGGAACAACTTGAATTCCAGCCACATTCCTTTCATGGAACTCTGAGTGAATGCTACCATCATAGAATACACATCACATAATACATCTTAAAAGACAACTGTTGAAAGAAATTAATAACTATTAACAACAAAACCCTTGAAAATGACTAAAGTGTCCAAAAATGCTTAAGACAAAAAGACGCTACAATTCTTACTCTAAAAATTTGAGAATACTAGAAAAACTTGCTCAACTTGATCCAATACAGCAAACCATGTTTGAAAAAAAGCTTGCTGCCCAAATACACATTATATATATATATATATATATATATATATAGTAAAAACAGCCAAGCCTTACAACAGTAGCGAAATATGTAGACTGTGCCAAGAAGAAAAGTTAGAGATTTTGCTATTCCCAAACAAAAGCGAACTATTAAATGAAAGAAAGGAAATTATGACTAAGTGTAATCCGACTAAAAAAATACCTCTTAGGTTCATACAACCATGGATGAAAATGCCATAATTCTTTGTAATTTTAAAAATTGCGCGTTCAAAAAAAAATTCCCTGTCACATGATTGTTAAAAAAAAAAAACACTTTTGCATGAGCATTCTTAAAGAAAACAGTAAACAGTAAAATCAGTTACTGCAAATCACCTGAAGACACCCTCTCATGGTAGAAACCTAGTTCGCGTAATAACTCGTTTACAAATGGAAAATACCTATATATATATATATATATATATATAAAAATGTATGTATTTGGAAGTCAGTCGATTACACAACCTTTCAGTATCTTCAGGCATTTTATATCAACTGATTCTCCAACATTTCTTTTTCAAACACACAACAGGGATTTTCACAACACCCAACTGGGAATTTAAAATAACTGAAATTTCAAAATAAGGGAGAAGTTTTTCAAAAATTGTTAACTCTTTTATCTGTTTTTGTATGATATGTTTATATCTGGACATTATTTTGGATCTTTCATTTAGAAATATTTCTTGTTCTGGAAATAATATTATGGCTAACTTCTCTTCTTGGAACAATCTGTAGAAATCACTACTCTTGTAAGGTCTGGCTTTTTTTTATATGCTCCATGTTATATCAGGGTATATGCCATATTTTTCTTTCAATTCCCACATGTGCTTAGCCAGTTTAGTACAATTTTTAAGGCTTTCTAGCTTGACTGTAGACTTAGGATTATACCTGTGATTTTTAAAATTTTCTTCAGTACATCCCCACTATGTGAACCTTGGATCTAACCTTCCTGCTAACATAATCAAACACATCCCTAATAGAATAGAATTCCTGATTTTTTTATAATCTCCACATCTGCTCTGGTTAGTATCCTTATGTAAACAAAACTAAACAAAAACAATATTATGAAATCTTACAGAAAGTTACGAAATGGGATTAACTGAAATATTTATTTTAAATTTACTTGTTTGAACATTTGAAATATGATTTAGTTGAGTGGTTAAGACACAGTAGATCAGTTGACAGCTTTTATGCATATAAGAGGCACAGGTTCAAGTCCTGCCTGGAGACGCATATTTTCCTAACAAGATTTCTCAAGTATTCAGGTCAATGGATATATATAAATGTACTGTTTAATTATAGAAAAACAGAGTAGCCATTCAAAGATGAGCATCTATTAAAAATAATGTTCACACATAAATTTCAAATGTGTGTGTGTATATATATATATATATATATATATATATATATATATATATATATTATGGCGTTAAAGACAAAAAAATTTTTTTATTATAATTGGCCATACCAAATTTTCAAATAAAAACACCGGTTGACTGGTTTCATTCCCTCCCTTCAGAACTGTAAACAGAGAAAATTATGAGAAAAGAATATGTTATGGATGAAATGAATGAACAGAAGGGGGAGAAAAAAATTTTTTTTAATATCTGATAAGTTTTATATATATAAAGTATAAAGTTTGTTTGAACATTATTTTTAATGGATAATTGTTTTTGAGTGGATACTCTTTTTCAATAATATATATTTGTCATCCATATACAAGCCTGTTTTGCTGTATCAAAACTCATCAGTTTTGACTAGACATCTGCTTGCTTCTGGCTGGGATTAAAACTCGACTGATTTGGTGTCAGTTGGAGTTGCTAACCCCTAAGCCATTAGCATATGGAATCAGATAAGGGAAATTTTCACGTGATATATATAAGCGGTGTATACACGCGTCAGTCACCAAAATAATATTGGGTTGGCTATTCATTGATATAGCAGTTAGTCAATCTCCTCATTTACAGGTGCTTGCTCTGGCACATTTGTGTTAATTCAATATCCACAGAGCCAACTGTGGTTTTATGCTGCAACTTTAGTGAGAAAAACTTAGTTTCAGAGTAAGAGAATGCATTATCTGGTGTGATAAACAACATATTCAAGAGCAGTATGTTCAAATTCTTGGTCACAATGACTTATGACTTTAGCTCAACTGTTTATGTATATTTGTCAGTGGTGCATTATGGGTAGCAAGATCTTTTGTATTATCCTAAGAGTTATTGGGTGGGTAGTAATGGTGGTTCAAAATTATTCTAGAAGTTATTAAATGCAAATAATTGTGGATTTGAATGTATTTATTTGTAAGGTATTTCATAGTTAATTTTATGCTATATAAATAAATAAGCTGTGAGTATATCCATAATAATAATAGTAATTTTAAATTTTATGGAAAACAAGAGTATACAAGAAACCAAGGAAGAAATACACTACCAGCCATAATTATTAGGCAACCCCAGAGTTTAAAAAAAAAAAAATGATGTATTTCATACTATTTTTTAGTATTTATTGCCAAATGAATAATTGTAAATGAAAATGGAATGGTTCTTTTGTTGTTATTACTTTACAAAATTTTACAAGGCGAATAGCAACAATTTACCCATCGCACTCTGTAGATAATGATATACATATATCTATATATATACACACACACACACACACACACACACGCACTACCCGCCATAATTATTAGGCCACCCCAGTGTTTTAAAAAAATGATGTATTTCATACTATTTTTGAGTATTCTTTTGAAAAAAAACTGGGGTGGCCTAATAATTATGGCTGGTAGTGTAAGTCAGACAAAATATTGAAATGGATGGACGAGAACAACTCCCAAAATTACAACCAACAAAGCAAAACCACAAAAATTATTAAACTCTACAATGAAGCCCCCAAATTAATTCTGGATGAAGTATACCCACATATAAGTCTCAACAAAGCAATATAAACATCAACAATAGCACGAACTAAAAATTAAGCATCAAAGTAAAAACTAAAGGTAGTCTCTCAAACATTAAGATCGATGTTGGAAAAGAAAAATAGAGAAAGAAATTGAACAAATTGGAAGTGAATTATCAGTACGTGATGAATTGGCAAGAGGAATAAATGTAAAAACAAGAAAAGACAAGTTAAAAGAAAATACAAAATTAGAAATGAAAATGAAGTTCTATCTACAGAGAAATAAAAAGAAAGCAAAAATTACAACTGAAGGCTCAAAGAATTAGTCAGATGCTACGAAAAAAGATCACCCTTCTTCAGACAAAACAAGATTTTTCAAACTGATCCAAAGAAATTTTATAGAAAAATAGGTAAACAAAGAATTGAAGCGACACTCACCCCACATTGGAAGAGATTATATATTTCTGGGGAAAAAAAATAGGCTTGCCCTAAAGAACATAACAAAGAAACACTGGAAAACTCCAGAGCTAGAATGGTTGAAAAATAGACCAGAACA
Organism: Ascarosepion bandense; assembly: GCA_037127315.1. Lineage (NCBI taxonomy): Eukaryota > Metazoa > Mollusca > Cephalopoda > Sepiida > Sepiidae > Ascarosepion > Ascarosepion bandense. The sequence continues at coordinate 2,609,199 of JBBBDQ010001383.1, read as the reverse complement.
AACAGGGGAAGGAATCACAAAAGACGATGTTATATATAAAAGGCAATCTGTGAGTCTGTGTGTGACTGTTCCCTATGCACGCCTATATTTTTTAAGCTACGCCATTCAAACTTTCTAGGGACACATATCTACAGGGAAGCCAGGTCAACACATACTTTTTGAGTTTAAGTTCAGCAATTTTCCTTTTCACACTTTTTGGCCAATGGTGCCAATTGTTTACGTTTGATCCGTAAAACATCTAAGATCTAAGATGGTTGCTAGATTACGTCACAGGAATCAAATCACATGTGTCAAACGCGACTAAAAAAAAAAAAGAAAAAAAAGAACTATGAGCCTTTATATTTAATTTTTATTCCGACGTTTTAAAAATTCATTTGGTCAACAAAAAAATGTGAATATTTTTCCCCATAATTTTGAAACAAAAGAAATATTTAAAAAAAAAAATTTTTTTTCAAACAAAAACAAAATATGTAAAAAACAAAAGTGCCAATGGTTAATTTAAATATTTAAGTTTTTTTTTTTCAGGTTTAATATTTCATATTTCAGAAAATAAAATTAAAAAAAAAAATAAAGCTTTTCTTTTTTCATTAAATATTTCATGTAGGAAATCAACTGTCTGTAATTTGTATGGCATTTATGTAACTTTTTCCTCTAAAATGTCTACATTTTTAAATATTCTTCGAAAATTTCTGAAATTCATTTAATCAACCAAAAATGTAAATATTTTCCCCCATAATTTTGAAATGAAAACAAACGCAGTGTTGTTTACAATGTCACACAAAACATCAAATCACATTTAAGCAAAACAAAAGAAAACAGATTTTTTTAATGCAATTTTTTAACAATTTTGAAACAACAATTTTTTTATAAAAATTTTTTTTTATATAACTGTGTTTTAAAGTGAGGCGGTGACTACAAGCGCTCAGAAATTGCAACACGCTGCATTAACACCAGGCTATGATGCTAGTGGGCACTAAAGAAAAGTACACAACTAGAGATCTCCAGGAATAGATAAAATTTCTAACTTTTGGCTCTGTTATCTAAATATTGCACACAAAAACTAGCCAAAGAACTTAAAGAAATGGTTAATGGCTAAAATTCTGACATTAGCAACCAAAGGAATTACCTTCCTTCTACCCAAGAATGGTGACAATGTCCCAAAAAACTACTATCGAATTACGTGTCATCCCACTACCTAAAAAATGTTGACATCTATTCTGATAAAACAGATATATTTCTTTTTGGAAGTAAAAAGACATAATACTTGTTGAACAAAAAGGGTGCAAATTTGCCTCTCATGGATGTAAAAAAAAAACAATTACTTATTAATAGGATGAACTTAAAAAATTGCTCCAGTAGAAAGAAAAATCTCAGTACTGACTGATTAGCATAATGCATTTAATAGTGTACACCATTCTTGGCTCTCAAGGTCTTTAACTATTTACAAGATATCACCTGTCATGAATATCATCAAACAATGTATGTTGATATGAAAAACAACACTATATGAAACTGAAAAATATATCTTGTGGAATAAACAGAGGAATATTTGTCTTCTTTACTATTTTGTATATTGTTACGTGTTATAAGTTGTAACAAAAGAAAAAAAAAAAGAATGATTGACCAAAACTCAAAGCTAAATCACAGACAAATTTACAAAAAAAACACCAATTTACAAATATATAATTTTTGTTGCATTAAAAAAAAAAAAGTTTACTACTGGCGAGTGTTACGAGGAGAGAAGGGGAAGATAAGGAGTCAAGTATCTTTACCTAGTTAAGCTAGCGAAGTAGTTTAAGTGCTATACTTTTTGGAAATCCTCAAATGTGTATATAAAGAATAATTCTTTGCTCAATGAAAGAATCAAAAATTTCTCTTTACCTATTTAGTTTTATGAGGTTCTCTTTTAGGTTGTACTTTGTTGGCAACTTTTAATAGATTCTTTTGGCTGGATATACAAATCCTGAATCGGGCTGGAGTTGATCATGTCAGCAAAACCTTTTAACAACTAACTATTTTCTTCCCAAAGCCTATTTTTATAGGAGCTAACATCTAATTTGCATATTTCTAGGATCCTTTCGAATTCTCTAGATTTTACTCGGAACATTCTAGCATCTTCCTAATGTTCTATTTCTAATTTCTCTACTTAACTACTTCATGAATTAAAACTTTTTTGTAATAACAAGTAGGACTCAATAGTAGTATCCCTTACTATAACTTCTAACCTTTTTTGACATAATTTTATATATATATATAAGCATCCTCGTAACAATATCACTAATTAACTAGCCAAATTAACAGGACGGAATATGGCTTTAAAAAAATAAATGGCCATTTTACATGGATGACTTACAGTTGTATGCTAAGAGTGACAATGAGCTGGAAGGTGTCCTGTAAAATGTTTCATTGATGACACACTGGCATGGAATTCAATTTGAATAAATGTGCTAAAGCTACAATTTTACAAGAACCACTACAACAAACCGGCTCTATTAGCTTAGACACTGGGGTAGCAGTCAAAGATGTAGAACTTATAAGTACCTCTGTAAATGAGAGTAAAGGAATTCACCATAAAATATGAATGTAATAGTTTGAAAAAAGTACTATAGATGGGTATGACTGATATTAAGAACTGAATTATGACTATTAATAACCATGCATTCCCAGTGGTTCAGTATAGTTTCATTAAAACTGGACTCTAAATGACATTAGACAAATTAATTCTAAGACAAGAAAGCTTCTTTCTAAGTTAAGGTCCTGGGAATGACGGTAAACTGCATCCGGCAGCAAGGCCTCTGATTGGAAGGTTGTGAGGAGCATGGCACCACCTCTTTATTGATGTTGTTCTCAGGTCCACCCTGACTCGGAGTAGTAGCACCTGTTAGGGTCCCAACTATGGTCAAATAGTTAATCTCCAAACTAGGGTCAAAACACTATAAAAGTATAAAAATACACTTTTATAGAAATATATACATAAACAGTAAACTTTTATAGAAAATATAATCTTTTTTTTATAACTGAGTTTTAAAGTGAGGCGGTGACTACAAGCGCTCTGAAATCGCAACACGCTGCATTAATCATCTAATTAAAAAATGTTCTGAGTTGCATAGGCAACGCCAGGCTATGATGCTAGTGGGCACTAAAGAAAAGTACACAACTTTTTGAAGAAAAAATTATTACCATAACACATTTTTGAAGGAAAAAAAATTATTCTCAGCAAAACATTTTTGAATACAAAACTAGAAGATATTTTCAGTTTTCTAAAATAAAAAAAAGAATAAAACAAAAAATTTTCATTAAAATCTAACTAAATTGACCTTCTCACTATAACTGTACATTTTTAAAAAATACCTTAAAACCCCACCTTTTTTGGCATTAAATAACCCCCAGAGGTTGATATGCCGTTAAACAAAACTCAAACTCTTTCTAAGTTTAACATGCATCATCCAAAAGCTGATTCAGACTGTCTGTACATACCTTGTAAAGAAGGTGGAAGAGGTTTTATTCAGCTACAATTGTCATACAAAACAACTATTGGCTTACGAACATACATGGGAACAAAAGACTGGATGACACAATTAGTCAAACGACAGGATAACAGAAAGAAAAAATATTCAATTAATGAAAGAAGGTTGTAAATACAAATGGGATTAACATTTAGTAGATTCTGTAGAAAACTAAAGCAGAACCCAAGAACCAACTGTTGCAGCAAAAATACTAAAAAAGGAAGCCAAGGATTAAGCTCTTGAACAGATGAAACATTGCTGGTAAGACAAACCTCTATATAGCTAACATCCAGACCATGCTAAATAAGCTGATGTTGATAAAGTTAACACTTATCAATCAATGATTACAAGCATTTGGATTAAAGGCTGAAATGGAAGGCTTTATTCATGCAGCACAAGATCAGTCTTTCAGTAAGAACTTTCAGGCAAATATCATACTTAATGTGGATCCAAAATGCAGGTTTTGTGACAAATATCCAGAAACCATCGACCATCTAATCTCTGGATGTTCTGTACTTGCCCCAAATGAAGAAAAAAAAAACATCAAAATAGAGTAGCCAATATTTACACTGGACACTGCAAACACTTTAGAAAAGATGTTAATAAAAACTGGTATGAACGGGACACAGCACCAGTTAGAGAACTAGATGTCACCATTCTATGGAATTACCCCATCTACACAGACAAGATAATTTAAGCAAATAGGCTGGACATTGTCAAAAACCGAAAAGAAAAACTTACCTACTAATTGATAAGACTTGCACAATAAACTGTAAAATAACAAACCAAGGAATTGGACCAAAACTAAGTATAAAGACATAGAAATAGAACAAAATGTAGAAATTAAAAAAATCTCCCTCTCTCTCCTTTCTTTCGTCCCTCCCTCCCTCTCTCTCTTTCCTTTCCCTTTCTCCCTCCCTCCCTCCCTCTCTCTCCCCTCCCCTCCCTCTCTCTCTCCCTCCCTCTCTCTCTCCCCTCCCCTCCCTCCCTCCCTCTCTCTCCCTCCCTCTCTCTCTCCTCCCTCCCCTCTCTCTCTCTCCTCTCTCTCTCTCTCCCCTCTCCCTCTCTCTCTCCCCTCCCTCCCTCCCCTCCCTCTCCCCTCATCCCTCCCTCCCTCCCTCCCCTCCCTCCTCCTTCCTTCTCTCCTTTCTCTTTCTCTTTTTCTCCTTTTTCTTTCTACAATACTCTTTTATCTCTCCTCTCTTTATGGCCTTCCTCCCCTGCTATAACTTAAAAGGAGTAGGAACCTAAAATAAATCTTGACAAAATCCGATCAGTATAGTAAAAAACGCATTCTTCCTCTTACCTTTTATTAATATCTCACTTGTCCAATAAATTCTTTAATAAAATATCAAATTTTTGCAAATGCACTTCTGAAAGATTTCTATAGCATTTTTCCTTTACGGAGAGCCTGTTGATCTCCATGGAATAATATGCAATGTGCAACAATGCTTATTTTCTTTCTTTCCTTTTTATATGGACATTATCCGTGAATACTTTCAGTCTTTGCAGAAAGGGTCTAAGCTTTCCTTTTCAATTCAAAACAAGAGAAATTAACTATGACAAATGTTGAAATACCAAATTAAATCATTGACATCATTTCTGTGGAATCATTTTTTCACAGAAATGACCCCGATATACATTGTTCAGTTTCAAGTTGAGGAATATGGATCATACATGCATATATATTTACAAATTTTTTTTTATGAAATACGTTATAAAATGGGTTAATTCGGTCATATTTTAATTTATTTGTTTAAATTAGTACGCGTATTAGGGTAAATGCTCTGTTTTTCTAATAATTAAACAGTATTTTTATTTAAATCTACTGGCCTGAAATGACGGAAGACGCATCTTTTCCTAACAAGATTTCTCGATTATTCAGGCCAGTAGATGTAAATGAATATACTGTTTAATTATTAAAAGAAAAAAAAAGCATTTACCCAAATATGAGTATCCATTAAAAATAATATTTAAACAAATAAATTAAAAATTAGCCAAAGTTAATCCATTTCATAATGGATTTTGTAAAACATTTCATCTTTATTTACATTAGGATACAAAAACAGAGCAGATATAAATATTCAGAAAAATTGGGAAAGTACATGTTTAAAGGCACTATTCAGGCTTTGTTTGACCAGTAGTCCTATGGGGTCAAGAGTTTTATGGGGAATGCATTTTTTTCAACAAGATTTCCCGATTATTCAGGCCAGTAGATAATAAATAAATATACTGTTAAATTATAAAAAAAAAAAAACAGCATTTACTAAAATACGAGTATCCATTAAAAATAAGGTTTAAACAAATAAATTAGAAATAGATAGGATACACAGCTAGATAAACTAATTGTATAAATTTAATTTCTTGAGTTCAGTCGCTATTATCGTTCATTTCAGTATTGTGGGTGACTACTTTCCTAATCTTCCTCAGTTTTTTGAACAGGAGTAGAGGTTTATATCTTGTTTCTTGTTTAGGAGTGGATTTCTGGTTCCTTCCAAAGCTTACTTCATTCTCTTTCACTCATAGTATCCTTTTGCATCTTAGTGGTATTATCACCTTGGGGCTTGGGGTGAATTGATTAAAACATTTACCTTCTATCAGCATGGCTGATGCCACCCTCCAAAAGAATCTGTTTGCACCTCCTTTGGGCTAACATATTCAATTGACAAAAGGGAAGGAGTATATTGCATCAATTGCTAAGTCTGCAGTGCAAAGTTGGTTCACTGTGTCATGCCAGACAGTGTATCTATTGTCACATCTGGTCTGGTTCTCCTGCTGAATATTAGGAGATTCTTATTGGTCCTGACCTGATATCTCAGCTTCGGTCACTTTAATGCTGTAACACAGCTTCCCCATGCTTTTCTATAAATATCTTCATGGATATTATTCAGATGAACTTTTATGTTATCCTAGGCTATTAATTGAACTGATTCTGGGTATGATGGTAAACTGCATCCGGCAGCAAGGTGTCTGATTGGGAGGTTGTTAGGAGCTTGGAACCACCTCTTAATTGCTACTGTTCCCAGGTCCACCCTGACCCAAAGTGGTAGTACCTGTAAGGGTCCCAGCTATGAGCAAATAGTTTATCCCCAAACTGAGGTCAAAACAACATGAAAGTATAAAAATACTTTTATAGAAATATTTACATAAAAATAGACTTTTATAGAAAAATATACATTTTTGAAGGAAAAAAGATTATTACCAGCAATATATTTGTAAATACAAAACTAGAAGACATTTTCAGTTTTCTAAAATAAAAAGAATAAAAACAAAAAGTTTTCATTAAAATCTGACTAAATCAACCTTCTCACTATAACCAAAACATTAAAAAAACAAACCTTAAACCTCCACTTTTTTTGGCATTAAATGACCCACAGAGGTGTTGATATGCCGTTAAATAAAACTCAAACTCAATTAATTGAACTGCAATACTGGATTGACAGTAAGGTGTCATCATTTTACAATGGGAATGGGCAGATGTAACCATAAGTTCTATGCTAATAGTTTCTTCTAAAACACTTCTTGTTGGTGGAACTCTCTTCCAGCATCTTGCTTCCCAGTCAACTTTGCATTTAAATTTTCGAAAATCAATGCCAATCATTATCTTGTCTAAATTCTCGTTCTTTTATTGTTCATTCTCTTTAATAGTACATTTTTTACATTCTGTAACAATCTTGCATCTTAGTAGCTTTATTGCCTTGCTTGGGGTGAAATGATAAGAAATATATAAGAATGCGAGTGAGTAGAACAGGAGAAAAATATAACAATTTACTCAGTCTGAGAAAGCTATTTAACAATATCAAGTTTGGCACAAGGATACTTTTCTTGATTTCTCGGGATTGAATTCATCTTGTATAATTTTTATTTCTTTATTTTATCTTTATTTCTGTTTTAACTTAGTTATGTTTCTTTGCCTCTTCTTTGATCTTCCCTTCTCTTAGCTTTCAAATATATTCTTTGATGAACAACAAAAGCCTTTCATATGCAGACAAATAATGATCCCCTGAGATGCCATTTCCCTTTCTCCTAACTATATTTGTAGGTCTTCTCTGTCCTCCTTCAGTTCTTTATAGAACTACCTTTCAGGAATAAAAAGGATTCACTTGAAAAATATGTGACAAAGATGGCAAAAAGATCAAATAAACCTAAATGAAACAGCAATGGCAATCCCAATACTTGAAGGATGTAACTAAACCCCACCAAAATGCTTGCTTTAACAGAATATAACTTAGTTTTTTTTTTTCTTTCTCTGCCTCTCTTCCTTTCCCTCAAAGGATTTCAACCTCGAAAAATTCTTAATTACAAGAGGTCATGCTAAAACATTCCATCAATTACGGTTTTGCACAAAACACAAATGATGCGAAGAACTTTCTTCATTCTAGTGTTTATGAATTCACAGCTGTGATCCTTAGAACTTTGCAAGTTCCTTCTTTTAGTGGCAGGGTGGGGGGATTTGTTCTGCAATGCCTGAAAAATGCAAGAGGGTTGCAGCAGTAGTTAAGGAGGTATTGTCCTGTTTTGGAAATGACAGCGTTAATTGCAATAATGACTTCATTGTTACTTTAGTGACAATGGCTTTTAAGTGAGCCCGACTTATACTAAGAGGATGGTGTACAAAATCAACAAGCAAAATGAAAAACATGGCACAGACCAATCAGATTAAAGGGTTATTTAATATCTGAAAAGGGGCCCAAATATTACTGGATTAAACTTGAGGCTACAACATTTGTGTTACTTCATTATGTGAAGTAGTCTTACAAAGTATAAAATTATTTGTATAGCTAAGCATAAGTGTCAAACATTGGAAGTTCTGTTAGTAATTCTTGCATTCATTTTTAACCAATGAGAATAACTTATTCCTTGTTTGTGTTTCTTTTTGTTTTGGTTTATGTCCAGTATACACTTTAAATGCATCCATCAGAAAATAACTATGGCTGGAGTAGCAGTCAAGTCAGTGGGTAATAACTGAAAAGGCACACACTCACACACAAAATTTTTAAGATTATAAAACAAACATGACTTATATATATATATATATATATATATATTACCAACTTGCTATTTACTGTATATCAATACTTGTAACTCTTAGAAAGATTAAAAGTTTTTGACATATTTTTTCAGTAAATCCTACTTATCTATATGCATTCATTAGAATGAAGGTTTTGATGTATTTGCTTAATAAATCTTACTTGTTTTTGTGTGTGTATATATATATATATATATATATAAGATTAAATAAATTGCAAACATTATATTTGCTTATTTTTAATAAAATCCATTCATACTCACAGATAATCTTTTGCATATTACAATCAAAGGATGTTAGAAAGGATGTGTTACGTAAAACCAACATTATATATATCAATTCAAATGTCCCTTGGGAGAATGTATCTCCGACAAAAAAAAAAACAAATATATATGTTGGATTTACAACAACTACATTAACTAGACATCATATATTACATTTTTCTGACCATTCATACATTTCTAGACATCTACAACAACATTCCTGTCTACATTCACAACATAAAAAAATAACAATCGATAATATAACTATCCTATACCAAAAAAACAACAAAAGCAAACTACAGATTCGCAAGGCAATATTTATTAAAACACTTAAGCCGTCAATCAATAGAATCAGCTATGAATACTGTAGTAATGTTCTAAAATATTTGTAAAAAGAACAGTTTTTTTCATGCTTTAATATGTGCATGACCGTGACATTACAACATATTGAAAAATTCCATTTTGGATAATTTCCACGTTATGTTGAACGCTAGCAATTTGTCAATCGTTATATTTGAAGCAGAAAAAAATGTACAGTAATTTTTAGCAACACAGTTTTGCAGTTTCATTTGTTACCATAACTCACACCCTTGAAGATGATCTTGAAAAGAGGTTGAAAGTACTTGGGTACCTTGGAAAATAAATGAAAATAACATCTGTCAAAGTTAGAGCTCATTTCTAACATCTTTTGATTGTAATAGGCGAAAGATTATCTGTGATTATGAACGGATTTTATTAAAAATAAGCAAATCATAATACTTGCAATTTATATAATCTGACATGTTTAAAAGAAAATTTGCTGCCTAAATACATACACACACACACACATATATATATATATATATATATATATATATATATATATATATATTATTAATTATTACTTTAGAACATGTACAAACTACCACAAATTGTACATTTTGTTTTGACATTGAAAGAACAATGTCTCTCTCATCAGGTAGTTAATAATGGTGGTAATCATTATTTTATTATAATTTTACTATGGTAATAATTATTAACTACCTGATGATGATGATACATTGTTTGTTCAATGTTGAAACAAAATGTACAATTTTGTAGTAGCTTGTACATGTTCTAATGTCATAATTAATAATAAATATTCATTGGTCTATTGAGCACTGTTTTAAATTAATGTTTTGAACATGGCAATTAATTTCTTCATTCCTTATCCATTTGGAGATATATATTTTATCATATCACCCCAAACAAGGCGAAAACGCCACTGATACGCAGGGGGCTACATAAGAGTGAAAAGATTGGAAAAGAGAAAACCGGAAACCACATCCTAAACAGGAAACAAGGGATGAGCCTCTTCACCCATTCAATAAACGTGGGTGGAGTGTGAACCAGGCGATAGTTTAGTCTATCATATATATATTTTTTTTAATCGTATCACCTTGAGCAAGGCGGTAACGCCACTGATGTAATAGTGAGAAGATTTGAAAAGAGAAAGCCGGAAACCACATCCTGAACAGGTAATATATATATATTTGTGTGTGTGTTAGAGTAAAAGCCTGGATTTGTTTAATAAATCCTACTTGTTATACACGTAATCATTAGAGGAAATTCATATTTTGTTGTATTATGTTTTATAAATCCTACCAGTTATCTATGTAATCATTTTAGCATATTTGCTTAATCAATCCCACTTGTGATATATCTTATCATTAGAGGGAATGAAAGTTATGACGTATTTGTTTCATAAATTATCATTATATATGTAATCATTGGAGAGATTAAATTGATTAGGCAAATATGCTAAATCAATCTTGCTTATATATATCTTATCTTTAGAGAGAATAAAAGTTGTGAGGTATTTGTTCAATAAATGCAGCTTATGATTTTACAGTTTACATAAACAGCACATTTAATATAAGCACATAAAATTTGCATTTTGAACATTAAAATTGTTGGTTGTTTATTAAATGCAAATTCTTTGATTTTTTTTTTTTTCTTTTTTTTTACTATGGAATTGTTAGAGTTGTCTTTCAGCATTTTGTCATTGTTTTCGGAATCTTGTAGTGATATATCTTTGCTTTTCAAAGGTAATGAATGGTGTTTAGGTTGAAGTCATTATCGTAATGGCAAAAGATTTTCTTGTTAAATTTAACCAGAATTTGTAGTTTTTCTTTTCATTTCTTTCTGTCTTTTACAATAAAAAATTTTGGTTTTTGTGATTTTTGAAAAATGTTCCTTTTATCCTTTTTTTGCTTTTTCTCTCTCTTCCCTTCTCTTTCTCTCTCTTTCCCCTTCTCTCTCTCTCTCTCTTTCCCCTTCTCTCTCTCTCTCTCTTTCCCCTCTCCTCTCTCTCTTCTTCTCTCTCTCTCTCTCTCTCTCTCTCTCTCTCTCTCTCTTCTTCTCTCTCTCTCTCTCTCTCTCTCTCTCTCTCTTATCGTCACTCTCTTGATCTTTTTTTTCTGTTTTTCTCTTTGTTTCTCACTCAAAAATTTAGGATTTGTGCTATTTTCTTTTGAGTCTGTATTCCTAATACCATTGTTCCTGACCTTTTTATTTTTTTTATTTTTATTTTTGGATTTACTATTGTGACACCATTTTATTCTTAAAAGAAATTCTAATTTTCCCTCATGTTATCAAGTCATTTGGAGTTTAGATCTATTGAAGTTTGAAATATATTGAAATGTTGGGATTTAAAGAAGAAATGCAAATCTCTTAAAGCTTTTCAAAAAAAATCCAAGAACGTGGCTTATCAGAAACTTTAACAAAAATAATTAACTTTAGTTTAGCCCAAGACTGAATTGGAAATAATGGTGAAGATTGTATTGCATGTCTCTCTGAAGCATGGAATGCTGTTGGTTCTGAAAATCTGCACCCAGAACCCACTGATACTAGTTCGTGGGGGAGGGGTGTATGCAACACTCTAATCCAGTGGTATCCAGATGTAGGGTATGCATGCAAACAGATCTGTATCAGTATTTTGAAATATATTTGAAATCAAGTGACACCAAGTCTCTTCAAATCTTTAACACCTTCGTCAGTATTCTCACAGTTAAAAAAAAATTATAGTCTTTTGTTCCTTGAATCTTCATTTTAATACTTTGGGCATGATGATGATGATGATAGTAACATTCACAATCTAGCAGTTCTTGTGTTCTTTATTGAGTATTAGGATCAACTCTAGCCTCCTTGCTGGCTAAAGTGGTGTGTTAATCTTGATCTGAAAACCTCTGCCTTTTTCTTTTTTTTTTTGTTTGTTTGTTTTTTTGTTTTTTTTTTTAAATCATTTCACCACAAACAAAGAACTGTCACTAGTGTTCATGAAGTTACAGTGAAAAATCAAACTGGGTACAGGGATTATTAAAGAAAGGTTGAAAAATGAATGGGATTCAAGAAAAATATAAGATGGCAGTTGATGTTGCATTTAAAGTTTTGGAGCTTGTAGCTATCAGGGAAGCAGGTAAACTGGTGGAAAGTGTGAGAAAAGCAACAGTTTGAGTAGAAGTGGAAGTTACATGTAACTATTTTAATAAAGAAGTGTGAGACCTTGATGCCAATCTAATATCACGCTTAAATTCATATGGTTTAGGCAACAGACGAAAGCTCATCAGAGCAGCTGCTATAAAAATATTTGTAGAAAAGACAGGGGACCCCACATGTCAGTGGGAAAATGTTTGAAGTTGAGATGCAATGTCAAAACTCATTGCATTGCAGATACTTCTGTGAATGTTGTTGAGAACTTCAAGATGAATACCTCAAAGTATGTTTTTATTTTCTTGGACAGTCTCTGGTTTATGTTGATAGCATTTGTTTTGATGAGTGAATCTAAGTTGTTTGCACAATTCCAAATGAATGACTGTTCCTACTCTGTCAAGCTTGTTACTTTATTACTTGTAATCCAGCTTATTATATTCCCTGGTTTACAGTCTGGACAAAAGCAATGTTTAATTTCCTAGTGAATTTAAGTGTTGGTTTATGAATTTGGGAGTGTGTATTTGCATGTTCCCCATTTTATGCAGATCTCATTCTGAGCTCTATCTTAAAATCATTGGTTCCAGGCCGCCCTCGATGTGTAAACAAGGAATGGCTGCTTGGACTTAATGCAATCTACTTGAAGATATTCTGTGATTAATTTATTACTCAAAAGGTGTATTAGTTTACCCCAATCATTTTAGCTTACATCCATATCACCAGTATGATCAGTGAAGTTGAGCCATTTCAAAGAAACAGGCTAGCAATATCTGAGCAATATTAAATAAAAATAAGACATTATCCACAGACATGAGCAGTAGAATGAGAACAGTCTTCCTACTGTAGATTAAATAAATTCCCTGTAAGTTCCCCAGTTCACTATACACCTGAGGAAAGCTAGAAACAGTGGTTAAAATGCTGAGATAGTACCAGGTGAAGACAATAGTCTGAATATAAAAAGTGTAGATAAGACTTATTTCCAGTAAGCAATTCCATTTCTCTTTTCAGGTTTTCTCTTTGTAACCATGTTCCTGACTTCAGCTTTGGTAATATTAGCAATAAGTAGTCTTACTATCTAGAGCTCCTTGATAAAATCCAAAGAATCAGCAATATTGTTGGTCTTAATCTGGCATCTGTTTCATTTTCACCAGGTCATAAGGTTTGCCTTTTCTATAAATACTTTCATGGTAACTGTTCAGATGAGCTCTTTGCTATGGTGGCTAGTCTTTATGAATTTAAGAACAGTATTACATTGAACTGGCTGGATGTTGCCGTAAGTTCTATGCTAACAGTTTCTAATCTTACACTTCTTGCTTGTGAAACTCCCTTCCAGCTCCAAGCTTTCCAGCAAAATTTAATCTATAAAAATTGTAATGTAATGTAAACCGTTATCTACTATCCTTCTGATTACTCTTTTCTCTTCTTGCTCATTATTGTTTTTGTTCTTAATTCTTCTACACCCTGTAACCTCTTGTGTCTTAGTGGCTTTACTGCCTTGCTTAAACTTGTGATAAAAACAAAAGAATCCTGTAATAATTTTTTGTTTTGTTTGTGAGAAGGGATGTAATAAATCTTAAGTTTCACATAGAATTTTCAGATTTAATATGAAAATACTTCTTCAGGGAAAGTGTCTTTTTTTTATATATATATATATATATATATATATATATATATAAAACTGCTGATTAATCTTCATTTTGTGTGTGTGTTTTTTTTTTTTTAAATGGAAGCAAGTGGCTAGCATGAGGTCTTCTAAATTTTTTTTTCTTTTTCTGAATTTATCTGATGCGTTCTTGCTCCCTGTTTCTATTAATTTTTAAGCAATTCTTCTTAGATATAAGAAATAGCTTTGTCTAAACCTTTGCTTCGTAGTGTGTGTGTATATATATATATATATATATATATATATATATATGAAGCATCATTGATAAAAAAGAAAACGCCAACACTCAACAATATCAACTATGAAAATGGCACAATATGCTCACTGTGTTTGGAAAATAACTGAATCTATATATTCAATTAAAAGTAAACCAAAATTCATCATTGATAATGGCTAAAATTATAGCACCTTGTCTGTTATTTTTAATGAAACCTGCATAAAAGAGGGATTGCTGTCTATATACAGAAATTTTATATATAGTCATCCACATACAAGCCTACTTTGCTGTATCACAGCTCATCAGTGTGGCTAGACATTCGATTGTTTCCAGTCCAGATCAAAACTCAACCAATTTGGTATCGGTCAGAGAGCCTACCCCTAAGCTGTTGGTGCATGTCTGAGAGAGAAGATTTTAATGTGCTGTATATACAGATCGTCATTGTGGCTAGACATCTGATTGCTTCCATTCAGGATCAAAACTCGATCTGATTCGGTATTAGACAGTCTATTTAAATATATATATATATATATATATATATAATACATTTATTGTAGGTACCTTCACTAAACACACCATAGTATGAATAAAAAAAGGCCCCAAACTTAATAAAAACAAACCCTTTCTATCCAAATGTTTATATTTTTATTAAGTGGAAAGATCAAAGTATTAATTTTTGAATCCCTTCTAACATGTTCGAAATTTTGATAAAAAATCTTGTTTTGATTTGAGTTAGCGGCTAACCAAATCGTTAAGAAATTTTACAATGGAAAACGTAATATTGCGTAACTGTTTTTTTCTGGTGATCAACACATTAACTTGGAAATTCTTGCAAAAATCAAATAATCGTTGTATTTTAATAAAACTTTCAGGACGTATTCACAAACAAATTAAATTATTTTTGAAATTATTACGTTTAAAAAGTCTTGGTAAAAGTATTTTGTTTTTGTTAACACCCCCCCCCCAAACTACCTTCACTCCTTGGCAATGTTTGTTTTTAAAAAAATAATTAGAATTTTAATAAAATCTAAACATGAAAATGAATTTATAGATTTTCTTTTTTCTTGAGAATTGACAACAAAAATAATAAACACTATTAAATTATTTATTTACACTCTTATATTATTTGAACGGATGTCAAAACTTTAGCTTATTGGCAATTGATTTGAACTTTATAAAATATTAAATAAGGATCTTTTTTTTTATAGTTGGTTCATATATTTTATTAATTTAATAAATGTTTATGAATTTATGACTAAAAAACTTTCATATTTATTCATTGCTAACACATAACTATTGCATTAGTTTTAATTGTATTAGTTTTTTAGAATGTCAATATAAAATTAATCTTGTAAATAAACAATCTAAAAAATTGTGTTAAATATTTTGTTGTAAATTCTAAAGAACAAATTTATAAATTCACTTTCATATGTTTCAGTCCTAATCATTGCTTTTTGAAACAAACATTGCTGAACAGTGGGGGTAGTTAAAATAATCAAGGGAAATATTTTTTTTGTGGCATGCAGTTTAAAGACTGCCAAAATTTCAACTAGAGATGATAAGCATTTGAAGAAGGGTTTTTTTTGTTTTTTGTTTTTCAGTCAAACGCTTCCATTTTTGTTTCTGTTATCTTTTATAAGTTTTTTTTTTTTTTTTTTTTTTTTTTTACTCAAGTTATTTGTTGTTTATTTGCTTGGGGAAAGATTTTATTTCTAGTCAAAACAGACAGAAAATTTACTGGCGTTCAGGTGGGTTTTAACAAGTGCCGTGTGATTACTTAAAAAGGTTCTACAGAAAAAGAATTGGCTTCGTCTCAGGTAATCAGTATTGTATGATGTGACCTAATGTTGACCTTTTTGAATTTGATACAGTTTGAATCAGTCTATAGAGAAAATTGGGGTTGGTGGTGTGGGAGAAACTCAAGAAATGTCAGATTGACCTTGAAAACGCATGACATGAAACTGGTCAGCACAACCTTGGACATCCTAGACAAATTCCAAAAAAATGAAAGAAGAAAAAATTGGGAGTGTTTTTTTTTTCTTTTTCTTTTCTTAATTTTTTTTTTTTAAATTTTGCTGCTTTTGACATGGAAAAAAAAAGTCACATTAACTACTGGGTTTTGACTATTTGAGCTTCAAAGACCATCATAACACCTTCTCAATTTACCTGTCATCTCTGGTTAGTTTAACATTACAAACTTAAGGAGGATCTGCAATATAATCAATCTTGACTTGGCAACTCACCTTCAGTCACTTTCTCATTGACATGATGTGGCTTCCCTCTGTCCCTACAAGTACTTTCATGACAACAGCTCTGATGAGCTCTTTTTTCCTGGTTCCCCAACCACACATATTTATCCTGGCCACTAGATTGGTATCACAATCCCAGCCTTTTACGATCGAAATAGTTAAATGTAACCTTCTCTTCTCTGTAAATTTAAGGTTTTAAATACAAAAACATAAATTATACTTTACTGTAACTTTTATAAAAATTACACTTTATAGGCAAGACCACTCAACTTTTTGAGAAAAGAATTTCCCTGCATGTTCTCTATTGGGATAATTTTCATTAAATCCAGACAGCTCTCAATGTGTAAACAAGAAATGGCTGCTTGGATTTAATGCAATCTACTTGTAGATATTCTTCGTTTAATTGATTATTCAAAGAGTATTAATTTTCCTCTTTGTAGCTTACAGCTATATCACATTGAATCACTAGTTACTGTACAATCACGGAAGTTAAGAAATGTTAAGCTTGTTTAGTATCTAGATGGGTGAACACTTGTGAATACACTTCTCCCCAACTATGGGTTAATTAGTAAACCTTGTATCACTAAAAACCATTATTACCCTACCAAACATTTCTTCAAATGTAAAAATATTTTCTGGCTTTAAATAGCCTGCAAATAGTTGATAAAGCATAAAAAATGAATCTATCTTTACGACTTTGTCATCTGAGTTCTTTCAAGTGAGAAGTGACAATAAGCAAACCTTTTTTCTTTTTCTTTTTTTTTTCACTATTAAAATGTTTTAAATGCTCTCCTGTTATTTTATCTTTTAAATACATCTGCATTTATCCCGCTTTGTTAGATGCTGCATTACAAACAAAAGTATCAAATTTGGGTTAAATCGCCTTGAATAATTTTACACAAAAAGATCTTTATCAATTAATTTTCAGGCTCAAAGTAACTTTTATCAAACTTTGATTTAAGAATTGTGCTCAATGCATTCATTTTCTGTATAAAGAATATTAATGCATCCCAGCAATGCACAGTAAAAATGAAAATATTTATCAAAAGCTTTTTTTATTTGCAATTTACCTGCCTTGCGCAGTGACTAAATTATCTGTGTTCATTTATCAATTTTTAAATTCTCTCTCATTTTCAATTTACTTGAGGATACACTATTTACATTATTCAGACTATTGTCCTTGTCTTTGTTGCCATGTAAACATGGCAGCAAAAACGAGTACAATAGTGTAAACACTACCTCGTCTCAAAAGTTTAGACAAATTAGTTAAGGATGAACCAAAAACAAAACTACAAATGTTGTTTGTTAATAATTCAGATTTTTTTAAGCAAAAATTTGACTACAAAAGTACAATTTTCTTGTTTCATTTATTAAAGTAAAACTCTTGCTTATTGCAGACAGGTTCTTTTTAGTGCGTGTGTGTAAATAAATATGCTATTTAATAAAAAAGATGGAGCCTCTACATATTGTAACCCTAAAAAGTTACTGCGTGAGTAATCACCAAATCAGAAGTTGGGAATAATAGTATATCAACAAATACAAGACTCACCTGCTGCACTGCATGAAGTAGATAGACTGCTAGTGAACTTCTAGTCAGTATAATCACTTTACTCTACTACACAATAGTGTCCATGTATTTAAGAGGATATGAACATTCTGTTCCTGTATACAGGTAGATATACAACACTACTCAAATATGAGTATCCATTTAAAATAATGTTTAAAAAAATGTCTTTGTTCACAATACAAAACTGAGCAGATATGTATATTTCAAGAATTGTAAGAAATGAGTGTTCAGGTGCACTATTTAGACTTTATTTGATCAGTAGGTTGTATGTGGCCACATGGTCTAAGGCATGTCAGGTTTAATGATGTTTCCCCTCAGAGACATAGGTTCAAATTATGCCAGAGGGCACAAATTTTTCTCACAAGATTTCTCAAATATTTAGGCCTATACATGTAAATAAATATACTGTTTAATAATAAAAACAGGGCATCCACTCAAATATAATTAAACACACACACACACACACACATTATTTACATTGTTGGCTGTTGTCCTCATCTTTATTGCCATATTCATATTTGACATTTTGACCTTGGTTTGCTCTGGCCTTCTTCAGGTGATTGAGATTTCGAAACTATATATATATACATATATATACACACACACATGGTATCCTAAAATATGTACTCTCTCTTTAAATGGCAATAAAAAAATGTTTATTGACTTACAAAGATTAACTGTTTAAATTAAATATTAAATGAAATTAAATACATGGAACTGAAAAAAGATGCAATTCAAGAAGTTATAAGAAATAAAAAAAAAAGTGAATACATTTTTGGGAGGGGGCAGGAGTACTCACTCTTTGTGTGTAAAAAAAAAAAATATAGAGATATATATATATAACATGAAATATTTGGTATTTAAGTCAGGTAAATTCTGATAAAGACGAACTCAAAAAAACTCAATGTTAAATTTATTTATTTAATTTAACAGACTAATATAATCTAGAAAATTTTTTAGATATTCTACAATTTCATGGCTAATACATATTTCGTAGGCAAACCTATAGAGAGAGACTGACATAAATTAAAAAAATATACATATGGGGGAGGGTATACATATGTACAGTATTATTATCCAGATGTTAATAAAACAGTACTCAATGTATGAACAGAGCTCTATTTTTTCATACACTGCGTCCCAAATTATTATCGAGATAACTTTTTTCTAATATTTCAAAAACCGTCCAATCAATTCACACAAGATTTTCACACAATGTTGGCAACACTGACCTACGCAATAACTGAAATTTTGGTACTGATCTGTGCAATCTAAACAAACTGGCACCATATTTGTTAGCAGCACAGTGATTTGAGTGTGTCAAATTATTAGAAAGGTTTAGTAAAAATTCCCAGAATTGAGTAAACAAGACATTTATTAATGTTGCACGTGAATATTGATGATAAAAAAAATCTAATAAGATAATCAAACAAATAATAACATACAAAGGCACAGTTTTAAACAAATTAATAGGGAATGTGCTTTCTCTGTTTTAAAATTACTTGAAGAAGTCGACGATTCATAGAATTTGTTAATTGTAGTATGTCATCTGCTGTAATGCAACGAGATATGTCAAGAACTGCTTCCCACAACTCAGCGTTGCTCCTGAATTGTCATCCGTTGGCGTACAGTCATCGCTTCATGATGCTCCAAAGGTTTTTGATTAGGTTCAAATCCGAAGAACTTGCTGGCCACCTCATTTTTCGAGGTCCATCGAAGCCTAACTGTTTCAAATATTCAGTAGTCTGGTGAGCAGCATGTGAGGGAACATTATCTTGCGCAAAAACAATGGCCTTTCCGAAGGCAACTCTTTGCCTTTTCATCCATGGTTCAAGATGCTTCTTCATAAATGCTATGTATGCATCAGCAGTCATTCTGATGCCATCTGGTACTCTCCATGGGCCCACTAAAGTTTTCCAATAATACCAGATGCCTCCACCTTGTTGGTGTCTCAAATGCTGATGGCGATTCTGTCTGTTCATTACCCAGCCTTTGTACCAGCTATCTGGCCTATCAAGTATTGCTCAAGTTTCATCTCTGAACAAAATTTTAGAGAAGTCAATCTTTATATTGTCCTTGGCCCACTTCAATCGATTTTGAATGTGATTTCTCGTTAACGGAGACTTCGATTTTCCATCAGATACCAACATTGACTACTTTTAGATAGTAGGATCCCCAATGCAACTGAAAAGCTCTTTCATGGCCTCTCGTTTGAGTTGGGACATAAGACATGAAATAACCCTCGGAAACAACAAAGACATAAATATATGTATTACTTAAAAAGTAATGCATGATCAGCAATGAAATTTTTACTGAATAAAGATGGTATAATGCATAAATATTATAGAAAGTTACAAAAATTTACATAATAGTTTTTTTTTTAAATAAAAATTAAATGGAACAAAGGAAATAAGCTACTGGACAAAAGTTAAGGAACGATCTTGGTAATATTTGATCATGAACAAAATATCAACAAAATTTAATGTTTGGTAAACATCCCCTTATTTTCAATGACTTCTCTGCATCATCTACCACATGATCTAATTAATTTCTTGCAAAAATCAGCAGTAATTTCCCTCCCATAGGTGATCCTGGTTTTTCAGGTTTATTTTCTGAGCCCTTTCTCCAATTATCTTCCAAACATTTTCTATTGGATTCAGGTCAGGATTCTGGGCTGGCCACTTCATTAGGGCGATTCATTCTTTTTCAAATAAAGCCATAATCTTCTGAGCCTTGTGGCAAGGTGTATTGTCCTGCATGAAAATAGGAGATTCATAAAGATTTTTTTTTTAAACATCTCACCCCAAGCAAGGCATTCCACTTCCACTATTGCGGATGGGACTACATAGGGGAAGGTAAAGAGAAGGAGTGGTTAGACATAGGGAATGTCAGGAGGAAGTTGACAGATGAGTAAGGATAGCGAGGATGAGGGTTGGGCAGATGGGAAGAGTGTTTGATAGAATGGGAGCAGGTTAGTGTGTTAGGAGGTGTCTATTGACCTTACATTTAAACTCCTGGAGATTGTAGCAGCCCTCGGGGAAGCAATCGTGTGGAAGAGAATTCCACAGTCGGGAAGTACGAGGAAAGAAACTGTTGGAGTAGAAGTTACGGCTGCATTTTATCGGTTTCACTATAAAAGGGTGGGATCTAGTTGCTAATCTAGTATCTCATTCAAATTCGTATTTAGAGGGCACCACTGATCTAAGTAATTATGGTGTAATCTTGGTACCACATGCTGCTGAAGAAGCCTTTTGTAAATCTCAGCATTGATATTGCCATGTACACAGATGATAGGGCCAGCTCCTGCAGATGAAATCATTCCACATACCATCACACTGCTGCCACCAAACTTAACAGTTTTCTTGACATATTGAGAAGACAGCCTTTCACCTGTTCTACGGCGTACATTAGTTTTGCCCTCAGAACTAAATATAGTAAATGAACTGTATCCCATTGTGCATCAGTTCAAACAACATGTTCTTGCATATTCCAGTAATGCTCTTTGGTTTTGCTTTGAAATGAGAGGCTTCGAAGCTAGATTACAGGCATGCAATCCTGCATTTTTTAACCTGCGAGCAACCGTTTTCCTTGAGATCTTATTATCTGCTTCTTCATTTAATTTACTCGCAATTGATGTAGCAGATTCAGAACGGTTTTTTGTAGATATTCTAATAATTCTTCCATCTTCTCTTTGTGATGTTTTTGGAGGTCTGCCAGTTTCTAGTTTTACAGCTAACATTTTATCAGTTTTATACCTGCTAATTACACGATGAACGACACTTTTAGACCTATGAACAATATCAGAAATTTCTGAAATTAACTTTTTTTTCTTTTTTTTTTTTTGATAGCGATAATGAGTTTTTTTTCTTCAAAAGAGTGTTTTGCGTGTTGAATTTGCCATACTGCTTAAAAATAAAGTCTTAATGATAAATAAACTTTTACTTATTGTTGAAAAGCTCCAGTTTGAAAAGCCAGTTTTGTTGCCACTTGATCATTAAAAATCCTTCATCCACTCCTTTACATCCCACTCCTCTTTGCTTAAAGTGGATGCTGTTTAAAAGACTGAACTTCAAAAGAAACGATGCGCTTGTCCATCAAACAGAAACACTTTAGTTCGAAACCATATCTTCCCTCTTTATATATGAGTGTCCAGAAGTCTCACAGGCATGCACCTGATGAAGGTCAAAGGGCACAACAGCTGAAATGTAATAACAAAAATAAAGATGAGGACAATGTCTGTCAGTCAAGTGCCATATGTGATACACACTTGGGCAATCATGTCTCAAAAAAGACATGACTGACTGGGCAGAAGATTACCCTGCAGTAAGTTGCTATTACTTTCTGCCATAGACTGGTTACCAGCCAAGGCTATAGAACCTAATCTGTCCTGTTGTTTAACCCATAACTGGAAGGAAGGGATGGATTAATACCTTTCCCAAGTGTATTTGCACATAAGTGAATGCAGGGCATTCAACTCAAATTCGAACTCGGCTCTTTCCCGAGGATATTTGCACGTAAGCAAATGCAGGGCATTTAACTCTAATTCGAACTTGGCTCCCCGATTTCTCGTCCTGAGCTGATATCCACTACACCACAACACATGTCCTGAAGACAATAGTCTGCATATAAATACCAATAATTCCTCATCCTTAAAATCCAGAGAGAAAATATGTTCTAATTTTATTTAAAACAATGTCTGCAGATATAACAACGACCTTAGAACAATGACAAGCAATTTTTAGTATGATGTTTGCTGAAATTGAATACCCTTAAAAAAACTCTTTTGTGTAATAAAATAATTATTTTATCAAGATTTATATTTTAATTGAGTGCTTCCTTCATATTTTTATTTTAAAGTTTTCGTATTTATAGTATTATTAGACATGTTTGGTTAAAGATCTATAAAAGAACCGTCATTGGTTTGTCATCTAAAAAAAATTGCTTATATATCTTGAATTCCTAGGAAGTAATACATTGACAGCAGAATCCATTAAATGAAAATAATGCAATAAGGCATTGTATCACGATTTCAAGAGAATTCTTAATAATTAAGTGAAATTCAGTTGAAATGGCTAGATGTAACTGTAAGTCCTATGCTAAACGTTTTTCTCACATTTCTTGCTTCTGGAACTCTCTTCTGGCTTCTGGCTTTTCAGCTGACTTTGATCACGAAAAATTTAAATGCAAAGTCAATTGTTATCTTCTCTTTTCCTCATCATGATCTTGGATTGTTTGCTCACAGTTTTTTTTTTTGTTTTTTTTTTTCTCATATTCTTTCATACTCAGTACCCCTCACTTGTGTCTTCGTGGGTTTATTGCCTTACTTCACAGTCCAGTGCATGTAAGCTGACCATGACATTCACATTACACCCTCGCTTGTCTCTAAGATAATCTCAAAACTTGACACCCACAAAGCGAGCGGAGGGGACGGAATCCCGATCATAGTCTTAACGAAATATGTCCCTGAACTCTCCTCTGTCTTTTCTATGCTCTACAACTTCTACCTCTCTGCTTCCTGCTTTCCTGCCTGTTGGAAATCTTCCTCTGTAGTTCCTATATTCAAAAACACTAGAGAACCCTCGGACCCCGCAAATTACCACCCTATCAGCCTTCTTCCGATCTTTGCCAAAGTGTTCGAGACCATTATCAACACCAAGGCGGTTCAGCATCTCACAGCACACAGGCTCCTCTCGGACAAGCAGTATGGTTTCCGCTTCACCAGGTCTACTGCTGATATGCTAATGACCATCACCGAGTATATATACCAGGCACTTGACAGGAATGGCGAAACCCGAACCGTTGCCTTGGATATCTCTAAAGCGTTCGACAGAGTTTGGCATGCTGGCCTTCTATGCAAACTGCGGAGCTATGGTATAGCTGGACATTTGTTTGAACTAATCCAGTCATTCCTATCTAACTGCACATTGAAAGTGGTATTAAATGAACATGCCTCCCAGAACTACCATATGAACGCGGGTGTCCCTCAAGGCTCTATCCTAGGTCCTACGCTCTTTCTGATCTACATTAATGATCTCCCTAACACCATAAAATCCCAAGTAGGTATGTACGCCAATGACACCACAGTTTACTCTCGCCTCGATCAAAAATTTGGTGTGGGCGACAAAGCTAACCTTGCAGCCAAGTTTGGAAAGGACCTCCAATCCATAGTGGACTGGGGTAAGAAATGGCTCATAAATTTTAATGCTTCTAAAACGAAGCTACTATCAATTAACCATCATAGACAATCGCACCTACCTCCTATTAGCATGGACCAGGCTTGCCTCCCAGAGAGTAAAACACTACGCCTCCTTGGTCTCACACTTTCAGCGGACCTCAAGTGGAATGACTATATTGATTCTATTGCTAAATCCGCTGCTATGAAAGTCGGTTCTCTGTGCAGGGCCCGGAGGTTTTTTTCCGTCTGAATCTATGCTGCACATTTATAAATCTGCCATCCACCCATGTATTGAATACTGCTGCCACATCTGGTCAGGTGCCCCTGCTACTCTCCTTGGGCTTCTCGACAAGGTACAGCGGAGAGTCTGTAATGTGATCGATACCAACTTGGCAGACCGCCTGCAGTCACTCTCTCATCAGCGTGACGTGGCTTCCCTGTGCCTCTTCTATAAATACTTTCATGGCTTCTGCTCCGATGAACTTAGATCACTGGCGCCCCCTAGGTACGAATTTGCACGAGATACTAGATTAGCAACTAGATCCCACCCTTTTACAGTGAAACCAATAAAATGCAGCCGCAATTTCTACTCCAACAGTTTCTTTTCTCGTATTTCCCGACTGTGGAATTTCCTTCCACATGACTGCTTCCCCAACGGCTACAATCTCCAGGAGTTTAAATGTAAGGTCAATAGACACCTCCTAACACACTAACTTGCTTCCATTCTTTCAAACACTCTTCCCATCAACCCAGCCTCCGTATCCATACTCATCTATCACTCCCCTTCTGACATTTCCTATATCTAACCACTCTTTCTAGTTACCTTCCCCTATGTAGCCCCAAGTGCAATAGTGGCAGTGGAATGCCTTGCTTGGGATGAAATGATTAAAAAAATAAAAATAAGTGGGTGTATAATACAAGGAGTAGCAATAAAGTGAGTAGAGAGTGTGTGTGTGTGTGTGAGAGAGAGATTGAGTCATTTCCTGTAGTTCAAGAATGTGAAACTTTATCTGTGGTTTTTGTTTCCTGTCTTTTGATTTAAGTTCAGAATCTGGCAGTGAGTTGATGGGATGGGGAGATGTGGAATAAAGTTTCTACTCTCCTAGAATTTACTTAGCCATCTCTTAGGAGTTCTCTGAAAAAATCATTATTTTTTCTCTCTATGCCCAAAAGTAAAATCTAGTTTAAATTATTAGCCTACCCTTAAAAAGCACATCTACCTGAGATCAGCATAGTATTTCTGCATTATTTTACCTAAAATCAGTGTATTAGCAACTCATTTTTATAAAGTCTCACGCAGGTGATATCATTATCCATCGTATGTTTGGATGTGGCTGTACGGTCATCCTACAGCCAAGCACTTGACCAGCTCTCCTGTTAGGCCTGTGTTGCGTGCCAGTGTCTAGAGTTGCTGCAAATGACTTTCTAGTCCACACAGTCATGTCAGCATTTTTTTACTTTCATTTGCTTCCTCTTTTTTATTTATTGCCTAATGTGGCACCTTGTAGGACAACTGTGGAAAGATTTTTGGTTCTTATGATCGGTCCAGACCATTGCAACCTTGTCTTCTCGACAGTGACTAGGTCTTCCAATGGGCTTATTTCCTGTTAGTTT
Organism: Ascarosepion bandense; assembly: GCA_037127315.1. Taxonomy (NCBI): domain Eukaryota; kingdom Metazoa; phylum Mollusca; class Cephalopoda; order Sepiida; family Sepiidae; genus Ascarosepion; species Ascarosepion bandense. The sequence continues at coordinate 2,583,469 of JBBBDQ010001383.1, read as the reverse complement.
CTACTGCATAGTGTGTCACCTGCGATGCAAACTACGTAGGAGTTGGCAAGGATGGGCTAGTAGAATCCAAGTGCTATTGCTTAGATTCTTTGCTCTAATTCTGCCCACACACAAACGCACCCTATACATTACACACACACACACACACACACACACACATATATATATATATATATATTTATATTATGTTTTAGAACATGTACATAATTTTTTTCTATATATGTCCTCTATAATCATATGGTTGTTTCAATGTCGAAACAACCATATGATTTTAGAGGACATATATAGAAAAAAATTATGTACATGTTCTAAAACATAATTTATAATAAATATTCACAGCTCTATACATTATATATCGAGCACTGTTTTAAATTAATGTTTTGGATGGTGAAAAAAAATTCTTTCTTCGTTCTGTACTCACTCGGAGATATATATATATATATATATATATATATATATATATATATATTGTTTAATTACTTAGCTTTTAATCATAATAAAATTAGACCAGTACACATTTGTATTAAAAAGTGTTCAATACAATTCTAGAACTTTTGAATATTCTTCATTTCTAAATGAGTTATTATGTGACCTAGGTTTCTACCATGTGGTGTCTTCAGAGGATTTGCAATAACTGATCTTGCTGGTGTTTTTTTTTTTTTTAACACTCACGTAACAGGGGAATTTTTGAATGCGCAATTTTTAAATTTACAAGAAATAACATTTTCATTCATGGCTGTATGAACCTAATAGGTATCTTTTGGGATGGTTATACTTAGTCATAATTTCTGTTCTTTCATTCAATAATTTTTTTTTTTTTAAATCATATCACCCTGAGCAAGGCAGTAGTGCCACTGATGTGCAGGGAGCTACATAAGAGTGAAAAGATTGGAAAAGAGAAAGCCAGAAACCACATCCTAAACAGGGAACAAGGAATGAGCCTCTTCACCTGTTTAATAGACGTGGGTGGAGTGTGAACCGGGTGATAGTTAGACCTATCTACTCCAATTAAAAAAAAAAATATTGGTGGATTGCTAAGTTTTAACTTAGTTTAAGTCCAGTCAAAGAAATTTCTGCTAAAATTTAAAAAATAAATTAAAGAAAACCAATTAAACATGAAAAGTTTAAAATTAAGCAAAAAAATGACTTACTTTTAAGAATATTTTGAACAAAGTTAATTACCAGGAAGATAAAAATTATTTTTTACATTTTGGTCACACCAAGTGAATATTGAGGCAAGGTTAGGTTAGTCAACTGAAATAGCCAGTGAATGACCCCAAGAGGGTAGCAAGACGACCAGCCCACCAAGAAGAGAAGAGGAGAGACAATATAACAACATAGGGCCAGTGAAAAAGAAAGAACCAAACTAGCAGTATGCCAGTCAAAGAGATTTCTGCTAAAATTTAAAAAGTAAATTAAGGAAAATTGTTTGGGAATAGCTAACTTTTCTTCTTGGCACAGTCTACATATTTTCCACCATTGTAAGGCTTGGCTGTTTTCACTATACTCCATGTTTTTTTTTTGTTTTTTTTTCCCCCATATTTTAATTTCAATTTCCACATGTGGCTAGCCAATTTTGTACAATTTTTTAAAACCCAGGTCATGTAATAATTCGTTTACAAATATATATATATATATATATATATATATACAGACACACACACACACACATACATACACACACACACTATAGGCAAAAGATTTGGGGTTACCCTGTGTTTCTTTCTATCATTTTTTTTTTTTTTTTTTTTGTTAAGCAAAGATGACAAAAATCTGTGTAAATGATATAAATAATGTTTGTTTGTGTGGATCAACATAAAAGATTTGATGACCTAATTGAGCAAATTAAATTCTTCCAAATAAACTTGAGTAATTTTGGCCTTTCAAGAATCAATGCCAATAAATGGGTGCCCACTTAAGCCAGGGCAAATTTTATTGAAAATATTTAGTCTTTGAATATGAGAAATAATTTGAAGGAATAAATAAATTTTTTATACAATTTAAAGGTATAATGAATATTGTTATAAAATTTGAAGAATTAATGTTTTCCTTAGTGCAGTTTGAAGGGCTAGTCATTTATTTACTACAATTTGAAGGACTAATTGTTTTAAAACACATTATCTAATTGATTTGATTTTCTTAATATTAAAGCCTTGAAAGTTACAGTATAATCTAAACTTATTTATAAATGGAACTTTGTGTGTGTCTGTTATGTACTATCACGGCTGAACCGATTTTCTTGAAAATTTACACAGTTGTACTATAAGCATCTGCGAGTGTTCTTAGCTAAGTTTTGTGTTGAGGTACCCTCGATAATCAAAAAATCAGGTTATAGAAAGAGTGGTCCGATTTTAATCAAATTTGATACACTCATAGACAAAGACATAAGAAATGCTATTCAGAAGTTTCAAGATTGCAGTTCTTACAATAGTGCAAAAAATCAATTTATATATATATATATATATATATATATATATATATATATATATATAAAAGGCAAGATGTTTGTGTGTGTCTGTTTATTTGCCTGTGTGTCTGTATTTTTTTCAGCCCTTTTAGTTTTTGCTTCGGGTTTGGCTCTAAGTAGGTATAATTGTAGTTCTTAGTCTCAGCCATGATAGCATTTACTCAGAGGACTTATTTAGCCTTCAAAATTCAGTTTATGACAAAAAAAAAAACTTATTTGATATCAATACCAGGAAATCAAAATTTGCCTTACATCTATTCATTTTTATTTCAGTCTACGGTTTCGCTTTATAGCTTTCATTACACCAGGGCTAGTTTATTGATAAAACACATTAAGTTGTTGAATTGTACTTGATTTTACATCTAGACAATTTTAGTAACTAACTTTACCTTTTCTTATCCCATATGTATATTAATCCTGTTTTTTGTTAGTTTTTTTTTTTTTTTTTTAAATCTACTAAAGAGATATTTGTTACACCCAATTTTTTAGTCATCTCCTTATGAGGGAGCGCCAATGACTTCAGTTCTTGTGACTCTATTCCCTTTGAATTTCTTCCAGTGATTTTGGGTACATTTTTTTATTATTATTATTATTATTACCCCCCCCCACACACACACACACACTTTTCATGGTAGTTGCTGCTCCTTTTGTTCTTTGTGGCTGCCCCATGCATCAGTTATCATTTAATTAGATAAAGTCTTTCTTGGGAAAGCTCAGCTTCCATACAAGGTTTCATTGATAGAAGGACACTTCATCTAGCACAAACTTTGAATGAATCTCAAGGAATTGTGGGAAAAGAGGGAATGGCAGATATTTTAACTTAAATAAATATTTATCAGTTATTATCAATATTTTTTACTATTTCATCTTATTTCAGTTGATTTTTATTGAATCTCTTGAATTTTTGCTATAGGGGTTTTTAAAGTTTAGCTTATGTGTGGCACAAGGCCGAAATTAAGGAGCACCCAGTGAGAATCAAACTCACTATTCAGTCATGAGTCATTCATGTTTGTTTTATGATTAAAGATTTAGGTCATGCAAAGGTGTATTGAGATAGTGAAAGATGACTTCCAAAAACTAAGTAAAGTATGAGTACTGAACTGTTATCACTCCTCCTGTATGGCAGTGAATGCTGGACAATCTTGTCAAAGATAAAGAAAAGCTTTTCAAGCAGCTGAAATGTTGTTCTACAGAAAGATACTGAGAATATCATGGACCAAACAAGTGAACAATGATGAAGTTTTAGAGAAAATGGAAACAAAAAGTACTCTTATACTTAGAACCAGAAAGAGAAAGTTGAAATATCTTGGGCACATGAGGAAAGAGGACTTGGAAAATTAGATACTAAAAGCAAAAGGAACAAACAAATACATATAATCTACCCTAGCAAGTTTGAGTAAATAATGACCTGAATAAGGTTTAGGAGAAAGAACAAAAAGGCAAAAATTTATTAAGAGCTACAACGGACAGGAAATTGTAGAGAGCCCTGATTGACAATGTTCTGAAAGAGCATGACATATAGAAGAAGAATAATGTTAAATGTCTGAAAAAATTCCGCACGTTATTCAGCATGTGCAGAATTTAAGTTAAGCTAAATTTAATTCCCATAAAATTTGTTTGGTCTGTTTTGAATAGTTTAAATTTGATGGCTGCTATGATAATAATTATCACAGATAATAACCACTAAATTGGGGAAAAAAAAAAATTAAATCTGTTGTGAGGACTACTACTACCACTCCTCTTTGGGAAAACTGTTTAATTTAGTAGTATTTTATTTAATAAAGTGTTATGCAAATATTGTAACAAATCATTTCTGAAAGTTGTATAAATTGACAAGGTGAGGCATGGAAATAACTATTCTTCTCTCATTCACTTTCATACCCCTTACTTTATTGTACACACAATTTGATCTTGGCTCAAGTGTCTACCCCTGTTTTGTGATTGCTAGAATTGCTAATAGTAGTACATACTTATTATGACTGATGTACGAACTGGAATAAATTTTTTTTTTTTTTTTTTTTTAAGAATTTAAATCTGTCCAACTTGTCATTTCCTGCCTGGGTCCTGGAATTTGCACAGAATAACCATGCACTGAGATTTAGGTCTATAATTATATAAGTGGAATGCAGGGGGAGGGCTTTTGCTACTAACACTTGAAGAAATTTGTTATGTCAGTTTTTAAACCAGAATGGCTATTGTTTTATTCAAGTCTAAACCAACATGGATTAGGGTTAAGAATATTTGTTTCTTTTGTCTTTAAGTGTGATTAAACTTAAGCACTGATCTACTCAGGCTAGTATCTTCAGTGTCTATCATTGTGTGTAGAGATTAAAATTTCAAATCAATTCAATTTACAGGTTGGATTGTTTCTGCTTTGTTGTTTTTGATAGAGCACAACTCGTCGATTGCTCAAGTAACCAGGCTGCCTGTTACCAAGTGAAGGTAGGCCATTTCAATGCTGCCCCCCCCCCACACACACACACACTAATTGTCAGGCAGGTGTTGTAATGTTAAGATAGGCAGGTAGTCAGTGTTCTTCACTGGTTGGAGGTAAAAGCTGAATTGTTTGTTCTGAGATGCCAGAAATTGTAAAAAAAATTGTCTCTGAGTGTCACCTACCAATCTCACCTCTCAAGCTGTGCAAGTGAAACCCTGATTCCTGAGTGACAAAGGTTCTTCAGGTAATAGACAAAACCATTGGCTTTTATAGATTTCCAGTGAATGATCTTCTATTCAATAGGGATGTCATCTCGATTAAAAACCGAACTCTCTAGCTGGATGACTGAAGGTTGTGAGTTCAATCACAGCATGGGACAGTAAATTTTTTATTTATATTTTTTCACTTCAACTGCAGGATGTTTTTGCAGTCATTCCATATCATATGCCCCGCCTCTCTCCTGTCTTAATCAAATAACTGTGTGCATGCATTTCCTTCCCCATTTTACTGCTCTATGGGGACCAATAAATACGAACAAGATACACCTAAATTTTTAGTTTTGCCTTTTTCTTTATTTTTTGTTTAATATCTTTTTTATCCTTGGGACACTCCTTTTGCTACCTAACCCCAGGCTACCTGTCTGCCTGCTTTTTTTCTTTCCAGCTTGGACTCCATCTCCTTCTGAAGTTGTTACACATACTCCAGCATCAAAAGAACAGAATAGAAGATAATAACTAAATACTTGCAATTTTTTTCTTTCTTTTTTTCATCTGAAAACTCTGAGTATACAGAATAGAATGTAGGTGGTGGAGTTTGTCTTTTTTTTTTTTTTTTTTTTTTTTTTTTTGGCAACTTCCATAGAGGTGGGAGAGCGATCATCCTTCCTGTTAAAGATTTCTCTTAGTTCCCATTTTAACAGCATTGGAATTTATTTTTTATTTATTTGCTTTGATATAATCATTAACTTTATCATTTTTAATATAACAGCTAAAAGACTTCTAGTATATATAACATGAGCACACACTCTGTGTTACTAAGATGAAATTTTATACGATGGACCTACTCATGGAGCAACTAAAGGTGAGAACTGGAGGCCTACTTCAAAAGCTCCTTGTTCCACAATACCTTTTAGTTTCAGCTTGGCTATGCAGTTGTTCGCTGCTATAGTTGACTTACTAAACTCAAATCTTTGCTTTTGAAATAACTTCAGCTTATTTAATTATAAAGTATTAGATTTATTTGTTACAGTACGCCATGATTAATGAAACTATTCAGCTATTTAAATCTTGATTATCTCTCTTTATCTAATGAAATTAAGTACAAAGTTTGTGTACCTCTGCCCAAAACTGAAACATTAACACCATGACATCAAATAAATGGATTTTTATTTATATTTATGTGTATTGTATATCTTGCATTGTGGTGCAATAGATATCAGCTCGGAACAAGAAATCGGGGAGCCGAGTTCAAATTCTAGTCGAATTCCTTGCATTCACTTATGCACAAATACCCTTGGGAAAGGTATTAATCCGTCTCTTCCCTCCAGTTATAGGTTAAAAAATAGGACAGATCGGGTTCTATAGCCTTGGTTGGCAACCTACTGCAGGATAATCTTCTGCTCAGTCAGTCATGTCTCTTTCGAGACAAGATTGCCCAAGCGTGTATCATGTATGGCACTTAACTGAGTGATATCTTGCCCAACTTTAGTTTGTGTTTAATTCTTCAGCATTCAACTTGGCTCTTGATGTTTTAACCCATAATAACCCGCCTCATGTACACTCTGCCATAATATATAATGGCATCAGCACAAATAACACTGGAAGTCATGCAAATAGTGAGACTTTGACCATAATAGTGAGACTTTGACCATAGTAAGACTTTCAAGAGTTGATATTTATGGGGCAGGTTTGAGAATGTTGAATGCATCCAGATCAACAGATACTTAAAAAAAAAAAAAAAAAAGAAAAAAGGCCAGTATACAACAGCCAAAACTTAGTGATAATAACAATGAAGATAAGGAGATTAGTCTGCTGGGAATATTGGGTTACTGTTTTGGGCCTGAAAGTTTTTCTTGTTAGAATCCATCTTGCACATATACAAATCTATAACTCATCTGTGTATTGAATACTATTTCCATATCTGGTCGGGTGCCCCTGCTAAATTCATGACAAAACCTAAAGGAGGATCTGCAATGTAATCGATCCTGACTTGGCAGCTCACCGTCAGTCACTTTCTCACCAATGGGATATGGCTTCCCTCTGTCTTTTTTTACAAATATTTTCATAGCTTCTACTCTGATGAGCTTATCTCCCTGGTGCTCCGTTGACAGAAATTGTCTCCCTGGTGCTCCGTTGACAGAAATTGTCTCCCTGGTGCTCCGTTGACAGAAATTGTCTCCCTGGTGCTCCGTTGACAGAAATTGTCTCCCTGGTGCTCCGTTGACAGAAATTGTCTCCCTGGTGCTCCGTTGACAGAAATTGTCTCCCTGGTGCTCCGTTGACAGAAATTGTCTCCCTGGTGCTCCGTTGACAGAAATTGTCTCCCTGGTGCTCCGTTGACAGAAATTGTCTCCCTGGTGCTCCGTTGACAGAAATTGTCTCCCTGGTGCTCCGTTGACAGAAATTGTCTCCCTGGTGCTCCGTTGACAGAAATTGTCTCCCTGGTGCTCCGTTGACAGAAATTGTCTCCCTGGTGCTCCGTTGACAGAAATTGTCTCCCTGGTGCTCCGTTGACAGAAATTGTCTCCCTGGTGCTCCGTTGACAGAAATTGTCTCCCTGGTGCTCCGTTGACAGAAATTTACTTGAGGTTGGTAACTAGGTCTCACTTTTTAGTTAAAACAGTAAAATGTAACTGCAACTTACTTCTACTCTATCAGTTTCCTTTCTCACACTTCCCACCTATACAACTCCTTTCCATATACTTGCTTCTCTGATAGCTACAATTTCTAAGAGTTTAAGTGCAACATCAATTGCCATCTTTTATTTCTTTGATTCCCATCTTTCTGTTATTCTCTGACACCCTCTATAACCTATTCTCTCTCTTTCCTTTTTTTGTTTATATATATATATATATATATATAATCTCCTGCTGAATAACACATTTTTGTAACAAAATTTATCGTAAATAATCAGGCCAGTAGAAATAAATGTATAAATATGCTGTTTGATTAAAAAACGAATATCTACTCAAATACAAGTATTGATGAAAAATTATCTTCAAACAAATAATTTCATTATATCAGTTTGTAAACCATTTTATTAATCTTTGGGATTTTCTGTAACATTGTATGTTTAGATTACATTCAGAGCAGAGATGGTTATTTGCATAGAATCGAAAATTGTGTTATATAGGCTTGATTTGACTTCGTTTGGACTGTGGTATCATTCATGGTCGAGTGGTCTAAAACATGCCAGATCAATTCGTGGCTTCCCCTATGATGATAGGGGTCACAGGTTCATATCCTGCTGAATGACACATTTTCTTAACAAATTTATCATAAATAATCAGGCTGGTAGAAATAAATATATTGTTTGATTAAAAGCAGAATATCTACTCAAATACGAGTATCAATTAAAAATAATGTTCAAACAAATAATTTCATATATATATATATAGTGTAATGGTTGTTACAATGGTTTATAAAAGCATAGCACCACTACACAAAAATTTCCGCGTTTCGGAGCTACGTTTGCTCCTCATCTGGTGATAAGTTGAAATGAAAAATAAATAAACTTAGCTCTGAAATGCAAAAAATTTTGTGTGGTGATACTATGCTTTTATAAACCATTGTAACAACCATTACAATATAAAGCTCTACATTGTATTGAGCACTCTTTATAAAAGTAAATGCATGAACAGTGGGTTTAAAACCTACCTGTTCCATAACTTTCTTACACTATATATATATATATATATATATATATATATATATAGTCATCCGCAGACAGATCTGTTTTGCTGTATCACAGCTCATCAGCACGGTTAGACTTCGATTGCTTTTAACCCAGGATTGAAACCTGACTGAATTGGCATCAGTCAGCGATTCTACCTCTGGGCTATGGGCGCTCGATAGAAGAAGGCAGGCTTTTAGCGTGTATATTATCATTATACACACCCAATAACCAGAGTGCTCTAATTCATTACTGAATGAGCGATGCGATGCAACCCCCATGCACCAGTGGCAGTACTGCCTTGCTAGGGGTAAAACAATTAATAAAAAAAAAAAGTTCAAATAAAAATCATGTAAATCTTAATGTTCACTCTGAATTCAAAACCATGGAGAAGATATTAGGAAAGCATTTCATTAAATTGCCCAAGAAATTATGGCAATTGTCAAAGAAAAATCTGTAGTCACAATTGCTTATATTCAGGTCAAGCTAGTATAATTCTACATTTAAGCAAAAAATACCTGAGCTGTATATCAACTCTGTTCAGCCTGCCCCATGCTTTCTTTGCCATAATGTAAGATGGCATCATCGCAAGTGATGCAGCAAGTTTTGCAAATGGTGAGATTTTGACCACAGCTTAGCGAGCCGATATTTACAGGGGTGGGTGTCAGCTCATTGAATGCTAAAGAGACAATAAAAATTACTAATTTGGATATTCAACTTTAAAAATTAAATTTTTAAAGCTAAATGGAGGTAAAATTTGGCATCTTTCATTCCGTAGTAATACGACATGAAACAAGTCGAATAGGGCCTTCCGTCTGATGAAGTCGGTGATTGTTGGCAACAACAATTATTGACTGAAATAAATTTATTACGGAAATATGACCGGTGTTTAAAGTTTTTCTTAAAAGAAAACAGAATATATATATATATATATATATATATATATATATATCTCAGCATGTAGTGTGGGTATAGAAGAATCCAAAGGAGTATCCTGTATATACAGTGGTAGGATAACTCTAAGAGAGCTGTAAATATATATGTATATAAATACATATACAGCAAATATAAGAAAAATTAAGGCAGACACGTTATTTCATGGTGAATTGGAAGTATAGGCCTATTTCAGGTGAGCCATCATCAGCTTCCATCTTTATCTTATTTTTTTTTTATTCGTGTAAAATCCTTTGTAAAATAAAGACGAAAGCTGATGATAGTTTACCTGAAATAGGCCAGAACTTCCGATTTACCATAAAATAATGTGTCTGCCTTAATTTTTCTTATATATATTAAATTACTTTGCTTTATCGTTTTTTTTATTCTGTATATTTTCTACAATTGAGCCGTTTTTTGTTGATGAAAAACATCCAAAATAAACAAAAATAATGGATAGGCCCTTTCATCTCAAACTTTCATTTCATCTGCACTTGACAATAACTATCACAAATTCCACCATTAAATGACATCAACAATGTACAGTTTTTGTCCAATCTCTAATGGCTACTTCCTTCTGCCCATCCACCCAGAAATGATACTTCAGGGTTATTTTTTTTTTTTGTTTTTTATTCAGCCCCCCACCTCCTCCCAAACCCCATGTTCTCACTGCAAATGTTATTCTTAGATTGCAAAAGAGATTGTATCCTGCCTTGATTTTACCAGTTTCCGTAGATAGCATCGTCTTGGGTCAGGCTTCCTTGTCCTCTGACATTGCACAAACTGGATGAATGTCAACCACTGAGGCAGGAGAGAAAGAAACCTTCTCTTTTTCTCCACCAATATTCATCTACATTTTCCTTGTCTCCCATTTTTTTTTTTTATAACTTTTATCGTCTCTCTTTCTCTATTTCTTTTTTCTTAGATTTTTTTTTTTTTTTTTTTTTTTTTCTATCCTATCATTTTTCTTTATCTTTTATTTTTGCCTTTAGCATTTCTTAGATCTGCCTAATATCTAAGTTTCTCTTTTGTTAAACCTGCAGGAGTCTCAAAATTCCTCTTGTAAGATTCTATTCCAGTTTTCTATTTAACCTTTCACTCCTTTTCTTAAATAAACCCACATTTTTTTTTATTTTTTTTTTTAAGTGCTATCATTTTGGCAATTTGCAACTTTTCTATTTGCAATATTGAAACTGAACATTAACATTTCTCTTTGAGAATTGGTGGCGCCGGATGCTTGAGCATTGCACATGGCATCATTCATTCTGCTGGCAGTGTTCTTGATTTCAAGAGTAAGGCCAATACCAGCTCAAAATTTCTTCATTTGCATTTGTCATCACACAGTTAAACTGATAAGACATTATGCACTGGGTGAAACTTGAATGGGGGATTTTACAAAGATGAATCAATTTTCTGCTTCCTTAAATTTTTTTTTTGTTTTTGAATAAGTTTTAAAAAATAATACTGATTACTTTTTTGTTTTTGTTTTTTGTTACTTTTTTTGTTTTTTGTTGTACTGTAGTTATAGAATGTTTTAAAATTTTAATTTTTATTACATATGACTTTGGAATTTCTGTCTGTATAAGTTTCTTTTTCTTTCATGCATGATTTTTGTCTTGCCTTTGTAATTCTTCCTTTTATTTTTTTTTTTTGCAAAAGACAAAATAGACTTTTCCATTCTGTAGGTCTTGCTACACCTCCACCTAATGACCTATAATTATTACTACAGATCATTGTCAACTGATGACATAGCACCCCCGACCCCCGGTATAACTTCTGCTAGTTGATTTTAAATGTGTTTCTATTGAATGCAACTTGTTTTAGATTTCTACTGTTAACAATTCTCTTATCTTTTGCTGTGAAATTGTATAAAAAGAAAAAGTTCAGAACCTGGCCTATTGTTGACAACTGAATCAAGTGCCTTGACAAGGAAAGAGATTGTTAAAAAAACACCATAAAATGCTTTTTTCATTGATTATGGGCTTGTATACAAGGGAGTATGGAAAGCTCAACCAAAAAGGAGATTTAAAAAGTAAAAAAAAAAAGATATTTAGGCTTTGGGTCAGATTTTAGGAAGTGGGTTAGGCCAAAACTTTGAAGCACCCTTAAGACATGAATCACGTTTTTGTACAGAGAAAAAAAAAACTTATTGTAATATTTTATTTTTCAACTAAAGTCACTTTTGGTCTACACTGTTTTCTTTTTTTTTTCTCTCTCTCTCTCTCTCTCTCTCTCTCTCTCTCTCTCTTGTCAAAGTTGCTCCAAAATTAATACCTCTTATTTTGTTATGTAATCAGCGGTAATTTTTGCCAATAGAATTTGAACATTCCTGCCAATAGCCCATTTTTTTTCTTGCTTTTTACAGATAATTCAGTGGCATGCTGACAAAATTGTCGTTCATCAAAGGCAGTACAAAGCAAAATTTTATTATCATTAGCTTTCTGTCTCAAGTTGCAGTCATTAGCATTGATCAGAACTTATTTAACATTGACAGCAATCAAACAAAGGATATGAGCACAGTTAGGCAGTGAGTAATGCATTTCAGTAATTGCAATAGCAAAGTGTATGATAGGCCATATTTGGGCTGAAGAATGATGGACCATGTATTAGGATCCAATTGAATTAATTTTCCGTAAAGCAAAAAGAATCCCACTGAATATATAAACCAGTGAATGTTGGTTTACAGTAAATCAATGTAAGATAACATGGAGAATTTTTGGCTAACAATAAATTTTAAGAACAACAAAGTGGAATTAGTTTTTGTTTCCAGTGTGTATTTTAAAGCTGAATGCATATCATTAAGGAAGGGAAAAAAAATGAATTGGCCTCTATTGGGTTATCAAAGAGGTAAAATGTTTTTTCTACATACCAATCGTAGACTAACGGTTTCATGGTACAACATAACAATTGGTTTTTATAGAAACTAACAAAAATATTCACCATGGTTGGTCCTAAAACTGAACCCATCGAGGCACCATCTATGTGCCCATACATTCTTCTTCTATGTGCCCTGTCCTTTCAGGATATAGGCGATCATGGCTTTCCACATTTCCCTATCCCTGGTGGCTCTGAGCACGCCTTCTCCTGTTACATTGTGCAATCCTCATTCTGTCATCCACCTGATTAGGTCCTTTAAATATGTTATCCGCTGCTTTCCTCTTTTTCCCTCTATCTGGCCTGTTAGTATCAAATTCTCCAAGCCCTCCTTCCTCATTGCATGTCCCAGGAGCTTCGGCTGTCTGTTCGTGATGCTCAGTATTAATTTCCTTTTTGTTTTCATCATTTCCAAGACCTCATCATTGCTCACATGCTCGATCCATGATATTCACAGCATCCTTCTGTAGAACCACATTATGCTGCCCATACATTACATCACTAAAACTAAATTCAAATTACCTCATTAGGTCTACAAAAATATTCTCCGGAATAGGAGGAGATACCTAGCTACAATAAGAAAAATCTGCGCGGATATAGTATTCAAGATAGGGGCACTAGTAAGAAATTTACTAATATTGTAGGAACGCATAAATTTATTAGTAATATTAAATTGTTGCATACATTTTGCAAAAAAAAAAATCTTTTAATCTGTATTTACTGTAGTGTTCCAATACAGATTGTAACAGTTTTGCAATCCATTTATTAATCTTATGTTCAACTGAACCCACCATGGAAAGAATGGGTCTTAATGGAATATCAGCCTTATGGGTTTTAAGTATGACAGCTGAATCGCAATGGCTATATCAGAGGGAAGAAACCACTTTTATATCCACTCCTTATTTCCAGCCAAACGGAAACATGTAAGAATACTGGAAAAATTAAATGAAAAAAAATTACTAAAACCTTCCTTGCTGGTTATTTTTTTAACATAACATGTTTAAAAGAAAGATTGCTGTCCAGATATACATTTTATATATATATATATATATATATATATATATACACACACACACACTAATAAGTGTTCAATTGTAGAATAAGAGCAAATTACTGAACAGTTATAGGTAAGATTTAAATTAGATCAGTGAACTAGAAAAATAGAAAGCGCTCAATGGATGTTTGAAGAAAGATGAAAATTTAACATGTAGAGCATTTAGATATTTAGGTATGAAAGATCAGCTGATTATGCTACCTTATATTTGACCTTTTCATCAAGTGATTTGTTTTCTGCAAATATATATATGTATATATATTCAAGTGAATAAGGAACAAAGGAAACATTAATTTAAAATAGTGCTCAATATAGAAATAGACATATGAATATTTATTATAAATCATAGTTTAGAACATGTACAAATTACAATCTACTAGAAAGTGTACATTTTGTTTGGACATTGAAAGGACAATGTCTCACCAAACTAGGATCAAAGTGTAGTAGATATTTATCTCTCTACCCCTCTCCCACTAGGAAGTGGATGTGACACAGTCAAGATATTTAATGTGAGGAGCCCGAATGCGTAATAGCGGGCAAAGCAGAAAAATTGCCCAGTCCCTGTAATCACCGGTCATGCTGACCCTGGTGCAATGGGGTTGTGCATCCTAGGGACCCTGTTCCTAGGGGACCAGGCACCGCTCAGTGTTATTTTTCTCAATTGCATGCCTGTCCTCTGAGCAGCACTCTGTCTTCAGGACAGATGCAACGGAAAGATTATTTGAATCCTCCGTCCACCACAAAAAGTGGCAGGTGAGTATCAAAGTGTAGTACCTGTTCTCCTGATCTATAATGGTAATATTAGCCATTTTCTTATAAGCAAACATTTGGCATTCATTGATTAAATAGGCAGTACAACTGTTGGTTGGAATTTATAAAATCTTCATCTAACATTGAATATTTATTCTCACTGTTATCTAGTTGGCTGACTGACAATTTAATACTGCAATGCACACGTAAAACTTATATCTTTGTCACTGTCAGAAGAGTAAATGGTAATTATTAGCTGGTTCGTTATAGGGGAACATTTGGTATTCATTAACTGGGCAACCAGTATTGCTTTTGGTTGAAATTAATAAAATCTTTCTCTTGAAGCAATTTTTCAGGAAAATAGTTTCTCAAGTTCTGTAGCTGATATTTCTCGTTCCAGTGTTGATTGGAGTTTCCTTCCTAACCTTTTATGTGAAGTAATGTGGAATATCAACATTGATTATAAATTTGCTATCTATTTTAGTTGTTTCTACTGTTCAAAGTCCCTAAGTGATGTGGTTTCTCTTATTTGATACACTTCTTTGGTTTTGATTCTATAACACCAATTCACAAGATTTGAAGAACGGTCTTTGCCAAAACTTACATGCTTCATTTGTTCAAAGCCATTTTTCACCATTGATCTTAGAATGCAGTTTTTACAGCTGACATGCATAATATAAATATGAAAGTCCTGCTATTTGATAATGCTATTTAAGTATATGACTTGGGTTTTCAGGTTGATGTTTTGGTTTTGTAGCAATTTGTGGTATTGTGTGAAACAATCTTCTCTGCTTAATTAACTTTTCTCTTAAAGTTTTGATAAGATGAGTCTATTTAAGAACATGATTCGGATTTTCACATTAATGTTTTGGTTTTATGTTGGGTAAGGCTACCTTGGGCACAGCCTTTTTTATATTCAATTTCATTTCCTCCGATACTAAATTTGTTATGATCAATCCATACACTGAAAGCGTTTAGTATTCTACCATTCATCCAAGCATGAAGTACTGTTACCATATCTGATCAATTGCTCCTGCTATTCGTCTTGAAGGTCTCAACAGAATCCAAAGAAGGATCAGCAATATAATCAGTCTTGCCTTGGCATTTCAACTCAAGTTACTTTCTCACCAATGTGACATGACTTACTGTTAGGGTGGCACCCCTTTCAGTCGATTGACTAATGGACTATTCCTGACGTCATGTCCGGTTACCAGGTTCTGTCTTCCAGTCAATCAGATCCAGAGACAGAGAGTAAAGACCGTAACCTGATTTGTCCTGTAGCTGAGTGGAGATATGACTCAGCTTTAACAACTATATGTATTTTGTTAATACATTTTATTTCACTGTTTCTGAGTTTTCTCGTTATTTATTTCAACACTAACTCCACAATACTTACCTTTGTCTTTTCTACAAGTATTTTCATGGCAACCACTCTGACGAGTTTCTTTTCCCTTGTGGCCAAGACCATGTGAATCCAAACGTGCTGCTAGATAGGCATCTAGGTCCCACACTTTTACCATTGAAATACTTAAATGTAACTGCCACTTCTACTTTAACACTTTTTTCTCGCACTTCCCGCCTATAAAAATCTTTTCCGTATACTTTCCCTGATAGTTACAATCTCCAAAAATTTGCCATCTTCTATCTTCTTGAATCCTCTTCATCTTCAATACCCCGAGTTTGCACTTGTTTCTTTCACTACTATCCCATGTACACTAGTGGGAGTCCCATCTTGCTTTTGGTGAAATGATTTAAAAGAAAAGAAAAAAAATTAGTAATTCCCCATCATAAATTTTTATGGATAAATTGAGGGTTGGTGCCATCACTGCTTTCATTCTAGTTCCAGAATATATTGTGTGTGTAGAACAGAGTCATCTTGAGTTTTAATTCTTGGAATGGTGGACCTGAACAAGACTACCATCACCTTTGAAATTTGTTGCTTTTTTTTTTTTTTTCAACTTTTTTCAACACAGTCTTACCGATTATTACATAAGGTTTGCGATTATCAAAAGAATTTGTAAAAATTTCATTATTTAAACAATTTTAGTGGGGGCTCAGTTTCTCATACAAAGTTATAGTAAATTGATCCTCCATTTTGGAACCACATGCGTTGTGGTCGCTTTGTTTTGGTTTTTTGGGGACGAGTTGTTGCTCTTGTTTTTGTCTTTTTCAAGTTTTCTTCAATTCTTAAAATAGCATCTTCCTCGGAAACTCCAAGAATGGCTTTATTCAAAAATTTTGCAGAGGATTCAGTTGTTGAATATGTGCAAGCAAAAAAGTTAATTGCACAGGATCAATTTACTATAAGGTTGTATGAAAAACTGAGCCCCCCTCCTTGTTTAAATGTTGAAATTTTTACATTTTTTTTTTTTTTTTTTTGTCTATCAAAAAGTTTAGGGTTTAATCAATAAGATTGCACTGAAAAAAAAAAGTCCAAAAAAAAATTGATAATCAACAAATTTACAGGTGGTGGTAATGTACAGGCGAGTGGTTCCAAAATGAAGGATCAATTTACTATAACTTTGTATGAAAATCTGTCCCCCACCCCCATTGTTTTTTCAGATATTTTTTGTCAATCAGAAAGTTTAGGGTGTAATCGATAAGATTGCACTGAAAAAAAGAAAAAAAAATGAAACAACAAATTTAAAGGTAGTGGTAGTCTCCTTCAAGTCCGCCCTTGGAATTCTTGGTAGTTGGTCAGGTTATAATAAGGTTATATCATAAATTTACATGTATATTTGGACAACAATTGTTCTATTTAATATCTATTGCTAAAAACAGACTCATGTCTTTTGTTTTTCTAATATATGACTATCCTTTTAAAAAAGGCAGGCATTTGTAGGTGAAGATTTTTCAAAATGCATGTGTAGTCCAAAGCTTTTGACTCACATGATTCGTCATCAGGGAGTGTGAGAGAAAAAAAAAATGAATGTATTTTATCCATAACCAACACCTCATCATCCATTACACCCAATGGTATGTAGGACAGCAACAAAGCTTCTCCACTTCTGCCTATCTTGGGCCAGACTAGTCAATGAACCCAAGAGTACTGCATGGCTTTCATCTTATTCTCCACCGTACTTCTCCATGTCGTTCTTGGTCTTCCCCTCTTTCTTTTGCCATTTGGGGTCCAGTGCAGTGCTGTTCTTGTGATTGACTGTGGATCCTTCCGGAGCACATGCGCAATAATACTTCTTATTTATTTCTGCCAAAATGACGACTGATACAGAAGCATAGTATCATTATTAGATAGAGCAAGTTTTCAGTTAGAAAACCAAATTTTTCACATCAGTGAAAAAAATATATATTTGCTGCGTAATCCTGTCACAGCACATCCCTGTTGCCACTACTGAAACGCATTATCCAATACCTGTGTTCACGTCCACTGTTTGATCTCTGTAAATATCCAACAAGTGTTGATGAATGACTATCTAGCTCAAATAAATTCATGTAGAGGGGGCATCAGGGAGCTAAGCTTGTTGGAGCAGAAGCCGTGAAAATATTTGTAGAAGAGACAGCCACATTATGTCGGTGAAAAAGTAACTGGAGTTGAGCTACCAGATCAGGATCAATTGCATTGCAGATTCTTCGTTGGATTTTGTAAAGAAGCCCGAGATGAATAGCAGGGGCACCCAACCAGATGGTAAATTTATATATGTGTAAGATAGATTTAGATGAGAAAAACTTCCTAGCCCTACAAAGGGAACCAACCTTTCAAACAACAGATTTAGCTATCAATTCAATGTAGTCATTCCACTTGAGGTCGGCTGATAGATTTAGACCTAGGAGCTGCAATGTTTTGCTTTCAGGGAGACTATTCTGATTCATTCTGATGATGGGTAGAAGCGGTTGTCTCTGGTTGTTAAATGATAGCAGCTTTGTTTTGGAAGCATTAAAATTTACGAGCCATTTCTTACCCCAGTCCGCCACAGATCAGAGGTCCTTTTCAAGCACAGCTATTAAATTTGCTTTGTCATCATCGGCAGATTTCTTATTGAAGCGGGAGTAAATTGTTGTCATCAGCATAAATCTCTACTTGGGATCTGATTACATAAGGGAGATCGTTGATGAAAATAAGAAAAAGCGTAGGCCCTTGAAACGAACCTTGAGGGACACCCGCATTCGTATGATAGTGTCTGGAAGCATGCCCATTCAATGCTACCTTCATTACGAGATTTGAAAGGAATGACTGGATTAGGTCAAACAATCATCCAGTTATACCATAGCCATGTAGCTTACATGGAAGGCCAGCATGCCAGACAGTCAAAAGCTTTGGAGATATCTAGTGCAATAGTTTAAGCTTCACCATTTTTATCGAGAGCTTGGTATATATACTCTGTGATGGTTGTTAATATATCAGCAGTAGACCTAGTGAAGCGGAAACCGTACTGTTTATCAGAGAAGAGACCATGGGCTGTGAGATGTTGAACCACTTCAGCATTAATAATAGCCTCGAGCACTTTGCCAAAAATCAGTAGGAGGCTGATAGGGCGATAATTGGAGGGGTCTGAGGGCTCTTCAGCATTCCTAAATACAGGAACCACAGAGGACTTCCAGCAGGCAGGAAAGCAAGAAGCAGAAAGGCAGTAATTGTAGAGTTTGGGGAGGACAGAAGAGAGTTCAGGGGCACATTTCTTCAGGATAATGATTGGGATTCCGTCACCTCTGCTCACTTTATGGGGGGGGGGGGCAAGCTTTAAAATTATGTTAGAGATTAGTGAGGGAGTAATGTGAACGTCACTAAGTTGAACCTCTGTTCTATGTGGGAAGTCGGGTGCAGATACCCCAGATGCATCAAATGTATATGTGAGCACACGTTTGTGTGTGTGTGTGTTAATAAAAAACTAGCAGAACTCATGGAATTTCCACGGAAGAATAATTAAGATTTCCTGGAAAAATTTTACTTTGTCATACTACATATGATAGTAACGTCTTCAAACATGAAGGTATTGGATAATAAAATAACGATAACACAGTGTAATTTTATTAAAATATCTATAAAAGTAATGTCCATAGAAGCTACTTTACTGTAATCTTATATTATTTTAAGCGGCATCTGTATAGATCATAACCAAAATACTGTACGCTATTTTGTGAGATTTTGAAAGAGAAAATTTTTATTATTATTGAAAAATCATGGCTCCTGTGTCCATTGTAAACAGAAAAGAGCAACTGAGTAGTGGCCAAGGGTGTAGAGGCCAGAAATTTTGTTATTAGGTTGCGGGATACGACAACAAACCTACCTATTTTTACTATATTGTACAGTACACACACATATACACACACACACAATTACTGCACCAACCACCAGCTTAAGCTGCTATAGGCTCTTCCTCCTACTCTCTCGCTCTTTACTACCCTTTCCCTTTGGCAAAGGTGAGAGAAAAACTGAGGAAAGTAAAAAGATAGAGGGGAAGGAAAAGCTCGTGTAGAGAGTAAGTTTATCGTTCTTCAGTAATTGAAGAAGGAACTAGCAGAATTATTATATGATAATAAAAATCCTACAATACCAAATGTCTTTGATACAGATATTAATAAAACAAACAAATACAGTGATATACAGACTCTTTCTTCAAGTCTAAAGCCAGTAAGTGATAAGCTGGTGTAAATTAATATGATTTATGACAATTATTTTGTCCTCTGAGATCCCCCAACATTCACCAGACACAGTTTTCTTTCTCTTATTCAAACTGATGATGCCAAAAAAAACATCGGCTTTCTCTAGTAAAATTTGTCGTTGATAAAAATTTTCTGCTTTGTCTCATCGTCTTCAAATAGAAATGTTTAAAAATTGTTATATATATATATATATTGCAATTAATATTTTGAAACTATAAATGGATTGCTTTTATGTTTTGCACAAAATGTAAGCAGATTATAGACATATTTTAGCTGCAAAAACTTTTTTCCTTTCTTCTCTCAAGTTACTTTACTTTCTTTTTTTTTTTTTCCCAGAAGTGTTAGTTTTTTCTTGCTTTTTTTTTTTTTTTTTTTTTGTTAAAGTTAATCTTGTGATCACAAAACTTCATTTTCTTAAAGAAGGTTTTATATTTATTTATATTTAAGCCAGTACATTTCCAAGCAGAAAAACATGACTTATTTTTGGTTTCAAACTTTCAAATTACTTTTTAAAAAAAAAAAATGTAAAATATTTTAAATAGAGATTTTGGTTTATGCTTCAGGTGCATAAAAGTTTAAAGATAAAAATGAATTTAATAAGTAGACAGATCTTCAGTTAGATTGTGGGTGCAATCTTTTTAAGGCTTTTTTATTTTTATTTTTTTTAATGCCATTTTGTCTTATTATAAACATCATTTTAGTGGGTACACATGTTTCACTTGCTATCCCTATTTTTTTTTTTTTGTTTTATATTCTTAAACAATGAAATTAAAAACAACTGGCCTATATCAAGAAATCTTATTAAACATAAGATATGCCTGCCAACAGAAAGCTGTATGACTCTTTATGAGAGAAACTACTCCTACAGTCAAAACATGCCATTATCAGTTTGGTCACTAAAAACTACCTTGATAAAGCAATGTTCTCCCATGGCAAAATTACTAATGGCAAGTTTCAGCTATAGTAATCGTCTCTTTGATGGACAAAGGGATAGATTTGATTCCTGTCAAGATGCATGTTTTCTTTAGTAAGATTACTCAGTGAAGGTGAGTGGTTTTTAATTTCACTGTATAAGAATATATGAATTAATAGAATATTATTCCTCAGAGCTGATTACAAATTCCAGTTGAATTCATTGCATTCACTTACGCACAGATACCCTCGGGAAAGGTATTAATCCATCTCTTCCCCTCCAGCTATGGGTTAAATAACAGAACAAATTGGGTTCTATAGCCTTTTTTGGCAACCAGTCTGTCACATTAATGGCAATCTACTGCAATAAAATCTTCTGCCCAGTGAGTCATGTCAGTTTTGTGACGTGATCCCCCAAGTGCATATTATGTATGGCACTTAACTAAAATGTCAAGTCTAAACAAAGAATGAACAGCTTTCTCTAGAGTGTCAAAAATTAGCAGTTCATCTCGAGGTCTGAGAGATACAAGTTAATTTTACTGACTCTGGTTACACTGAAGGTGTCAGGTAATTAACAGTTGAGTATGTGATTTAAATGCACATTTGGTGAGGGGTAAAGAATGCAAGTTAGATGGTCTTCAGTTGCTAATTTCTATGACGACAATTTTCTTCTTGGACATTCTGCTAGAAATCACTTGAGATGGTCTGTTTATGAATCACTATCAGGCCATGTGAGGGTTTTTATTTTGTTTTATTAACGATTATGTTGATGTAATTACAAATTTTAATTTGCATCCTTTTCTCCAGTTTGCATTTTTTTAAGGTTTCTATTTTTGACAAAATAACGAGAGATCAAAAAAATTAAAATCTCTAATTTCTTTCTTTATAATCTTGATAAATTTATTGTCTTCCGATGCCATAGACAAGTATGATGCATGATTTCTTCATCTCTCTTTGTCTCTCTCTTGTACTCCAACTATTGTATTCTCTATCTCTCTTTGTCTCTCTCTCTCGTACTCCAACTATTGTATTCTCTATCTCTCTTTGTGTCTCTCTCTCTCTTGTACTCCAACTATTGTATTCTCTATCTCTTTTTGTCTCTCTCTCTCTTGTACTCCAACTATTGTATATTTGTGTGTGTGTGTGTGTATATATATATATATATATATATATATATATATACACACACACACACACACACAATCAGGCATGTATACATACAGGGTGCAATGGAAAAATTGTTATGAAGCAAAAATGAAAAAAAAACATTGACATCTCATTTTAACAGATATTTACCAAAATCACACAAAAAGATCTTGAAATACTAAAGAGTAAACGTATTCCATAAAATTGGCATGAGCTTCAACTATGGCCTCCAGATGACTTTGGAATTTCCTGCAACTCTTCTGGATAGTCTCTGTGTTTGAGTTGGCGAATGTTGCCATAATTCTTGCCTTCTTTGGTGCTGCAAGGAGTTTTATTGGTCTATCAAACTGCACCCCACTCATAATAACCAAGAGGAGTTACAGTCTGGGGATTTAGCCAAATGTAAGGGGTGATGTGGTTCCAGGAGCTGTCTGATAGCTATGACTAGGTTCTTCTGCTTGTGTGGCATGGTTCAAAATCTTGTTGTAAGACTTAGGGTCTTCCAGCAGCCACCCTCTTGATTCGGGGCAGTATGACTTGATGTAGGCCTCTATGTTGAGTTAGAAGCCCTGTAGGAAGATGAATGGAGGAATAACATTCACATCACTAATAATCACTCAAAATCTAATCTATCTAAACTTATTTATAAATAGAACTTCGTCTGTGTGTGTTACCTATAGACTCCGAAACAGCTGAACCGATTTTCTTGAAAATTTACACAGTTATACTATAAGCGTCTGTGAGTGTTCTTAACTAAGTTTTGTGTTGAGGTACCCCCAATAAATATCAAATCAATAATCGAAAAAATCGGGTTATAGAAGGAGTGGTCTGATTTTAATCAAATTTGATACACTCATAGACAAAGACATAAGAAATGATATTCAGAAGTTTTAAGGTTGCAGTTCTTACAATTTACTCAGAGGACTTATTTAGCCTTCAAAATCCAGTTTACAATGAAATAAAATTTTTTGATACCAATACCAGGAAATCAAAATTTGACTTGCATCCATTTATTTTTCTTTCAGTCTATGGTTTTGCTTTAATTGGAAACAACTATTGCTTTTTAGTCTTTTGTGCCAACGTCCAAAGAGTCTGAGCTCCAGGACCATGGATTAATTTTAAAGCTTTCATTACACCCGAGCACCACCAGACTATACTGCTAGTACATTCATAATCACCATTAAAATTAGAATGACTTTTTCCAAATCCTCTCCACTGACCCCAGATTGACACCCAATCACTTTCTAATGTTCATATTGAAGCGTTCTCCCTCGATCACCAAAATTAAGCAACGTTGAGCCTGGTCAGTACTTAGATGGGTGACCACTTGGGGATACCAGGTGCTGTAAGCGTCTAGTGACGGATGTGCGTTGTGGTGCAGCGGATGTCAGCTCAGAAAGAGAAATCGGTGAGCCGAGTTCCAATTCCAGTCGAACACTCTGCATTCACTTAAGCACTGGTACTCTTGGGAAAGGTATTAATCCATCCCTTCCCTCCAATTATGGGTTAAATAACAGGGTAGGACTTGGGGACCCTGTCGTTAAAAACAAATTCCAATGAATCTTGATACTCGCAAAGAAAAAAGTATTACTAGACACAAAAACTTATATAAAAACAGCAATAAATTGTTGAAAGAAAAAGGTATTACCAGCAATAAATAAATAAAAAATTTAGTTGGCAATAAATGACCTGCCGAGGTTGATATGCCATAAAAACAAAACAACCAACCAACCAATCATATTGAAGCTTCCAGTACAAATTCCAACCAGTACAACCTGCCGTTTCCATCTTTCTGGCAGAGTGAATTGCATCATGGTGTCCTTTTTCCCCCCCACAGACAATGCCCAACTGACCCCACTATACTGTGCAATTGATAAAATCAAAAACAATGTGCATGTGCAAAATGAAAACACTTTCCACTCATCATCGGCCTAAATAGTAAAATAGAATTTATTTACAGAAATCATGTTTCCCTTAAACGATATTAATTTTCAACATCAACTTGTTTTTGTTTTTTTTTTAATCTAGTCTTTCTCAAATGGGAATCCCATTTAAAGTTTTTTGGTTATATCTATTGGATAATTTATATCTAATCAAAATGATAAATGGATATTTGTGAAATGTTTCAGCTTTGATCCCTATACCCCCATTGTAACAATTTCTCCTTGTGTAATTTCTATAAATACTTTCATGCTATCTCATCTGAGGAATTTTTTATCTTTGGTACCTAAACTTTACACTTTTCTTTTCTCTCTCTCTCTCTCTCTTTTTTTATCATTTCACCCCAAGCAAGACATTCCACTGCCACTATTGTGCAAGGGGTTATATAGGGAAGGTGATGAGAAAGAGTGGTTAGATATAGGAAATGTCAGAAGGAGGGTGATAGACGAGTAAGGAGGTACATAAGAAGAGTGTTTGAGAGAATGGGTGCGTGTTAGTGTGTTAGGTGTCTACTGACCTTACACTTAAACTCCTGGAGATTGTAGCTGTCGGGGAAGCAAGTATGTGAAAGGGAATTTCACAGGCGGGAAGTGCGAGAAAAGAAGCTGTTGGAGTAGAAATTGCGGTTACATTTTATCGGTTTCACTGTAAAAGGGTGGGATCTAGTTGCTAATCTAGTATCTCGTGCAAATTCTTACCTAGGGGGCACCAGTGATCTAAGTTCATCGGAGCAGAAACCGTGAAAGTATTTATAGAAGATGCACAGGGAAGCCATGTCACACCGGTGAGAGAGTGGCTGCAGGCGGTCTGCCAGGTCGGTATCGCTCACATTACAGATTCTCCGTTGTATTTTGTCAAGAATTCCGAGGAGAATAGCAGGGGCACTCGAACAGATATGGCAGCAGTATTCAATACACGGGCGAGATTTATATATGTGCAGGATAGATTCAGACGGGAAAAACTAGTTGACAATTTTTTTAAAATATTTTATTTTAATTCTACATAATTTTTTCTTTTTAATATTTCATGATTTTGATTGAGTTTTTTTATGTGCAATTTGTACATTGATGGCTAGGCTTCGTCATTTTCCATTTGGAACTGCTAGAAATAATTAAGTCTTATGTGAAACGTTTCTTCAATCATATTTCTTGCTTGTGGAATTCTCTTCCAGCTTCTTGCTTCCCTGTCAAGTTTCACCTTCCAAAATTTTAAATGAAGTGTCAATCATTATCCATCATTCTTAATTCCTCCTCTTTTATTCTCTGTCCTTAATAGAGTTTTCCTTTTTATCGCACTCTCTAACGCTCTTGTAGCTTTGGTGGCTTTATTGCCTTACTTGGTGAAAAATCATTAAAAAAAAATTTTAAAATAAGCACACTGTTTATGAGTTTTCTGTTTCTTATTGTTTCCACCACACCACCCATCTTATATTTTTTGTAATTATTCTAAATATTTCAGATTCTTACTTTCAGGCAAGAAAAAAATATCTTACACTTCTTTATTCCTTCTTTGTTTTCCTTTGAAATCTTTGAGTTGCGGGAATTTATCAATATTCTTTTTCTTTAGTCACTGATGTGTTTTGCTTTCCGTTTGGTATTTGAAAATGGATTTTAATCTTTTTAAAAATAATTTAAAATTGTTTTTATTTGCATTAACCACAAATCTCTTTGCCATTTTCTTTTAGTTTGTTTTTTATTATCCTCCCAAGAAGGAAGGATAGGAAATGTGCTTTTGTATCTTCCTCTATAAGAACATCATTTCCTGGTTGATTCTAATGAGATTTTGTGTACAATCTCTGTATTGTACAAAATTTCTGATAATACTTTCTCTGAAAAGGGATTGATTTTTAAGGAAAATTAAAAAAAAAAAAAAGACACCCACACACTAGGAAGATCAGATTTCTTAAAAAATTTGTAAGTTATTATTCTTTTCTGTTTTTACTTCAGTTTTTATTTATTTTTTGTTTTTTATTTATTTATTTTTTTGTATGAAGCAAATATCCAAATAAAAATTGTCAGAAAATCAAAGATGAAAGTAAAACTTAAATTTGAAAGAGGTTCAACTATCGTCCTGTTCACACTCCTCTCCAGTGTGAGTTGAGGTTTTCCTGTTTAGAATTGGGTTTCTTATCCCTTCTAAAGTCTACTTCAAATCTATATTTAATGACCCTAACCTAAACTCTGAAATTTTGTCCACTATCCTTTTATTTCCTTTCTCGGTGGAAAAATACAATAAAGATTAAGTATAAACCTTATTGATTGAATTTAACAAAACTAGTTTAATTCCTGCTCCCTAAATAGACTTTATCTACACATGTACACACACATTAAGGGTTTCCAGTTTCTTCTAAAGTCTACTTCAACTTTACATTTCTAAACTCTCTGCCTGAAGTCTGAATTTATATTTGCTATTTATTCATTTACTAGCAGTATAGCCAGTTTGGGTGTAATGAAAGCTTTAAAACTAATCCATGGTCCTGGAGCTCAGACTCTTTGGACATTGACATGAAAGACTAAAAAGCAATAGTTGTTTCCAGTTAAAGCGAAACCGTAGACTGAAAGAAAAATGAATGGATGTAAGTCAAATTTTGATTTCCTGTTATCAATATCAAATAAGTTCTTTTCATTGTAAACTGGATTCTGAAGGCTAAATAAGTCCTCTGAGTAAATGGTATCATGGCTGAGACTAAGAACTACAATTATACCTACTTAGAGCCAAACTCGAAGCAAAAACTAAAATAAAAGGGCTGAAAAAAAATACAGACATACAGGCAGATAAACAGACACACACACAAACATCTTGCCTTTATTTATATATATATATATATATATATATATATATAATCGATTTTCTGCACTATTGTAAGAACTGCAACCTTCAGAATCTTCAGAATATCGTTTTTTTTTTTTTTTATGAGTGCATCAAATTTTATTAAAATTGGACCACTCCTATAACCCGATTTTTTTCGATTATCAATTTTTGGTATTTATCAAGGGTACCTCAACACAAAACCTAGCTAAGAACACTTGCAGACGCTTATAGTACAACTGTGTAAATTTTCAAGAAAATCAGTTCAGCCATTTCGGAGTCTATAGGTAACACACACCCAAAGTTCCATTTATAAATAAGTTTAGATTAGATTTCTTCACTAGGATTATATTACTTTGCCTATCATCCGTTTCGCACTCCTCCCTTGTCTTTTCAACAGGAATAGAGGCTTATTGCTGGTTTCTTGTTTGGGATTGGGTTTGTGGTTCCTTCTAACATCTACTTCAACTCTTTGCGTCTAACCTCTCCCCCTAATTCTGAAATTATATTTACTATTTCTTCATTTCTTTAATAGGATTAGATAGCTTCGCCTATCATTCGTTTTGCACTCCTCCTCGGTCTTTTGAACATTAGAGGCTTATTGCTTGTTTTCCGTTTGGAGTCGGGTTCCTGGTTTCTTCTAAATTTTACTTTAACTCTATACTTCCCATCTCTCTGCCTAAAGTCTGAAACTATATCTAATATTTATTTATCAACTGAGTTATAGTTTGGCCTATTGTACAGTTTGTTTTCCACCCTGTCTTTTGAATAAGAGTGAAGATTTATCTCTTGTTTCCTGTTTAAGGTTGGGTTTCCAGTTCCTTCTGAAGTTTTTTCATTCACTTTCACTCTCCTTGTTTCTTAGTGGCATTATCACCTTGCTTGTGGTGAATTGATTAAAACAAAAAAAATCTTTCAGAAACAGAAACAATGCTTGTTTTACACAGAGGACTTATTTAGCCTTCAAAATCCAGTTTACAATGAAAAAGCTTATTTGATATTGATAACAGGAAATCTGCAAAATATCAATAGACAATCAGTATTTTTGTCTTATAAATTCAATTATCTACAGTTAGACATTTGCATATCTTCAACCCCCCCCACACACACACCATAGGCAGTGAGGATGCACAGCTGATTAATTTATCTTGAATATGAGTCCTCATGAACGAGCAAGGGTTAATGCCACCACTTATAGCATTTTTTACTGCATTAGATCTAAGATTCAAAATATCTTGTTAAGAAAAGTTTAAAATTTAATTACTGTAAACATTAAAAAAAAAATAATCCTGTGCATTTTAATGAGTGCAATAAGTTGAATTAATTTTATCAAGACAACCTTCATCCAATTTGTTTTACTAAACTTTACCTTCATTTACCAAATACGGGAGACTAAGCCAAAAGAACTGAAGAGCCTTAGAGAAGAATTTCATAGAAATTGCTATTACCTCCAAAATTCAGGTTGGATTCATACTCCATCAGAAGTTATCAGTTGAAAGTTTGGTAATTTTGATCACAGTACATTTTATGCTGGAATAAAGAAACCTTATTTAATAATAGCTTAGCAATTGGTTGTCAATTAGGAACGGGTTTTTCTTTGTAACGTAATTGGCTTGCGAGTTCTGTCCATTTGCTCGATTTTTTTTTTTTTTTTTTTTTTTTTTTTTTTTTTAAGGAATCTTTTAAAAATATTTTTGTAAATTCCAAATTTTGGTCTTCATTTTGCCTCATTGTCATCATCTCTTTCCTTCAATTTTTTGCATTGATGAAAATCAGACCATGACAACATTTTTATATGCCATGTCGCTTCATCCCAAAGGCAATCATGGCCCTCCATATCTTCCTGTTTTTTTGTATCTCTCAATATCTTTTGTCTTGGAATTTCCCCCAAACCCTTCTCTACTATCTATTTGCTTAAGCCTACTAAGTATGTCACGCACCATTTTCTCCTGTTTCTCTTTTCCTCTATCTGCCCTGTTAGACTTGAAGCAGCGGAAATGTGGTTCTATAAAAGGATGCTGCAGATATCATGGACCGAGCATGCGAGCAATGATAAGGTGTTAGAAAGAATGGCAACCAAAAGAGAAATAATAGTGAGCATCAGGAAGAGACAACTGAAGTTCCTGGGACATGCAATGAGGAAGGAGGGCTTGGAGAACTTGATACTGACAGGCCAGATAGAGGGAAAAAGAGACAGAGGAAGGCAGCAGATGACATAGGTGGATGACAGAACAGGGATTGTAAGGTGTAACAGGAGAAAGCATACTAAGAGCCACCAGATAGGGAGGTGTGGAAAATCATGATAGCCTATGTCCTGTAAAGACAGGACACATAGAAGAAGCCATGTTAGTATCATATTCTCCAAGCCTTCTTTCCTCATTACATGGTCCAGAAACTTCACTTGTATCTTGCTGATGTCAAGTATAAGTTTCTTTCTCATTTTCATCCTTTTCAAAATCTCATTGCTCACGTTTGGTTGATAGTATCCTCAGTATCCGTCTATAGAACCAGATTTTTGTTGCTTTGAATCTCTCCTTCATCTTTGAGGAGACTGTCCATCATTCACTGGTATATTAAAGGACAGACATCACGTAACAGCCAAGCACTCTTTCCTTTGTTTCCAATGTAATTTCCTGTTTCTTGATACTTTGCTTAGCTTTAGTAATGTGTCCTTGGCCATCCCAATGCCACTTCAGATCTCAGTTTCTTTTCCTTGTATCAATCAGTTTTCTTTCTTATTGCTCGTATCTGCTCATATTATAATTATTTCTCATCTGTCTTAAATATTATGTCTCAGCTACATCACCTAATCACCCCCTTCTTGGTAATGAGCTATTCCATTATGGTAACATGATGCATTACATATTGCCAATAAGCAAACAAGACTCATGTTAACATAACATTTGTATATCTCATTATTAGTAATCTAAACAGATTACTAAAAGATTGCCTTTTATTTCATGTTACCTGCTTTGGAATATTTTCATTTTTAATGACATGAATGAAATAGATAAAAATCCTTGCTAATGAGTACAGAAAATATGACCTGGGCACCTACGTAACTAAAATCTTTTATCGTTTTACTTTTATACAGTTCAGGTAAAGTAGAAAGTAATATAATTTAAAGAACAATCCTTAACTGAGTCTAAAAGTATCTACATGGCCTTGTGGTTGATGAATCATTTTCCACCCTGCAACTGCTTATTCCAGAAATGCAAATATTGCTAGCCTCTCACTACTCAATTGCTATTACTATGACAAATGTTCTAATGAGTTGCATTCCTTAGACCCCACCCGTTCAGACTTTCCCATCCATGCCATAACAAATCATGCTTATTCCCTTCATATTCCTTTGATAAGAAGCCAGTTCCCCACAGACGTCGTCTTTCCCAGAATTGTTACTTTGGAAAAGACTCCTGAGAAAATGCTTCAATGTTTGTTGACATCTTCAAGACCAGAGTCAACTATTATATATCCTACATAGTATGCACTTCATCTTTCCTCTTCCCTTGAAACAATCCCACATAGTGACACTTTGCTAAGAGTGGTCTTGGACTTTGGATTTTGCAAAACATTTTTTCAAGTACATGAAAGATAATTATATATATATATATATATATATATATATATATATATATACAACCTCTGAGATTTTAAAAAGAAATCACTCGACTGGTGGTCGAGAGCGAGGGAAAATTTACTCGCCCTAAAATCATTTTACTCAACCAACTCCATTTTCTTAATAGTCACCTTGCGTAAACATAGCGTGAATCACTGACGGAAAACAAAAAACGTGTTAGAAAGGATTTTAAAAAATTTTCAAAATAAATAACAACAAAATTTGATCTTTCCTCTAAATAATAGCATAAACATTTTGATGATAAAACTTTGTTTTTATTAAATTTGAGCTCTTTTAACATCATGCTGTTTTTTTGTTTTTTTTTTTTGTTTTTTTTTTTTTGGCAGTTGAGTGGAGGTACCTAAATTTGTAGTTTCTTTCTTCTGTTTGGCTACAACCTCCATCTCACAGATGATAAAAAAAATAACAAATTTGATTTTCTCAACGATTTTCTATGAAAGAAATTCTTGTATAATTTGTTGTTCGGTGCATGGTTGAAAGAAGTATGTGCATTTTTTTTTTTTTCCTTTCTTTCAAATTTTCGTTTTTATTTAAAGCCTGAGAGAAAATATAGATGTTCAGTCAAGGATAATATTTTCCCAAATGAGTTTCAAAATATCTGTGAGCATAGCAACAGACATTTTAACTCCATTCTGAAAGTGACCGGGATAATAAAAGGTCACTGTAGGTCATTCTAAGTAACTTGTGAATCTTCAGTGACATACATTTGGGTTGTAAAAGAATCAGATTTTCTTTTTCTATATTTGTGAGATTTTTAATAGACCAATTAAGTTTTTAGAGTGAAATCTCAAAGGCTATATATATATATATATATATATATATATATAAAAGTTAAACCAATAAATAATAATTAAGCTCATCATACAAAATTATAAAATCATTTTAAAAAATTTAATACAATTGACCTTATAATCTCTTATAACCCTACAACCAACAACTAAATTCTCTACAGAAAACCAATGTAGTGTATCAATTTACATGCCAGATTTTGTATCTCTGGTACTAATAATAAATGCACTACCTATATTGGTTTTACTACAACTACGCCCTCCTGTAAACTTGCCTGCCGCCTTTCTCATTATAGTTCAATTAAACATTTCTTAGAAAAACAGTCATGTATGTAATATTAGATGAGATTTTAGTCGATAACACAATAATACTCACACATACACACAGTAAAAAGAACCTTCAGATATTGGGGGGTCATCTACATTAAACCAAAACAACCCACACTTAATAAAATCCCATTTCAATCTGGTCACAACACATTACATTGCATTTAGACATATGGTTCTATTAGCATTTTGGTCTTTCATGTAGTGTGACGTCATAGAACCGCATTACAAATTTATGAACTGCATCTGCTATTCAGTGACTTTTATCATCACATAGCAATTTTTTATGTTAACATAAGATAATATCCTCTTTGATGGTAGATGTCTCTGTTAACATCCCTGTAACTTCTCTGACGATGGCTCATGTGAGCCAAAATCTTAGAACCAGCATATTAAAAAAGTTATCCAAATGTTGGAGAGTTTTTGTCTTTATTTTCACCTGAAATTAAAGCCAAAATATGATGTTTAGAACGGCTCATGATTAAACATAATACATATTCATTGTCTGTTATATTTAACAATGTATATATATATATATATATACACACACACACAGTCTGTGCAAATAGTCATGATACAGTTACTTACAATAACAATTAAGACAAAGCAATTAATCAGCAGTCCAGAAATTTATTATTAAAATGGTTCTGGTTATTAACAATAAACTTTTAGGCAAAACAATAGTAAATTAATTACCAATGCTGTTCAAACTGCAAGCCACCTGCTTCAATATATTATAAGTGACTGTATAGTGACTGACTTACCACCTTCTGTTTGTGTGTGTATATATATATATATATATATATATATATATATATATATATATATTTCTAAATATAGACTGTTAAATATAAGAGGCAATGAATTATTTTTTACTAAGTTGGTTCTAAGCTTTCGGCTCACATGAGCCATCTTCAGAGAGGTTACAAGGACGTTGACATAAAAACATCCACCATCAGTGACGATTTTTATCTTGTGTTGACATAAAACTTTGCTAAGTAACAATGACAGTTACCAAAAATAGCAAACGTATTTCGTAAAATTGTAATGCGTTTCTTTGACGTCACACCACGTGAGAACTCGAAATAACAGAACCATATATTTAAATGCAATGTGATGTGTTATGACCAGATTTAAACGTGATTTTATTAAGTGTGGGTTGTTTGGATTTAATGTAGATGGCCTCCAATATCTGAAGGTTCTTTTTACTGTGTTTATGAGTGAGGATTATTGTATTGTTGACTAAAATCTGTCTGATATTACCTACATGACTATGTTTTTCTAAGAAATGTTGTTTAATTTTACTCTGATTAGAAAGGTGATAGGTAAGTCTATGGGAGAGTGTGGTTGTAGTAAAACCAATATATGTAGTGGGTTTATTATTAGTACTATATATATATATATATATATATATATATATATATAGTAAGTTAGTTTTTGGTTATAATTAAATTAGACCAGTACTCAGTTGTATTAAAAAGTGTTCAATACATCTATATTGTAGAACTTTTGAATATTTTTCATTTAAAAATAGGTTGCAGAAATAACTCATTTCCAAATATATATAGACATTAATTTGCTATTATTAAAAGAAAAGACAAAAGTTATTTTTTTATTATTTAATTAGATTCTTTAATTCTTTTAGGATGTTTGAAATTTTAGTTAAAACTCTTGTTTCCTCATGTCAGCCTTAGGGAAATTTGGAACCAAGTCTCTTATTCAGTCTATGGGGGAACTGATTTTTAAATAATAAAGTTTGAATAAATTAATGTGGAATTTTCACGGAAGGACAATTATGATTTCCTGGAAAAATTTTACTTTGTCATACTACAAATGACAGTAATGTCTTCAAACATAAAGGTATTGGATAATAAAATAACGATAACACAGTAATTTTATTAAAATATCTATAAAAGTAATGTCCATAGAAGCTACTTTACTGTCATCTTATATTAAGCGGCGTATGCACAGACTATAACCAAAATACTGTACGCTATTTTGTGAGAGATTTTGAAAGAGAAAATGTTTTTCTTATTACTGAAAAATCATGGCTCCTGTGTCCATTGTAAACAAAAAAGAACAATTGAGTAATGGCCAGGGGTGTGGAGGCCAGAAATTTTATTAGATTGCAGGATACGACAACAAACCTACCTATTTTTACTATATTGTACAGTACACATACATACATACATACACACACACACACACACACACACACACTGCTACTGATACTGTAATGATATAGGCTCTCTCCTCCTACTCTCTCACTCTTTACTACCCATCCATTTGGCAAAGGTGAGAGAAAGGCTGAGAAGAGTAAAAAGATAGCGGGAAAGGAAAGCTTGTGTAGAGAGTAAGTGGTGTAACAGACAGACAGACAAACTAAGTTACTAAGGAAGGAACAAGCAGAATTATTACATGATAATGGTAATTCAGAAATTGAGGTCTAAAAAAGTGAAGTGAACACTTGGTAGAATATTTCAGGAGTTTCCATAAACAATGAAAAATAAATGTTTGTTCGTCTTAATTTTTAGACAGGACTATCAACTTTCTCATCCAATCTTTCAATTGACTGATGCAGAATTTGAGGAGCCTCCCATAGCTTTGTAGAATGTATTTTAAAAAAAAAATTAATGCTGTTCTTTTTGTCATTACCATGTTGCTTTTTTACAGGTAGGGATGTTAACCCTATACAAATCCCTTTCTCCTTTGGGTGAGATAGACTGGTTGCCAACCAAGGCTAGAAAACCCAATTTGTCCTGATATTTAACCCATAACTGGAGAGAGAAAAGATTAATACTTTTTCTAAGGTTATGTGTGTATCAGTAAATGCAACAAATTCAATTGCTGTTTATCATTCTAAGCCAATATCTACTATATGACAATACATATCCATTTTTATATATACTTAATAGCTCTGTTATATATCGAGCACTATTTTATTAATACCAGCACTCAATGTGTGATATCTTATATTTATATAATTGTGAATTTTTTTTTTTTTTTAATCATATTGCCCCAAACAAGGCATTTTATTGCCACCGTTTTGCAGGGGGTTGCATAGGAGGAAAGTTATGAGAAAGAGTGACAGGTTATAGGGGGTGTCAGGAAGTGGGTAAGAGAAGGATGAGAATACTGATGAGAATGGAGTGGAGAGAGAAAGGAGCATGAGAGAGAGGATGCAGGTTAGTGAGATAGAAGATGACTATTGACTTTATATTTAAATTCTTGGAGATTGTAGCTGTCAGGGAAGCAAATAAATGGAAGGAAATTCCACTGGCAGGAAGTGCGAAAAAAGAAGCTGATGGAGTAGAATTTGCATTTACAATTTATTGGTTTCACAGTAAAAAGGTAGAACCTAGTCGATAATCTTGTAACTCAATGGGGCACCAGTGAGCTAAGTTCATCAGAGCAGAAGCTGTGAAAGTATTTGTAGAAGAGACACAGGGAAGCCACATTGCGCCGGTGAGAAAGTGACTGTATCCGAGCTGCCAAGTGTGTTATATAGTTTTTTTATAGTGTGTGTAAAATTTCAGGTAGAGTACATCTAGAAAAGGTCACTATGTAAAATTTCGGGTAGAGTACATCTAGAAAAGGTCACTGGTGTAAAATTTCGGGTAGAGTACATCTAGAAAAGGTCAATATGTAAAATTTCGGGTAGAGTACATCTAGAAAAGGTCATCATGTAAAATTTCGGGTAGAGTACATCTAGAAAAGGTCACTATGTAAAATTCTCGGGTAGAGTACATCTAGAAAAGGTCACTATGTAAAATTTCGGGTAGAGTACATCTAGAAAAGGTCACTATGTAAAAAATTTCGGGTAGAGTACATCTAGAAAAAGGTCACTATGTAAAATTTCGGGTAGAGTACATCTAGAAAAGGTCACTATGTAAAATTTCGGGTAGAGTACATCTAGAAAAGGTCACTATGTAAAATTTCGGGTAGAGTACATCTAGAAAAGGTCACTATGTAAAATTTCGGGTAGAGACATCTAGAAAGTGTCACTATGTAAAATTTCGCAGAGTACATCTAGAAAGGTCACTATGTGTAAAATTTCGGGTAGAGTACATCTAGAAAAGGTCACTATGTAAAATTTCGGGTAGAGTACATCTAGAAAAGGTCACTATGTAAAATTTCGGGTAGAGCATCTAGAAAGGTCACTATGTAAAATTTCGGGTAGAGTACATCTAGAAAAGGTCACTATGTAAAATTTCGGGTAGAGTACATCTAGAAAAGGTCACTATGTAAAATTTCGGGTAGAGTACATCTAGAAAAGCTGGTCACTATGTAAAATTTCGGGTAGAGTACATCTAGAAAAGGTCACTATGTAAAATTTCGTAGAGTACATCTAGAAAAGGTCACTATGTAAAATTTCGGGTAGAGTACATCTAGAAAAGGTCACTATGTAAAATTTCGGGTAGAGTACATCTAGAAAAGGTCACTATGTAAAATTTCGGGTAGAGTACATCTAGAAAAGGTCACTATGTAAAATTTCGGGTAGAGTACATCTAGAAAAGGTCACTATGTAAAATTTCGGGTAGAGTACATCTAGAAAAGGTCACTATGTAAAATTTCGGGTAGAGTACATCTAGAAAAGGTCATACTATGTAAAATTTCGGGTAGAGTACATCTAGAAAAGGTCACTATGTAAAATTTCCTTTCGGGTAGAGTACATCTAGAAAAAGGTCACTATGTAAAATTTCGGGTAGAGTACACATCTAGAAAAGGTCACTATGTAAAATTTCGGGTAGAGTACATCTAGAAAAGGTCACTATGTAAATTTCGGGTAGAGTACATCTAGAAAAGGTCACTAAAATTTCGGGTAGAGTACATCTAGAAAAGGTCACTATGTAAAATTTCGGGTAGAGTACATCTAGAAAAGGTCACTATGTAAAATTTCGGGTAGAGTACATCTAGAAAAGGTCACTATGTAAAATTTCGGGTAGAGTACATCTAGAAAAGGTCACTATGTAAAATTTCGGGTAGAGTACATCTAGAAAAGGTCACTATGTAAAAATTTCGGGTAGAGTACATCTAGAAAAGGTCACTATGTAAAATTTCGGGTAGAGTACATCTAGAAAAGGTCACTATGTAAAATTTCGGGTAGAGTACATCTAGAAAAGGTCACTATGTAAAATTTCGGGTAGAGTACATCTAGAAAAGGTCACTATGTAAAATTCGGTAGAGTACATCTAGAAAAGGTCACTATGTAAAATTTCGGGTAGAGTACATCTAGAAAAGGTCACTATGTAAAATTTCGTAGAGTACATCTAGAAAAGGTCACTATGTAAAATTTCGGGTAGAGTACATCTAGAAAAGGTCACTATGTAAAATTTCGGGTAGAGTACATCTAGAAAAGGTCACTATGTAAAATTTCGGGTAGAGTACATCTAGAAAAGGTCACTATGTAAAATTTCGGGTAGAGTACATCTAGAAAAGGTCACTATGTAAAATTTCGGGTAGAGTACATTCAGAAAAGGTCACTATGTAAAATTTCGGGTAGAGTACATCTAGAAAAGGTCACTATGTAAAATTTCGGGTAGAGTACATCTAGAAAAGGTCACTATGTAAAATTTCGGGTAGAGTACATCTAGAAAAGGTCACTTCTTATGTAAAATTTCGGGTAGAGTACATCTAGAAAAGGTCACTATGTAAATTCTCGGGTAGAGTACATCTAGAAAAGGTCACTATGTAAAATTTCGGGTAGAGTACATCTAGAAAAGGTCACTATGTAAAAAAATTTCGCAGAGTACATCTAGAAAAGGTCACTATGTAAAATTTTCGGGTAGAGTACATCTAGAAAAGGTCACTATGTAAAATTTCGCAGAGTACATCTAGAAAAGGTCACTATGTAAAAATTTCGGGTAGAGTACATCTAGAAAAGGTCACTATGTAAAATTTCGGGTAGAGTACATCTAGAAAAGGTCACTATGTAAAATTTCGGGTAGAGTACATCTAGAAAAGGTCACTATGTAAAATTTTCGGGTAGAGTACATCTAGAAAAGGTCACTATGTAAAATTTCGGGTAGAGTACATCTAGAAAAGGTCACTATGTAAAATTTCGGTAGAGTACATCTAGAAAAGGTCACTATGTAAAATTTCGGGTAGAGTACATCTAGAAAAGGTCACTATGTAAAATTTCGGGTAGAGTACATCTAGAAAAGGTCACTATGTAAAATTTCGGGTAGAGTACATCTAGAAAAGGTCACTATGTAAAATTTCGGGTAGAGTACATCTAGAAAAGGTCACTATGTAAAATTTCGGGTAGAGTACATCTAGAAAAGGTCACTATGTAAAATTTCGGGTAGAGTACATCTAGAAAAGGTCACTATAAAATTTCGGGTAGAGTACATCTAGAAAAGGTCACTATGTAAAATTGGGTAGAGTACATCTAGAAAAGGTCACTATGTAAAATTTCGGGTAGAGTACATCTAGAAAAGGTCACTATGTAAAATTTCGGGTAGAGTAC
Source organism: Ascarosepion bandense (assembly GCA_037127315.1). Classification (NCBI taxonomy): domain Eukaryota; kingdom Metazoa; phylum Mollusca; class Cephalopoda; order Sepiida; family Sepiidae; genus Ascarosepion; species Ascarosepion bandense. Next base: position 2,545,413 of record JBBBDQ010001383.1, on the reverse strand, counting down.
ATCTAGAAAAGGTCACTATGTAAAATTTCGGGTAGACATCTAGAAAAGGTCACTATGTAAAATTTCGGGTAGAGTACATCTAGAAAAGGTCACTATGTAAAATTTCGGGTAGAGTACATCTAGAAAAGGTCACTATGTAAAATTTCGGGTAGAGTACATCTAGAAAAGGTCACTATGTAAAATTTCGCAGAGTATATCTAGAAAAGGTCACTATGTAAAATTTCGGGTAGAGTACATCTAGAAAAGGTCACTATGTAAAATTTCGGGTAGAGTACATCTAGAAAAGGTCACTATGTAAAAATTCTCGTAGAGTATGATCTAGAAAAGGTCACTATGTAAAATTTCGGGTAGAGTACATCTAGAAAAGGTCACTATGTAAAATTTCGGTAGAGTACATCTAGAAAAGGTCATGTAAAATTTCGGGTAGAGTACATCTAGAAAAGGTCACTATGTAAAATTTCGGGTAATATACATCTAGAAAAAGGTCACTATGTGTAAATTCTCAAAAGAGTACGCATTCAGAAAAGGTCACTGAAAAATTTCGGGTAGAGTACATCTAGAAAAGGTCACTATGTAAAATTTCGGGTAGAGTACATCTAGAAAAGGTCACTATGTAAAATTTCGGGTAGAGTACATCTAGAAAAGGTCACTATGTAAAATTTCGGGTAGAGTACATCTAGAAAAGGTCACTGTAAAATTTCGGGTAGAGTACATCTAGAAAAGGTCACTATGTAAAATTTCGGGTAGAGTACATCTAGAAAAGGTCACCATGTAAAATTTCGGGTAGAGTACATCTAGAAAAGGTCACTATGTAAAAATTTCGCAGAGTACATCTAGAAAGGTCACGAAATTTCGCAGAGTACATCTAGAAAAAGGTCACCACAAAATTTCGCAGAGTACATCTAGAAAAGGTCACTATGTAAAATTTCGGTAGAGTACATCTAGAAAAGGTCACTATGTGTGTGTACTCTTGCAGAGTACATCTAGAAAAGGTCACTATGTAAAATTTCGGGTAGAGTACATCTAGAAAAGGTCACTATGTAAAATTTCGGGTAGAGTACATCTGAAAAGGTCACTATGTAAAATTTCGGTAGAGTACATCTAGAAAAGGTCACTATGTAAAATTTCGGGTAGAGTACATCTAGAAAAGGTCACTATGTAAAATTTCGGTAGAGTACATCTAGAAAAGGTCACTATGTAAAATTTCGGGTAGAGTACATCTAGAAAAGGTCACTATGTAAAATTTCGGGTAGAGTACATCTAGAAAAGGTCACTATGTAAAATTTCGGGTAGAGTACATCTAGAAAAGGTCACTATGTAAAATTTCGGGTAGAGTACATCTAGAAAAGGTCACTATGTAAAATTTCGGTAGAGTACATCTAGAAAAGGTCAATATGTAAAATTTCGGGTAGAGTACATCTAGAAAAGGTCACTATGTAAAATTTCGGTAGAGTACATCTAGAAAAGGTCACTATGTGAAAATTTCGGGTAGAGTACATCTAGAAAAGGTCACTATGTAAAATTTCGGGTAGAGTACATCTAGAAAAGGTCACTATGTAAAATTTCGGGTAGAGCACATCTAGAAAAGGTCACTACAAAATTTCAGGTAGAGTACATCTAGAAAAGGTCACTATGTAAAATTTCGGGTAGAGTACATCTAGAAAAGGTCACTATGTAAAATTTCGGGTAGAGTACATCTAGAAAAGGTCACTATGTAAAATTTCGGGTAGAGTACATCTAGAAAGGTCACTATGTAAAATTTCGGGTAGAGTACATCTAGAAAGGTCACTATAAAATTTCGGGTAGAGTACATCTAGAAAAGGTCACTATGTAAAATTTCGGTAGAGTACATCTAGAAAAGGTCACTATGTAAAATTTCGGGTAGAGTACATCTAGAAAAGGTCACTATGTAAAATTTCGGTAGAGACATCTAGAAAAGGTCACTATGTAAAATTTCGGGTAGAGTACATCTAGAAAAGGTCACTATGTAAAATTTCGGGTAGAGTACATCTAGAAAAGGTCACTATGTAAAATTTCGGGTAGTGACATCTAGAAAAGGTCACTATGTAAAATTTCGGGTAGAGTACATCTAGAAAAGGTCACTATGTAAAAATTTCGGGTAGAGTACATCTAGAAAAGGTCACTATGTAAAATTTCGGGTAGAGTACATCTAGAAAAGGTCACTATGTAAAATTTCGGGTAGAGTACATCTAGAAAGGTCACTATAAAAATTTCGGGTAGAGTACATCTAGAAAAGGTCACTATGTAAAATTTCGGGTAGAGTACATCTAGAAAAGGTCACTACGTAAAATTTCGGGTAGAGTACATCTAGAAAAGGTCACTATGTAAAATTTCGGGTAGAGTACATCTAGAAAAGGTCACTATGAATAAAACCTAAAGGAAAATCTCAGCTGACATGTTTCATCCTCAGTGGAACTTGAAGGTAGATGCAATGATTTTATTTTGTAACAAGTATTTATATACAAGAGCAAAAATATTAAGAATGCTCATAAATATTCATCAAATTAGCTGAGGATCTCAAGTGACACAATTCAATGTCTAATAGATGAAAGTGATATATAACATACTACTTCTTCTATGTGCCTTGTCCTTTCAGGATGTAGGCGATCACGGCCTTCCACGTCTGCCTATTCCTGGTGGCTCTTAGCACACTTTCTCCTGTTACACCATGCAACCCCTGTTCTGCCATCCACCTGCTCATGCTCGTCAAGTATGTTACAAAGTTTTTCCCTGTTTCTAGTATCAGATTCTCCAAGCCCTCCTTCCTCATTGCATGTCCCAAGAACTTTAGCTATCTCTTCCTGGTGCTCGGTATTAATTTCCTTTTAGTCTCCATCTTTTCCAAAACCTCATCATTGCTCACATGCTCGAGCCATGATATCCGCAACAGTCTTTTGTAGAACCACATTTCAGTTGCTTCAAGTTTTTCCTTCATCTTCAATGATATTGTCCAGTATTCACTGCCATATTGAAGAACCGACATCACATAGCAATCCAGTACTCTCCTCTTTGTTTCTAGTGAAATTTTCCTGTCTCTTAATACTCTTCTCAGCTTCTGGAATGCATTCTTCGCCATGCCAATTTGCCTTCAAATTTCTGTGTCGCACATTCTGTCTCCTGTTAGAACACTTTCCAGGTATTTAAATTTTTTGTAACTGCTTGATTCTAGTATCCCCCACCTATATTTAGCATTTTGGGTTTCTCTTTTTGCTGATGACCATGCATTCAGTTTTCTTGCAGTTTATTTGTAGTCCTTTCTTGTTACTTTCTTCAGCTACCTTCTGTAGGAGGTCTTGTAGTTTCCTTTCTGTGTCTGCTATCTTTGGTACTGTATCATCTGCATACCTTTATATTGTTCAAATTGTGGCCTAGCATCTCGGATCCTCAGAATAGTTTCACTGTAAAAGTTGAATAGATCTGGTGAAAAGACGCATCCTTGTCTTACGTCCCTTAGTCATTATATATATTTAAGTGGGCACATATACTAACAAGGTAAAAACTGACTGACAGAACAGTAAAAAGAATAGTGCAAAAAAAGAGGTCAACTTAATATAATGCAATTAAACAGACAGACATTTAGGCACACTAAAAAGAGAAGCAATAAAAAGTAATCAACCGTCTGCAAATCCTATACCACTTAAAAAGCAATAAAAGAGCAATTAACCACCTGTATCTGTCCTACATCAGCCAAGCTAAAAAGAGGTCAGCACAATAAAGAGCAATTAACTACTTACACCATTTAAGAAGCAACATTTATAATGCATGCAGAATCACTCACAAAGTTATCCAAATACACAAACTTCATATAAATATGAAAAAAGCAACAGCAGAAGAAAAAAAAACCTTGAAGATTGAAGACATCACAACAATGCCTTCAAGAAACTTCCAAACAACTGAAAGAATACTGCTCAGCTAAAAAAGAAAAAACCTCTTCACATTAATTCTTTTCTGTTTACTTGCTTCCCCAACAGCTATAATCTCCAAGATTTTAAATGTAAAGTTATCTCACTAACCTTTCTCCCTCTATTCCACTCTTATCAGTATTCTCATCTTTATCCACTTACCCACTTTCTTACACCCCCTATAACCTGTTACTCTTTCTCATAACTTTCCTGCTATGTTACCCCCCCAGCAAAACAGTGGCAGTAAAATGCCTTGCTTGTGGGTGATATAATTATAAAAAGAAAAATAATAAATAAATATTGTTAACTCAGATGTTTTGATTATTTATGTTTGCATATCAAGAAAAATCCTGCCTTTGAAGTTTTTTTAAAAATCCATGCATGAAATGGTAATGATAAACTCTTCCTGAGAAATGGTAGATGGAATTTCCTCAAGAATTTGAGTCTTAAATTCAAAGTGTCTCTAAAATTCTCATTTGTTCAGCTTTTTTTTATCAGAAACTGTTCAGTTTCATTAAGTTTCACAAAAGAAGAATGAGCTTTGTTTATATTCAAAAAAAAAAAAAATGGCATATTATTCTAATATAAAACAATATGAAAAATTCTTGACCTCATAAATCAGCATTATTTGTTATCTCTCTTTGGTATTTTTTACTACATTATACACTATATGAACCAGTAACAAACTTTTACCAAAAATTTTAGTATGCTTTTTAATATTTAGGTAGTGAAAAATTTTTCCATGTGAAAAGTGGGAGATGGTGCAAAAAGAAGTTGGTAACTCCTAGACGAATGGAATATTTACATTCATTCTCTTAGTAATTCTGGACACCTTCCATCAGTTACTTCCTTGAAATAGTGTTATACTCATTCAGATCAGTCTGGTTTTTCAGAGGTTTAAGAGTTTGTCTTTTGAATCATCAGTCCATATACAACATCACCTTCATTGGATAACAATCAACTTCTGGTATGGTTAGGATTTCGTTTTAGTTCCTACACATTCTTTTGCATTTCAATTTGTAAAGTATCTACTTTACACTATGTTACAAACTGTTTCATAAATTGAACATTTTCAGTATCATTAATAATGAAATATAATCCAGTTATATTTTCACTTGTGTAGAAGACATACAGATTAAATTCCGAGTCAAATCAATCTTTAATTCATAGATTGATTAGCTGATTACCATCAACCTCAGTTGTCATGCCCCAAAAACACTTCATGATGGACTGCACTGACTTTTCATCTGTACGGAAAAAGTACTACAATACAAAAACAATGAAAGAATTATTTGAACACACCACGATAGATCATTTAATGGCATATTTAAAGAAAATAAGACGATACAACAAAATTTAATTAAAATAAAACATGTACAACCAACCTAATGCATACAACCATTTTAATACGTGCAACATCTTCGAAACAAATGAACTATATTAAAAAAATGTGATCCCAAAATTCAAAAACTGACCTTTAAATGACCATAAGGGTTGATGGGTCATTAAACTTAAACCAAATCAACCTCAGTTGGTCTGCACAGCCACAAAAGCATTGTTAAGTGAGAAACTTCCAAGACAACATTTCCCAAACACTTTTGACATGTTATTGTTCACATTATATCTGGTCTTTTATACCTGAGTATGCTTGTCAGCTTAACGTAGCTAGCTAATCCCTGTTGCAAACACTTGCTCAGGCACATTTGTATTTGTTCAGCACCCACAGAGGCCACCTGTGTTTTATATTTTAACTATATTGAGCAAACATTAGTGATGGTGTCTGGGGAAAGAACGTATTGTTTTGTCATCAGTTTGAACAAGGTCAGTACACTCAAACCCACAGTTAGAATAATTTGTGACTTTGACTAGTTTTCTCCAAATTCACTTGCAAGGCTAATTTTAATATAAGGTATCGTTTTGCAGGTATTTTCTACATGTGCTGCATGTCAAGATCACCTCATCAGCTAATATCACCAAGAAGTACCCCCCCCCCCCCGTGACAAGTTGGCTATGATGAAATTTAAACTGGGGTCTCATGGTCAGAAAGTGAATGTTTTAAACACTTACTCATGCACTCATATATATATATATATATATATATATATAGATATGTGTGTGTGTGTGTGTGTATTTAGTGTATCGAGGCAGCAAATAATTTTCTAAACATATACTGTTAAATATGAGAGACAATGAATGTCTATTATATTTAATCATGGGCCGTTCTGTGTGTAAGGAAAATGCTTATTGCCCCACTTACCTGCAAAGATCCCAAAGCATTTTCCTTATAAATACATAATAATCAAGGGGGTTGCAGTTTGCAGAGTTAGTTGGCCAGATGTAAGGAGTAATGTGGTTGCAGAAATTCTGATGGCCATGACGAGGTTCTCCTGCTTTTGTGACATGGTGCAGAGTCTAGTTACCAGACATAGGGTCTTCCGGCAGCCACACTCTTAAACCAGAGCAGTATAACCTTCTCAAGGCACTTGATGTAGGCCTCCATGTTGAGTCTGAGGCCCTGTGGTAAGAATTTTCTTCACTAGTAATCACGCCAAGCATTCATGATCGTCATTACACTCGTCCAACTCTTTCCAAATGTTTTGCACTGTTCTGAGATTGACATACAAACAATCTGAAATGTTTGTATTGGAGGTTCCGATGCGAATGCCAACCGGTACAGCATGCCATTTCCATGTTTCTGGCAGAGTGAATTGCGTCATGGTGCTCTTTTTCTCACGGATGGTGCCCAACTAACTCTGCTGTGCAAGCAATAAAACAAACAATGTGCATGTGCAAAATTAAAACCTAAGATGGCATCAATTTACCCATCACACTCTGCACGTACAAATATTTACAGAGTCACACCTACAAAAGAATAAATGTAACCTTTGCTCCATAATAATACCTCAATATGTAACACCAGTTTAAACCAAATGAACTACTATTAAATAAAAATGAAACATTAGATAAGTGATAATGATATAAGCAAATACTTACTTTAATACATATATCCTGTTTAAAAATTACATATGTGCAGTGTGCATGAGCACGCGCACACACACACACACACACACATATATATATATATATATATTACTGGCCATAATTATAAGGCCTCCACAAGTTTTTTTTTAAAAGAAATTATGTATTTCATACTATTTTTAGTATTTATTTGCCAAACAAAAATGAATGGTTCTTTTGTTATCATTATTTGCATAACTTTACAAGGCAAGGAAGCAAAGATGAACTCGCCCGAATCAGCCTAAATTTTATTCATTCTTTCATTGATGAAACTGCAATATAAGTAATTATTAAATATTTATAAATTCATTTGATGCACATGTTATTGTGCAGTATTAACAAAAAAAACATTCTATTTTTATTTACAATTATTCACTTGGCAATAAATACTAAAAAATAATATGAAATACATCTTTTTTTTTTTTAAACACTGGGGTGGCCTAATAATTATGACCGGTAGTGTATATATTCAAACAACAAAAAAACATCCTTTAACTAAACCAACCATATCAACCTAAAAATATAAAAAATATCTTCACAATTTATGCACAGGTTTATTAATAACAAAGCAAAGACATAAGTATACAGGTGCCTGTGTATGTGTATGGATATACATGTACGTGGATATGCATGCATACTCAAAGGTATTTGTGTGTAAGTGAATGCAAGGAATTCAACTGGAATTGGAACTCTGCTCCCCGATTTGTCGTTCTGAGCTTATATCCACTGCATCACAACACACAGGATGCTCAAAATTTAATAACAATGGCATGTCTGCAGACTATAATTATTAGCTACAAATGGCAACTATTGAAAGAAAGGATGATAATGACGATAAAGAGAAAAAACTAAGGAGTGAATGTAAAGTGAAAAATAAAAACAAAAAGACAAATGATCATAACACCCTACACCAATGGGTGCATGGCTGCACATCTGCAAACACACGCATGAACACAAACAATAAAAAAAAAAATGCTTACACCAATGATAAGTGCATAAAAAATATAAGCAGTAAATTGCTGGTATCCCTCCATCCTGAAGAATGGACAGACAGGTCCACCTATGAAACTCAGGAGTCAGGATGCTGATGGTAGCATCAATCAGCTAAGTGACAAACTTTTACTTATATTAATAATATATATAGAATTAATACAAGTAAAATGATTGTCACTTAGCATGAATATTTTTTCTCAGACAAAGAGTAAGCTCTGTCTTTTTAATATTTGCCCTAAAAACATTTGCTGCCTAAAAACATGAATTTTCAAAAAATAGAAGTTGTTGTTTACAAAGCAGAAGTACATGATACAGATGGGCTAAGAAAAACATATTTAGGATCTACAATAAGTATTTCTAAAAACAGATGGAATAATCCCATATCTACATTCAAGCTGGAAAGCCTTAAAAATTGTACTGAACTGGTTAACCACATGTAGAAATTAAAAGAAAAACATGGTAATGACCCTGATATAACAATGAGGTATAATACAAAAAAACAAACAAAAAAAAAACCCCAAACCTTACAACAGGGATAATGTCTGCAGATTGTTGCAAGAAAAATTAGCATTACTTTCAGAATAAAAAAGTACAAAATCAAAAATGATGTCCAGATGTAATCATACCAAAAAAATACATTAGTATCTTTCAAACTTGGATGAATGTGTTTAAAAATCCTTAAGTAACTCCTCCCTAATTTTGAAATTTCAGTTTATTTTAAATTTCTAGTTGAGTGTTCATTAAAATCCCTTTCATACATTTGAAAACGTGGGAAAATCAGTTATTATAAACTTCCTAAAAATACCGAAAGGTTGAAAACAAGGTTGCATAAATAACTGGTTTCCAAGTGAAATACATAAAAACAAAGCAGGAAAATTTACTTGTGATGAATTTCTTCATAAGACATGTGCTGGAGATTTTTAGATTTTTAATCTAGCTGAATTCATTTAGATTGTTTTTTTTTTTTGTTTTTTTGTTTTTTGTTTTCATCATTTTTGTTAATGGGTCTCTCATACTGTGATAATAGAAGATCTGCCAGAAGGATGAAATGTTGTAAGAGCCAAGGCACAAATTTACTATAGAAGACGTTGCAATTCAAGGCACTCTCTAGACATTTGTCTTAGCGAATTGTTTTCTCAGTTGATCAGAGTAGCATTTTTTATGTCAAAATTGTGGTCAGTCTTGTTACAGTCAGTAACCAATGCATTTGACATATTGTTTTGTAAGATGTTCCTTTTGTGTTCATATAATCTTTTATATAAGAGAAATTGTTTAAAAAACGAGAACAATATTTTTTTCTTCTAACTGAAATTTTAATAAATGGTAAAAATAATTGAAGCCTGAATAAAAGTAAGTAAATAATACTAATAAAAAATCAGGGCATCTTGTGATATCTGTACTATTTATTTATGCACATCGTATTTTTGGCAAATCGTACCGACTACTAAGTAGATTAAATGGAAATTTTTAACAGCTTTTTTAGATGCCTGCAGTTTCGATTTCTTTGTAAGCATGAAGCAATTTTCGAAAACACGTAACTTGATTTTTGTAGGAAACAAAATTTTACCAGTATTTTTCTACATTTTATTTTTACGGCTAACAGGAAAATAATTCAGATATGTATTTCATAATTTCTTTTTGGCAAATCTCTTCTGCATACCAAACCTATCCATTCAGTATAATGATAAGAAGATATTAGAAAATAAAATTTTATGCAAGTTTTTTTTTCTGCTTTTGCGGTCAGCAAATAAATGTTCCCTATTTCTATTCCTCCTCCTCCCCCCCCCCCCAAGAAAAAATAATCAATAACTTAATCTTCTGTTTGAATTTCTGGGATGATGAGTTATTGTTATTTGCACTTTTTTGAAAATTTGAAAATGGCCAGGTTCTTCTTGTCCAAGGTCAGGAACAAGCAAGGTGCTTTTTTTTGTGTGTGTGTGTGTGTTGGTATGTCATTTGGTGCATTGTGCTGCAGTGGATATCGACTCTGAGTTTGAATTCCAGTTGAATTCTTTGCATTCACTTACTCACAAATACCCTTAGGAAAGGTATTAATTCATCTCTTCCTTCCAGTTATGGGTTAAATAATAGGACAGATTGGGTTCTATAGCCTTGGACTTGGACTATAGGACTTTATGAAACAAATTGAATGGTACCTATTTCATTTCTCTAGGTCAAAAGGTTCCAAGATATGACACTTTGACCTTTGCAAAAAGGTGAATTTTAGAAAATGGTTACAAAGTTTAAATATTATCTCTATTGTTTTTTTTTTTTTACCCACAAAGCTAAATTATATACCATTTTAAAGTATTTGCATAGATCTTAAAGGGGCCCTATTTTATTTTTGGTTCAAAGGTCAAAGAAAATAATTTAACCTTGACCTTAAGTTTTGCCCTTTATTTTCTCAAAGTATCTTTTTTTTTTTTAATTGCCAGCAAATATGTCAAGATATGTACAAAATTTTGTGCTGGAATTTTGACTATGGCCTGCATTAAAAGAGTTTTACTGAGTCGGGCCAAATTCAAAATGGCATATTTTGCTATTTATCACTATATGCTAAAATTTTCATGTCTCCCGATATGGTCAAGTTGAATATCTTTAGAAAGCACTTTGAATACCAATTAATATTCGCATAAGAACTATGATCATAAAATCAACAGATTTTGTATTATTTGTGGTTAAATGTGACCAATTCAATGGAAAATAAACAACCTTATTTTTGGTTTTGTTTACATTTTTATTATATGACAAATAGATTTTTTTATATGAAAAAGTGACAAAGAAAGTACTTATTTACAAAAATGTTATGAATTAATGTTAAGATAAAATAATATGCAAATGACTCATGACTAAAATCACCTGATTCGGTCAGTTTTGAATCTGTGTCCATTCTCAAGGCCAAAGGCAGTTTTGAGTAACGTTATATAACGTGTGTGTGAAGTTGTTCGAAATAAATTTACGTGAAGCTATATAGGAAAGTAAATCAGTTATTTAATTGAAATATTCTATGGCGGGCTCTCAATATTTATTCCAAACCAAAAGAAATCTTCATTTAAAGAGCTTGTTGGTTCGTCTGTGCTAGGAATTAACTTTTCTCTTGTCAGTTTATAAGCAGAAGTGCACAAATGCATGCTGGGATTTCTTCCTAGCCAATAAAATAAGCCAATGCTTGGTTTTACCTGACTCAATCCTGGTTTGTTTTGCCTTAAAGTCAGAATGCTGTGTTCGTTCATTTGAATTTGCTCTTATGTGTCAATCCCAATTCTTAGTTTATGAAGGTCCTGGGTATAAAATAAACTGCATCTGGCAGCAAGGCTTCTGATTGGGAATGTTGTGAAGAGCATGGAACCACCTCTTAATTGCTGTTGTTCCCAGGTCCACTCTGACCCGGGGTGGTAGCACCTTTTAGGGTCCCAACTATGGGCAAATAGTTTATCCCCAAATTAGGGTCAAAACACAATGGAAGTATAAAAATAGACTTTTATAGAAAAATATACATTTTTGAATGAAAAATATTACCAACAATACATTTTTGAAGGAGAAAAATTATTACCATAACGCATTTTTTTAAAGGGGAAAAAAATTGCCATAATACATTTTTGAATACAAAACGAGAAGACATCTTCAGTTTTCTAAAATAAAAAAATAATAAAAAAAATTTTCCTCAAAATCTGACTAAATCAACCTTTTCACTATAACCAAACATTCAAAAAATATCTTAAACCCCCACCTTTTTGGCATTAAATAACCCACAGAGGTGTTGATATGCTGTTAAACAAAACTCAAACTCTTAGTTACTGAACTTTTTGCCATATCACTGTTGCTTTGCTTTGTAAAGCTTTGTCAAATCTATTTGTTGGACAGTTCTATTATTTATTTACTTAACAATGGCCACTCATTTTACAGAGCTGATACAAAAGCTTCTTCAGATTCATTCTAATTAGAAAAGTTTTTGCTTGTTGTCTTAATGTTAGAAAAAAAAAAGCAGTGATAGGTCAGTTAAGTAATTAGGGTGTAACTGATTTAAGTTTAGAGACTTTTTTTTTTTTTAACATAGACATTATCATTTAGTAGAATAACAGCCTTTCTATTCATCAAATGGTGCCTTGTTTGACTGCACTCGTTTAAACTGGTCCACATACTTACTTGCATTGTTTGAATTCTTTGATAAAAGCAAATCATGACCTGCTCCGCCATATGCTTTCTCCCACAAACTTCCAAACATGATAGGATGTTTTGGCTTTTCATCCACATCCAGCCATTAGGCAGATCTCGTCAGAATCATAGAGAGACATTTGGGACACATAATAAGGAAACAGGGCTTGGAGAACTTGGCCCTCGCTGGACATATTAAAGGCAAGAGGGAAGCAGTTCATAACCTACTTAACAAGCTTGTGCAAATGGTTGGCAGAACAGAGATTAGAAGATATAGTGAAATGACAGAATTTACTAAGTGCTACAAAAAGCAGGAAGTTATGGAGAACCATGATCACCCATGTCTTGAAGAGACATGAGAGGAATAGTAAGTAGACAATATTGCTTAGACCTACAAAAGATTACCTTAGATGTGCTCTGATTGCACAACAACTATAAAACAATTGACACAGTAAGCAAATACTAGCCTTGGGTTCGTTCAAAGCGCTTCACCAGAGAGTGTTTGGGGATAAAAGATGTTCATAGTAATAATTAAAAGAATAGACTGATAATAATAGTTTAGCGTACTAACCAGTTCTTGTCAATACATGGCATGCTGCAAGCTTTCATTTTGTTGTGAGCCTTATCCAGAATCCCGTTGTCACAAGACCTCATCATGGTCTCACCAACTACTGTCAAAAGAAGGAATTACAAAGCATATTTCAAGTTGAAAGCAGTAAACTTTGCCAAGGAACATGAAATTGGCTCACTGAATTTATTTAATAAATTCGATACTGTAGAACTCAAGTTAACTTAGCTTAGCATCATGGCCTCCTGTAATCCTGGTAAAAGAACTAATGATCTAATTGATTTCATTTTATCAGGATTACAGGGAGGCCGTGATGCTAAGGTAAGTCAACTTGAATTCAACAAATGCATTTAAAAATACAATTTAAAGGTGGGGAGTGTCATCTTGTATGACAAATATAGCCCAAAACCTACATTTTAACTTGAAAATTTGAAGGTTATCTTATATGCCCAATCCAAGGGTTTGGTTCAAAATTCCTAGCACCTGAAGAAGGATGGAGTGAATGACAACTGAAACATTGTACAAATGGCAACAAAGATGAGGACAATAGTTCAAATAGTATAAATACTACCCCATCTCAGAAATATAGACAAATACTGACATGTGTGTGCATCATTTTGTGAATATCCATGCAAGTAATATTTTAAGCTGCTTTCCTATTTGTAGAATTTGATTTGTACTGTAAATCAGAAGTTATGGAGAGCCATATTTGTCCATTTCTGTAAATCATTCCTCATCTGCAATGAATATTGTATGTTTTATCAAAAAGAAAATGAATATTTTGCTATCTGTATGTGGTGTTTGATAACATTATCCTTCTACAATTTTTTTTTTATTTTTTTATAAGGCCAAAAGCACTCCAACTTTTTGCCTAGCCCTACCCATCACTTTCAATAATATAGAAATCTGTAGTATGTACAGCAGGGGAAGTGTAATCTTAAGAGAACCTTTATCTCAGTATACAGCTTTCAGTTTTGTTTTGTTTGTTTTTTTTGGTTTTTTTTATCGAGTTCCCCCCAAGCAAGGCAGTCCTTGGCCACACTTTCTGAAACAACCTCTTATTGTTAAAATAGTTAAATGTAACCACCTCTTCTACTCGAGCAGTTTTTCTTGCACTTCCCATTTTTGGAACTCCCTTTTGTTTGCTTGCTTCCCTGATAGCTCCAATCTCCAAAAGTTTAAATGCAATGTCAATTGCCATCTTCTGTCTACTTGATTCCCATTCATCTCTTATTCTTTCTTTGACATCATCTGTATCTTGTTTTTTTTTCTGTGCACCAGTGGCACTTCTACTTTCCTTAAGATGAAATGATTATATAAGAAAACCACTGAGATACGAGTGGTTACTGGGTGTAGAAAAATTACAAACAGGAACATTGCTAAGGAGCAAGAACAGAGGAAGGGTAATCAGGACAGCAAGTAAGAATTGACATTGCATTTAAATTTTTTTCAGGTTAAATTTGGTTAGAAAACATGGAACCAGAAAAAGAGTTCCACTAGTGAGAAGTGTGAGCAAAGAAACTGTTAGCGTAGAATTTATGCTTAAATTTGTAGAGTAGAATTGGAAATTATAATGGGGACTTTCCACCTGCAGACACTGAAGGACATAAATTACCTCCTCTGGTGTGATATAAACAGCTAAGTGGCCAGGGGCTGTGTGCATTTTTGCTTGTTTTTTAATGATGGTATGAAAATAAAGTAATTCAGAATTACTATTACCAATTTCTTTGTGGTTATTTTACAACATCTAGCCAACTCAAATGTAAATTGATGAAACCTTGTCACCAGTCTAGTATTGCATTTAATTTAAGAAAGTCTAGGCACCATAATGAAGAGCTGTTTCAAACAATTACATGAAAGTATTTATGGAAAAGGCAAAGGGAGGCAACCTAACAGATGTGGTTAAGTGACTGAGATGCCAGATCAGGGTCCAATAATATTGCTGATTTTGCTTTGAATTTTATCAATGAGCTCTAGGTAAATTGCAGATTCACTGGACCATATGCGGCAGCAGTATTCTAAGCATGGACGAATGGTAGATGTATAGCTATATAAAATATATTCTGAAGAGAAATATCGTCTAGTACTGCAGTGAACCAACATTATTAGCAGCTGACCTAGTTTGGTTGACATTTTAAATATCATTTACAAGATGCAATGTTAGGTAATGTATTAATAATTTACTGATATTTATTGGCATAATCAATCACTTAAATCTGACAATACAGCCTTTTGTCTTCAATTTCTGAGGAAAATCTAAAATAGTTATGGTGTAATTTTTTCTTTTTACTCTTTAACTATTCTTACTGTTTTCCTGGAAATAATGTTTTCTATTGTTTGGTTTCACGGCATATCATCTCTTTATGGTTAATTTATTCCCGAAATTTAAATTTTGGGGGAGCTTTCGTAATTTATTTTTTAACATTACTGGTGTTTGTACTATAAAATGTGTTTTTATACTTTCATAGTATTTTTATCCCTGATTGGTGGTTTCAGTATTTCCCCACAACTGGGACCCTAAGAGATGCTGTCACCTTGGGTCAAGATGGACCTGGGAACAACAGCACTTAAAGGGGTAGTTCTATACTCTTCAAAACTCCCTGATCAGACGCCTTTATCATCATACCCAGGACGGTTACAATCTATTCATCACATGACTTAATTACAATTATTAAAGTTATTTGATTTTTACAACAGTAATATGTAGTAGATCATGCTGGAGATAAAGTGACAATAAGTTCTTGATTAGGTATCAGATGGTTGTGCAGGTAGCCAAGCAGTTATCTGTACAAAAAATAGAACTATCAGGCAGGGTTCAAATTCCAGTCTAGTCTTGTGTGTTGACTTTTACACAATCACCCTTATGAAGTGTATAAATCCATCTTTTCTCTAGTCCTGGGTATGATGATAAACTACATCCAGCTGCAAGGCTACTGATCATGAGATTGAAGGTTTTGAGCACCGTGGAACCACCTCTTAATTACTCTTGTTCCCAGGTCCCCCCTGATCATTGTGGTAGTACCTGTTAGAATCCCAGACATGGGGAAATAATTAAACTTCAAACAAAAATAAGATACTATAAAAGTATAAGACTACATTTTTATACTAAGATTACTATCAATATATTTTTATATGAAAAAATACCAACAATACATATTGAAAGCAAAATGGCCAAAAGTACATTTTATCTATGGTTGAAGGCAGTTACATTCAAAATATATTAAGTCAAAGCCATAAAATTGTGTTCAAAATATTTCAATTAAATTCCAGCATTAAATGACCCATAAGGAGTTGATATGCCATTAAACAAACCAATCAATCAATTTCTACCCTTTTTAACTGATTAAATTAACAGGGTTGACAGTTCTTTAGCCTTGATTTTTAAGGTGTCCAGTCTAGGAGAATAACAACTCTAAATTTAAAACCATGGAGAAGGCCACTGGAAACTGCTCCACTATCTTTATAAAAATTTCATGACAATTGAATGATAGGCTTATGGTTTATTCAAGTATGAATCACCAAAGTTAGGCAATGTCAAGCCTGGTCAGTACCAAGATGGGTGACTGCTTGGGAATACCATTTACTGTAAGCTTAGTTGTACAAGGTGGTATAATGTATAGTAGCTCAGAATTGGAAATCAGTCAAGATCCAATTCAAGTCGAATCTATTTACAGGATGTGATGTGTAAATTGTTGCTGCTTTATATTTTTAATTTTGCTTATACGCATTACATGTTTTTGATTTTGTTGACTGCGCAGTATAGTAGGGTCAGTTGGGCATTATCTGTAAGAAAAAGAGCGCCATTATGTAATTAACTCCATCAAAAATTTTGAATGTTTAGGTGTCAATCTGAGGACAGTGCAGAGGATTCGGAAAGAATTGGATGAGTCGAATGGTCTGAAACTTCTAATATTCTTCTTTTTAATGTGCCGTGTTCCTTCAGGACAGGCAATCAGGGACTTCCACTTGTCTCTCTCTTGTTGCTCTCAATTTATTTTCTCTTGCTATCTCTTCCAAAACCCCGCTCCACCATCCATTTGCTCAGGCCTATCAAGTTGGTCTCATGCTGCTTTCCTCCATCTCTCTTTCCTTCTATCCACCCTGTGAGTATTAAATTCTCCAGGCCCTCCTTCCTTATTACATGTCCCAGAAATTTCATCTTCTAATACTGCTAATTATATATATATATATATATATATATATATATATATATTTTATCAATAATGCCACTAAGAAACAAGGGGACTACTGGAAGTGAAAAGGAAGGGAAAATATTGAGAAGGAACTGGGAACCTAATCCTTAAAACCTAATCCTCTTCAAAAGACCAGGGAGGAGTGAATCAGGATGGTAGTTGAAACCTCTCTACACTTATAAATAACTTTATATAAAAAAATTAAAAAAAACAACAGTCTCTGCCATTCAGTGATATTAAATATGATCCAGTGTTTAAGCTCTAACCAGCATTTAACTGGAGATAACTTGTTTTTTCTACAGTTGCTGTTGCATTCCATCTTGTCACTGGCTTCGTCCTCTCGGACCACAATGCCACTTTATAGATTGTATCATCGACTATTTTTAATCTTATTTGTTTTCTTGGCTTGTCTATCGAATTTTAATGTAAAAACTGTATTGACGCTTCAAAGTTCCTGCATCCCTCTGGTAAATTTGCACCATTTTGGTCTTATATCCAATCACTGTCAGAATACCACACCTACAAGGTATTTTAACCATCCTGGCCCATCCTCTGCATGCTGTAACACGAGGTCATTGTAAAATTTAATAATGTCATGTTTAAATGCCAAAATTATAACTTTTACCAGAGAAAATTCTTTCATGCTTTTCAAGATTACGGATGATAGAATTTTTCTTGAAGGTTTTTTTTTTTTTTTTTTTACCATTTGTAAATAATTAAAACATCTATTTAAATTTACATTGTTTGGACTGTTTTCCTCTATTTATTGACATATTCACAATATTTTGACTGTCATATGCTCCATCCATTTTCAAGAGATTGGAATTTTGAATTAAATCTTTTATTTTGATCACTTGGGTATATTGTTCCCATTCTTTGTCAGTTAAGTGCCATACGTGATACACACTTTGGGCGATCATGTCTCATAAGAGACATGACTGACTAGGTAGAAGATTATCCTGCAGTAGATTGCCATTGCTTTCTGCGGTAGAGTGGTTGCCAACCAAGGCTATAGAACCCAATCTGTCCTGTTATTTAACCTATAACTGGAAGGAAGAGACGAACTAATACCTTTCCCAAAGGTATTTGCACATGAGTGAATGCAAGAAATTCAACTGGAATTCGAACTCAGCTCCCCGATCCGTCGTTCTGAGTCGATATCCACTGCACCACTACGTGCATTCTACATTCCCTGTAAATACTACTTCATCTCAGAAGTATAAACATCTGTTTAAATTTATATTCTTTCTTTGTTTCTTACAAATTATTTAATTATATTAATTACTTTGTATTCACTTTCTAAACTCTAAAGATGCATCAAGGAATTTCCTTGGTTCCTGCTTTGTGTTGATTTGATTGAATGATTTGTAGATTGTCAGCCATTGATTGGATTTAATACCCTCATTATCCCCACCTCCTAAAAAAAAAAAAATTGAAGAGCGAGAGAGAAAAGACATTTGAATCTTTTCTTTCTTTTATAGTCTAAATGTTGACATTCCTGTTTCCCTGCATGTCTATATTTATTGGAAGTAACTTTTGTATCTCGGTCCAACTGTCTCAACAGGGCAAAGGATTATTACTTGTAACACTCTGTTGTGTGGTAGGTCATTAGTACTCTAAGTGTGGAAGCAGGGGGGAAAACGACTGAACAACATTCCTTTATTTTTATTTTATTTTTGTTTTTAACATTTATTATTTCAAATTGACATAACTTATCTGTTAAAACCTTTTATTGGACTTTCATTTCTATTTACTTGCAGTTAATGTAACAACTTAGAAGCAGTATTTTGAATCAATATACACTACCAGCCATAATTATTAGGCAACCCCTTTTTTAAAAAATGATTTTCATACTATTTTTTAATATTTATTGCCAAGTGAATAATTGTAAATGAAAATAGAACAGTTCTTTTGTTAATATTGTACAATAACATGTTCATCAAATGACTTTATAAATATTTAATAATTATTCATATTGCAGTTTCATCAATGAAAGAATGAAGAAAATTTAGGGTAAATTCGGACGAATTCATCTTTGCTTACTTGCCTTGTAACATTTTGCAAAGTAATAATAACAAAAGAACCATTCTATTTTCATTTAGCAATAAATACTAAAAATAGTATGAAATTACATAATTCCTTTCCTACCCTCTTTCTTTTCTCCCCCCTTTTTTTAATATCTTTTTATCTTGTACAAAAAAAATTTACAAAAATAAAAAGTGGTGTTTTTAAAAAAAAATTTTTTCAATAAAAACATTATTAACTACCTGATGAAACCTGTTTCTTTCAATGTCGAAACAAAATGCCCAATTTTGTAGTAGGTTGTACATGTGTTGTATATTGACAAACAACAAACACGCATATATATAAAAATATAAGTTATATTTTTATTAATGACGATGAACCGTGTAGCCTAGGGAACAGAGAGTGAGAGAGCGCGCTTCTAAGGGTTGACGGGAGTGTCGTCGTATCTGTTGTGTCTCTCTCTCTCTACTGCTACTCTGGTCTGTCTGTCTCTCTGTCTGGTGAAATCCGTGCGCCGAGGTCTTTTTATAATCTCCAAACCGGGACTTCCGGCTTTGCCTCACCCACGCACGCCCACGTAATTCTCAGAGACACCTGTTCTGTTTGCCTCTTGTAGCCATTTCCGCTACTGCCGGAAATAAGGTCAAACAAACATCCGTTCCTTTCAACGACCGGAAACGCCCCCGCTTGCGTCAGCTTCCTCGGGTGGGCCCAGATTGTTATATTACACATGTTCTAAACTAATAAAATATATATATATATACACACACACACACACACACACAGAGCTGATCTTCCATATATAAATAGAAAAAAAGGAATAGAGAAAGAGTATAAGGAGACAAGAAAATTATGAAAAGGAGAAATATTATACCCATTAGCACATACACACAGTTACAGACAGAAACACACACACATACTGTTTTTACTTTATATATAGAGAGAGAGAGCATAAAATAATCATAACATTCTATATGCACACACACACACACACACATACACGCATGTACACTCATACGCAGATACACACACATAAATAAAAGAAAATTAATCTAGCACCAATAAAAAGTATATAAATTATTTTTCAACTCAATATAAAAATTACAAAAATGAGAAAATCTGCAGTCTATTGCTGATACCTTCTGATGAGTGGGCAGAGTGATTACAAAAAGGTTTGTCTACAAACCTGGAGACAATGAATGTAGCATCAATCAGATAAGTGACAAATTTCATATCAGTGTTAATCCTATATATATATATATATATATATATATATAAAAGAGATGTGACAGCAAGGCAGAAGCAACTGCAGTAAATAGTGATGTTATGGTGAGTACAGTCAAGTGTGACTAGTAGCAGCAGCAACCTCATCCCTCTTCCATTAGCAGACAGGTTTGACTTAAATTGTTCATTCAGAATTACCCTGACTAAGCATAGTTGATCAAAGTATTCATTCATGAATTTGGTGACAGTAATTGCAAGTTCAATCCTGGGCCAGGCAGTGTTCTTGAACACACTAGAAACACGATGAGCTATAATTTAGCAGTAATAATAAAAACTAGACGACCCATCTCTGGGAATGGGCAGCTGAACGAGTTTTAATTCTTATCAGAACGTTCAAGATTTTGTTTAGAATTTTTTTGTGTGTCTTTTTGTGGTGAAAAATTCATTTAGTTGGAAATTCTGGTAAAATTCAGATAATTAGCAGATTTTAATGAAACTTTCAGGACTTATTTACATATGAATGAAATTAATTTTGGAGGGTTTTTGTTATGAAAAGATCTTGGTAAAAAGACTTTTTTTTTTACATCTGGTACCCTCTACTTAGTGAATTTTTTGAAATTTTGAGAAATTAATTTTTACGTGGCTAAATGTTTTATATGTTATAAACGACCCACAGTTATGGAAAATCTTCTAAATTGTAAAAAAAAAAAAATGTAATAAAATTAAGACAATTTAATAAGAAAAGCTTTAAATTGTCCTTATGAATAAAATCTATTATGAACACTACTGTCTTAATGTAAAAAAAAAAATTTCTATGGATAATGAAATTTTGCAAGACTTTTCATTTTTTTTTTCTTTACTTTGAATAATTTAAATAAACTTTAAAATCTTTTGAAATTCTGTATTAATTTTTAGCAGTCAAGTGACAATGTTATTAAATAAAACTTGAACTTCAGTCAGTTAAGTACCATACTAGATACACACTTGGGCAGTCATGTCTCAAAAGAGACATTACAGACTGGGCCAAAGATTTGCTAGGTTGCTATTACTTTCTGCAGTAAACTGGTTGCCAACCAAGGCTACATACAGAACCCAATTTGTCCTGCTATTTAACCCATAGCTGGAGGGAAGAGATAAATTAATACCTTTTCTAAGGGTATCTGTAAGTGAATGCAACAAATTAACTAGAATCTAAATTCTGCTTTCAGATTCCTCTTTCCGAGCTGATACCCATTGCACTGCAATGACAAAATTTATTACATCCCACCAAGTATTTTGAAAAGTATTTTTTATTTGTGTGTGTAAATGTGCCAATTTTTCTGAATGCAGATGTCTTTACATAACATTATCCGGAAAATATGGGTGGTAATTATAGTAAATTTAAAATTTATTGATAATTTTGTAACATTTCCTCATGAAGCATCTTCATAAGTATAACTATAAAGCCGTTAAGCATCATGTGTGTTACCCAACTGAGCAAAAGATTTTTTGCCATTACTTTCTAAAGTATTAGAATGCTTAAAATATTGAAAATTTCTAATATTACTGAGTAGGTGTAGAGGCTCATCCCTTGTTCCCTGTTTAGGATGTGGTTTTCTTTCTCTTTTCCAATCTTTTCACTTTTTTATTTATTTACTTATTTATTTATTTTTTCTTTTCAATTGGAGTAGATAGACTAAACTATCGCCCGGTTCACACTCCACCCACGTCTATTGAACAGGTGTAGAGGCTCATCCCTTGTTCCCTGTTTAGGATGTGGTTTCCAGCCTTCTCTTTCCTAATCTTTTCACTCTTACGTAGCCCCCTGCACATCAGTGGCGTTACTGCCTTGCTCGGGGTGATATGATTAAAAAAAAAAAAAGGTAAAAATTATATCAAAAAGGTATTTATGCTGTATTTTATCATGTTAATTTACTGCAATTATTTCTCTCCTTATATAAGTCTTGAAAACATCAGGTTATCAATAATTGTGTCAATACTTCATAAAAACACCCACCTTTATGTTGAAAACAATACTTTCCTGTGATATTTTAAACTAAAATTAAATAATTCATTTTAATTCAGATTAAACTTTCAATCAGTTAATCTTCAGTAAATATTTTCTCACAAAACTATTTTACTTTTGAAAGATTTGTTAATAAAGAGAATTATGTTGTGTTGACAATTTTGTCTATATGGACAATTTTAACAATTTTATTTCATAATACAGCAATGTATTTTGCTTATTGGAAATATGAAAAATTAGCATGGAACTAAAACTAAAATATTTAAAATTTTTAAAAAGCATTTTAAACCTTAGCTATTGCCTATTTTTTTTTTCTTTGTACAAACACACACACACACACATATATATATATATATATATATATATATATATATATATTTCAGATAGTGGATCTGTAAAAGAACTACAAATAAGACAAAAAGAAAATGTATCTTAGCAGACATGTCTCATTCTCTGAGGGACTTTATCAAGGCAATACGCAAATTCTGTACTACAAAAATCTGTATATATATATATATATAAATGCTCAATCATATCACGTTAAATACACCAGTTCTCACTCGATCACCAGAGTTAAGCAATGTTGAGCCTGGTCAGTACTTAGATGGGTGACCACTTGGGAATACCAGGTGCTGTAAGCATTTGACGGATATGCATTGTGGTGCAGTGGACGTCGGCTCGGAAAGGGAAATCGGTGAGCCGAGTTCCAATTCCAGCCGAATGCTCTGCATTCACTTACACACTGGTACCCTTGGGAAAGGTATTAATCTGCTCCTTCCGTCCAGTTATGGGCTAAATATCTGAGGTCTGCTGTTCATGCGATACGTGGCGAACTCCTGCACCAATTGTTTGTTATCAGCAGTTCCAAAAAGTGTGGATGGTGCTACACAAGCCTTCACCACTCAAAACAATTCTTTGTGTGGCAGTCTAACTGAGGTTAGACACTCATATGTCGAAATTGACGGGAGAGTCCATAATATATGAAAAAAACAAAAGAAAACTGACACAATTTATCCTGTGAGGGACTTTATCAAGTCAAATGTAAGGATTTTATTTTGTGACAAGTATTTATATACCACAGCTAAAATGCTATTGGCTTTTCAAAATTTTTTGGTATAGAAGTGCCCATGAATATTCAACTAGTTAACAGAAATATCGGCAAGTTCTCAAACTTGAGATGATGCTGTTCAATGCCAAACTATGTAAGAGATTTTTTCTACTATGTACATTTATATACATTACTGATTACTAAAGGATGAAAAATGTTTGTGAAATTTGATGCCATTCTGGGGTCTTTTGTTGTTAAAAAAAAAATCTGTGATTTTGTTTTTCTCTTGCTAAATCTCAAAAAACATTTTTTTTCTCATGCTCCACTCTATTCTCAGTATCTTAACCATTCTCTTACTCACTTCCTGACACACCCTGTAACCTGTCACTCTTTCTTATAACCTTTCCTTTCCCCTATGTAACCCCCGGTGCACCAGTGGCAATAGACTGCCTTGTTTGGGGTGATATGATTATTAAAAAAAAAAAAAGCGTATATCTGTAAAAGGGCAATATGAATAAAGATTATTAGTGTTTCATCATCTGATGGACTTTATCAAGGCAAATGTAAGGATTTTATTTTGTGACAAGTATTTATAGACAAGAGCAAAAATATTACTGGCTTTTCAAAATTTTTTGATATAGGAGTGCTCATGAATATTTAACTGGTTAGCTGAAATGTCGGCAAGTTCATGGACTCGAGATGAAACTGTAAGAGATGTTTTTTCATATGTTCATTTCTATACATTACAAATTAGACGAGGCACAACTGACTAATAAAGGATTTTGACGCCATTCTGGGGTCTTTTGTTCAAATCTGTGAATTTGTTTTTCTTATGCTCAGTCAGTTAAGTGTCATACGTGATACACGCTTGGGCGATCATGTCTCGAAAGAGACATGACTGAGTGGGCAGAAGATTATCCCGCAGTATGTTGCCATTGCTTTCTGCGGTAGACTGGTTGCCGACCAAGTCTATAGAACCCAATCTGTCCCGCTATTTAACCCATAACTGGAAGGAAGAGACGGATTAATACCTTTCCCAAGGGTATTTGCGCGTAAGTGAATACAATGGATTCAACTGGAATTTGAACTCGGCTCCCTGGTTTCTCGTTCCGAGCCGATATCCACTGTACCACAACGCACATCCACATTTCTTATGCTAAGTCTCAAAAAAACATTTAGATAAAAAAATTTTTTTTTTTTTATCCATAATGTTGAATGTGTTAAAATTATCCAACTTCTTGACCAGAAAAATTTCAAGTTGATGAAAATTGCCGCAAAACATTGTTGATTTATTTCATATGGAATGTTCTATTATGGCGTGTGACTGATTTCTAATTAGATACATTATATTTATTTTTGTTCTTTTCTAATTAAATTATTCACCTACTTTGCTTATGATCCATTATTGTGTATAATTAGATTACAATACAATTTGTATTTTATATGCATACTACCTTATGAGAATTTAGATGTAGCAGAGTGGGTGGGGGTGCCACTAGACCCCTGCACTAGCCCTAGTTTTTTTTATTAAAATTTTTAATTTGTCAGCAATTTGAATGCCTTAAATGTTTTTGCCATTGATGGTTTTCTCCTTAAAGAAATTTTCCAGTTAAAGACAGTTTGGGCACTTTTGCTTTAAAAAATAATTATTCTTCAATGAGTTTTTCCATTTCTTAGCCGACTTTTGACCTACTTTGCCTAATTCATATTTCAGTGACAAAAACGTCAGAATTTCGATTTTGAGAACAAGGTCAAACCAAGAACTTTCCAGCAACCTCTCATATTAATTTTTATTTTCTTTAAACATCTGAAGGATTGATTCAAAGTCTTTGCAATATTCGTAGCTCTTACAGTCTCTTCTGATATCCTGTCACCATCTAAATTCTGTTAAAATTATTTTTTTTTTACTGATAAGGAAAGAACAGAAAATTGATTGTAAAATGACAAACTTTCTTTTTGAATGATTCTTTCACCTTAATGTTGACCGCAAATTAAAAATTTCTTTTCAAAATTGTTCTCTCCAAGCAAGGCAATAAGGCCACTAGAACACAGTCAGTTAGTTAAGTGTCATATATGATACGCTTTGGGCGGTCATGTCTGTAAAGAGACATGATTGACTGGGCAGAAGATTTTCCCACAGTAGGTTGCCAATACTTTCTGCGATAGACTGGTTGCCGACCAAGGTTATAGAACCCAATTAGTCCAGCCATTTCACTCATAGCTGGAAGGAGAAGAGATAGTTATGTTAAGTAAAATTAGTGGGGTTCAGTTTATTACTTCATAACAATAGAAAATCGATCCCCCACTTTATAATCAGAAGTGTTTCCAACTATTATATTCAGACAGTTAAGTGCCATATGTGATACACGCTTTGGGCGATCATGCCTCTAAAGAGACATGATTGACTGGGCAAAAGATTTTCCCACCTTAGGTTGCCATCTCCTTCTGCGGTTGACTATTTACCAACAAAGGCTATAGAACCCAATCTGCCCTGCTATTTAAACCATAGCTGGAGGGAGAAACAACGGATTCATATTTTCCCAAGGGTATTTCTGCATAAGTGAATGCAGCAAATTCAACTGGAATTTGAACTCGGCTCTCCGATTTCTCATTCCAAGCTGATATCCACTGCACCACAACACACATTCAAGGAGTGAAATAGACTGAGAAGACTTCAGTGAAGAGAAGCGAGAAGAACAGACAACAAAAGGATTCAGGAAGATAGAAGATGGAGATTGATATTAGATTAAAAACTTTGAAGATTATAAGTGAAAGGGAAGCAAGAAATTGGAAGGCAGTTTCACAGGTGAGAAGTGCAAGAAAAAAACTATTAAAATAGAACATACAGTTGCATGTAGCTAGTTCGACAGTAAAACGGGGAGACCTAACTGCCAATCTAGTAGTACTCTTAAATTCATGCAGTTAATGCATCAAGGAAGATTGTAGGTGGCAGGTAAGTAAGAAACTGGAAAAGTTTCACAGGCAAGAAAAGAAACTATTAAATTTGTCTATTTCTTAGATGAGGTAGTATTTACATTATTCAGACTATTGTCCTCATCTTTGTTGCCATTCGTATGACGTTTTGGCTGTTGTATGTTCCATCCTTCTTCAGGTGCTAGGAATTTTGAACCGAACCCTTTATTACAATTGCTGTGATATATGATCTTCATTCCTTGCATAGTAATGACTCTTCTGGAAGTCATGAGTTATCTCCCTCTAACCCTGTAAGTTACTTGTTCATTACTGCTGTATCCTGGTATTGAATTCACAAATCTTTGGGTTAAGTCACAGGAACTAACCAACATCTATATCCACTGAGCCATGTGTCCTTAAGGAAGGACTTTTTTTTTTTTTTTTTTTTTTTTTTTGGTCTTATAAACTTAATGTCCAGTAACCTTTTTTCTTTGACCAGAGTACATATTGCAATTTTTGATGTTAATGGTTTTCTCTAATATTTTTTATGTTAATGGATATAGACTGCAGATTTATAATTGGCATTTTCACTTCTCGGAGAAGATGCCAATTTCACTCTGAATGTCTGTCATTTTTCCCTTTATTTGTTTTCATAAAACAATGTTTTTTTTCTTTTTCCTTTTTTTCCTGTTTTTAATATAAGGTGATTTTTTGTTTCAATATATCAAGCTCAGCATAGACCCCACAGATTACATTCAAATATTATTTTGAGAAATCTGTGAACCAAGATTTTTTTTGAGAAATTTTTGAAAAACTAAAAAAAAAAAAAAATAGTTAATTTTTTTTATGACATGCTGGCACAAAATATATATATATATATACTTTTCTTTGTCTCTACCTAAGAAATAATCCTTTTTCCAAAAATCTTTTTCATATTCTTATCGAATATGCACTCTAGATCACAAATATTATAACTTTCTAAAATATATAAAGTATGTTATTACATGTTCATACCACACAATAATGTATATTCTTGCATACAGAATTGGAAATAATTCAAAGTTAAAATAAAGGACTTAATATTTATATTATTTAAAGCATAATCATACTTAATTTTCCTTTTTTTATTATTAATAATAATTTCCTTAGTTTTTGGCTACAAAAACTAAATTCAAATTATGTAAAAAAATTAGAATATTCTTTTTCATATATATATATATATATATATATATATATATATATATATAAAAGGAACCAGCTTGATGGTAAAATCCCAAAAGAAATCTTATTAATATTATTAAAAATTAAATATTAAAACTTATCAAGCCAGATGGTTTAATGTAATTAAAATTAATTATTTACAGGGCCTATATATATATATATATATATATATATATTAAAAGGAGAAAAAAAATCACATTTCATGAGGTTGTATGGCCATTTTGGTGAATGGAAGTCGCTTCATCAGCAATCTCAAGTATTATGGTCATAGAATCTCGGGAAGTTTGAATTTTGTTTTATATGTAATCTATATATTCATGATCTGGGGTGATTATCTTGATAACAATATAAAAAAGATTGATGTAAAATTTTTGGAAGAGATGCTTTTCAGTTGGAACTGGCATTTTTATTTTATTTTTTTTAATTTTGTTGCTATTCTCAATGCAAGCATATTCCATCAGGAAAATTAAAAAATCTTGAATCCCTCTATATAAAAAAAATTGCAACCAACACTGAATAAATTTAATTATGAATATAGCAATAGTGTTTTAAAATATCTAAATTACAAATTTTTTAAATTTCTAAAAAAAATATATATTAAATTATTTTCTATATATATATATATATATATATAGCAATAACTTTTAAATTTTGACTTAACAGCATGTGCTGCATATAGAAAAAAATGCATAACTGTCAAATACATTAACTTTTTTCTTAGCACTTCACCCCTGACTATGACCTTTGGTATGATTGAAAGTACTTTGAAAAATAAAGGGAATGAGAAAAACTACAGAAACTCTCTCAATGAGTTTAATTGCAACACTCAAAAATTAATCTGAATTCAGCAGGATTAAAACAGACATATGTCTAGATTATTCTCTCAGGAAGGCCCTGTGCCTAAATGCCTATTTGGACTACAAATGAAACTCATCTATACATCGCTAAAGATGCTAAAAAAGAAAACAGCAACAAAATTTTCAAGAAACTCCTCATATTCCTGTCATATGGTCAGGCACCCCCACTGTTCATGTCAGTCTTCTCAACAGGCTCCAAAGGAGAATAAGTAATGTGATAGGTACCGACTTGGCGGCTTGACTCCAGCCACTTTCTCACTGATGGGATGTGGCTTCCCTCTGTCTGTTTTATAGATATTTTCATGGCTTCTGCTCTGAAATTCTGGTGCCCCTGCCACAGGAGTTTATTTGTGCAACCAGGATGGCAACTAGATCCCATCCATTCACAGATTAACCAAATGCAGACAACAATTCTACTCCATTAGCTTCTTTTCTTGCACTTCCCGCCTGTGGAACACTCTTCCATATTCTTGCTTTCCTGAGGGCTATAACCTCCAGGAATTTAAATGCAATGTCAATACCCATCTCTTAACCACTTGACTTTAGTTCTTTCTACATCACCCTGTATATCTTTTTCTTTTCCTTTCTCTCTACCTTTGCAACTGTCATCACACCTGTCTTCCCATCCTTCTCTTGCTCCCCCTATAACTGGTTCATCTTTCTCTTTACTCTCCTCCTATCTAATCTTTTATTCCTATGTAGTCCCCTGTGTATCAGTAGCATTACCGCTTTGCATGAGGTGAAATGATTAAAAAAAAAAAATATCTGGCCTGGTGCTGCTCAATCTTCACTTTTCATCCTCAATAAAGTCCAAAAGCAGCGTCTTGTCATTGTGATCAACAAATTATTTAGCATACTACAGCACCTTTCTCACAGACACAATGCCACACGTTTTTCACTGCGATTTTGCTATTTTCATGGAAAGTATTCAGACATACTACATTTCTTTAGTTTCACCAGTCCCAATCTTCACAGCTAAGACCCAGCATGCCACACAGATAGTGAACCACCCTCATTTCCTCTTATGAACTGCTACTTTGTGGAACTGACTCCCAAGAGAATGCTTCCCAGACCATTACAATCTTAAGCTGTTCAAGTATAGAATTAACCATTATCTCCCCTGCCCATCACCATCAACTGTACCTTTTACTCTGTAGCCCTTTATTTTGAGTGGTTCTGGTGGGCAGAATTAAACTTATTGTAAAAAAATAACAAAAGTAAATTAAATAATGGGGATGGTGATTAACTATCATTTTTATCTATTACTTAGCAGTATATCCCCGGCGTTGCTCGGATGTAATGAAAGCATTAAAACTAATCCATGGTCCTGGAGCTCAGACTCATTGGATGTTGGCACAAAAGACTGAAAAGTAATAGTTGTTTCCAGTCAAAGCAAAACCATAGATTGAAAGAAAAATGAATGGATATAAGCCAAATTTTGATTTTCAGTATCGATATCAAATAAGTTTTCTGTCGCAGACTGAATTTTGAAGGCTAGATAAGTCCTCTGAGTAAATGGTATCATGGCTGAGACCAAGAAGTACAATTATACCTACTTAGAGCAAAAACCAAATTAAAATGGCTTAAAATCTGATTTTGATCATATCTGATAGGATATCGGGGTATTGTTTTCCAATATTGGAGTCAAATAAGTCATCCAAGGATAACTTAACCGAAGTAAATCCATGAAAACTTATCGTAACCATCGGTAGTAAAATTAAACAAAATGAGCCATATTGATAGCTGAATATCTGTTTTTGATCATATTCGATAAAATATTGGGAGGTATCGATTTCCTATGTCGGGGAAAATGAGTCATCTTAGAAGATCTACTGATGTTTGAAACTAAAAACTATAATTTTACCAAGTTAGAGCAAATTCTGCAGCAAAAACCACGATAAAAGGGCTGAATTCCAGATCTTGATCAGACCTGATCAGATATCAAGATATCGATTTCCTATATCGGTGGGGAAATCAGAAAAAATAAGTAGCCTATGACTTGACCGAAAGCCTAAAGAATATTTGTGTGAAGTTTGGTGAGAATCGGATAAAAATTGTGCATTTGTATAAAGGACATATAGATACACACACAAACATCTTACCTTTTATTTATATATAATATATATATATATATATATATATATACACACACACTATCACAGTCCATTCATTTCTATCAAAGTCTGTTCATATTTAGCCATCTATCTACCCAAAAGGTGGAACTGACTCCAAGAGGATATTTTCTTAATCAAAACAGTTTTAACCTGTTCAAGTCTTTCCTACATCTCACCATAAACTGTACCTTTTACTCTTTAACCCCCAACCTTCATAGTTTCCCGTTTGTGTATTTTCTTTTATTATATTCTGTGTTGTGATTGTTGTTTAGCGTAGTCTCTCTATTACAGCAACTCCAATCAAAACCAAAATGGCACTGACCATAAGAAATTAACATTAGCATCTTTATACTCATTCATTTTTTATATTTTTCCAGGTAGAGCTAAGTTCAAATTCCCATTGGGGTCATTATATTCACTTATGTGCAAACACCCTCTCCTCCCTTCAGCTATGGGTTAATAAATTTTTAATATCTAAAAAATATTTTCTGGTTTTTGGTTAAAGCAGAGAAAACAAATCGATCAACTAAGAATTTTTTTTCTTTCTCCAAAATGGGTCCATACAGCCAGGCAACAATGTAGCAATGAAATTGTTAAAATGTAATACCTATTCAGTGATGAGAAAGAACTATATTCATCTTTCGCTCAATGTTCAAAACATCTTGAATTTATAAAAAAAAAAAAAAAAAGTTTTTTTGGGACAGGTGAATAAATAAATATTTAAAGGTCCCCCACCCTGCCTCCTTTCAGAATTTCCTAAAATATAACTCCTTACTTTTCTTGTTTGAAATGTCAACAGACACGTGCTTGTATGTCAACAAAAGATCTGTTTTATGTTTCTTTACCAAATGATTTGCACAAACTTTACACTTTGTCATTTAACACTTCTTTTATATGCTGTGGCCCTCCACATCTTCCTATCTCTTGTTGCTCTTAATACCTCTTCTGTTATCCCACTCAATCTCCACTCTACCATCCATCTACTCAAGTCCATCAAGTATGGCACACGTTGCTTTCCCTTGTCTCTCTTCCCCTCTATCCATCCTGTAAGTGTCAGGTTTTCCAAGCTCTCCTTCCTCATTTCATGTCCCCAAAACTTCATTCAACACACTCTTTCTAAACTTTACAGGTATGTAAAGGGTTATGAACTAAAATGTTAAAAACACTACCCCCATCCCACCCTTGCCAAAAATGTCTAATTCATAAGGATCTCTCTCTTTCTCTCTCTCTCCTAGATAAAAAAAATGCCACCCTCTTGCTTGATCATTTTTCATTATACACTATCTCTTAAAAAGAAATAATTTCCGTTAATTTCTGTGAATAAACAGACATTAATTCCTCAGATTTTCAGTTTGTAACATTTTCAAATTAAGTGTTTCTTTGCTGAGTATTTAAGTAGATTGTTTTTGTATTTTTTTCCACTATAGGCTGTCTGCAGTCCATTGTATATATTTACGCACTTTTGTTGTTTGGGGAGGAGGGAGAAATTCATGATTTACATCATTAAAGAAATTGTTTGCTTGCTTTGTCTAACTTGGGTCCCCAACCATTGTTGTGTCATTGCTCACTTTAACATTGAAAAGTTTTCCACTACTCATCTCTATACTGAAAGCATACTGTAGTTTGAATGAAGAAGAAAAAATGAATGTCACTTACCTTGTGGTGGGGGAGAAGCAGTGATGATATCTTTTATAGAAACATATTATAAAAAGAGAAGAATTATAGGAAAGAAGATTAGGCCATAAAGCTCAACTGAAAATAGTAGCCGGCAGTTTTTGTTTGTTTGTTTTGTATGAAAAAGGTTGCAAGAGAGGGAGATTTATGAGGGAGGGAGATATCCTGGAAGAAGCTTTTTTTTTTTTTTTTTTTTTTTTTTTAACCACAAGCTATTTCAGCTATGTGGAGTCTGGAAAGGTGAGACATGATATCAATATTTAGCAGAGAAGGTGGTATCCTGTGGCTAAAAAAGGTGAAATTGATTGCCAAATTTCGAAAAGTGCCAGAAATTGCTAGTTTCCTTCCACTTTTTCTACAAGGAGATGCACTTGCCCTCTACCTTAAAATGAGCAATGAGGACTAGTTGGATGAGGACATTAGAAACCAGACTGAAAGCTGTGTTCACTGAATGGCCTTTTAAAGCTTGTCAAAAGCTTAAGAGAGTGAAATGGACTGGGGGATTTGTGGATGTTTATGCCAATAATATCAAAAGGTTGGTGAGGCTGGCATGATATCTGTGAAGAGGATTGGATAAGATGGTAAAATTAGCTTTTGTGATGGGCTTAAATGCACCTGTGCAAAATGATACCAGCCAAAAGCCTCTTGGTCAGCAAAACACCTTGGGAGCCCAGAACTGTAATGAAAGACATGACTTACCTCAGAATTCAAAACAAGCGCAAACGTATCAATGTGTCTTGCCTGTAAGATAATAACTAAAAAGAAAGATGGCCACTGTTGAAGACACAATTTATGCATCCCTATCTCGTGCAAAACGAGACGATATTTGCACACATGCAAATTTTGGCCGTCTTGGAATGGCTTTAAAAAGAAAACCGGTGGCAGCACTGCTGGCAGCTCTGGGGATTGCAAGTGTCAGTTGCACAGTCAGACTGACAAAGTAACAGCAGTTGGTGTCTGTTTCACAGCTGCTCTGTGGGGCCAAGAAAGGGAAACCTGAAATCCATTTCCTTGAGGGGGGGACCAAAGAAAGAAAGAAAAGCAACTGGCCTGTCTCCAGCAAGTATTACACTGCAATTTTTATCCCCCCACCCCTCATTATCATTCATTTTTTTTACTACAGCATTTGCACAAGGTGCATGATTTAAACAAAGATCATATGAACATATATGGCATTATATGGATGTTGGTGATCGCACTTAACTAAAGACTACAAGGAGCCACTGAGATTGAAAGTAATGTGCCACAGTTGTGAGAGATTTGGGCATATGAAGTATTGTCCTCATGCTTAGGGAAAACAAGCAAAGGGGAGCTTCTGTGCCAGTAGCTACCTCATCAGTAGAACGAAGGTGCAGTGCTGACCCCTACTAATGATAAAAGTGTCAGTGCATTGTTTAATAGCAGTAGCTCTTTTTGATACCAGCTGCACAACCACTTCACTTGATCTGTGAAAGCAGTTGACGGAAAGAAGGTAAATTGTAAAGTCTGTAATAAAGCTGTCGCTGTGATGCAGGAGATCTTAGCTGCAGTAAAGAGGACCTCATAACTGGGACTTGACACTTCTCCAAAACAAAAATCAAAAGTAGTGGGGTGTGATACTACCAGTATTGCTGTGGGCATAGTCATAGAGATTATCAGTTTGTTAGTGGAAAATACTGTTTTCCCCACTGTAGCTTCCAATTACTTTCTGCAGTAGACTGGTTACCAACTAAAGTTATAGAACCCAATCTGTCCTGCTATTTAACCCATTGCTGGAGGGAGAAGAGATGGATTAATACCTTCCTCAATGGCATTTGCTCCTAAGTGAATGCAAGGAATTCAACTGGAATTCAAACTTATCTCTTTGATTTATCATTTCATGCCAATATTCACTGCACCAGAATGCACAATGCAAAAGTTTCTTCTTGTATGTGCCCTGTCCCTTCAGGACGTAGGTGATCATGGTTCTCCACGTCTCCCTATCCCTTGTGGCTCTTAGTATGTTTGCTCCTGTTACACCTCGCAACCCCCGTTCCATCATCCAGCTGATCAGGCCCTGCAAATATGTTATCCGCTGCCTTCTTCTGTCTCTTTTTCCCTCTATCTGGCCTGTCAGTATCCGCAGCATCCTTCTGTAGAACCACATTTTCGCTGCTTCAAGTTTTTCCTTCATCTTCAATGATATTGTCCATCACTCACTGCCATATTGAAGAGCTGACATCACATAGCAATCCAGCACTCTCTTCTTTGTTTCTAGTGAAATGTTCCTGTGTGTCTTACTGGTTCATAAATCGATTTTATGATGTAAAAAATATCAAAGGGGGGAATGCTTACCCACTCTCCCACTAGAGTGAGTTGTGAAACAAGGTTGATTCTTAACATGGGGAACACTAGTGCAAATGCTTGGTTCAAAGTTCAAATATTACCAGAGCTACCATTGATGAAGTAACTGGGTACAAAGGTAGGTCATAAATAATGCTGACTTAAGTGGTAGCTGCTACTGCTGCTGCTGCTGCTGCTGATACCATATTAAAAAACAAAATTGACCATTGAAATCTATGGATAAAATCTAGTTTTATGGTCAGGTTTAGCAATGCAAATGTTCAAACAAAAAATTATTTTTGTTCATAATTTGGAAAATTAGCAAGAATATACACTACTAGCAAATAATAAAAATTCAGCAAAAATTTTAATTTCTTGGTCTTCTCTTGTCTGAGATCTGAAAAAAAAAAATCTCAATTATAGAAAACTAGCAGTATAGCCTGGCATTGCTCAGGTGTAATGAAAGCTTTTAAACTAATCCATGGTCCTGGAGCTCAGACTCTTTGGATGTTGGCACGAAAGACTAAAATGCAATAGTTGTTTCCAGTTAAAGCAAAACCGTAGACTGAAAGAAAAATGAATGGATGTAAATCAAATTTTGATTTCCTGGTATTGATATCAAATAAGTTTTTTTTTTTTATCGTAAACTGAATTTTGAAGGCTAGATAAGTCCTCTGTGTAAATGGTATCATGGCTGAGACTAAGAACTACAATTATACCTACTTAGAGTCAAACCCGAAGCAAAAACTAAAATAAAAGGGCTGAAAAAAAATACACACATACAGGCAGATAAACACACACATACATCTTGCCTTTTATATATATATATATATATATATATATTATCAATTTTCTTCGCTATTGTAAAAACTGTAACCTTGAAACATCTGAATATCGTTTCTTAAGTCTTTGTCTATGAGCGTATCAAATTTCATTAAAATCGAACCACTTCTTCTATAACCTGATTTTTTCGATTTTTGATATTTATTGGGGGTACCTCAACACAAAACCTAGCTAAGAACACTAAGAACACTTTCAGACGCTTATAGTACAACTGTGTAAATTTTCAAGAAAATCGGTTCAGCCGTTTCGGAGTCTATAGTTAACGGACACACACACAGACACAGTTTTGTGCTACTTTTGCTTGTTATCTTCAAGGGGAAAATATTTACACTGTACAAATTTTGTTATGGAAAGATATCTACATAGTAAAACATACATAACAAAGAAAATGTAATTAAAATATGAAAAAAAAATTTCTTTTAGCTATATTCTAGCAATAAATCGCAGGTATGTTAGCTAAAATGTCTATACTGTATTAAAATTTAATTTGGAATGATATTTAGATAGTGCTACAATCAAATAGCTGAAACGCAAAATTCAAAAGAAAAGTAAAAAAACAAACAAATTGTTATCCAAATGTATGGGTGAGGTTTTTCACTCTGGTAGCGGAAGGTTTCTTTTGTAGGGTCAGATTCATGATATGGAAAATAACCAATAAAGACAAACAACAAACACTGGTATTAAAATTAAAATTCATGATTTAATAGAGAGCAAAAATAATGCAAGGAAACATGTCTGTGGAAACGTCTGTTCGATGTATGCTATATCAGAATGAAAGAAAAAAAAAACACTTAATTTTGGTCCATTGTCTGAAATCACAAATATAATCATTTTTGTTCCTTCTTTTTCTTTTCTCCCCCCCCTTTTTTTTATCTGCAGTTCAATTCTTCACTTTCTTTGTCATGCACATAGGAGTGGCATTTAGCTACAAGCTTTGGCTTCTTCTTAAAGTTACAAGAAGAAAAAAAGTTGCCATCCCAAAATGTGTGGACACTTTTTCAATCTTTCAACCTGTAAAGTTTTTTTTTTTTTTTCCTCTGAAGCATTTCTTATGGATTTTGAAAATTCAAATAAAGTCTAAATTCAGAGATGTTTAATTTATTTCATATTTTGGCCTTGTTGTACCCGAAATAGAGAGCCAAGTTCAAATTCCAGTTGAATTCATTGCTTTTCACTTACACACAAATACCCTTGGGAAAGGTATTATCTGTCTCTTCTCCCTCCAACTGTGGGTTAAAAAGCAGGAGAAATTGAATTTTATAGCCTTGGTTGGCAACTGGTTTACTGCAGAGAGTAATGGCAACCTACTTTGGAAAAATTCTTCTGCCCAGTCAGTCATGTCTTGAAAGACACAATTGCCCAAGCATGTAATTTGTATGGCAATTAACTGGATGACATTGTATATGCACACACGCACACACACACACACACCTGTATTGTTTGGTCTCTCACTTTATTTTCTATATAAATTTTAAATCAAATATACATTTGTGACACAGATGTGCAATTTAGTATAAAATTAGTGGATCAGTAACTTGTAGGTTAATGAGTTAGAAATAGTCAAGCTCAGTCAACAGTCACATACATCCGAGCATGTATCTAAAATATAGACGGATTGTGTGTTGCTATATGTATGTGATGATAATCATGGGTATGCCTCTCAAATGAGGATTAAGAAAAAGGCTCCATTCCTTTTAAAGGTTTACTTGTGATTTGAAAGATCCCTGCTAAAGTTTATATATATATATATATATATATATATTTTTTTTTTTTTTTTTTTTTTTTCTAAACATATACTGTTAAATAATACCATAATCCTTACTCATCCACACAATAAAAAGAACCTTCAGATATTGGAGGCCATGTACATTAAATCCAAACAACCCACACTTAATAAAATCACTTTTAAATCTGGGCATAACATATTACATTGCATTTGAATACATGGTTCTGTTGTCATTTCGTGCTATCACACGGTGTGGCGTCATAGAACCACATTGCAAATTTTTAGTAACTATTGCCGTTGCCTAGCGGAGTTTTATGTCAACACAAAATAAAATCGTCAGTGATGGTGGATGTTATTGTGTTACCGTCTTGGTGACTTCTCTGAAGATGGCTCCTGAGCTGAAAGCTTAGAAACAAATTAATAAAAAATTATCCAAGTGTTGGAGAATTTTTGTCTTTATTTTCAACTGAAATTAAAGCCAAAATACGGCGTTTAGAACGACTCATAATTAAACATAATAGACATTCATTATCTCTTATATTTAACAGCATATGTTTAGAAAATTATTCGCTGCCTCGATACACTAACTGTGTGTGTGTGTGTGTGTGTGTGTGTGTGTGTGTGTGTGTGTGTGTGTGTGTCCAGAGAGTTAATGCTGATTTTAAAGGGAAATTAAAATACAAAGCAAAATTATGCCATTAAGTATTTATTCAAGTAAATACGAAACGATTTTGTTGCACAACCTTTCTCCATTTTTTTCTTCACCTTACTCCATCTTCCCAGAATTTTGGTGGTTTCTCAGCAAAGAACACATAAAGTGGTTTTTTATGTCAGCCAAAAAAATGAAAATTTTTGTGACTGAGATTATTTTGTAAGGACCTGAATAAATAAAATTCTAAAGGGGCAATATCTGGTGAATATGTCAAGTGGGGTAACACATCCCTGCTAAACTGCAACAATTTTGGCCAGGTCCCTAAAGAAATATGAGGTCTGGCATTATCCTAATGGAAAACAGCATATTCCCTATTTGCAATCTTGGGGAATTGCTACCATTAGTTTTCCAGTTATAAGTAGTACTTTTCAGAATCAGTTGACTAGTTACTTGGTAGAAGTTCATTGTTTAGTATTCCTTTCCAATCCCACCAGATGCACAGTATGACTTTCTGTTGTGGCCCTGTCTAAAGGATCACAATTATAAGGTGAAAGAGTCCCGTGTTCACTGTGAGCGGTTAAACTACAAGTGTACTCCTCTGCTTGAAGGTAGAAATGTCTGGCATAATATAAACCAGACGAATCCATATTGTCCATGGATATAGGGGTGTTAACTACCCCAGAACACTTTCTTAGGATAAAGACCTGCTTTTGGGGAGGCTATGTGCGTTGTGGTGCAGTGGATATTGGCTCGGAACGAGAAATCAGAGAGCCAAGTTCAAACTCCAGTTGAATTCCTTGCATTCACTTACACACAAATACCCTTGGGAAAGGTATAAGTCCATCTCTTCCCTCCAGTTATGGGTTAAATAACAGGACAGAGTGGGTTCTATAACCTTGGCTGGCAACCAGTCTACTGCATAAAGTAATGGCAACCCACTGCGTGATAATCTTCTACCCAGTCAGTCAAGTCTCTTTTGTGACATGATCACCCAAGTGTGTATCACATGTGGCATTTAACTAACTGGATGTTAGCTCATCTCAATTATCCCAGGATCTTTTTTGCTCAACATTGTTGTAAACAATTCATTTTTCATTGCCCATCACAATTATCTTCAAAAAGTGTACATTTATACAAAAAATCACAAACATAAATGCAATCCAAAAGATTCTTTTCATTCAGATCATGCAGTGTCCAAGCTTCATTAGGTGCTCATGGATGATGGATTTTGATAAATTTCTTTTCTTGCACTTCCCGCCTGTGGAACTCCTTTCTATATTCTTGCTTTCCTGAGGGCTACAACCTCCAGGAATTTAAATGCAATGTCAATACCCATCTCTTAATCACTTGACTCTAGTGCTTTCTACATCACCCTGTATATCTTTTCCTTTCTCTCTACCTTTGCAACTGTCATCACACCTGTATTCCCATCCTTCTCTTGCTCCGTTCTCTGACACCTCCTGTAACTGGTTCGTCTTTCTCTTTACTCTCCTTCTATCTAATCTTTTACTCTTATATTGCCCCCTGTGCATCAGTGGCGTTACCACCTTGTTTGTGAGGAAACTATTAAAAAAAAAGTATCTCTGCATTGTGCAATATGGATTCTCAATCAATGTCTTAATTTGGTCATCATTTGTAGATGGGTATGCTTGAGCATTTTTCATCAAAAAGGCTACAATTACCAGTTCTAAACTTGGTGAATCACTTCCATACTCTCCTGTCAACTAAAGCACCTACAATAATAATAATAATTCAAGTGTCTAAAATGTACCTTATAATTTCCAGTTATGGGTTAAATAACAGGACAGATTGGGTTTTATAGCCTTGGTTGGCAACCAGTTTACCACAGAAAGTACTGGCAACCTACTGTGGGATAATCTTCTGTCCAGTCAGTCATATCTCTTTCAAGACATGATCACCCAAGCATGTATAACATGACACTTAACTGACTGACTATATAGGCTTGCTGGGGGTTTAATGGTCATTTTCCTTCAGTTGATAATGGCCCTCCCTAGTTTTTTCTCTTTATTATTTGGGAAATTTCATGATGTCTTAAAAATGATTGAGTGGTTTCATATAACCTTTCTACAGTCTTGAATTCAGTGTTGACATCCTCACAGACCTGCTGCTAGACAATACGAAAGAGCCCAGTTTATTCTGCTGTTTAACCCATAACTAGAGGCAGAAGAATATGTTCATGCCTTTACCAAACCTTTACCAAAATGGAAGTTGAACTTACTGGCATAAAAACTTTGTAACTTCTAACAGCTCGCTATAAATATTCCAGCTCAAAATCATCTCATATATACTTAATGAACAGATTTCATTTAGTTTAAAATTGGCTTATATTTTCTTTGTGATAATGAGCCTCACTAGTTCTGCACTTCTGGTCTGTCTTTATTATCACCTTACTGCTTTCACTTCTCACCCATTTCTGCCAATGCTTTTGGCTTGTCTTTTATTTCTTTTATAGCAGTCTAAAAACTTACCTACCAACAATTCATGCACATTATTTTATATAAAAAGTTTTTTTGTAAACCTTGCATCTTTGTTACTTCAAAGATATCAGTGAGAAAGTCTGGCTTGCTTTTGTTGCATATTCACAAACAGGACTTTTCCACTTGCAATCTTGATGACAATGACTGTTTATAAATAGCTGTTTCCTCATGCATTCCTTTTAC
Organism: Ascarosepion bandense; assembly: GCA_037127315.1. Classification (NCBI taxonomy): domain Eukaryota; kingdom Metazoa; phylum Mollusca; class Cephalopoda; order Sepiida; family Sepiidae; genus Ascarosepion; species Ascarosepion bandense. Next base: position 2,505,279 of record JBBBDQ010001383.1, on the reverse strand, counting down.
GCGTTCAAAACATTTACTGAAGTGTGTCCTCTAGTAAAAATAGCTTTTCTTCTTCGTCTTACGACTGTGAATGCTTCAATTCTAAAAAAGTTTAAATATTATTCTCAATAGAAGAATATTTTCACCGCCCTTTTTTCTTTTGTTTTTCTTTTATTTATTTTTATTTTTTTAATAATTGCCCTCAAGCAACACAGGATTGCCACTGGTGAACAGTGGGAGTTACAGTGAGAAGAAAAACAGGGTACAGGGGATGCCAAAGAAAGGATAAGAGATGGCTAAGAAGGTAGGTGGGATTTAAGGCAGAACATGGCAGCTGACGTTGCATTTGAACTTTTAATGATGGTAGCTATCAGGGAAGCAAATATATTGAAGGGTGTTCCGCAGACAGAAAGTACAAGAAAAGAAACTGCTAGAGTAGAAAAGGCATTTACATTTGTCTATTTTGACGGTAAAAGAGTGGAACCTAGTTGCCCATCTAGTAGCATGAGTAAATACATAGCCGAGGCACCAGAGAAAGGAGCTCATCAGAGCAGAAGTCATGAAAATATTTTGTAAAAAAGACAGAAGGAAGCCACATCACATTGGTGAGAATGTGAGTGACGGTGGTCAGCTAAGTCAGGATCAGTTACATTACAGATCCTCCTTCAGATTTTATCAAGTATGGATTATTTTTAATTGTGTTTACATGTATGCGTGCATATTAAAATAATTGCTTATTGCTTTAATACATGTGACACATGTTTGACCAATACGAATCAATTCCAAATTATGTCTCTTTGTAAAAATTTCTCCTTAACTCGATCTCTGAAAAAGTTTTCATTTTTAACTTGATCTCTGAAGAAGCCTTAATTAAAGTGAAACCTACTAGATTGAGATATGTTTCCTACTTTGTTCTTTACTTCATTCTATAATCTTGTCATATTCTGACCCATATATTTAACCTATTTATAATTTTTTTCATTTTTCTCTCGATCTCTGAAGAAGCTTCAATAAAAGTGAAACATGTTAAATTGAGATACGTATCCAACTTTGTTCTTTACTTTATTCTATAATCTTGTCATATTCTGACCCATATATTTAACCTATTTATAATTTTTTTCATTTTTCTCTCGATCTCTGAAGAAGCTTCAATAAAAGTGAAACATGTTAAATTGAGATACGTATCCAACTTTGTTCTTTACTTCATTCTATCATCTTGTCAGATTCTGATACATATATTTAACTCATATATTGTAGTGTACAATATGTCCTGTGACGTTTTTATGTATTGGTGATAATGCTTCACTTGACACTGTCTTGAGGTAGAAAAGTGGCCCTTAGGACATCTTTGTTGTTAATGTTGTCTTCTGTCACAACAGACTAACCAATCAGATTTTTCATTCATCCAACAAGAACTACATCTCTACCGCTCTTATTATTTTTGTGATTCTCTGTGAACAGCCCCTCTGTATCTTGAAAGGTGGCTTGTGACTGGCTCATATAATGTAGCCCAACTATATAGATGTGGGCTATAATGGATGACATCTCTCGTTTTCCAGTCATTCCAATTTTATTGATGCAGCATCGAACACTATTTAAAACATTGGGCTCCTTGACTTTTTCGAGTTTTTACTTATCAAGTTTCTTTGCCAGCATTTCAACAATATCAGATCATCTCAAAAAAGCACTCATTATCTGAAATACTTCTCTGACACTCTGGCTTGGGTTTTGTTCAACTAGTATTTCCAGATTGATGTCCTCTAACACTTTTATCTTCAAGACTCGTATCCCCACTGTGGAACTTCAGGTCCTTTACCCATACTTTGTTTATGACGGCAGCAGTTTAGGAAGCATTATGACTTGTGGAAAAAAAAAAAAAAAAAGTAACTACTTTTTTTTTTCATGTTTTAAATTAAATTCTGAAAGAGATTGAAATAAAAAATTAACAAAGAAGACATTTTAATCATTACAAATGAGTCATATATTTTCGTGAAACTGTTATACAACAGGTTCATTCTAAAATCGGACATTATTTTCCAAAGAACCTAATTGTAGCCAACCAATGAGCTTGAGCGTTGTAGAACTGGCTTTTGTCTACCATATTTTCAATATTCTTACAAAGACTGCAAGACACCTCCAAGACATACTCTTTGTTTTTGTAAATTTAAAAATGAGTCACTATTTAAGTAGATCAGTTAGTGATTGATTTTACACTTTATCAGACCCCATTTAGAGTAATTTAAGTAATTTAAGGTTGAGTATAACGGGCAAAAATCTCCTAGAAATGAAGTTGACAAAGTTTCCAATGAAGAATCACAAAAGAAAGAAAGAACAGAGGAAAAATAGTATTTAGCAAACTTGAAATCTTCTGCCTCGTCAGTCATAGATTGAAAGAGACATGATCACCCAATCATGTATCACATATGGCACTTAACTGACAATACTAAGCAAACAGTATATATGCAAGTCAAAACTAGGTAAAGCAACAGTCAGTCAGTTAAGTGCCATACATAATACACTCTTTGGGTGATCATGTCTCGAAAGAGATATGACTGACTGGGCAGAAGATTCTTTCACAGTAGGTTGCCATTGCTTTTTGCAGTAGACTTGTTGCCAGCCAAGGCTATAAAACCCAATCTATCCTGCCATTTAACTCATAGCTGGAGAGAGAAGAGACAGACTATATTACATTATTATATTAAGTAAAATTAGTGGGGGATCAGTTTATTACTTCATAACAATAGAAGACCAATCCTCCATTTTATGTCCAGTAGAAGTTCTAATTATGTTTTCAACTATTACATCCAATCAATCAGTTAAGTGCCATACGTGATACATGCTTTGGGTGATCATGCCTCAAAAGAGACATAACTGACTTGGCAAAAGATTATCCTGCAGTAGGTTGCCATTGCTTTCTGTGGTAGACTGGTTGCCAGCCAAGGCTATAAAACCCAATCTGTCCTATTATTTAACCCGTAACTGGAGGGAAGAGACAGATTAGTAACTTTCTCAAGGGTCTTTGTGCGTAAGTGAATGCAAGGAATTCAACTGGATTTCAAACTTGGCACTGGGATTGCTTGTTTGGAGTCGATATCCACTGCACCACAATGCACATCATTAATAAGGTAAAAAGTTCACAAAGTAAGAATGGTGTTCATATACAAAAGAGATACCTCAAGGGAATGTAGTGTTCTGACTTGATGACAGAACAAAAATATGGCAAATGAGACCAAGAAGTGGTCCATCTCATTGGCTAATTCATGCATCTGTATGATTTATGTATAAATTTAGGGAGGGGGAACTTTTGAGTGAGCATTCCAATACAATTGGAACCCACCCCATTTCTGAAAAAGTCTAAAGAATGCTAATGTAAACATTTTTTTTTTTTACAAGTGGAGCCATCTACTTAAATAGTGACTAAAAAGTCATGAAAACCAGAGATTATATGTCACTTTCCTTGTCTTGTCCAGGGATTGAACTCCTGTTTTATACAATAAACTTCATCTTTTATGACTTTTCAACTGCTCCCATGTCTGCCTCCAAGTGAATGGGGTCAACTACCACTCACTGGAGATTTTCCCAGATGAGAATGGGAATTGTTTTCATAGTAATTCAAGTGAAATCAAAACAAAACCAAAGGACCTTTCATTCCCATGACTACTTTTTTGTGACACCCAGAACAAGGTGGGAATCTAAGAAACACCAGTAATTTACATGAGAAACTAGTTGGGTGGGGTGACTTGGTTGAGGGACTAAGAACACATGTTCTCAGTTAACTCTGACCTCTTAAATTCCATTTGTAACTTGAAACTCTTGAGATTTACTTCCAGCAACTGTTCTTCTCATCTGAACCAGGCATTTACAAGTTAGAGTAGCAGACTGGCAGCCATGATCTCTACTGTTACAATCCCAGCAAGACAAAGCTGATGAAGCCAACAGACATGTATAAAGAATTTTTTCTTCTTTAAACCACTCAGTCAGTTAAGTGCCATACCTGACACATGCTTTGGGCAATCATGTCTCAAAAGAGACATGACTGACTGGGCAGAAGATTATCCCACACTAGGTTGACATTGCTTTCTGCGGTAGATGGGTTGCCAACCAAGACTATAGAACCCAATTTATCCTGCCATTTAACTCATAGCTGCAGGGAGAAGAGATATTTAATATTACATTATTATATTAAATATAATTAGTAGGGGATCAGTTTATTACTTCATAACAATAGAAAACCGATCCCTACTTTATGCCCAGTGGAAGTTTTAATTATGTTTCCAACTATTATATTCAGTCAGTCAGTTAAGTGCCATACGTGATACACGCTTTGGGCGATCATGTCTCGAAAGAGACATGACTGACTGGGCAGAAGATTATCCCGCAGTAGGTTTCCATTACTTTCTGCGGTAGACTGGTTGCCAGCCAAGGCTATAGAACCCAATCTGTCCTATTATTTAACCCATAACTGGAGGGAAGAAACGGATTAATACCTTTCCCAAGGGTAATTGTGCGTGAGTGCAACGAATTCAACTGGAATTCGAACTCGGCACTCTGATCTGACATTCCGTGTCGATATCCACTGCACCACAACGCACATCCTTGCATAATAAGATCTGCATTGTGGTGCAGTGGATATCGACTCTAAATGAGAAATCAAATAGTTGAAATTCCAGTTGAATTTGTTGCAGTCAGTTACATATAAATACCCTTCGGAAAAGTATTAATCTCTCTTCTCACTCCAGCTATGGGTTAAATAACAGGACAGATTGGATTCTATAGCCTTGGTTGGCAACCAGTCTACCATGGAAAGTAATTGCAACCTACTGTGGGTAAATCTTCTGCTCAGTCAGTTATCTCTTTCAAGACATGATCACCTCAGCATGTAGTACACATGGCACTTCACTGACCGACTCTTGCATAATATCTTGAACATCATGGATACTTTGATGTGGTGTAATGGTAAACAAGCTTGTGTTGCTAGTTTAATTATGATTGACTAGTGAGTTCAATCCTCACTAGGTGCCCCATATTTTCAGCCTTGTGCTGCATTTAACCTGTGCTTAGAAAATCAATTCGAGATCCTTGGGGTGTTTTGGCTAGCAGGTTTGCCTCACTAGTGCAGTTACAACTGACTAGTGAATTTGATCCTCATTGGGTGCCCATATGCTTTCAGCCTTGTGTTTCATCTAAACTAGGCTTAGAAAATGACCATATCTTGAATATCATCCTGCCATTGAGAAAACTGTGAAAGCACCAAAAAGGAATCCATTTTGTCAACTCACTCTCAAAGGCTTTCAAGATATTTTTATTCTTAATGCTTTATCCTTGTCTGTCTGTCCTTTATTTTATTTTATTTTTACCTGTTTTACTAGGTTTTTTGTTTGTGTTTTTGTTTCTTTTTCTGTTTTTTTCTTAGTCTAGTCAATTACAGCATTCGCTCAAGAATTTAGTGACAGTAATTGCACGCTCAATCCTTGGGTTTGGTTGATACATACTTAGCCTCAATTGAAACCTGAGTAGTACTAAAATAAAAATAAGTTCTCTGAGAAAGAAACAGTGGAATAAGAATCCTCCAACTCTGAAAATTAAATAAATGGATCTATTCCAAATTGCTTGTAAGTTACCCAGATAGATTGACACCTGAACAAAGCTCAAAGACTAAATGATCTGACACATTGCAATACTAACAAAAAAGATAAGGACAATAGTCCAAGTGTAAATAATAACTTCTCATCTCCCAGAAATTAAATCTTAGATTAGGGATAACGAAAGCAAAGGTGGGGGACCAGACCCCAAAAACTACCACTGGTCATGGTGAATGGATGTTCCCTCAGGAAGGACGTGTACCTTGAGCAACTGTTGAGCATCAAATTCATCACAAACCTCAGGCAGAACTCATACATACGATCCATCATTAAAGATGCAAAAAAAAACAGTGGTTTCCTGTACCCCTCAAGTACGTAACTGATCCCTCTTGCTATCCTTTACCTTTTATAAGAGCCAGATAAGGCCGAAAATGGAGTAGTTGCCATATCTGGGCAGGAGCCTCTCAGACCTTACTTTCCAATTTTACTTTCCATCTCCAAGAAGAATTGGAGGAAATTGTAGATTAATTTATTCTTGAAATTAAGAATAAAAAACAATGTGGGGAAAATGGCTGGTTATATTCAATGCCTCCAAATTCAAACTTGTTACATTCCATCTGTGCCCGATCACACCCCGAACTATTACCGGTCACTATGAACGGATGTCTCCTCGAGGAGGCTCCGTGCCTTGAAGATATTGGGCTTCAGTCTCACACCCTACCTCAAGTGGAATCGCTAAAGATGCAAGTAAAATGATTGACTCTTTGTACCACACCAGTTAGTACCTGACCCCTCGTATTATCATGTATTTTTATATGAGCCAGATCAGGCCGAAAATGGGGTACTTTTGCCATATTTGGGTGGGATCTATCCACACCTCACTTTCCAGTCTTGATAGAGTTCAAAAGTATCTCTGCATCATTGTGGGTGACAGATTATTTTCCATCTTATAGACCCTCACCCACAAGTAAGATGTGGCAAGCTTCTTGCTGCTCTATCACTACTTCCATGGAAAGTGCCCGAACAAACTGCCACTTCTAACCTTCACAACCAGCACCCACCATAACACTTCCGTAATTGCAATCTACTCTCATTTCTTGTGTATTTCATTGGGGAGAAATAAATTCCACCACTGCTAAGAAGGTTGGGTCACTGTGTCGGGCCAGGATGTTTTTCCTGCCTGAATCCATCCTGCATAGATACAAATCAACCATTCGTCCGTGCATGGAATACTGCTGCCATATATAGTCAGGCGCCCCTGCTGTTCATCTCAGTGTTCTCGACAGGCTCCAAAGGAGAATCAGTAATGTGATAGGTACCGACTTGGCAGCTCCACTACAGCCACTTCCCCATCGACGAGATGTGGCCTCCCTTTGTCTGTTCTATAAATACTTTCATGGCTTCTGCTCCAACAAACTTAAGTCAATGGTGCCTCCACAAAAGGTGTTTACTCGTGCAACCGGATTGGCAACTGGGTCCCACCCATTCACAGATTAACCAAATGCAGCTGACAATTCTACTCCAGCAGCTTCTTCTCTTGCACTTCCCACCTGTGGAACTCGCTTCCATATTCCTGCTTTCCTGATGGCTACAACCTCCAGGAATTTAAATGCAATGTCAATACTCATCTCTTAACTGCTTGACTCTAGTTCTTTCTACACCACCCTATATATTCTTTCCTTTTTCTCCACTTTTGTAACTGTCATCACACCTCTATTCCCATCCTTCTCATGCTCCTTTCTAACTGGTTCGTTTTTCTCTTCACTCTCTTCTAATTAATCTTCTTACTCTTATGTAGCCCCCTTCACATCAGTGGCATTATCGCTTTGCTCGGGGTGATACGATTAAAAAAAAAAAATTTAAACAGCTTCTTTCTGTAAACCACTGCTCTGTGGAACCCTCTCCCAAGAAGCTACAATTGTAACTTGTTCAAGTCTAAGGTTCACCATTTATCTTTCTCACCTATTCATATAAACTGTGCTTCTTACTCTATAATCCTCAACCTCGAGTTGGCCCCAGGGTGAACATCACTATATATAACGAGTAAAGAGGGCTTAGAAAATTTGATACATGTCATATTGAAGGCAAGAGGGACAGAAGAAAGAACATGATCTATTTATTGAGCTTGAGTAAGTGCTTGGTGGAACAGGTATTAGAAGAAATATCAATTAGGCAAAGTTTACTAGGAGCTGCAAAGGACAAGAAATTGTGGAGAGCCATGATTGCTTACATCTTGAAGGCACAACACACGCAAGAAGCAGAATTCAACTATTCAGATGATTGACAGAACATGGATAAGGAGAGATAGTAAAAAGACAGAACAGGAAATTGTGGAGAGCCAAGGTTACTCACATCCTGCTAATGTTTAAAAATATATCTCTATATATAAAAGGCAATCTGTGAGTCTGTGTGTGACTGTTCCTTATGCACGCCTACATTTTTTAAGCTACGCCATTCAAACTTTCTAGAGATGCATATTTACAGGGGGGCCAGGTCGACACTTAAACTCAAAAAGTAAGTTCAGCAATTTTCCCTTTTGCACTTTTTGGCCAATGGAGCTTCTTGTTTACATTTGCTCCGTAAAACATCTAAGATCTAAGATGGTTGCTGAATTACATCACAGAAATCAAATCACGTGTCGAATGCGGCTAAAATATTTTTTATTTAAAAAGAAAAAAAAGAGCCTTTATATTTAAAACTCTGCTGGCCAAACTCCTTATACATGCATTACTGCTGCGGCACTGAGATTGCAAAACTGGGTTCAGTTTGACTATCTACATTTAAAACAGGTAAACTTCAATCTTATTTATTACTAACTTCACTTCCTGCAAATGTTTTCTATTCATTTCCAGATCAAAGATACCCCCCCACCGCGCTTAGGAGACAAAAGTATGACGTATGACCGGCACTAAAACTACGCTTTATACTCCATTTGAATACGACAGCAACATGCATTCAATGCCTTCTTCTTAATGCTGAAAATGGTTACTAACAGCCTCGGCTCTCCTTTCCAACTTTCAATAAATCATTTCCATCTACTCCTTTCATTGGCATCTTCTCCTACTACTAAAATATTCTGAGTTGCACGGGCAATGCCGGGCTATGATGCTAGTAATTCCTAAAGCTAATTCAACATTTTTTTTCTGTTACTACAAGAGTTCAGTCACTCCATGCTACTGCCGCCGTCTTAGATACATAGTCTTTATAAAAGGAGAAAGTCTTTCTGTTACTTTTTTTGTGATTACTATTTGGCAAATAATTTGGCAAAATAAGATGCAGGGTCAAAGTTCAGGGTAGACCAATCACTGTTTCTACTTAATATAAAATATTACTTCTATCCCATTATATCTGTTACTTATGCATATATTCACTAATGGAAAACTAATTGCGATTGTGTGTAATACTTTTCATAAGGTACACAGGTACTCCACTTTGATCCTAGACTTGTGATATTTTCATTCTAGGCAAAATGCACGGATACTATGCTCTTATCTTTGGTAGAAACTTGGGAAATAAAACATCATTCCTGTTGGAAAGTATACAGGAATTTATTCCTCAGCAGCGGTGCTAAATTACCTAGAAATCAATGCTCATTTTTTATGGGTACTATGCTAGTTTCCGTGTATAACGTAATACATCTTGGATATTTCAAGCTTTGAAAATTTTTCACTAAATTTACTGCACATTCTGTTTTGTTTTACAAGAGTAAATATTTATTGCTTGTTTCTTGTTTAGGGTTGGGTTTCCGGTTCCTTCTAAATTCTTTTCATTCTCTTTTACTCTCAGAAGACCCTTATTCTTTCCATATTCCATTGGTGAGAAGTAAGTTCTGCTTGAACTGACTCCCAAGAGAATGTTTCCTTGATCACTATAATCTTAAACTGTTCAAGTCTGGGGTTAAATGTTATCTTGCTTGGGGTGAATTGATTTTAAAAGAAAAAGTTAAATTTTAATTATGGGAAGGGGATTGTAGGGGTAGCTTATGATTTGCTATCATATCCTCGAAATGCAAAACAGTTTCTGCCTTTCGAAATAATTTATAAACCTACACTTATTATTAAAGCCTTGACTCTTAAAGTGAAATGCATACTTTTTTTTTCCTGCCTGTTGACCATGTCCACCATAGTTTATGGATATAGAATACAGCGCAATACGTTATCTGTTCAATGAAACAACGTCAAAGTTTAACGCTCACTAGTCAGACATGCTACTGAATTGGATTAGATTGTGAATACTTGGGAAAATATGGCCGCCTTTTATACACGTCGCATTGAATATTTTGAGCTTTCTGATTGGTTAAGCCTTCTATTGGTGAACTATAAAATGAGTCAGTCTATTGCTAGCTCACTAGCATACAAAACTACCCAAAAAAAACACTAACATCCCTTATTAAATTAAGTCTAGTTTAATTAAATCTTACTCCTTTTATCTTTTCATGTAAATTTTTTTTTTAATCATTTCACCTAAAGCAAGGCAATAAAGTCACTAAAACACAAGGTGTTAATAATGAGGATAAAAAACACTCTTAAGGAAAGAGAACAATAAAATAAGAATTAAAAGAAAATAATGATTGACATTGTATTTACATTTTTGAAGATAAAACTAGACTGGGAAGCAAGAAGCCAGAAGCCAGGAGAATGTTCCATAAGCACAAAGTATGAGAGAAGAAACTGTTAGCATAGAACATAGGGTTGCATTTAGCTATTTCAAATGTAAAATAGAATTGCCTTACTGAATTTCAAATTCTTAAATAGTTCTCTTAAAAAAAAAAAAAGTAATGTCTATATGAAAGCATATCTGATGGAAATTTGTAAGTTCTGAATTTTAAATTGTTGAGACAGTCAAGAAATTTTTTTCTTTTATTTGATGGAAGAGGGTTATAAAACTTTGAAGGCACACTGTCACTCACTTAAGTGCCATACATGATACACGCTTGGGCGATCATGTCTCAAAAGAGACATGACTGACTGGGCAGAAGATTATCCCACAGTAGGTTGCCATTGCTTTCTGCGGTAGACTAGGCTATAGAACCCAATCTGTCCTGTTATTTAACCCATAACTGGAAGAAATAGACAGATTAATGCCTTTCCCAAGGGTATTTGCGCGTAAGTGAATGCAATGAGCTTGGCTGGAATTCAAACTCGGCCCCCCAATTTCTCGTTCCGAGCCGATATCCAATGCTCCACAACACACAGGCACACTGTAAATAGAACAAAAAAATAAAACCAACGCCCAGATATTATGATAATGGTCTAGAAATATGTTTGAAATGGTAAACACAGAAGAATTTCAAGCAGCTCATGAATTGTGAATAACAGAACAATGTGGAACTGCATTCTTGAAATGCTTTCCTATCTATTATTTTCGTCTGACAAGAAAAGTCATTCAAGACGATCCGTTAGAAAGGGTCTAGGCTTTGTTAATTTGAAAAGATTTTTTTTTTTTTTTTTTTTTTTTTTTTACAACTAATTGCTGGCATTGTTATATCACAGGTAGGATTTGTGAAACAAACTTTCCTTCACAGTGAACATTCCGTATACGAGATGCAACCCCAAATGTTAGCTAATTTGAATAACATAACTACTGGGCAATATCATCGAAGATGAAGGAAAAACTTGAAATCTTGTTTTACAGAAGGATGCTGCGGATATCATGGATCGAGCATGTGAGCAATGATGAGGTTTTGGAAATGATAAGGAAATTAATACTGAGCATCAGGAAGAGACAGCTGAAGTTTCTGGGACATGCAATGAGGAAAGAGGGCTTGGAGAACCTGATACTAACAGGCCAGATAGAGGGAACAAGAGACAGGGGAAAGCAGCGGATAACATATTTAAAGGGCCTAATCAGGTGGATGATGGAACGAGGGTTGCATAGTGTTAAGAGAAGGAGTGCTAAGAGCCACCAGGGACAGGGAGATGTGGAAAGCCATGATCACCTGCGTCCTGAAAAGACAGGGCACATAAAAGAAAAAGTTATCATTATATACATTACTTACATTTGAAATAATGTCCACCTTAATTTTTTTTTTTTTTTTTTTTTTTTTTTTACATGATGTTTTAGCTGTCATGTGTTCTTCAGGTATCTGAAGTTTTGGATCCTAGTAAGCATTAACCATGCAGATATAAAGTATTCCTTCATAAATTTGGCGGTGTAGTAATTGTGAGTTCAGTTGTTGAGCTGGATAGTACAGGTTTGAATTAGTAAACTGCATCCGGCAGCAAGGCCTCTGATTGGGAGGTTGTGAAGAGCATGGAACCACCTCTTAATTGCTGTTGTTCCCAGGTCGACTATGACCCCGAGTGGTAGCACCTGTTAGGGTCCCAGCTATGGGCAAACTGGTGTCAAAACAATATGAAAGCATAAAAATACACTTTTATAGAAATATATATATATATAAATATAGATTTTTATAGAAAAATATACACTTTTGAAGAAAGAATTATTACCAGGAAAAAATTATTCTCAGCCAAACATTTTTGAAGGAAAAAATCTTTTCAGTTTCCTTAAATAAAAAAAGAATAAAAACAAAAAATGTTCATTAAAATCTGACTGAATCAACCTTTTCACTATAACCAAACATTAAAAAAAAATACCTTAAACCCCTACCTTTTTGACATTAAAAAAAAAACCCACAGAGATTGATATGCCATTAAACAAAACTGAAACAGGTTTGAATTAAGGGGGGGTAAGTAATAAATGAGCATTACTGCATAAAGAGCAAGATGTGATGTGATTTATGTGGGCAATGAAATTAAAACTATCTATCCTGTAAATTTAATGAGGTAGTTTCTCAATTATTTTTTTTTTTTTTTACACTTCAGTGCACACTTGTAGAGTAACTAAGACTTTGAGGCACACTTAATAAAGAAAAATTGGTTTAGCATTCCCAAAGATTAACATTACAGTTTTTATTTAAAGGGATTTAAGAATAATCTGCTATTTTATTTATTTATTTATTATTTGTGAAGAGGCTAATAATGACTGTAAGTGTCTTGAGGAAGACAAAAGGAAAAGGATTGTCCACTCCTTAAACATTAAGGAATTTAATCATCATTGCTAACATGGGTTAGACTTGGCTTTCTTGATGGCTCCATAATTGAACCATCATGAAAATATTGGAGCAAGTTTCAGTTGTATGGCCTTACTAACAGCAACCAGTTTAGGAGATTGAAAACTCCTGTTTTTATGATACACCATTTCTAGGAAGATTACCTAGAAAGGTTAGAGAGTTCAGCCTACTCTTTTCTATACAGATTTATTATTTTGTTTGTGATTTCAATTTAAAACATCTTAAGAACCATGTACTTGGTATCTCTAACTTTTTGAAAATAAATTTTTATTTTATTTATTTATTTATTAGATATAAAATAATTAATAAATTACACTATTGACTTGGGTCATACCTGATTACTTTTCAGGATGCATTAGTGTGACCAGGCACTGGTTGGAAAACACTGAAATAAAGGTTCAGTTTGAAATTCACTGAACATTACAAGGGTTAACAGATACCTGAAGAAGTCTGATAGTTCAAACGGCTGAAATATTGTAGCAATAACAACCAAGATGAGTGTATTCATCTGAATACAAATAAGTTCACTGTTGTTGAGTGTTAATCATGGAGTGTGAAGAAGGTCTGAACATCATGTGAATGAAAGGTTGCCATAGTAACTTAAAAATAGAACCTGTTAAATTGATTAATATGCTCTTTTTCTTTTTTTTTCTTTTTTTTTTTTTTTTTTTTTTTGTGAGGTGGTGATAAAACTTGCTCAGATTGTTGTTCATTGAAAATCAAGAAAAAAAACGCTTTGAAATTAATGCAGGCATTATTGACAGAATAGTGTTTGTATAAATTTCACACCAGAAATGCCTGCCACATCATGGTAAGACATTAGCTAGATAAAGACGCTACATGTCTTACCATTATGCGTTAGGTATTTCTAAAACTTGGGTTTGAAGTTCAACATGGTCAGTTCGTCAGGATATTGGCTTCTTGCTATTGTTGGTCTGGAGGAGGTAATCTCAGTATGCAGCACTTTTGAAAAGTGCCTAAAATCATGTGTGTTGACTCAATCCTTGTGAGTGAAATTGGGTAGACGGGACCCTTTGATAGCTGTCAATGGTTGTGCTAGCACAGTCACGAGTCATCATGACTGAGGGTTTGATTGTCCTGACTTGATTTAAACTGCTGTTCACACTAGATAATGCACTCTCTTGCAGAAACTCTAAGGTCTGCTCAACATAGTTGCAGTGTAAACCACAGATAGGCTCTGTTGTTGTCGAATAAACACAAATGTGCCTGAGCAGGCATCTGCAACAGGGATTAGCTAGCTGCTCTAGTAAACAGGCATTTTTGGATATGAGTGGCTAGCCATACATATCTGCTGCACCCTGTATGTACACAGAAAAATCCACAAGTTTGTTGCTGATCATGCCTTACATGAGTGTTGCTATAAAATCTTCACTATATCTGATTAATATCGCCCCTGAATTATATGGCATCACATTGAAACAATGGTTCCCACACAATTATCAACATTAAACCACATTGAGCCTCGTCAGTAACTAGATGGGTGACCACTTGGGAAGACCAGATGCTCTAAGCTTGGGTGTGCAGGTGGTGTAATGGATAATGGTTCAGATTTGTTAATTGGAGAGCTGAGTTCCAATTCCTGTGGGCTTTGTTATATTCACTTACATGCAAATACCCTTATGAAAGGTATGACTCCACCTCTTCTCTCCTGGCTATGGGTTAATTAGTAATATTTGTGTCAATAAACCATTATCTAAAAAAAAAATCTTACATGCTCTATTTACTGGCCTTAAATAACCAGTAATGGGTGATAAGCATAAAATATCTATGAATAATTTGAATTTTGTTAAAAAAAAAAAAAATTGTTTTTAAGTTTTTTTGTTTTTTTTAAATAGTAAATGTTCAAAAATCAAGAAGAAATGGTGCATTGAATTCTGTTGCCATATCTGGTTAGGTGCCCCTGCTATCCATCAAAGGCTCCTTGACAAAATCCAAGAGAGAATCGGTAGTGTGCAAAAGTATTAGGACATGGGTGATTTTCATAAAAACTTCACTGAAATTCAAATACAGGGTGAAAAGCCAAGTAAATTGCTAATAAATATTGATTATTTAAAACTAGGTGTAAAAGAAATGTATTAAAAAGTTTTTTAATTTTTCCTATTTTCTATTAAACAAGTTATTTTGAAACGACTCTATTGAACATCTGTGGGATATTTTGAATAAAGAAATTAATAAATTTAATGTTACTTCACAAGACACAATTTGGGAACAAATTAAAGCTGCTTGGCAGGAGATACCATTAGATACATTGAAGAGGCTTGTGATGTCAATGTCTGACAGAATGAAGGCTGTGATCAAAGCAAAAGGTTATTATAATAAATATTAAATTTATTTTATGCCAAGTATTTTTTTCTTGTTAAAGTATTTGTTGAGTAAATCAAATAAAATTACTTTATTTTTTGTCAATATCAATATGCCTCATAAAAGATAAAATAGTTCTTGTCCTAATACTTTTGCACAGTACTGTGTGTGTGTGTGTGTATATATATATATATATATGTAATTGTTCAAACAATTCATTTCGAATTGTCGGTTGTTTATAACCAAGTTTTGTTAAAATTCGTTAATTTCCATAATGTGTTTATATATATATATATATATATATATATATAATATAAAAACTTGTCACTTAGCTGAGTGGTGTTACTTTAGTCATGCTGACTTTGAGGCATTGGTAGTTTCATTTCATATTTTGAAAATATTTTTTTAAAATAATTCACTAAGACGAAAATGTTTTATTTGCTAGTTCATCCATAATTTATGTCCACATTCTTAAAACATCCCATCATTCTTCACAGATTTTCTCTGATCACAGTGTGGGACATTTAAAGACAAACATGATGACTCCAAAATTCGATTAATTTGGCTAGATTGCAATAAAATAAAAAATCTAAATAAATTTGAAACTACCAGCATCTCTCAATTATGCACCACATATGTCATCATAATGCAAACAAAAGAAGTTTTAAGTTCTAACAAATGAAACATATCACAAGTAAACTTTCTCCATTTTGTCTTACAATTTCTTCAATAAATATATAATGATGCAGCCTAGCAATTATTAATGCACTAGTAGCATTGCTCGGGTGTAATGAAAGCTTTAAAACTCATCCATGGTCCTGGAGCTCAAACTCTTTGGACGTTGGCACGAAAGACTAAAAAGCAATAGTTGTTTCCAGTTAAAGTGAAACAGTAGACTGAAAGAAAAATGAATGGATGTAAGTCAAATTTTGATTTCCTGGTATCAATATCAAATTTTCTGCACTATTGAACTGCAACCTTGAAACTTCTGAATATCATTTCTTATGTCTTTGTCTATGAGTATATCCAATTTGATTAAAATCGGACCACTCCTTCTATAACTCAATTTTTTTTTATTATCGATTTTCAGGGGTACCTCGACACGAAACCTAGCTAAGAACACTCGCAGACGCTTATAGTACAACTGTGTAAATTTTCAAGATAATCGGTTCAGCCGTTTCGGAGTCTATAGGTAACGGACACACACAGACAAAGTTCCATTTATAAATAAGTTTAGATTAGATTTAGATAAAGTGGAAAATTGCAAATTTTAGTTCATCCTAATGAATTTGCTTTCATAAAAATACGTTTCAGGAGATATGAATCCATCTTTGTTTCCCCCATCAATGAGTTAGATTGGTCTCTTTAGTTTCTGGTTGATAATCAATCAAGAAAGATAATTTCAAATTCAAACTGTGGCAACACTGCCAAATGTTTTGGGCCCTACACTCTGCTGATGAGTCTTGAGGCTAATAAATAACCTTGTCATTTCTTTTCTGGGTACTATCCATATCCCTCACTGGTGTAGGATTTTTAATGCCGGTTTTGAGTACGCACATCCTCTCCATTTCAGTTAACCATCCCACTCTCTAGCTAGTCTGGCCTTGTACCTTACTAAGTTGTTTATGATGATGGCTAAAAAGAAATTAATTGGTTGTCCACTTGAGCAGAGATCCAGATTTTAACTAAATTGAGTTATTTTGGGAAATTATCAGTTTGTCTCACAGACTGAAGGCACTTAAGAATTCAGCTGATTAAAAGTTTTGGGAATTATAACGATTTTACAAGAAGCATTTTTTTCTGCTTCTTATGTGCCGTGCCCCCTCAGGAATTTGGTGATCATGGCTCTCCACAATTTCCTGTCCTTTGTAGCTCTTAATAAATTTGGTCTTTTACTTGTCTCTCCTAACCTAGTTCCACCAACCATTTAATCAAGCCTATTCTTTTTCTATGTACCTTGGCCTTTCATGATGTAAGTGATCATGGCTCTCCACAATTTCCTGTTCATTGTAGCTCTAAATAAATTGTCTTTTTCTTATCTCTACTAACTTTGTTTCACCATTCATTTAATCAAGCCCATTCTTCTTGTATGTGCCTGGGCTTTTCACAACGTTGGCGTTCATTGCTCTCCACATTTTCCTGTCTTTTGTAGCTCTTAGTAAATTTTGTTTATTTGCTATCTCTCCTAAACCCTGTTCTGCAATCATTTGCACAATCTCTTTCAACTTTTATGTCCTGTGACCCTTCAGGATATGGACAATCATGGATTTCCACGATTTGCTGTCCTTTTGTTATCTCTGCTAAACCTTGTTCCACCATCTGTTTGCTCAAGCCCGCTAGATAGGTTACACACCGTTTTCTTCTTTTGCCTTCAACAAGCCCTGTGAATGTCAAGTTTTCCAAGCTTTCTTTCCTCTTTATCTATCTAAGAAATTTAAACTCTCTCTACTTGATGTTAAGTAAGTTTCCTTTTTGTTTTCATTTTCTCTAAAACTTCCTGATTGCTCATATGTTCAGTCCATGATGTTCTTGGCATCCCTCTGTTTTTATTACTTCAAGTCTCTTCATCTGTGAAGCGATTGTCTCACTGCCATATAGGAAGACTGGTATTGCATAACAGTTAAGTACTCTTTCCTTTGTTTCTAACAAAAGGTTTTCTGCTTCTTAATACCTGCTTCAGATTTTGAAAGACATAGTAAAACCATTATTATTATTTTTTATTTTTTTTTAATTGGTTCCTTCCAAGCAAGGTGACAATGCCACTAGAGCACATTGAGTAGACGAAGTGTGGGGAGGATTGAGTAAAGGACAAAAAAAAAAAAAAACAGGGTTCAAGAAGATGGTGACAAATGGTAGATTTATAAATGTGAATGATACACAAATAATTTTTTGGCATGACACAGTCTACCAACTTTCTTTGCAATAGACGCGGTAATTGATTTGATGTTGTCACTCAGCAGAAAATAAGAGGGCAAGAAGGCATTGAGTATTGTCCACCTTAAGTTTAGCATCTGCCATGCTGATAGTAGGTAGTAAAGGTCCTCTGTAGGGATTTAATGAAAGCTTATGTGTCGTGATTAAATGAAAGCAGCTTTGTTTTGGAGGCATTGAAAGTTACAATCCATTTCTTGCCCCAGTTAACCACTGATTAGAGGTCCTGGGTATTGACGGTAAACTGCATCTGGCAGCAAGGCCTCTGATTGGGAAGTTTTTAGGAGCATGGAACCACCTCTTAATTGCTGTTGTTCCCAAGTCTACCCTGACCCAGAGTGGCAGCACCTGTTAGGGTCCCAGCTATGGGTAAATAGTTACACCAAGCTGGGGTCAAAACACTATGAAAGTATAAAAATAGACTTTTATAGAAAAATATACATTTTTGAAGGAAAAATAGTTTTCATAATACATTTTTGAATGGAAGGAAAAATAGTTTTCATAATACATTTTTGAATGGAAGGAAAAATAGTTTTCATAATACATTTTTGAATGGAAAAACAAATAGTTTTCATAATACATTTTTGAATGGAAAAACAAATAGTTTTCATAATACATTTTTGAATGGAAAAACAAATAGTCTTCATAATACATTTTTGAATGGAAAAACAAATAGTTTTCATAATACATTTTTGAATGGAAAAACAAATAGTTTTCATAATACATTTTTGAATGGAAAAACAAATAGTTTTCATAATACATTTTTGAATGGAAAAACAAATAGTTTTCATAATACATTTTTGAATGGAAAAACAAATAGTTTTCATAATACATTTTTAAATGGAAAAACAAATAGTTTTCATAATACATTTTTGAATGGAAAAACAAATAGTTTTCATAATACATTTTTGAATGGAAAAACAAATAGTTTTCATAATACATTTTTGAATGGAAAAACAAATAGTTTTCATAATACATTTTTGAATGAAAAAACAAATAGTTTTCATAATACATTTTTGAATGAAAAACTAGATATTTTCAGTTTTCTATCAAAAAAGAAAAAAATTTCATCAAAATCTGCCTAAATCAACCTTCTCACTATAACTGAACATTAAAAAAAATAACCTTGAAATTCCACCTTTTTAGCATTAAATAACCCACAGAGGTGTTGATATGTCGTCAAACGAAATTCAAACACAAACTGATTGGAGATTCTTTTCAAGAGCAGTTTACTTTGTCACGTCTATCAGATTTCTGTGTCAGGGGATGAATATTTGATTTAATTTAATTATTTTAAACAAATAATGTAATACAATTCATGTTGAATGGGCCTGCTTTCAGAACATTTCATACTAACTTTTCGTACCATAGGATTGCAACCTAGAGCCTACACTGTTTCTAATCTTCATCAATAATCTCCCTGATGTCATCAGTCCCCAACGAGATACTTATGCAGATGACACGTCTATTTACTCCTTTCTTAGTAGCAAACTTTGCTAGGATCATTATTCTTTTAAATTTTGAATTTACTGGTCTGGCTATGAAGAGCAT
This sequence comes from Ascarosepion bandense, assembly GCA_037127315.1. Classification (NCBI taxonomy): domain Eukaryota; kingdom Metazoa; phylum Mollusca; class Cephalopoda; order Sepiida; family Sepiidae; genus Ascarosepion; species Ascarosepion bandense. The sequence continues at coordinate 2,485,842 of JBBBDQ010001383.1, read as the reverse complement.
CAGAAAATTAAAATGAAAGAAATGAAAGTTAAAGGAATTGAGATGAGTTATGACTGTTAACCCAAAGACCATATCAAAGTAGAATCTTCTATTATCACCAGTTACTGTGCATACCAGCTGGACCTGGAATCCATGGCCTGTTTGTCTTACATCAATGTTAATGAATAATGCTTTCTTTTCTTTTCTTTTGAAATCATTTCATGCCTAGCAAGGTGCTAATGCCACAAAGACGCAAGGGGCTATTGGGAGTGAAAAAGAATGGGATTTTAAAAGGAACCAAAAGCCCAATCCTAAACTGGAAACAGCAGACAAACCTCTACTCCTGTTTAAAAGGAGGCTTATGGCCATATCACGTTGAATACACTGGTTCTCACTCAATCACCGAAGTTAAGCAATGTTGAGCCTGGTCAGTATTTAGATGGGTGACCGCTTGGGAATATCAGGTGCTGTAAGCATTTAGTGACGGATGTGCATTGTGGTGCAGTGGATATTGCCTCGGAAAGAGAAATCGGTGTGCCAAGTTCAAATTCCAGTTGAATACCCTGCATTCACTTAAGCACTGGTACCCTTGGGAAAGGTATTAATCCATCCCTTCCCTCTAGTTATGGGTTAAATAACAGGGTAGGACTTGGGGACCCTGCCCTTAAAAACAAATTCCAATGAAAAAAAAAAAGTATTACTAGACACAAAACTTATATTAAAACAACAATAAATTGTTGACAGAAAAAGGTATTACCAGCAATAAATAAATAAAATTTAGTTGGCAATAAATGACCCACCAAGGTTTTATATACCATAAAAACAAAACAACCAAAAAAACAACCTGTTTAAAAGGAGGAGTGTGAACTGGATGATAGTTGAAGGAGATAAACAAATTAGTAAATAAAATTTCAAGCAGGAGTATTAGAAGTATACAGGTGGAGTAGACTTTAAGAGGAACTGGAAACAGTTTTAAAAAAAAAACCAGGATAAACTGCTACTCCTGTTCAAAAAGACGAGGGAAAAGTATGAGCTTATCTACTATAAATTTTAGAAATTGAAATACTATTAAATCTAAAGATCTGATTTGCAGCATATTTAATATAGGTGTTATTAAAGATAAAATTCATTTTTTTTCTGGAATATCTCTGCTCTGTATAAATTTGGTAAGCCTGAAACCTTTTTAACACTTTTTTTTTATTTCTGAGATGAGGTATTGTAATTATTTACACTATTTACATTATTTGTACTGCTGTCCACATCTTTGTTTCCATGTTCACGTTGTTTCGGCCGTTGTGCACTCTGGCGTTCTTCAGGATCTGTCTATATTTCTGAGATGAGTTATTGTAATTATTTACACTTTTTATATCATATAGACTGTTGTCCTCATCTTTGTTGCTATCTATATTCACCCTGTTTCATTGGTTGTATGCTTTAACCTTCAAGATCTGTCTATTTTTATGAGATGAGGTATTGTAATTATTTACATTGTTCAGACTGTTGTCTTCATTTTTATTGCCACATTCACAATGTTTCAGCAATATTGCAATAAAGATGAGGACAACAGGCAAAATAATGTAAATTGTATAAATAATTACAATATACAAAATAGACAGATATTAAAGGTGAATATAGCAACAAAGATGAGGACAACAGTCCAATTATAGCGATCCAATTGTTCATTGATGACTGATGTGTAGTTGTCAAAATATTATGACAATATTGCAACACTATTAGCCAATTAGGTTTGTTTTATTCAGCTCATTGTCTATCTCTGGGCTGGATAAATATTTAATAGTTAAGCCTTTATTTCAAAAACTTTTTTTTCTTCTTACTGGAAAATAGAAAAAATGAGTTGGAGACATTTTGCGGCCATGAATTGACAAAGACGCATACAATGTTGATAATTACAGTGGTGAAAATAAATTGAAAGGAAACTTAAGAATAACATCTGATAATTTAATTAAGGTAACCATACCTATTCTTGTGCAAAACCTTCCTCCAATATGAAATATTCAACCTAATTACAATTAACAGTAGTAATGTCAGCAATTTCTTACTCTGAATTGTTTTGGCTTTAAATAACTAAAAAAGGGTTGTGGTCCTGGGTATGACAATAAACTGCATCCAGCATGCAAAGCATCTGATTGAGAGGCTGTGAGGAGCATAGAACCACCTCTTAATTGCTGCTGTTCCTAGGTTCACTCTGACCTGGAGTGGTAGCACCTGTTAGGGTTCCAGCTATGGGCAAATAGTTACCCCCCCCAAACTGAGGTCAAAACAATATGAAATTATAAAAATAGACTTTTATGGTAAAAATTCCTGGAATACATCTTTTAAGGAAAAAAATATTGCCAGCAATAAATTTTTGAAGGAAAAAAAAATATTGCCAGCAATAAATTTTTGAAGGAAAAAAAATATTGCCAGCAATAAATTTTTGAAGGAAAAAAAATATTGCCAGCAATAAATTTTTGAAGGAAAAAAAAATATTGCCAGCAATAAATTTTTGAAGGAAAAAAAATATTGCCAGCAATAAATTTTTGAAGGAAAAAAAAATATTGCCAGCAATAAATTTTTGAAGGAAAAAAAATATTGCCAGCAATAAATTTTTGAAGGAAAAAAAAATATTGCCAGCAATAAATTTTTGTAAGAAAATAAAATATTGCCAGCAATATATCTGACTCTCAACAAAAACTACTTTACAAAAATATGTCAAAGAAAGATGATCTACAAACTTATTTCTTACAAAGAATATATATTCTATTTATACAAATCTATTGTAAAAAATCTTGTCAGCATTAAATAACCCATTGAGTTTGATATGCCATAAAACAAAACAAATATGTCAATGAAACCTGATCTACAAACTACTTTTCAAAAATACAAAACCAAAAGACATCCTGTTTTCTATAAAAAAAATTTAAAAAAATCATCAAAATCTGACTAAATCAACCTTCTCACCATAAACAAACATTTAAAAAGAATTTTAAAAAATAACCTAAAAACCCACCTTTTTTGGCATTAAATAAACCACAGAGATTGATATGCCATTAAACAAAACTCAAACTCAAAGGTTGATGAGCCATGAAAAATCAAATCAATATTATGCTAAATCTGTTTTCAGTAAACAATTCAACCTGAATAAATAACAGTAGATAAAGGTAGATAATGATCCAATTATTCTGATCAAATTGTTTGAACTCTGAGGTGTACCTGTCAAAATATTGTGCACAGATTACATCACTATTTTAGTAATTTAGGCTCATTCCATTCAGTCAGACAGTTTAACAGTCGTCTACATCCAGAACCACGTGTGCCTAGTAAACGATAATCAGGTGTAAAATAATACTTTCCTTTTATACTGTTTTTTAGAGATCTTATAATCATTTCGTTTTGTATAAGGTATTATGTAAAAAATTGTGAAGTCTTTGTCTTTATTCCATGAATCAGCTCAAGTTTATCTCCTCGTGGGTTGCTTTGGACAAATTTCTAGATCATTGTTTAGGGATAACAAAGTGGGAATCCAGAAATCCTGCCAGTCAGTGCAAGTCTGAAAAAGACATTTCAATCAGTCTTTGTAATAGAGTGCTTGATATCAGACACAGAGCACTCAGAGGATTAATATAAACATAAAATTTGTCATTTAGCTGATTGATCTTAAATTCAGCGGCCAGACTCCAGAGTTTTGGAGATGAAACATTGTGTAATCATTTGGTCAACTTGTCAGGAGGTATCAGCAATTGTCTGTCGATGTTTCTCATTTTGTTATTTTTATATTAAGTTAAAAAAAATGATTTATGGGTTTCTATTATTGGTGTTCAGTTAATTTTTTTTTGTTTTTGTTCTTTGTGCATGTGTGTGTATGCACATGTGTAGAATGCTGTCCATACAATCATGTGTGTGCATATATGCACACTCACACACACAAAGAAATAAATTAATATTTACTAGAAGTGATAAATTTTATTTGTATTTTATATATATATATAGTCATCCACAGACAGATCTGTTTCGCTGTATTACAGCTCATCAGTACGGCTTAGACTCCGGTTGCTTCCTAACCCAGGATTGAAACCCGACCAAATTGGCATCAGTTGGTGATTCTACCCCTAGGCCACAAGCATCCGGCAGAAGAAGGCAGGCTTCTTAGCGTGTATAAACATGCCCAATAGCTAGAGTGCTCCAATTCATTATTGAATGAGCGGTGCGTAAATGCCAGAGTAGCTACTGTTTACAAAGTCTACCACTCTTCCAGAGTGCTCAATCAGTGTGTGAGAGTGTAAATACTATAGTCATCCGCAGACAGATCTGTTTCGCTGTATTGCAGCTCATCAGCACGGCTTAGACTCCGGTCGCTTCCTAACCCAGGATTGAAACCCGACTGAATTGGCGTCAGTTGGCGATTCTACCCCTAGGCTACAAGTGTCCAGCAGAAGAAAGCAGGCTTCTTAGCACGTATAAATACGCCCAATAGCTAGAGTGTATATATATATATATATATATTACAAATAAAATTTATCACTTCTAGTAAAAATGTGTGTGTGTATACATTATGGAAATTAACGAAGGTTAACGAACTGGTTATAAACAACCAACAATTTGAAATGGTTTGAATATTATTTTTGATCGATACTCATATATAACTAGATATTCTGTTTATAATGAAACAGTATTATATATTTATTTCTACCGGCCTGATTATATATGATAAATTTTTGTTATGGAAACGTGTCATTCGACAAGATTCAAACCTGCAACTTCTATTCACATAGGAGAAGCCACCATGTGATCTGGTGCATTTTAGACCTCTCAATCACGAATGATCAACAGTCTAAACGAAGTCAAATTAAGCCTATAACACAATTTTCAATTCTTCGTAATAACCATATCTGCTCTTAAATGTATCATAATGTAAGCATGTCATAGAAATTAACGAACATGGTTATAAACAACCAACAATTTGAAATGATGTGTTTGAACAATTTTTATTATGAAAACGTGTCATTTGGCAAGATTCAAACTTGCGACCCCTATGCACATAGGGGAAGCTACCATGTGATCTGGCACGTCTTAGACCACGAATGATGATCAGTCTACACTCTAAACCAAGTCAAATTAAGCCTATAACACAATTTTCGAATTCAGCCCAACAACCCTATCTGCTCTGAAATGTATTATAATGTCAACAAATGTAAGCATGTCATGGAAATTAACGAAGATTAACAAAACTTGGTTATAAACAACCGACAGTTTGAAATGATTTGTTTGAACATTATTTTTGATCGATGCTCATATTTAAGTAGATATTCTGTTTATGATCAAACAGTATTATATATTTATTTCTACCGGCCTGATTATTTTTGTTACGAAAATGTGTGTCATTCAGCAGGATTCGAACTTGCGACCCCTATCCACATCAGGGAAGCCACCAATTGATCTGGCGCGTCATAGACCTCTCGACCACGAATGATGATCAATTTAAACAAAGTCAAATTAAGCCTTTAACACAATTTTCAATTCATCGTAATAATCATGTCTGCTCTGAAATTTATCGTAATGTCAACAAATGTAAACATGTAAGGATGATTAATGAAACTGGTTATAAAGAACCAACAATTTGAAATGATTCGATAATCTTCGTTATTTTCCATAACATGTGTACATTTAGGTGGTTAAAGTTGATGCATATCACTTACTCCAGAATATTTTTCACGGTTCATTGTTGTAAATCATCCATTTCTCATCACCTGTCACAATTTGCTTAAAAATGGTGCTTTTTCATTGCATTTATACAGCAAGTCATACATAAAAATGCGATCCCAAAGATTCTTTTCATTCAAATCATGTGGTACTGAAACATCGTAGCAATTTGAGTACCAAATCTTCACTAACAGCTCATGAATGGTGGATTCCTTAATGTGGCACTAATGGAAATTGCATGAAAACCATCCCTCAGGTTGAGATTAAAATTGGGTAGAGAAAACTATTCAGGAGTCATTGATGATTGTGATAGCACAAAGTCAGAAGTCATTGTGGCTGAGTGTTCTAGTCTCATTCAACTACTGATTATGCCAGATTATGAGAACTCGGTGTAGTTTCACCCAGGGCTGTGGAGTTGGAAGCAATTAAAGGGTCAGTAAAACAATGTTGATTTCAACTCTAGTTGACTTTATAAATAAGGCCATATAAGGTATAGAGTTCTTTTGTACAAAGCTATATATCTAAAATGTGTTATATTAGATAATTTTTATTGCTATTTCTTCTACTGTATATTTCCTTTTTTTTTTTTTTTTATTTACAAAACTTTATAAGTAAAGGGATGTGTATTATGGTGCCCTGGATATCGACTCAGAACGACAAATCGGGGTGCCGAGTTTGAATTCCAGTTGAATTTCTTGTATTCGTTTATGCACAAAGACCCTTGGTAAAAGTATTAATCCGACTCTTCCCTCCAGTTATGGGTTAAATAATAGGAGAGATTGGGTTCTGTAGCCTTGGTTGGCAACCAGTCTACCGCAACCTACTGCGAAATAATCTTCTGCCCAAAGCATGTCTCATATATGGCACTTAACTGACTGATATATATAAAAAAATTTTAATTACAGAATTTTTATTTTTCTTATGTCTTTTACACCCCATAAAAGATATTATTTCAACTTATATATACACGCATATATACAGTGGAATCTGCCGTGACCCTCTTCGTCAGCGACCACCTGTTGTTAACAACCACTTTTCTATGCACAGATGATTTGCTGATGTTAATTGACCCTTAGTAAGCGACCATCTCAAAACATCAAGTGAAAATCACTGATCAAATGACTGCTTTAAAAATAAAAATCCATTTTGGTTTGGCTGTTTTGTACAATATATATTGCAATTGACATGTTCAAGGGATTTGTAGCCTCTATACTGACTTGGATAAATTCAGGGATTGGAAAAATCACAATTATGTCCCTTTCTCAAATGTCTATCTCTTTCGTTCCTTTATTTTTTTTTGTATGTCTATCTACTCTATTTCTGTCTGGGTATATCTATCTCTATCACTTTTTTTCTCTACCCATACCCACGATCACTGTCAGTTTTTTTGTATGTTTTGTTCGTTTTTTGTGTTTTTGTATTTTTCTCCATGTATTATCACAAATTCTCTTTTGCTATCACTCACTTCTAAGAAAAAACTGAAACCATATACTTTTTTTAAGTCCACTTAATATTTTTTTGTGAATAAATATTTTGGTCTCTTGTTGACCATTGTAAACATGTTCTTTAAAATTAATTATACTGAATAAATTTCGTTCAAGTTAGGCCATTTTCTTATGTTCTCATTTATTTATTACCAGATTACATGGTAAAATTCTAATACGTACATTTTGATGAGTGGAATATATGTTCCTGGCATAAATAGGTCATGACTATGAGCCTTTAGTGAGAGACCACCTGCCGTATGCAACCAGTTTTTTATGTCAGTAGGGGTGGTCGCATGCAATAGGTTCCACTGTATATGTTAAAAGACTTACATTATAACATTTTTATTGTTATTTCTTCTGAATCCTTTCAAAGGTTTTGTCTCTAATTCTGTTAGAAAATATTAAAGAATGAATAAGTGTGATATAAAAGTCGCATTATCTTCATTCTTTGATATAAACCAGGTACAATGGTAAATGCCTACTCAAGTTAGAAGCATATACATAGGCTTTATGGGATATGTTGGCCATAATCACTTAATTATATAAAGAGGGATTAGGGGTAACAAAAATAGAGGATTTGGAGACAGGTTTTATATTATAATTCCACATTGCTGGTTACATCGCAGTTGGTAGTGAAGAGACAGGGATTAGCTGGCTGCCCTAGCAGACAAGTGTGTTTGGAAATAATCAACTAGCCATTATGTATTCTATTTTCTCTATAGTTTTTCATAGCCTTATCGGAATGTTGAAGAAAATCCTTTATTCAATTTATTAGGCAGTGCTGTTCTTATTGTTCCACTTTTCACTTGGCACTTATTTTCACAAGGAAATCTTTCACCACTACTATTACAAGGTTGTCCACCACAATGTCCCACACTTCTTGATGCTGTTTACTTATGTCTTCATATGGGTTTCAGTTGCACATATATTAGGCAGCCCAAGGTGCAACACTAATTATTTCTGCTGACTTGGAATAATTCTCATCAATTGTCCAGTATGAAGGATCCTTTGATATTTACAGCTCAACGCCGCAGATCTGGTTTGTTAAATTCTGCTATTAACCGACTTCCAATGTCCTTACTGTAAAGCTTGCAGATGTAGCTTCTCTCCTTTTGGAATTCAGAGCTATCCTTCTTCTAGATCAGTTGCCAACCAAGGATAAAGAGCTCAGTCTGCCTTGGTATTTAATTCATATTTGGAGTGAGAAGAGATGGATTCATACCTTTTCCAAAGGAAATGTAATGAACTTTATTGGAATTAAAATTTGACTCTCCAGTTTCTCCAAGCCACTATCCATTACTTCACCCATGCATCAAAAAATCTTCAAGAATTTGTTAATTCCTTCCTTGCTGAGCCGGTGTATATTTTCACACTGCCAGACTGAACTCTTAAATTCTTGCAAAACAAGTTTAATTTTCTGAGATTTTTTCTTCATTTGACCATGTTGCCGAAGTTGTTGAAATGGTGCATTTTTTTTTTTTTTTTTTTTTTTTTTTTTTAATTCACACATATTTGGTGTGGCAGGGGATAATTCACACATGTTTGGTATGGCAGGGGATAATTCACACATGTTTGGTGTGGCAGGGGATAATTCACACATGTTTGGTATGGCAGGGGATAATTCACACATGTTTGGTATGGCAGGGGACAATTCACACATGTTTGGTGTGGCAGGGGACAATTCACACATATTTGGTGTGGCAGGTGGCAATTCACCCATATTTGGTGTGGCAGGTGGCAATTCACCCATATTTGGTATGGCAGATGGCAATTCACCCATATTTGGTGTGGCAGGGGACAATTCACCCATGTTTGGTGTGGCAGGTGGCAATTCACCCATATTTGGTGTGGCAGGTGGCAATTCACCCATATTTGGTGTGGCAGGTGGCAATTCACCCATATTTGGTGTGGCAGGTGGCAATTCACCCATATTTGGTGTGGCAGGTGGCAATTCACCCATATTTGGTGTGGCAGGTGGCAATTCACCCATATTTGGTGTGGCAGATGGCAATTCACCCATATTTGGTGTGGCAGATGGCAATTCACCCATATTTGGTGTGGCAGGGGACAATTCACCCATATTTGGTGTGGCAGGGGGCAATTCACCCATATTTGGTGTGGCAGGGGACAATTCACCCATGGGGGGGGATTCACATATATTAGTAACAGTTTTTTTGCCTTATATCAACAGATGTAGGTTTTTGGTCTGCTGATGTAATTATAATTATTTATAAACTCAGGAGTTCATGTGTAAATTAGTATACGCTTGAGGTAGTGTTTTTGTTGAAATTGGAGTATATTTCCTCATTTATTAAATCACCACTCTCTACTTGAAATATAGTTTTTAAAATAATGGCTGCTTCCTGAAAGTCGAGTAAAAAGTATGTTAGATGTTTATGGAGACTTTGGTTGAATTTTTTTTTATGTGAGAATATGGCTCTATCAGTATCTGCTAAATGAGAAAGTAAGGAAAACCTTTAAAATTCTGACCATTAAAAGAATCCTCATGATTGCAATGGAAGCTGCCAAAAGCATTTGCCAGAAACTTATTATACCAAAGAAAAGCCAAATCATTTTGCTCAGAAAACACAGTTCCGGAATGGCAACATTTTGTGATTGCCTCATGAAACAGAATCACTTTCAAGGTTGGTTGGGGGTATAAATTAATGAGGAAATGTCGTATGAAATGCGACAGTAGGAATTTCATCTTTAGTTACTGTTTTATTTTCCCCTGTGGTATAGAGAGAAAAAAAAAGAATTTAGTCTGATTCTGACTCGGTTCTGATTGCACCAGTGGGTAGGATGACAATTGAAAACCAGCAACAATGAGAGAAAGCCCATAAATTTGGAAACAGCAAATTGATAAAAAAATCTTTCTTGGGTGAAGAAGGAAGCCAAACTCTTGTTTGCAGTGGTTTTCATCCAGTAAAAGGCCCAAGAGCCACTTAAAGTAGAGGGTTACAGGAGAAAGTTATTGTATGAGCATAAGAAAAGACGTTAATAAGTGCAGTTTATAGGGATATGTAGAAAAGATAATGGTTTACCCTAGAGTTGGAGTGTTTAAGATTGTAGGGATCAAGAAAACATCCTCTTGGAAGTTTGTTTCACAAAATAGTTGCATTTTGGGAAGATATCTAAGTGGAACTTTCCTTTTTGATGGAATATGAATGATCCGTCCAGTGTACGGCTACGTCTTAGCCGTAAAGGCCTGAAATGATGGAATTAGGAAATATGAATTGCTATCTGGAATACTGGTTTTGTTTGTTTTTCTTTTCTTTTTTCTTTTTTTTGTGAGGGAGTGCAACATCTTGTTCTTGATCTAAATCTAAACTTATTTATAAATGGAACTTTGTGTGTGTGTCCATTACTCTGAAACGGCTGAACCGATTTTCTTGAAAATTTACACAGTTGTACTATAAGCATCTGCGAGTGTTCTTAGCTAGGTTTTGTGTCGAGATACCCCCAATAAATATCGATAATCGAAAAAATCGGGTTATAGAAGGAGTGGTCCGATTTTAATCAAATTTGATGCACTCATAGACAAAGACATAAGAAATGATATTCAGAAGTTTCAAGGTTGCAGTTTTCACAATAGTGCAGAAAATCGATTATATATATATATATATATAAGCCAAGATGTTTGTGTGTGCCTGTTTATCTGCCTGTATGTCTTTTTTTTTTTTTTTTTTTTCTGCTCTTTTATTTTAGTTTTTGCTTCAGGTTTGGCTCTAAGTAGGTATAATTATAGTTCTTAGTCTCAGCCATGATGCCATTTACTTAGCCTTCAAAATTCAGTTTACGACGAAAAAAACTTATTTGATATCGATACCAGGAAATTCAAAATTTGACTTGCATCCATTCATTTTTCTTTCAGTCTACGGTTTCGCTTTAACTGGAAACAACTATTGCTTTTTATTTTTTTTGTGCCAACATCCAAAGAGTCTGAGCTCCAGGACCATGGAGTAGTTTTAAAGCTTTCATTACACCCGAGCAACGCCAGGCTATACTGCTAGTTTAGCATAACTGAATAAGGGACCTCACTTCACCCTCAGATTATCTCAAAAATTTGTGACTTCTTATTTCAAGAGATAACCTCTGCAATACATTCAGTAAGTCTTTATGCAATATTTTTCAAGAGAATTAAAAGGAACTAAATAATTTAAAAACGAGTCCTATTTCTACTTCTCTTTAACTTATACTTTTTGTCACCTTTTAACCCCATCTGACAGCAATTCTTCATTTATACAAGTTTGCTTAAAGATTAATGAAAGTTCTTTAAGGATTTTGTTGTTTTCATTTTATATATGAGGGTGAGTCAAAAAGTAATGCAATTAGTTTTATTTTATAGGAAATTAGAAACACGGACATAGTGTACATCAAGACATAGATATGCATCACAGGTTCACCTTTACTTTTCAACACAGTCACTATGTCTTTCATTAGCAGTGTTCCACCTATGAATAACGGCATATATCTCAGCTGGGTTCTTAAGTTGCCAATTCCTGACAACAGTTTTCACTTCTTCATCCCACTTGACTTACCACTGTCAGAGTTCCATCTTTTTGGTTCAATGAAAGGGGCACTGAAGGGTAAATATTATGGTGGGGACGAAGAAGTAAGAACTGCTGTGAGGAATTGGTTGCATGAGCCGCCAGCAGAATTTTACAAAGATGGAACGCCAACATTTGTAGATAGAACGCTGCTATTGAAAAAGGTGATTTCTTTTTTAACCTTTGCTTTGCATAATAAGCGTTTCCCCTAGGTCTTAACTGGAGACTTCAAGAGAAAAATGTTTTCTGTGAGAATATGCTAAGAGATGAGGGGCCATGCAATCAAAGAAAAAAAAAAAACTATGTAATTGTAGTCAATGCATAGAGAGAAATCTATGTAGAATGGTGGTTTGTTAGTTGTTTTGTTTTTATAGCAAATCAACACCTCGACGGGTCATTTATTGCCAACTCAACTTTATTTATTTATTGCTAGTAATACCTTTTTCTTTCAACAATTTATTGTTTTTTATATAAGTTCTGTGTCTAGTAATACATTTTTCTTTTCGAGTATCAAGATTCATTGGGATTTGTTTTTAAGGGCAGGGTCCCCAAGTCCTACCCTTGTTATTTAACCCATTACTGGAGGTAAGGGTCAGATTAATACCTTTCCCAAAGGTACCAGTGCTTAAGTGAATGCAGGGTATTCAACTGGAATTCGAACTTGGCTCACCGATTTCTCTTTCTGAGGCAATATCCACTGCACCACAATGTACATTAGTCACTATATGCTTACAACACTTGGTATTCTCAAGCGGTCACCCATCTAAGTACTGACCCCTTAACTTCGGTGATCGAGCAAGAACCAGTGTATTCAATGTGATAGGTCATAAGCCTGCAGAATGTAAAACTATTCATAACGAAATTGTAGAGAGCTACGATCTCGCACGTGCATAAAGGAAATGGCCTATAGAAGAATGAGATTGTGTAAATAGTTAGTAGAATGGTGTTAAGAGATTTAAAAAGACAAACTTTACTAAGAGCTACAAAGGACAGGAAATTGTGGAGAGCCATGATCACCTTCGTTCTGAAGTGATAGGGCACATAGAAAAAAAACAAGAATGAGATTGTGTAAATGGTTGGCAGAACAGGGATTAGGAGAGATAGCAAAAAGACAAAATTTACTATGAGCTACAAAGGACGGGAAATTGTGGAGAGCCAGGAATGTCCACACCCTGAAGGTGCACAAGATGTAGATGATGATTGTATGTCATTATCTTTAACTTTTTCTTTTTCTTTTTATAATTTTTAATGTAATTATTGATAAATTCTCTTAATAATTTGTCTAATTGAGAACAAAAAAAGAGAAAAGAAAAAAGTGAAAGAAGATTGGGGGAAAAAAAAAGAAAAAAAAGAAAGACGGGAACCACATCCTAAACAGGAAACAAGGGATTTATTATGGAGAACGCTAAGTGACGTAATTTTTCGGCCTATTAAACGAAATTGTCTTCGATTTTTATTGATTTATGTAATTATTATCTATTTGTTTAAGTTTATGTGTTTTATTTTGTTTATTTATTTATTGAAGGTCACGAGTTATTTTTTTTTTTCTATTTTTATAATAAAATAATTTTTAGCATACATATGTCTTGCTGATCTTCGTTGTCAATTTGTTGTGGAGCTGTGACGAAACTTCACCGCAAAGTTGTAGTGACCGGTTTTGCTAAAAGTAAGACACGGAACACAGAAGGTAGGTTCAAAACAGTATATTAGTATAACAAGAACATTTATACTAAACAAGTGTTAATAATTAAGTTAATAGAAATAAGTAAGTCCGAACGGTACAGTTACGCTGCTTATTGCCTGACTAGTAGCTGAATACTGACTACATTCCCTGCAGATGGCTAGCCCCACCCCACACTCATAAAAAAGGACCCCTTTCAGGTTTTTAGATTTACCAACAAACTCAAATATAAAAGTGACCAGTTGGCTCCAGTAATATCAAACAACAGATTTGAGCCTTAAACAACCCAATAATAGTTGATAATGATCCACCATTCTTTTGGTGTAACAATTCTACTGCCTTTTTCACATGTTCTGTGATAAGAGATAGATCCCTTCTTTTTTGTTTTCTTTACAAATTATAAATAGAAAATATAGGGTAGCAAATATGGTGGCAGGTTTGTTCTATTTCCAGCATGAGAAGCTATATTGGTGACTCCTTCATCAGCAACATATGTAACATGAGTGATTCCATGTTTTGTTTCTTTTTCTAACCTATATATATATATATATATATATATATATATATATATATATATACTTATTTATAAATGGAACTTTGTGTGTGTGTCCATTACCTATAGACTCCGAAACAGCTGAACCGATTTTCTTGAAAATTTACACAGTTGTACTATAAGCGTCTGCGAGTGTTCTTAGCTAGCTTTTGTGTCGAGGTACCCCCAATAAGTATCGATAATCGAAAAAATCAGGTTACAGAAAGAGTGGTCCGATTTTAATCAAATTTGATGCACTCATAGACAAAGACATAAGAAATGATATTCAGAAGTTTCAAGGTTGCAGTTCTTACAATAGTGCAGAAAACCGATAATATATATATATTTAAAAGGCAAGATGTTTGTGTGTGTGTCTGTTTATCTGTCTGTATGTCCTTTATACAAATCCACAATTTTTATCCGATTCTCACCAAACTTCACACAAATATTCTTTATTCTGAGCTCCAGGACCATGGATTTGTTTTAAAGCTTTCAGTACACTCGAGCAATGCCGGGTTATACTGCTAGTACATATATAAGAAAAAGGTTTGTCACCACTTAGCTGAGTGATGTTCTGTTCAACATTTAAACTCCAGAATTTTGGAGATAGAGCTTCCAGGAATCACTCTGTTCACTCCTCAGGGGATATTAGCAATTGACTTCTTATACTTCCTGATTTCATTGAAGCAGCTTTTCAATTTCTTTTTTTGCAGAGGAAAATAACTGTCTACCATATATGCTCACATATAAGCCAACTTCATGTACAGTGCAACCCTTGAATTGTTGCATATGAATTTTAACCACCCCAGCGAATAATTACCTGTGTATAGTGCAACTGGTCACTGAATATGCCATATTTTCAATTTCTTCAAAGTAATTACCTGTGTATTGTGCGACCCCCTATTTTTTGCATAAAAAAACTGATTCTAAAACTTGCAAATACTTGAGTAGGTACAACACATATGACCCTCTTTAAAACTGTTTTTCTCTGATTAATGCACATTTGCACTGTTTTATACAAATTTACTGTTTTAAAGAAAAAAATTATTTACAGTATAAAATAAGGTAAAAAAAAAAGTACCTTTTAAACAGACAAGTTGATTAAACATTTAAATCTAATTGCTCCAAGTTTTTATTTCTGTTTTTGTTTTTGAATAATAAAATTAAATAAAATCTTAATTAGAAAAAAATTTATTAAGCTCTCCTTGTTAATAGGAAATGTCCTCAACACCCCACTTTTTTTTTTTTTAATTAAATGTATTGTGTCCATCTGTACATGACGATATTTAGAAAGCATTTTTATATTGAAAAATTTATTTTTCTCTTTCTCATTTGAAAACTATGAGGGTATTTCTTCCTATCCATGAGGCAGAAGACAAGATAATTTTTTTAATTGTTGTTTGGGGACTTAACGAGTTAATTAGTTGCTATTTAATCATGTTCGTGACAAAAGTCAGTTACTTTAATTCTTCCCTCATTTTGTTTACAATTCATTAAACATCAACATTATTTCTGTATTTGTTATGCGAATTTATTATATCTGATGTTTCTAATAACAGGGTGAGACAAATAATTAGAAGAATGAAAGTATGGTAATAATTTGCAAGTCTAGAAAAGGTGATATTTTAAAATATGTATGACTCTCTAGATTAGGTTTACATTGAATTTAAAATGTAATTTTTTTTTCTCCCTTCTTTAATGTAAAAATATTTATAGCGTTCTTGTCTCTCTTCCCACTTCCATTACCAAAAAAAAATAAAATAAAACGTGCTACCATCCCTAGTTCCGTGTTGGTATATTAAAGATTTTCTCGAGTTAGCCAAAGCAAGTCAAAAGATTTGTCTTTGCAAAATGTCAAATTAAAAAAGAAATTTCATTCTTTTGACTACCGGTAACGAATGCTGACAGGTTCTTATAGTTTAGACTAGTTAAAAAAAAAAAATCTTCGATTCATCCATGTTCATGTTTTGTATTTTTTTTTTTTTTTTTTTCTGCTTTGAAAACGTTTTTTATGTCTTAGACTAGGAGGGACAAAAAAAAAAAGAAAAAACATTCTTTTCTTTGCTCTATCTATCTATCTATCTTTGTTCAGATTTGTCTTTGCAAAATGTTGAAAATGCAAAGAAATTTCATTCTTTTGACTACTGGTAACAAATGCTGATCTTAACTATTGCTGACAGGTTCTTATAGTTTAGACTAGTTAATAAAAAATCTTCGATTAATCCATGTTTATGAACAATATTTTTTTTTTTTTTTAATCATATCACCCCAAGCAAGGCGGTAACGCCACTGATGTGCAGGGGGCTACATAAGAGTGAGAAGATTAGAAAAGAGAAAACCGGAAACCACATCCTAAACAGGAAACAAGGGATGAACCTCTTCACCTGTACAGTAGACGTGGGTGGAGTGTGAATATAGTCATGTATTATTGCTGTAGTTTTGCAAATACAAAAAAATAATTCTTTAAATGTCAAAGGGCACAAAATCCATCATCCTCGTCTTAATGCGCATGACTAGATGCAGTTGTCAGGTTGCTGTGCATCTAGCACCTGATCAACTTTCTCCGCATGTCTTGGTAGGTATTTATTTTTGCTTAATATCTTGGGAAAAGTAAACCAGATGTGGACCGTCTTTCTCCAGCACAGGTAATGACTGATGTCCTCCAAGTTGAAGGATAACCTTGGTCACAGACATGTAGCCGTTGAATCCACCGACTGAATCTTCTATCCTGGATGTTGATTTCAGTTGAGAAAGCCTTCTGCTTAGTTCTGCAACAGTATCCCCATCCTAGATAGACTAATACCAGTTTAGTTCTGTGTACAAATTTAGCCTGCAAACAAAACAAATCCATTTTAAAAACCAAAGTAAATTATTTCTTTACTGACAGATTAATATCTACATTAGGCGGACCTGAAGCGGTCTACCACCACATTTAATTTTGTTTTTTCATATTTTTTTACTTTTTTCATATCACTTGTTAAACTTCCCGATTATCAAAAAAAAATTTTAAAAATTACAATATTTAAACAAATTTTTGGTGGGGTCAGTTTCATACAATGTAAAAGTAAATCGATCCTCCATTTTTAATCCACTTGCATTGGGGTCACTTTGTTTATGTTAATTTCATTGTTTTTCATTTTTCTTTACTTTTTTCAGCGCATTTCTATCGATTGTTACTTAATAATGTACTGGTAATGTCGTACTGGCGACTGGTTTCAAAATGGAGGCTTGATTTACTATAACGTTGTATGAGAAACTGATCCCCCACCTGATCAAGGGATACAGCATATACAAGAATTTACTTATTAAAAGAACTTCAAAAAGTCCCAATGAAAGATATGCCTTGAGCTTTAATGGCTACTTGTAGCTTAATGGAAAAGTTTGCCTGGCATGAAAATAGCTTACAAAGTTTAAAAAGCAGTATAAATTTGTTTCGGAGCTCATCCCACTTTGGGTTGGTTTTGAATTCAATTTTTCCTTTTCCTAAACTCGTTGCCACCTCAAAACAAGTTTGCTCATCTATTTAACCTTTCAATCTAAGGTGAGATTGAGCCACGCCTTTTCCAAGAGCATTAGTGCAAATTGAAATAATTTGATTTGCACCATCCATACCTTGGAATGAATTGTTACTTTTAATTGAATCCTACAACAGAAGACATGATTTTTTTTTTTTTTTTTTTTTCTGTCATTTCACCCTAAGCAAGGTTGGACCGCCACTAGTGTGCAGGGGGTTACAGTGAGAGAAAAGACTTGGTACAGGTGGTATTGAAGAAAGGAAAAACGATGAGCAGGATTCAACTTCCATCCATATACTTGCTTTCCTGGCAGCTACAATCTCCAAAAGTTTAAATGTAACGTCAATTGTCATCTCTTATCCCCTTGACTCCCATCCTTCTCTTATCCTTTCCCCAGCACCCACTGTATCTTGTTATTCTCCATTTTGACATTCTCTGTCATCCCCTGTAACTGGTTCCTCTTTCTCTTCGCTCTCGTCCTATGCAACCTTTCACTCTTCTCTTATGTAGTCCTATGCGCACCAGTGGCAGTACTGCCTTGCTTTTGATTTTTATTAAAAAAAAAAGGTAACTATTGGTGTTGCATTTAAATTTTTGAAGATTGTAGCTATCAGAGAAGCAAGTAAATAGAAGTTTGTTCCACAGCTGGGAAGTGCAAGAAAAGAAACTGTTTAAGTAGAAGTGGTGGCTACATTTAACTATTTCAAAGGAAAAAGAAAAGCAAGAAGGATTAATTATTAATTGCCAGAAAGCAAAATACATAGTCATTAGCAAAAGAGATATTGAAAATGTCAAAACGAACAGGTACAAAAAATGAACCCTCATTTTTTTTTTTCTTTGTTATATTTTTCAATTCCCTTTATAGTAGTATTTTTTATCATTTCTCTTTCCGTCCCCTTTGTTTTAATATATTACATGAATATTTTTTTTTTATAAGCGTTTCACCCCGAGCAAGGCATGTCACTGCCACTACTGTGCAGGGGGCTACGTAGAGAGGAGAAAGGCTGGTTAAATATAGGACATAACAGAGGGTGGGTGATAGGCGGGTGAGGATACCGAGAATGAGGGTTGGGTAGATGAGTGTTGTGAGAATAGTTGGGAGTTAGTGTGATAGGAGGTGTCTATTGACCCTACATTTAAACACCTGGAGATTGTAACTGTCGGGAAAGCAGACTTGTGGAAGGGAGTTCCACAGGCGGGAAGCGCGAGAAAAGAAGCTGTTGGAGTAGAATTTATGGTTACATCTTATTTGTTTAACTGTAAAAGGGTGGGACCTAGTTGCTAATCTAGTATCTCGTGTAAATTCGTGCTTGGGCGGCACCAGTGATCTAAGCTCATCGGAGCAGAAGCCATGAAAGTACTTGTAGAAGAGGCACAGGGAAGCTACATCACGCCGGTGTGAGAGCGGCTGCAGCCGGTCTGCCAAGTCTATACTTTTAAAATGTCTTAAGTCATAATAAAATTTTGTTTTGTATGTGTTCAAACTAAATTCACCTCCTACCAGACAAAACCACCCACTGATAATATCCTTATTTCTCTGACTTTCATTCTTATCTATGTGAGAGACTAACTAGGAGTCTGTCTGATTAATATTAAACAAAAGAGCTAACCTCATAATTTGGTGAATTCTCTTTTTCTCTCTTCATCAAAGGTTGCTCCTCTTGTTGTTTTCTGTCTCAGTGATGGGTGTGTGACATGCAATGGATGTGCTGAATATTTAATCAGGGAAGAACTAGAAGTTAGTGGTGGGGAATTTGCAGTTAGAACTTTGAGATGAAAAATGTGACTAATCCCCCACCTCCCCCACTATTCCATTTTAAAAACAAGAGATTATTTTCTTTTTTCTTTTTCTTTTTTTTTTTTTTTTTTTTTTTTTTTTTTTCTTTCTTGCCCTTCCCTGTTCAGAGGGTTATGGTTACTTCAGCAGCTTTGATATCTGCCCAGTTTTTTCAAATGTTTTTTTTTTTTTGTCTGTTTGTATTTTTTTATTATTTTTTTTTGTCTGTTTGTATTTTTTTATTATTTTTTTTTTTGTCTGTTTGTATTTTTTTTTTTTTGTCTGTTTGAATTTTTTTTTTTTTTTTTTTTTGTCTGTTGTTTGTATTTTCTACTTCAGTAAACAGATTTTGAAATTTATGGCCAAATGACCCCAATTCCTTTGGCCTGCCCTTGGAAATAAAAAAAGAGAAAATGTAATTTGATAAAACACACATTTTCTTTAAAAAAAGAAAAAAAATATTAATAATAATAAAAAGATATTTTGCATCTTTATATACAAAATTGTGGCTTCCAATCATTTAATTAGGTCCACTATGCTCACTACAGTAGGCTGAAATTTTATCCTAGATGGTCACTTCCACTTAGTCCAGCTCTATAATAATGTTGTGTTGTATTGCCAAGATGGTAGTATGATACCAGATGATGTATGCTAAAGTAGCTACAACACAATATCCATGCTAATGGATATTAAGTACAAACAAGACAAACAAAGATAAGACAGAACAGCAATAATTAAAGAGAAGAGAGGTTGTTAGTCATGGAGAGCACCGTTCAACAATAATCACATAATGACAATGACAATGACACTCCAAACTCCTGACTGCTATTAATCTTTATGTAGCTATTTCAGGCCACAAACCATTCCATCTTTGAAAGCACTAGAGGGGTGTCGGCTGCTCTACTGCATGTTGACATTAACAACATTGTTATTTCTTCAACTTCCTTCCTTAGGTGTCATGCTTGATGCGCACTTGAACAATTACGTCTCTTTGATTCACTGTTTATTTGGCAGAAAAATCGCCTCCATGGGCTGCAATTATTTTTCTGTTGTAAACTGCTAGCCAACTAAAGATATAGAAAGCAATCTTTCTATTTAGCCTATATCTGGGGAGAAAAGTGATACCTTTGCAAAGGCTATTTGCATGTAAGGGAATCTAATGATCTCTCTCTCTTTCTGCCGTCATTGGCTCCTCTCTCTTTCTTTCTGCCGTCATTAGCTCCTCTCTCTCTCTCTTTGCCGTCTGGCCGCCTCTTGGCTC
The DNA here is from genome assembly GCA_037127315.1 of Ascarosepion bandense. Taxonomy (NCBI): domain Eukaryota; kingdom Metazoa; phylum Mollusca; class Cephalopoda; order Sepiida; family Sepiidae; genus Ascarosepion; species Ascarosepion bandense. Next base: position 2,465,360 of record JBBBDQ010001383.1, on the reverse strand, counting down.
TCTCTCTCTCTCTCTTTCGTCATCATTCTCCTCTCTCTCTTTCTTTCGTCATTGGCTCCTCTCTCTCTCTTTCGTCATTCTCTCTCTCTCTCTTTCGTCATTGGCTCCTCTCTCTCTCTTTCGTCATTGGCTCCTCTCTCTCTGCCATCATTGGCTCTCTCTCTCTCTGCCATCATTGGCTCCTCTCTCTCTCTCTGCCGTCATTGGCTCCTCTCTCTCTCTCGCCGTCATTGGCTCCTCTCTCTCTCTCTGCCGTCATTGGCTCCTCTCTCTCTCTGCCGTCATTGGCTCCTCTCTCTCTCTCTCTCTTTCTCCGTCATTGGCTCCTCTCTCTCTCTCTCTCTCTCCCTTTGGTCCGCCATTGGCTCCTCTCTCTCTCTCTTTCTGCCGTCATTGGCTCCTCTCTCTCTCTCTCTCTCTCTCTCTGCCGTCTTCTCTCTCTCTCTCTCTCTCTCTCTTTCTGCCGTCATCCTCTCTCTCTCTCTCTCTCTCTCTCTCTGCCGTCATTGGCTCTTCTCTCTCTCTCTCTCTCTCTCTGTCGTCATTGGCTCTTCTCTCTCTCTCTCTCTCTCTCTGCCGTCATTGGCTCCTCTCTCTCTCTCCCGCCATCACCTTTTCTCTCTTCTTTCTTGTTTCTCCCTTCTTTTTACCTCTATCTGAGTTTTTGAGAATCCCATAGTAATGTTTATATTTCTTCTTTGAAGTGTAAGCCCTAAATAAAAAAAAAACAAAAAAAAAAGCCTTAACTTGAACTCAATTATCTGGCTCATACTTTAAATAATCTATGGCCGATCAAACTCACTTTTTAATTCTTTGAGATTAAATTTCTTTAAACAATTGCTATTTAAGAAAAAAACTTTGTCATTTACCATGACTCTGATTTCATGAATATGAAATCAGTAAGGAAGGGTGGGGAGCTTTCCTTCTTTTTTTTTTTTTCCTTTTTTTTTTCCTTTTTTTTTTTCCTTTTTTTTTTTCTTTTTCTTTTTTTCTTTCCTGTTACAAGAAATACTTCCTAAAATTAAACAATACTCATTGGTGGTGGTGGTGGGAGCTCAGCCTTAATTTATTTCTAATGCACCACAACACTCTTTAACTGATTGCACCTGAGAAAAGCCTAAGTAAATCGGGCAGAATTCTACTTAAGGCTCAACCAACTCCTTCAATTCCAGACCCCTTGAGCTGCTCTAAAAATTATTCATAATTCATATCAGGTATAGTCTTGCAATCCTTATGTCCGCCTTGAATGAATATTGGGAATTCTCCATTAGGTTGAAACGTGTTGTCAGCAACAACAGCAATAGCCACTTTGCTGACAAGAACATGAAGCGTCATCATTTCTTGTCTCTTTTGTCCAAACCATGAACAGCTGTCACCCGATTCTGTACCTCATGAGAAGAAACAGCGTGGCAAAGACTGTCACTGATTTTTATCACAAGCGGGTAGGCATATGGCGACTGATTTTATGAAGCTGTAAGTGCTTTGTCATCATCATGTGCACTGCCACTCAAGGGGTAAGCTTTCTGTTTGATTAATCTGCAATTATTGTTGTTGTTCTTGGTATTTTTCACATTAATATAGCATTTCTTGGATTTCTTTCTCTCTCTCATATATATATATATATATATATATATATATATATATATATATATATGTTAACCAAAAGTGCTATGGGAAGTTTTATTTGCAAATATGAACCAGAAATGCCCCAAAATTATTAGAAATATGGAAAAAATAAATAAAAACCTAATCTACATGGGATTGTCATTGGTTTTTAATGAAATGTATATAAATGAAATCCAAATACATACAAAACTTTATCCTTGCTTGCATATTCAGTTCATGATATTCTCAGCATCCTTCTGTAGAACCACATTTGTTGCCTCAAGTTTCTACCCCATCAGATATGAGATTATCCAGCATTCTCTGCCATATAGGAGGACTGATATTACATAACAGTTCAGTACATTTTTCTTTGTTTCCATTGAACTTTTCTTGTTGCTTAATACTTTGCTTAACTTTTAGAAGGCAATCTCAGTTATTACAACAGAAAGTTACAATCCATACCATACCATACTAAGGAGAATAAGGCCATGTTCTAAAATTAGTTGTACTATGGGTAAATTGTTGTATAACTTATATAAAAATGCAAATAACACTGACATCTCATTTTAATATATATTTACCAAAATTACACACAAATATCTTGAAATACTAACAAATTTATTCAATAAAATCATCATTGGCTTCAACCATTACCACTAGAAGACTTTGGAATCTCCTGCAACTCTTTTGGGCAATCTCCTTGTTTAAGTTGGTGAATGCTGCTATAATTATTACCCTCAGTTCATCTTTGGTATTACAAGATTTGTTGATCACTTGCTTAACTGCGCTCTGCACATCAAGAGGGTTGCAACCTGGAGAGTTAAGTTAGGTAGCAAGATGCAAGAGGTGATGTGGTCGCAGAAATTGTCTGACAGCCATGACTGGCTTCTCCTGCTTGCGTGGCATATTACATTCATGTTGACAGACATATGGTCTTTTAGCAACCACCCTCTTGACCTAGGGCAGCAATACCTCCTTCTCGAGGCATTTGAGCTAGGCCTCTATGTTGAGTCTGGGGAAGATGAATGAAGGCAGAATGTCACCATCACTAGCGTTCATGCCAAACACCTTCATAATCGCTATTAGACTCCATCAACTCTTTCTGAATTCACTGCACTGTCCTTTGATTAACGCCCAGATTCTTGGAAAAGACTCATATTAGAGCTTCTAGTGCAAATGCCTAGCAGTATAAACTGCAAGAAAACCAAATGCATGATCATCACCAAAAAGGGCAGCCCAAAATGCCAAATACAGGTGAGGGACACTACAATCAAGAAGGTACAAAAATTTAAATACTTGGGAAGTGTTCTAACAGAAGACGGAAAGTGCGACACAGAGATCCGAAGGTGAATTGGCATGGCGAAAAAAGCATTCCAGAAGTTGAGTAAAGTATTAAGAAACAGGACAATTTCACTAGAAACAAAGAGGAGAGTACTGGATTGCTATGTGATGTCAGTTCTTCAATTTGGCAGTGGATGCTGGACAATATCATCAAAGATGAAGAAAAAACTTGAGAAATGTGGTTCTACAGAAGGATGCTGCTGATATCATGGACCAAGCATGTGAGCAATGATAAGGTTTTGGAAAGGATGGAAAATAAAAGGAAATTAATATTGAACATCAGAAAGAAACAGCTAAAGTTCCTGGGACATGCAATGAGGAAGGAACACTTGGAGAACTTGATACTGACAGGCCAGATAGAGGGAAAAAGAGACAGGGGAAAGCAGCAGATAACATATTTGAAAGACCTGATCAGATGGATGACGGAATGAAGTTTGCGTGGTGTAACAGGAGAAATCATGCTAAGAGCCACTAGGAATAGGGAGACGTGGAAAGCCATGATCGCTTATGTCCTGAAAAGATATGGCGCATAGAAGAATTGTTTCACGGTACCCTACTGACTTTACTATAATGTGCAGTCAATAAAATCCAAAACAAACCGGGGGGAGGGAGACAATTTACCCATCGCAATCAGTTGAATGTTCTGTATTTGTGTATGATGTTTCTGTTAGTAGCAAGCCTTTTCTTCAAAACATTATTGATCATGACTCTCTACAGCTTCCTTTTCTTCACTATCTGTGAATTGCAATGACTAATTAGGAAGGATAGTGGAATGGTTCTGTGTTGTGCTTTTTCCAGTTTTGAAGCTATCACTTGTGCTTAGAAACAGTCAAATTTGACCATTGGTTGGGGTCTGCATTAAGACAGATAAAACAGCAGAAGTTTAAAATGTAAATCTTTGCATTTTAACGTCTCTTTGAGTATTTAATTATAACCTTCATTCGTTCGTTCGTTTTTTGTTACTCTCCGTGCCCCCTACATGTATGATTCTGTCAATAAAAAGCATTTAGTCTAAATAAGTCCCTTTGAAGAACAAAATACATTAAATGTGATTTTTTTTCCCATTTGGTCATGCAATTATGCATACTACTAATTCTCAAAAAATAATTCATATGTGAGGTTGTGTTGTTAAAATAATGTCTGTATTTGATGTGCACATATGTAGGTCAAATGTCAAACTGCTTTTGAAGCTTGATTTGGGATATTGTCCCTTCTAACGGATACAACATCAAGTGAGTGTAAAGATCTTGACTTGGTTTCGTTATCTTGGTCGTTTCTTTTTCTGTTGAAAATATGATTCTGATTACGTGTCATATTAGCCATTTTTACAAAGTCCAAATTCCAAACTCCACTCGTTTCGCAACCAAATGAAGCCATATTGTTCTCATTAAAGGTCAAACTCCGAAACATTTTTAATGATAGCATTTTTGTTACTGAATTGTACAAAATCATTTAAATTATATAAAATCTTCACTTTGCACTAACACACACACACACATATATATATATATATATATATATATATGATATTTACAAAAGATTTGCTCTGAATAGTAAAATAAGACATGCAATAAAACTAAGACACTATCTAATTAAAAATGCTTTTATAATTTATAAGCTTTTAAATGTTTTAAAATTCTATATTAATTTGTAACAGTTAAGTCTTATTGTTACCAAATTAAAACTATTTACTAATCTTGAGTGGAAAAGCTTACTAAAGTTTATTACAATTTAATGACCCTCAGTATTTTAAAAAGAATTTTGCACTTATATGTTTTAATGTATCAATTTTTGTAAATACAAATTTTTTTTTAATAATTGTTTCACCCGAGACAAGGCAGTACTGCCACTGGTGCACAGGGGGTGACATAAGAGGAGAGTGAAGAAAAAGAGGAACTGGTCACAGGAGGTATCAGAGAATGGGTAAAAGAAGGATAGAAACAGTGCTGTGAAAGGAACTGCATGAGAGTAGAGCAGAAAGTGAGAAGAACAAGATACCGTGGTGTCAGGGAAAGGATCGGAGTCAAAGAGATAAGAGATGGTAATTGACATTGCATTTAAACTCTGGGAGATTGTAGCTATCAGAGAAGTAAGTATACAGAAGTGAATTCCACAGGCAGGAAGTGCGAGAAAAGAAGCTGGTAGAGTAGAAGTTGCAGTTACGCTTGATTGTTTTCACTGTAAAAATGTAGGACTTAGTTGTCAGTCTCATAGCTTGAGTAAATTCGTGCAGAGGGAGCACCAGGGAGCCAAACTCATCAAAGCAGAAGCCATGAAAATATTTGTAGAAGAGACAGGGAAGCCACAATACGTCAATGAAAAAGTGACTAGAGTCAAGCTACCAGGTTGGGATTAATTACATTACATATTTTCCTTTGGATTTTATCAAGAACTCAGTGATGAATAGCCGGGGCACTCAACCAGATGTGACAGCAATATTCAATGCATGGATGGACGGTAGATTTGTATCCTTGGTCTCACACTTTCAGCGGACCTCAAGTGGAATGACTATATCAAATCCATTACTAAATCCGCTGCTATGAAAGTCGGTTCTCTGTGCAGGGCCCGGAGGTTTTTTCCGTCTGAATCTATCCTGCACATTTATAAATCTACCATCCGCCCGTGCATTGAATACTGTTGCCATATCTGGTCGGGTGCCCCTGCTACTCTCCTTGGACTTCTCAACAAGGTACAGCGGAGGGTCTGTAATGTGATCGATACCGACTTAGCAGACCGCCTGCAGTCTCTCACCAGCGCGACATGGCTTCCCTGTGTCTCATCCATAAATACTTTCACGTCTTCTGCTCCAATGAACTTAGATCACTGGTGCCCCCTAGGTTCGAATTTGCACGAGATACTAGATTAGCAACTAGATCCCACCCTTTTACAGTGAAACCGATAAAATGCAACCGCAACTTCTACTCCAACAATTTCTTTTCTCGCACTCCCCGACTGTGGAATTCCCTTCCACATGACTGCTTCCCCGATGGCTACAATCTCCAGGAGTTTAAATGTAAGGTCAATAGACACCTCCTAACAAACTAACTCGCTTCCATTCTTTCAAACACTCTTCCCACCCACCCAACTATCTATCACTCCCCTTCTGACATTTCCTATATCTAACCACTCTTTTTATTTACCTTCCCCTATGTAGCCCCAAGCGCAATAGTGGCAGTGGAATGCCTTGCTTGGAGTGAAATGATTTAAAAAAAAAAAAAAAAAAATATGTGCAACATAGATTCAGATGAGAAAGCTTCCTGGACTGACACAGTGATCTGACTTGTCTTTCCTAGCAATAAATTTAGCTATTAATTCAATGTGGTTGTTCCATTTTGAGGTTGGCTGTGAGAGTTAGGCCGTGGAGGTGCTGTGTATTACTTTCAGAGAGACTAGTCTGATTCTTGCTGATGGGGATAGGAGTAATTGTCTATGGGGATTAAAGGAAAGCAGCTTCATTTTTGAAATATTAAAATTTACTAACCATTTCTTACCCCAGTCCACTACAGATTGGAGGTCCTTTTCAAGATTAGCAGCAAGGTTTGCTTTGTCAGCCTCAGCAGATTTCTTATGAGATGGGAGAAAATGGTGGTGTTGACAGCTTAGATGGCTATTTGGGATCTGATTACATGAGGGAGATTGTTGAAGATCAGAAAAAGGTTAGAACCTAGGATAGAGCCTTAAGGGACACCCATCTTTGTTCATGAGGGGCTGGAAAAAAATAAGAGGGTTAACTATAATGAATTTAAAATGTATTGATAATTTTTTTTTATCATCTCCTCAACAAGCATCTTCATAAAACTATAAAGTCAAAGTACATTAAATTCCATGAGATATTAGAATGCATAAAGTATATATATATATATATATATATATAAAAAATTTTGAGATTACTCAATAGTAAATACATTATTTAAAGAAGGCATTTATGTCATACTAGCAGTATAGCCCGTCATTGCTCAGGTGTAATGAAGGCTTTAAAACTAATCCATGGTCCTGGAGCTCAGACTCAGCCTAAAAAATACTTGTGTGAAGTTTAGTGAGAATTGGATAAACATTGTGGATTTGTATAAAGGACATACAGACAAAAACACATACACAAACATCTTGCCTTATATATATATATATATATATATATATATATATATAATCGATTTTCTGCACTATTGTAAAAACTGCAACCTTGAAACTTCTGAATATCGTTTCTTATGTCTTTGAGTGTATCAAATTTGATTAAAATCGAACCACTCCTTCTATAACCCGATTTTTTTCGATTACCAATTTTCGATATTTATCAGGTGTACCTCAACACAAAACCTAGCTAAGAACACTAGCAGACGTATATAAATTTTCAAGGAAATCGGTTCAGCTATTTCGGAGTCTATAGGTAACGGGGAGACACACACACAGTTCCATTTATAAATAAGTTTAGATAGATTTAAGATTTGTCATGTAATTCTATTTCCATTATCTGCTCCTTCCACAAATTTTCCAATCATCAGGCTGTCAATGCATCATTCAACATATAAAAAAAAAAAAAAATCACGCACCCACATTTTGTTTCATTATTTATTTTGTATCATGCCATGCAAGGCAGTAAATCCACTCAAGTGCAAAGTGTTACAAGGTGTGGAAGAATTAAGAACAGAAACATTAATAGTGAGCAGAAAATGAGAAGAGTAATCAGGATGAGTAGATTGATGTTGCATTTAAATTTCTGTGGATTAAAGTTGGTTAGAAAGTATGGAGTCGGAAGGGAGTTCCACAAGCAAGAAGTGTGTAAAAAGAAACTCTCACAGCTACATGTAGCCAAGACAATTGTAAAGCATGAAATCTTGATGCCAGTTTAGTACTATGCTTAAATCTAACTCTAGGTACCATAGTGAAGAGCTCATTTGAACAGATACCATGAAAGTATTTATAGAAAAGGCACAGGAAGGCAACCTTATGGTGGTGGGAAAGGGACTGAAGCTGAGATGCCAGATCAGAACCACTAATATTGCTGATTCTTCTTTGGATCTCATCAAGGTGCTCCGAGTAAATAGCAGGAGCATAGGACCATATGTGGCACCAATATTCTAAGCATGGGCAAAATGGTAGACTTATAAATATCTAAGAAAGATTCTGGAGACAAAAATTTTCTCACATAACACAGTGAATCAACTTTCTTAGCAGCTAACCTAGTAATGAATTCAATATAGTTTTTCCACTTCATGTCAGCTGAGAACATCAGCCTAAAAAGGTGCAGCGAGGGGTCTCTCAGATAATAAATGGAGAGAAGTTTAGTTTTAGAAACATTAAAATTAACAAGCCATCTAATGCCACTCATTTTGGACATTGGCTGCCATTTTGAACTTGTCAGACTGAAAAAAAAAATGCTTCTCTGTAATATTTGGGAGGTTGTGAGGAGCATAGAACCATTTCTTAATTGCTGTTGTTCCCCGGTCCACCCTGACCTAGAGTGGTAGCATCTGTTAGGGTCCCAACTATGGGCAAATAGTTAACCCCCAAACTGGGGTTAAAACACTATGAAAGTATAAAAATACACTTTAATAGAAATATATATATAAAAATAGACTTTTATAGAAAAATATGCATTTTTGAAAGAAAAAAAAGTTGCCATCATACATTTTTTGAATACAAAACTAGAAGGCATTTACTTAAACATCAAAGTATCTAATTTTTGTCAATGTTTTAAAGAATTATATTTTATTATTTAAAGATTTTTCAAGAAAGGGAATTATGTTGACAGATTTGTCAATATGGGTAATTTTTATGGATTTTACTGTGAATGAGAAAAAAATGATTCCAATCAATGTACGTTCAGTTTGAAATACAGCAAAGTATTTTGCTTATTAGAAATATTAAATTTAATCTATTTCGGAATTAAAACTAAAATTAAAGCTTTAAGAAATGTTTTTCATTTTTTAAAATGCATTTTTTTAAAGCATAGGTACGTACATTAAGTATCCATATCAGATTCAAGAGATCTGCATAAAACTGCTTGGATGTAGCAGACATTTTCCAGCTTTATGTATGAAAACTAGAAAATTTAATACTCAAGCACACACACACGTATATACAGTAGAGAGTATAAAGATCAGAACGACGTTAAAAAAAAGTTTGAATGTGAAATAACTTTTTATTTTAAAGCTTCATAGAACATTTTATCAAGGAAACATAAGGATATAAAGGTAAATTATATAATTCCAAAATGTAAAGCTCAATAAACTTATTTTGATAAAGTTATAAGAATAATTATATAACATTAAAAAAAAAAAAATGGATGATCAAAAATATCAGAATGATTACCAAAATCATACTATTATAATGGATACATCATATCTAAATGAAAATAGTGTTCATAATTCATTAGTACTTGATGTGAAAAAACTTTAATTTTAATAACAGCTTGACATCTTTTGCTACACGAGCGAATTAATGTCTTGCATTCATAAGCGGATATTTTCTTCCATTCTCCTTTCATATTAGTCCATAATTCTTCGACGTTTGTTGGATTCTTTTCCTTAGCTCTTTCATTTAGTAACTTCCAAACATTCTCAATAGGATTCATTTCTGGGCTTTGAGCAGGCCACTCCATAACAGTAACATCCTCCTCAGAAAGAAATGCCTTAACAGAATTCGCTGTGTTACATGGCATGTTATCTTGCATAAATACAGCTGGTTGATTAATTCCTGTTCTCAAATTAGGTACATGTTTCTTCAATATCTCTTGATATACGGTTGCGTTAATTTTACTGTGTAGCCTAAGAAGAGGTCCCATACCAGCAACTGAAATCATGCCAAACACCATCACACTTCCTCCTTCAAATTTTAATGCTACTTTTAGTGCACTGAGGCAAATATTGTTCCTTAGGACTGCATCGAACGAACCTTCTCCCGTCACAGCCAAACAGGTTAAACTTTGTGTTCATTTCAGCGATGAGTTAATCTCACTGCCCTTCTGTCCATATGAGGTGTTCAGTGTCAAATTTTAATTGGCTCATTTGATTCTTTTTAGAAATGTAAGGCTTTGTAGAGGCTACTCGACTGTTCAGATTTATTTCATTAAGTCTTTAGGAAATAGTTTGCCTTGATATTTTAATGCCAATGTTAGCATTAGCTCTTTTTCATTCTTTACCAATCCATCTGTCTTCCCTTGCAGTAGTTTTCCTAGGCCTGCCAGGTAGTTTCTTGGCTTCACATGACCCAGTTTCCTCAAGTTTCCTTAAAATCCTATGAATAACACTTTTAGATTTCCCCACACCCTTTGAAGTATCCCCAACCAAAAGTTTATCTTTGTTAAGTAACTTGACTATCAGTTATAATGACGTCACAGATTTTTTTCGCCATGTTTACAATGCAAGAGCCAGTAAAGAGCGGTGTAATTTAATACAATACCTGATTTTATATTCTTACTCTAAAAAAATTTTTAATAATGCAAAATAATTATTAAATTTTATGGATTTGTTTTTTTGCCAAGTTTTGTTTTTTTTGTTTGTTTTGTTTTTTGTTTTTTGTTTTTTTTTTGCCTTTGTTTGTTTGTTTTTTTTTGCCTTTGTTTGTTTTTTTTTTGCTTTTTTTTTTTTTTTTTTTTTTTTTTTTTTTTTTTTTTTTTTTTTTTTTTGCCTTTGTTTGTTTTTTTTTTGCTTTTGTTTGTTTTTTTTTTTGCCTTTGTTTGTTTGTTTTTTTTTGCCTTTGTTTGTTTGTTTTTTTTTTTGCCTTTGTTTGTTTGTTTTTTTTTGCCTTTGTTTGTTTGTTTTTTTTGCCTTTGTTTGTTTGTTTTTTTGCCTTTGTTTGTTTGTTTGTTTTTTTTGCCTTTGTTTTTTTTTTTGCCTTTGTTTGTTTGTTTGTTTTTTTGCCTTTGTTTGTTTGTTTGTTTTTTTTTGCCTTTGTTTGTTTGTTTTTTTTTTTTGCCTTTGTTTGTTTGTTTGTTTTTTTTGCCTTTGTTTGTTTGTTTGTTTTTTTTGCCTTTGTTTGTTTGTTTGTTTTTTTTGCCTTTGTTTGTTTGTTTGTTTTTTTTGCCTTTGCTTTGTTTTGCTTTTGCTTTGTTTTTTCTTTTTTTTTTTTTTTTTTTTTTTTTTTAGTGTGCAGTATGATAAAATCTGAGTTGGGGGGGCCCCATCATGCAATTCAATTAACTCACTATAAATTTTGAAACTGAACACTGCACTCCTTGGCATTTACATCAGAAGCTTCAATACAAACATTTCAGAGTGTCTGAGTGTCATGTTGGATGAGTCTAATGGTGATAATGAAGGTCTGGCAATTCAGAAAACTCCCTCTGGTTGTTCTGGTAAGGTGAGAGCCTCAGACTCAGCATTGAGGCCTACAAAACCCTTGAGGAAGTATTTGCTGTTCTAGGTTAAGATGGTGATTGTTGGAAGAGCCTTGCAACAGGACTGTGATGTTTTTGATCATCTATTTTTTGAATGTTATATAATTATTCTTATAACTTTATCAAAATAAGTTTATTGATCTTTATATTTTGGAATTATATAATTTAATTTTATATCCTTTTTTTCCTTGATAAAATGTTCTTTGAAGATTTAAAATAAAAAGTTATTTCATATTTAGACTTTTTCTTAACATCATTCTGATTTTTATGCTCACTACTGTATATATATATTGAACATAAGTAGGGTGTTTTTATAAATCCATTGGTAATACAATATTTCGAATTGTATGAATTTGGTCTGAGGAATGTCCCCAAGCCACAAAATATTATATTATCAATAGATTTATAAAAAATATCCTACTTATGTTCATTATTATAATAGTCTGTTAAATATTAACATTGAGTTCTCATTGGATTTGATCCCCTGTGGAATTAACCTTGCCAAATACCAAGGATTCTATATATATATATATATATATATATATATATATATATACATACATACACACACACACACACATATATATTTGACATTTCCTATATTTAATCATCCTTTCTCCACTCTACGTAGCCCCCTGCGCAGTAGTGGCAGCGACATGCCTTGCTTGGGGTGAAACACTTATAAAAAAAAAAAAATATATGAGTTAAAATTGTTAACAACTTTGCTTGTATTGTTCATGCTTGTCTCAATTAAATTTTCCCAAATTGTTGGATAGGTTGCAGCAGGGACGGACTGTTACATGGCCACCACACTCCCCTGATCTGACACCCGTGACTGTTATGGGGTATGAAAGAGGATCATCTATAGCAAAAAATTTAGAGACATCGTAAAAGGTGTAATATCAAATGTTCCCTGTGAAATACATGTCAAGTCACTTAATTGTTGATCGCTTGCTTTTCTGCATCTGGTGAACAGGTGGAGACTGTTTAGTAAACTCTGAACTAATGATTCTTTTCATACTCATCTTAACAATTTTGACTTACCATATAGATATATATATAGTGTGTGTGTCTGTGTGTGTGCATGCACATGTGAGTTTGTATGTGTATAGGGTAAATTGTCACCTTTTCATATTTTTAATTTTGCATATGCAAGTTTGTTTTTTGCCTTTGTTTGTTTATTTTGCCTTTGTTTTGTTTTTTGTTGTTTTTTTTTGCCTTTGTTTTGTTTTTTGTTGTTTTTTTTTGCCTTTGTTTTGTTTTTTGTTGTTGTTTTTTGTTGTTTTTTTTTGCCTTTGTTTTGTTTTTTGTTGCCTTTGTTTTGTTTTTTGTTGCCTTTGTTTTGTTTTTTGTTGCCTTTGTTTTGTTTTTTGTTGCCTTTGTTTTGTTTTTTGGTTGTTTTTTTTTGCCTTTTTTGGTTTTGTTTTTTTGCCTTTGTTTTGTTTTTTGCCTTTGTTTTGTTTTTTGCCTTTGTTTTGTTTTTTGCCTTTGTTTTGTTTTTTGCCTTTGTTTTGTTTTTTGCCTTTGTTTTGTTTTTTGCCTTTGTTTTTTTTTTGCCTTTTTTGTTTTGTTTTTTTTTTGTTTTTTGCCTTTGTTTTTTTTGTTTTTTTTTGTTTTTTGCCTTTTTTTTTTGTTTTTTGCCTTTTTGTTTTTTGCCTTTTTTTGTTTTTTTGTGCCTTTTTGTTTTGTTTTGTTTTTTGTGCCTTTGTTTTGTTTTGTTTTTTGTGCCTTTGTTTTGTTTTGTTTTTTGTGCCTTTGTTTTGTTTTGTTTTTTGTGCCTTTGTTTTGTTTTGTTTTTTGTGCCTTTGTTTTGTTTTGTTTTTTGTGCCTTTGTTTTTTTGTGCCTTTGTTTTGTTTTTTTGTTTCTTGTTTTTTCGTTGTTGTTTTTTTTTTTTTTAGTGCGCAGTATGATAAAATCTGAGTTGGGGGGCACCATCATGTAATTAACTCACTATAAATTTTGAAACTGAACGCTGCACTCCTTGGCATTCACATCAGAAGCTTCAATACAAACATTTCAGAGTGTCTGAGTGTCATGTTGGATGAGTCTAATGGTGATAATGAAGGTCTGGCAATTCAGAAAACTCCCTCTGGTTGTTCTGGTAAGGTGAGAGCCTCAGACTCAGCATTGAGGCCTACAAAACCCTTGAGGAAGTATTTGCTGTTCTAGATTAAGATGGTGATTGTTGGAAGAACCTTGCAACAGGACTCTGCACCATGTCACACAAGCAGGAGAACCTAGTCATGGATTTCTGCAACCACATCACCCCCTTACATCTCTCCAGACTGCAACCCCCCTTGATTATTATGTGCAGGATGCAGTTGAACAAGAACTCTTTGTAACTCCACAGGTGAGCAGAAGGCAAGGATTATGACAGCATTCACCAATTTAAACAAGGAGGTCATCCAGAAGAGTTGCAGGAGATTTCAAAGTGGCCTGGAGGCAGTGGTTGACACCAATGGCAATTTTATTAAATAAATTTACTTTTTAGTATTTCAAGATATGTCTGTATAATTTTGGTAAATATATCTGTTATAAAGAGATGTCAGTGTTATTTACATTTTTACATAATTTAGATGACAATTCATCCATCACACACTGTACATACATATATCAAACCAGAGAAATGAAGTAGATATTCTTTATAATAATTCTTGCTTAAGATGCATTTTGAATTTTTTTTAATGCTATTTGATGGCATCACATAAAATCTTTTATGCAATGTTGAAATATCCAGAGTGCTAATTTATACCCATCTGTTATAGGGTACCAGTAATTGTAACTTAGCAAACTCTATAATACTTTGATCTTAAATGTAAATACAAGAATCGGTGGGTGGGAGATTGTCTATGTCATCATGGTAATGTTGTCTCATTTCATTTATTTATTTTGTTGTATTCAAATTGTTGATACATATGTATTTACAATATTTAGACTATTTGTTTACAGTATTTACATTATTCAGACTATTCTTTGTTGCCATTCTTTAAGGACACATGGTTCAGTGGATATAGACTTGGTTAGTTCCTGACTTGACTCTTAGAGTTGTGAGACTACAGCAGTGGTGAAGAAATAACTTGCATCAGGTTTTATCTTGGGCAAGTTACCTGGTCATTCCTCTTGTAAGATAACTGGATATTTTCATATTGTCTCCTGTTGGTGATTGTATGGATATTACCTTTAGTGTATGACCATTACTGGCTGATCGGCAAATCTTTATTTCATATAAACCTTTTCTACTCATTCTCCCGTTAGTGATGTCTAATTATTTTAGCATGAACACATAAATGTTGACAGTAGAAGTGTTTAGACACATACATTCTCTCTTCTGTTCAGGTAAATGCTGAGTATATATCGAGTACAAAATAATATTTCCTTTACCCACTCTTTTCAAAAACTGGAAAGAAATTTTACGACCCTTTGTAAAAAAATTTTTTGGACCAACATAATCCTCGCCTTCACAGAGATTGACCAATGAGCTGAGAGAAGAAGAGGGAAATAAATTCATGAGCCTATGTGAAATTGCTTTTGGACCAGTGAAAAACCTTGTCTCTGAAGAAATTAGCCATTAAACCAAGAAAGAAAAAGTCACAAGCCTATGCAAAATTTCTTTTGATATAAAATGAGAAGGAAAATTAATAAGAGAAGAGTTTCATAAAGTCATGTGAACAGTTCCATTTTTGTTCACTGTATCCAGCATTGAAGTTTTTTGGCCAGTGTCAAATTACTTGCCA
Source organism: Ascarosepion bandense (assembly GCA_037127315.1). Taxonomy (NCBI): domain Eukaryota; kingdom Metazoa; phylum Mollusca; class Cephalopoda; order Sepiida; family Sepiidae; genus Ascarosepion; species Ascarosepion bandense. The sequence continues at coordinate 2,450,344 of JBBBDQ010001383.1, read as the reverse complement.
CTTCTATTATCAGCTTTTAACCAAGAACATGAAACTTCAAAAGATTTTCTGTTAACAATCCCTCACAAAAACTAAGTATTTAAAACTTTCTCTCTTCATATACTTTTGAATGTCTGCAGCCATACAAAATCTGATGGGTAAATTGTTGCTATTTAATTTTTTTTTTAGCAAGGCATTTTACTGCCACTGTTTTGCAGGGGTTACATAGGAGGAAAGTTATGAGAAAGAGTGACAGGTTATAAGGGGTGTTAGGAAGTGGGTAAGAGAAATATAACTGTGGCCATAAAGTGAGAAATCAATTTATATATTGATTGTAATATAAAATTGATCCGCCACTTTATATTTACATAATTTCTTATCTGTTAAGCCATAGAAAGCGAATCAATCAGTCGGTGAAATACTGATTAGCTACACATGCATGTCTTTTAGATTTATTTACATTCTCTGGAATATAAATGTATAGAATTTTATTTTATAATCATATCTCCCCAAGCAAGGCATTTTACTGCCAGTTTTGCAGGGGGCTTACATAGGAGGAAAGTTATGAGAAAAGTTATAGGGGGTGTCAGGAACTGGGTAAGACGGATGAGAATATTGATAAGAGTGGAGTGGACGGAGAAAGAAGCATGAGAGAGGATGCAAGTCAGTGAGCTAGGAGATGACTATTGACTTTACATTTAAATTCTTGGAGATTGTAGCTGTCGGGGAATCAAGTAAACGGAAGGGAATTCCACAGATTTTTCATTTCACACATGTGCGTTGTTTTTAATTTTATAACTGAGCAGTATCACTTGGGCACCATGACATATTTCACAACAACAAAAATTTAGAAACAGCATGCTGTACTGCGTGATAGGGAGATCCAATACAAATATTTCAGTTTTTGGATGTAAATCTGAGGACTGTGCAGCGTATTCGGTAAGAGTTGAATGAATTTAATAGCAATTACGAAGGTAGGACAGCTCGGTAATCTTCCTCTGATTGTTCTGATAAGAAAATAACTTGTGAATTTATTGGTGAGGGCCTCAGACTCAATATGGAGGCCAAGATCAAGTACCTTGATGAGGAGGTAGTGCTGTCCTGAGTCAAGAGATTAGTTGCTAAAAGACCCTATGTCTGCCAACAGGACACTGCACTCTTGCCACACAAGCAGGAGAATCCAGTCATGGTTGTCGAACAATTTCTGCGGCCACATCACTCCCTTACATCTGGCCACCTAATTCTCCACACTGTGACCCCCCCCCACCTGATTATTATATGTGGACGCAATTAGAGCAAGAGACCAGCAAAACTACTCGTGATGCCAAAGATAAACTGAAGTTAAGGGATATGAAAGCATTCACCAAATTGAACAAGAAGACTGTCCAGAAGGGTTGCAAGTGATTTCGAAGCCGTCTGGAGGCCGTAGTTAAGCCCAGCAGCAATTTTATTGAATAGATTTACTCTTTAGTACTTAAAGATATTTTTTTAATGTAGTTTTGGTAAATATATCTTTTAAAATGAGAGGTAAATTTTATTTTTATTTTTGCATAAGACAACAATTTATCCATCACACCCTGTATATAAGTATCAGATACACAAGCATAAATACATGTAGCATGCATATACACATATGCAACACTCGCACATACATAAACACAAGCACATATATATTATATTACATTATATATAATGTAATATAATATATATGTGCTTGTGTTTATGTATGTGCGAGTGTTGCATATGTGTATATGCATGCTACATGTATTTATGCTTGTGTATCTGATACTTATATACACATATTGAGGCCTCCGTATTGAGTGAGATACGAGGGAAGATGAATGGAGCCATTCATCTTCCCTCGTATCTCACTCAATACGGAGGCCTACATCATGTGCTTTGAGGAGATAGTGCTACTCTGGGTCAAGAGGGTGACTGTTGAAACAGAACTCTACATCATACCACAAAAGCAGGAGAATCCAGTCATGGCTGTCAATTTCTGCGCCCACATCACCCCCTTACATCTGGCCACCTCACTCCCCAGACTGCAACCCCCCTTGGTTATTATGTGTGGGGCGCAGTTGATTGCAAGTTTAACAAAACTCTTTGTAATGCCACAGATGAACCGAAGGCAAGGATTATGGCAGCATTCACAAACTTAAACAAGGAAACTGTCCAGGGGAATTGCAGGAGATTCCAAAATTATGTGTAGGCCATGGTTGAAATTTTATTGAATAAATTTACTCTTTAGTATTTCAAGATATATTTACCAAAATTACACAAAAATAACTGTTAAAATGAGATGTTTTATTTTCATTTTTGCATAATTTAGATGAGTTTATCCATTGCATGCTGTATATCACTTCTCTTACATTTTGTTTTAAATATTTTTTAACATTTTGTGTTAGACCATTTAATCTGTGATATAAACATTTCCCCTTCATGACAATTTGTTAAAACTAAAAACTTTAAAAATTTCTTTATTTTTTTCCTGAAATTAACTACTGATACTGCTTCATATGTGTCTATTCATAAATAAACTCCTAATCTTGTTTTGTTAAAATTGGCCATGTGTTTCCTGCTCATTATTTTCATCCACTAATCTTCTTTGTGTGGGGAAAATCATGTTGGACTTTTTGTCCACATCTATACTGTGCAGACCCCCATGAGTCAATCCATTTTATAGTTCACCAATAGAAGGCTTAACCAATCAGGAAGTTCAAAATATTCAATGCGAAGTGTATAAAAGGCGGCCACATTTTTCTAAGTATTGGAGTTCAAATCAAATTCTGGAGGCGGTCTGATTCGAGAGTGATGGTCTTTGACATTGTTTCATTGAACAGATTACGTACGGCGAGGATACTCTATATCCATATATTATGACGGACATGGTCAACAGATGCCAAGAGGATACTCTATATCCAGGAACGTTGTCAACATTACCTTCAATCCCTGACATTGTGACCATCATGGACTGTTGTTGCTATAAAATATACATTCGGGAGATTAATTCTCTATTAAAATCATTACATAAACTGATGCCTGACTTTGTGACCATCATGGACTGTTGTTGCTATAAAATATACATTCGGGAGATTGATTCTCTAAAATCATTACATAAACTGATCCCTTACTTTGTGACCATCATGGACTGCTGTTGCTATACAATATACATTCGGGAGATTGATTCTCTATTATCAATACATAAACTGATCCCTGACTTTGTGACCGTCATGGACTGTCGTTACTATATAATATACATTCGGGAGATTGATTCTCTATTATAATCAATACATAAACTGATCCCTGACTTTGTGGCCATCATGGACTGTTGTTGCTATATAATATACATTCGGGAGATTGATTCTCTATTATAATCAATACATAAACTGATCCCTGACTTTGTGAACATCATGGACTGTTGTTGCTATATAATATACATTCGGGAAATTGATTCTCTATTATAATCAATACAAAAACTGATCCCTGACTTTGTGACCATCATGGACTGTTGTTGCTATATAATATACATTCAAGAGATTGATTCTCTATTATAATCAATACATAAACTGATCCCTGACTTTGTGAACATCATGGACTGTTGTTGCTATATAATATACATTCGGGAAATTGATTCTCTATTATAATCAATACATAAACTGATCCCTGCTCTTTATCCATAAATTATGGCAAATTTTACCAACAAATCAACTGTTCATTATATCATTATATTGATGACCCCCCCCCCCCATATAAGTTCACTATTGTAATTTCTCATTTGCTGACAGAACCCGAGAATGATAGTGTTCCACTTTCTGCCAAAAACTGTAAAGCGCATAATGTTCTGCTCATCACTGGAAACCAGGAATTCTATAGTGTGTTCAGTAATCTAATCAAATCATGTAAGGGGTAACAGTTTGCAGCCAAAACTGAGGAATGTTATAGTGTCTGTTTGGAAATTGAGAAGGATATGATGATCCTCCTGCTGATGGAATCTCAAAATTGTATAGTGATCAGTTTGTAGACAGAATCTGAATTCTATAGAGTTTGGCTACCACTGGAACCTGAAAATTGTATAGTGTTTGCCTTTCTGCTAGGACTTATAGTCATATAGTATTTGGCTTTCAGCTGTCACTTGGGAATTGTGTAGTGCATGGCTTTCAGCTGTCACCTGGGAATTGTGTAGTGCATGGCTTTCAGTTTGAACCTGGGAACTGCATGGTGCACGGCTTTCGATCGGAGCCTGGGAATCATTTTGTGTTTATCTTTTGACTAGAATTTGAGACAGCTTTGTTATAACAGTACATGATAGATTCACTTAATTCATATCAACTATACATTAAGTATAGATAATGTCTTCAGATCAACCATTCACTTTCTAACAGAGGCGTATTTAGTTAATGTCTTTGCCTCTTTCAATTTCACAATTTCATTCAGGAACATTAAAACTGGCTTTGGTTCTCAGACTTAAGTGAATTTATAGTAATTATTGGTCGTAATGTTTATTGGACATTTTTGTCAATTCGGTTGAATTTTGTTTTGGAGTTTTATTCACTGCTATAAAACCATAGTGATAGACGCAACATTTTACCTGGGGTCATGAAAATATAAATAAAACCTGTTGCATTTGTGAGGGCTGGGGTTTTTAAGTTTTGTCTGTTTCTGAGTTTTATTTTTTTCTCTCTCTCACTCCCCCCCTCTCTTGGTTGTTAAAGCGACTTTGGGAATAAATGTATCCTCGTTACTTTGTTTATATAACTTTCCTCTTTAGTTGCCAAGGTGACATAGGAAGCTGATGGAAATGTTTTCATTGCTCTTTTTTCTTTCTTCTTTCTTTCTTTTTTTGTATAATCGTATCAACCCATGTAAGACATTATATTGCCACCTCTTTGTAGGGGGGGTTACATAAGAGGAAAGTTATGAGAAGGAGTGACAGAATACAGGAGGTGTCAGGAAGCGGGTAAGAGAAGGATGAGAATACTGAAGAAATGAGATGAGAGCTTGAGAGAGAGGATGCAGGTTAGTGAGATAGGAGATGACTATTGACTTTACATTTGAATTCTTGGAGATTGTAGCTGTCTGGAAAGCAAGTAAATGGAAGGGAATTCCACAGGCAGGAAGTGCGAGAAAAGAAATCTGCTGGAGTAGAATTTGAGTTTACATCTTATTTGTTTAACAGTAAAAGGGTTGGACCTAGTTGCTAATCTTGTGGCTCCAGTAGTAAATTTGTATATAGGGGGCACCAATGACCTAAGTTCATCAGAGCAGAAGCTGTGAAAGTACTTGTAGAAGAGACACAGGCTGGTTAGAAGAAGCTGGATACATTGGCGTTTCTCTTTTCCTCCTTTTTTTTTCTTTCCTTTTGTTTTTTTCCACAATTTTAATTCTTTGATTGAAGGGTTTCTTTCTTTTTTCTTTCTTTTTTCCTCACAATGAATTACCAAAATACTCAGAATTTCCCCAAAAATATTAGAATTTTTCATCATACATCTAACAATACATTTCTATCTCTTTTTATCAAAAAAGCTTTTTTATTTTCTGGCAAATTCCAACTCTTTCTTCATGTGAGAACAAAAGAAAGATTAAGATTTAAAATAATTCTTTACAAGAAAAAAAAAATTTTTTTTTAGCATATCTTCACATCTTTTGTATCTATTCACATTTTTTTTTCTATACAATTACAAAATCAAGAGGCAAAGATTATAATCTTAGAAAAGAGAAAAGAAATATGCTCTTGGGTATAAGCCATTGTTTATTCTTCATTTTTCTTTTTTTAAAATCCCAGATTTACTTTTTGTTGGTAATATTTTTATTTTCTTTATAGGTTTCGAGAAGTCAGTGTCTCTCCTTCCCCAACAAAAAAAATTGCTGAATTACAACTTTGAATAAAACTATCAAATGCTTTTTTTTTTTTTTATAAATGTCATATAACCTCTCCCTAATGTTTCTCTTGTCTATACACGATCATATTTCACAGTGTTTTTCTGGATGTTTCAACTCACCAGATTCATTTTTATAATACTGATCACCTTTGAGTCATCTTTGTATTGATATTTCTGCATACATGACCTTATGATGTTTATTTTACACAACAAATATTTGTTTTTTAACATAATCTTATTCCTTGTCAATGCACTAGTGAATATTGATCGGGTGTAATGAAAGCTTTAAAACTAATCGATGGTCCTGGAGCTCAGACACTTTGGACGTTGGCATGAAAGCAAAAAGCAATAGTTGTTTCCAGTTAAAGCAAAACCGCTGCAACCTTGAAACTTCTGAATATCGTTTCTTATGTATTTGTCTCTGAGTGTATCAAATTTGATTAAAATTGGACCACTCCTTCTATAACTTGATTGTTTTTTTTTTTATCATCGATTTTCAATATTTATCGGGGGTACCTCAACACAAAACCTAGCTAGGAACACTCGCAGACACTTATAGTACAACTGTGTAAATTTTCAAGAAAATCAGTTCAGCCATTTCGGAGTCTATAGGTAACGGACACACACACAGACAAAGTTCCATTTATAAATAATATATTTATTGATATTGATGATATTAATTAAACATACAGTGAAATAGGATGAACAACATTGTAAAAACAAAAAATATACAATATTGCCAATGTTAGGAATTCTTTATATTGGTTTTTGATTCTGATTAAACATTTCTTAATTATATAACTTAAATGTCCTGGGTATGATGATAAACTACATCTGGCAGCAAGGCCTCACCTAATTGCTGTTGTTTCCAGGTCCACCCTGACATAGAGTAGTAGCAGTTGTTAGTCCCAGCTTTGGACAAATACTTACCATATATACTCGCAGATAAGTCGCACCTTTTTTACCAAAATTTTCTTCAAAAATAGGGGTGCGACCTATCTACTTGACATACCTGTAAATTCGGCAGTTATTTTTCAGTAACTGTCATTGCGGTAACGAGTAGACCTAGATCCAAGTACCAAAATGCGTATGCTAAGTATTGAAAAGCTGTCCTCTGCGCAAATCATGTACGAAACGATCCTACCAATTCACAGCTTTATACTGATCTGATGCTGTTAGAAATATATAAATTTATTAGAATGAAATTGCATAATATTTCCATTTTCAATCCTCGTACATTTGACACTGTTTACATCTTGAATTACGATCTTGCCCTATATCATGTATTTAGCATGCATATTCGGATATATTCTTACACATGGTATGGTTGCGTTTTCACACTCTGCTACGAAACCTTAGAATACCAACTTATGCAAAGTGTAACGTTTCAGTATTATAAAAAAAAATATTACAATATTTAGGATCCTTGATCATACTAACGCAAAACAGCATACGACCTTGCGGCAAGGTCCTTGCTCTATATCATGTACTTAGCATGCATATTCAGATATATCCTGCTGACGTTTTAATAAATTTCGTTTATATTTGAAAATATGCCGGTACAGTAAAAATGTTTCAATATTTGTAAGCAGATTTTTTAAATAAAGGTAAATATTTTATAATATTTACTTTTACTGTGTAATTTCACAGATTCCAGTGCGACCGATCTGCAAGTCAAACTCAATTACCCAATTTTTTGCCTCAAACTAAGGGTGTGACCGATCTACTGGTGCGATCTATCCACAAGTATATACGGTAATCCTCAAACTGAGGTCAAATATTATGAAAGTGAAAAATTTGCCAGCAATGAATATTTGTTAAAAAAGAAAAAAATGACTAGCAATTGCAAAAATGTATTGGGATGTTTTGTGAGATACAGTTAACGTCTTCTTGCTCTCTTTCTGCTTTTCACTGTTTTTGGACTATAGATTGATCATTACTAATTGTAGGTGTGATGGGAGATCATTAATGATGCATAAACAAGAAAAAAATATTTTACAAGTATATTTTTTTTTGTCACCCCCCCCCCCCCCCCCCCCCCCCCCCCCCCTCCCCCCTCCAAGCAAAGTGGTACCTCCACTGATGCACGGTGGGGGGGGGGGGGGTACATAAGAGTAAAAGTTTAGTCAGGAGAGTGAAAAGAAAGACGAACCAGTTACAGGGGGTGTTAGAGAAAGGGCAAGAGAAGGATAGGAATGCAGGTGTGAAGACAGTTGCGAAGGTAGAGAGAAAGGAAAATGAACAAGATATATGGGGTGGTGTAGAAAGAACTGGAGTCAAGTGGATAAGAGATGGGAATTGATATTGCATTTAAATCCCTGGAGGTTGCAGCTATCAGGAAAGCAAGTATACGGAAGGGAGTTCTACTGGCGGGAAGTGCGAGAAAAGAAGCTGCTGGAGTAGAATTGTCAGCTGCATTTAATTGATCTAACTGTAAATGGGTGGGGCCTTGTTGCCAGTCTGGTCGCCCGAGTAGATTCTTGTAGCTGGGGCACTAGTGACTTAAGCACTCGGTGCTGATTTCAGACATGCATTACTATTTTGGCATATTTCCCCATTTATATGTGTCCTCTTGTCTATGGTTTATTGATAGTAAAATATCTAATGAAAAAAGAATGCTTCCTCTTTCAACTGAATCTATCATTATTGTCTGATCATCTGATCAAAAGAAGTAGGTATTTATGATCTACTTGTGATCGATAGAACAGATTTTGAGTGTATTGTTATATGAGAAAGCTTATAAATTATGCCATTACATTGGTGGATCTTTTTCTTTTCTTTTTTTTAAATTTTTTCTTTTCTTCTTTCTTTTTTTTTTTTTTTTCATTTCCTCTTTTTCTTTAATTTTTCCTTTTTCTTTCATTTCCCTTTTTTTCTTGATTAGTAAAGTAAAAGAATCACCAAGAAGAATGTGCATTGAGAAACCACTGATCTCAATTCTCACTAATAAGCCTATAAGGACTATGCATAATATCATTGCAATAGCAGCACAGTGTGATGTACTAGTTCAAAGAGTGGGGGAGAAACACATCTGCTTGGAGTGGGCTAATTTAAGAATTGACAGACATCAGCAGCTCTAATAAAAACAAAAAACAAAACACTTTCTGATTCCAAGATCTGAAAAGGTAATTTAATTTATTGCCTCTCTTAACATAGGGCACTTTGGCGTGGTAAAATGGTTAGCAAGCTCATATCACTAGAATCATTATAACTGGGTACCCCCTACTTTAGCCATGTGTCACATCTAAGCTACGCTTAGAAAATCACCTTCCTCCAAGTTTGGGGGTTGGGCGCAGGGCTAACAACCCTGCCCCCATTAAAAAAAAAAAAGGTTTATTATGGAAACAGCAAAAACGCTGCCCTACACACCATTGGGTATAACGGAAAAGTTCTCTTAACATGAAAAATATAAACTTTTTTTTTTGCCTTTCATTCTGCCCTGAAGATACTAGACTTAACACGTGTCGGTGAAACGCATTATAGTTAAAAAAAAAACAAAAACAAGCTTCTCCACTTTACCCGTTACATTCAGTCTTGTTTCATTCTCCGACCCTCTAACATGCATTCCTAAATATCAAAATAAACACACACCTGTATAGTTTCTACAAATCTTTGACATTTTTTCATTTGGAGAAATAAATGATTGTCATCATTCTGTTATCTGTGTGAAGTTACGTCTTGTTTCAGTTAATACTTGTTCATACTCGTGTTTTCGATTCATACTATATTAGAGAATATCTAAATTTCCTTGCCTAACTTACGGATTGAACTTACACCATCAAATAAGTTTTAAAAAAACATTTTCATAACTGTCTCTGGCTGCATTGCCAAAGTTATCTTCTCTCGTGTCGAATATAAGTGCCATCATCATCGGTTAACATCTGTTTCCATGCTAGCATGGATTAGATGGGGTTTTCTTGATGGTTCTTTTCCAGGTTGCCCAATTTTGTGTAAGGCATGTCTGTAATTTCAACTTCCTTAAATTTTCTTTGTGGTCTACCTATCATAGTTAATTGATTCATCATGAAAATATTTGAGCAAGTTTTACTGCTGTATACCCTCACTGACACCAACCAGTTTAGGAGACTGGAAACTGTGTTTTTATCAAGGCACCATCTCTAGGAAGATTAACTACCAAGGTGAAAGAATTCAGTCTACCCTTTTCAGAGTAGGTATAGAGGTTTTTTACTTCCTTTTCTTAGATAAGCTGCCATCCAAAGCTAAAGACTCTTACCCAGCCTAACCAGTTTAACATCATATTTAAAATATCTCTTACACTACTTAAATTATTTGGAGTATTCTCCTCATCTTTGTTGCCATTTATACAACATTTCGGCTGTTGTGTGCTCTAGCCTTCTTCAGGTGTGAGGAATTTTGAATCAAACCCTTTATTACAATCACTGGGGTATATGAACTCTATTCCTAGCATAGTAGTGCCTCTTCTGATAGTCATGAGTTATCTCCCTCTAACCCTGTAACTTAGTTGGTCACCACTGCTGTAGCCTGGTATTGAACTCACAACTCTTTTGGGTCAAGTCACAGGAACTAACCAATGTCTATATTCACTGGGCCATGTGTTCTTAAGGATATAGATATGGATTACACTATTTGCCTATAGCTGGGAAACTGACAGGTTACTTCAGATTAGGGTAGACCTGGGAATAACAGCAATTAAGATTTGGTTTCATGTTCCTCGAAACCTCCAATCTCCCAATCAGAGGCCATGTTGACAGATGTAATTTATTATCATTGCAATTAGTTTTGCTGGTGAGAATTTTTCTATTTTCAAAATAAGTATTGCCAGTTCAAATAGACATTCCTTTGGGAATTTTTATATAAGTTTAATGCCCATCACGTTGAATACACCGGTTCTTGCTTGATCACCAAAGTTAAGCAACATTGAGCCTGGCCAGTACTTAAATGGGTGACCACTTGGCAATACCAGGTGCTGTAAGCGTATAGTGACGGATACGAGTTGTGGTGCAGTGAATATCAGCTCGGAAAGAGAAATCGGCGAGTCGAGTTCGAATTCCAGTTGAATACCCTGCATTCACTTAAGCACTGGTACCCCGGGGAAAGGTATTAATCTGTCCCTTCCCTCCAGTTATGGGTTAAATAACGGGACAGATTGGGTTCTATAGCCTTGGCTGGCAACCAGTCTACTGCAGAAAGCATTGGCAACCTACTGCGGGATAATCTTCTGCCCAGTCAGTCATGTCTCTTTCTAGACATGATCGCCCAAGCATGTATCATGTATGGCATTTAACTGACTGACTGATTAATGAATGGGAATCAAAATAATTATGCTGTGGATAAAATTATATAAAAAATAATCCATATAAAATAAGCACTGCACCAAACTAAGATGGTGGGAGGTGGGGTTGAAGGGAATAATTGTACCAGCATTTGTATTTGTGGTAGGAGAACCCAAAAAGATGACCTTTGACCCTGTAGCTGCTTCTCCTTCCTATCCAAAACACGCAAACAATTTTGTACCAGATACAGGATCCATCTGGAGTAGCATGCCAACGGAAACTTTTCAGCCGTATCAGATCAGATACGCATTTCATCAAGAATCTTACATAAATTTAATAGATGTGGAACAAAATAATGGTCACAGAAGAAATGATTTGAAAAATTATAAACAGGCTATACCAAACAAACTCTGTATTGTTGGTGGTGGTGAAATTGCAGGAAATAATTAAACTACAGCAGCATTTGTATTTGATAGACAAGGGTACAAAGGGATGAAAAAAAATCTGCAAGTATATTGGTACCAAGTACATGTTTTGTCTAGAATAGTCATTTTTTTTTTTTTTTTTTTTTTTCCAAGCTAGGCAATAAAGCTACTAAGAAAGAAGATGAGAAAAATAAAACATCAAGAAGAGAGAACAACAGCAGGACACAAGAAGAGAGGTTTTTTTTTTTTTTTTTTTTTAATCATTTCACCCCAAGCAAGGCGGTACAAGTTTAAACAAGAGGAGAATGAAGAGAAAAACAGACCAGTTACAGTGAGTGTCAGAGAAAGGGCAAGAGAAGGATGTGAATACAGGTGTGATGACAGTTGCAAAGGTAGAGAGAAAGGAAAAGAACAAGATATACAGGGTTATGTAGAAAGAACTGGCATTCAAGTCGATAAGAGATGGGTATTGACATTGCATTTAAATTTCTGGAGGTTGTAGCCATCAGGAAAGTAAGTATACGGGAAGTGCGAGAAAAGAAGCTGGTGGAGTAGAATTGTTAGCTGTATTTGGTTGATCTAACTGTAAATGGGTGGGACATTGTTGCCAGTCTTGTTGCACTGTAATGATTAACAACGCATTTTACTAGAAAGCAAGTTTAGCCACAGGGAAGTTTCACAATTGAGAATTATGAAAGAAAAAACTGTTAGCATAGAACTTATGGTTACGTCTCGTCATCTTAACTGTAATTGAACATCATAACATATCTAGTCAGTCAGTTAAATGCCACACGTGATATACACTTGGGCAATCATGTCTCTTTCTAGAGACATGACTGACTGGACAGAAGATTTTACCATGGTAGATTGCCATTACTTTCTTTGGTAGACCAGTTGCCAACCTAATCTGTCCTGCTGTTTAACCCATAGCTGAAGAGAAGAGACTAATTAATACTTTTCCCAAGGGTAGTGCACATAAGTGAATGAAATTGGAGAGCCAAGTTCTTGTTTCAAGCCAATATCTGCGGCACTACTATGTACATTCTAACAAATCTAATACCATGCTTAAATTCATAAAATGTAGTTACCATAGAGGAAAACTCATCAGAACGATTTTTATAAAAGTATTTAAAGAAAAGGGAAAGAGAAAATAACTGAAGCCAAAATGCCAGGTCAGGACAAATAACATTGCAGATTCTTCTTTGTATTTTATCAAAACTCTCTAAAACACCAGACTAGATATAGCAGCAATATTTGATGCATGGACAAAAGGTAGACTTATAAATGTGTAAGATAGATTCTGGTGAGAAAATATTATGTTGCATGAAAACATGAAGCAACTTTCCTAGTAACAGACCTAGCAATTGAGTCAATATATTCTTCCCACTTCATGTTGGCAAAAAATGTTACTCTTGGAGGTTAGCATCAGCCATACTGATGGAAGACAAAAAAGTCTTTCAAACAATTAGGTGATAAACTTTGTTTTGGTGGCACTAATATTATTAAAACCATTGCTGGCACTAGTCAACAAGTCATTTTTGACCTCATTGAACCAATTAGATTTACCATTAGGACTAAAGTAAATAGGTGTTATCTGTATAGATACCAAGTTGAGAAGTTACAATTGAAAAGTCATTGTTGAAAACTGGGAATAACTGCCTCGATGCAAAAAATGATCTAGAAGAGTGGCTGTTCAACACTTTCATTTTTTTTTAACTTTTTAAAATAAGCATGCTGGTTCAAATTTTGATACATGTTGAATAAACTTGGAACAATATAACTAAATTATTTTAGAAATGATGAACATCCCTTATCAGATAAGCATCTTGCTGGAGCAGAGAGAGAATTGAAAGGAATAATTTAATTACATTGGAACTCATATTCGGTAAACAATTGTACAGATATTTTTTCTTCCTATGAATTATCCTAGGCTGATTATTATATGCAAATTCTTTTTGGTTACCTTCAAGAAAAAAAAAAGTCAATGTTTTTTAATCAAATCAATCAGGTTAGTTCTTTGGGATAATCTGCATGTGTGCACCAACTATAAAAATGTATCCAGTTTGTGATATGTCTAATGATATGTTTAATATATATGTCTAATATTCTCTGGAATACAAAAATAAAACTAAGTTTTCAGATCAAATATCATTTTACATATCTCCAGTCAAACAACATAGCTGAAAAAAATTTAGTTGCTTCTAGGAACAGTTATATTCTCTACTTGTGAGCATCAGTCATAGAATCAGTAATTCCTTGTTGGTAGCTCTCATTACTGAGATGTCACCTTCTTATTTGGCAAGGTGATAACTATTTAGATGGAGGAGCACTGTCAGGAACTGCATAAGCCTTGAGCTTTAAATCTCATTCTTCTCTCATTCTGCAAGCAGATGAAAGCTGATCATGAAAAGGAGCGGGAAAGGTGACCCAAGTTGCTTGCGAGTGACACATAGTGAACCTAAGCTGTGCTTCAAATAAACAGAAGTTCTTTGTGTTACTAGAGAACAACAAAGATCAGTAACAATTAGCCAGCCAGGATTATGGTGATATAAAAGAGATTATTTTTATTTTTTTTTGCTTGAGTTTTTTCTACTTATTAAATAAAAAAATTATATTTTAATGATTTTTTTTTTTCTTATACAAAAGTGAATATCTGTAATTTGGATTTTAAAACGGAAGACTAAAAGTCATTAATTTTTTTGTATTTATCCAGTCAGTACCATGCATGATACATGTTTGGGCAATCATGTCTCAAAAGAGAAATGACTAACTCGGCAGAAAATTTGTTCGCAGTAGGTTGCTATTACTTTCTGTTGGAGTTTGGTTGCCACCCAAAGCTATAGACACCAATCTGTTCAGCTATTTAACTCATAGCTGGGAGGAGAAGTGATGGATTCATACGTTTTCTAAGGGCATTTGCAAGTCTGGGAATGCAACAAATTCAACTAGAATTCAAACTTGACTCTCTGATTTCTCGTTCCAAAACTGATATCCACCGCATCACAACGCACATCCCAAGCATGTATCACATATTGCATTTAACTGACTGATTTATACCATATCATATTTATACCGTATCACTTGTTAAAACTTTAATAATGATGCTGCCTCAGTTAGTAGCTGTAGAAGTTCATTGATTATAAATATTTCAGTCAAGTTTGAAGACCCACTTTGTTGTAAAATTTCTTAAAAATGACAAATAAAGGTTCAAAATGTTCTCTTGAATTACGAGGGTCATTCAATAAATAAGGTGGATTTTTTGGTATAAGGGCTTCTAATACAGATAGAAACTTTCTTTTTATTAATTTTTTTCCTTTACTTCTCCTTCAAAGGGATTTAATTCTTTTTGCAGATTGAAAAAAAAACTTTGAGTGGTTTGGAGATTAACAAAGATGGCTGACCAAGAAGCATGCTCCAAGATTGAACAGAGGTCAGTTATCAAGTTTTTGGTTGCTGAAGGGTGCAAACCAGCTGAAATTCATAGGAGAATGTCAACTGTGTATGGTGTCACATGTTTCAGCCAAAAAAATGTCTACAAGTGAGCTAAATTGTTTAAAGGACATAGCAGTGATGAGGATGATGACAGGCCTGGGAGGCCTACAGAAGTGAGGTTTCCTGAGGTGATCGAATCAGTCAATGACCTCATTCAATCTGACAGAAGGGTGACAGTGGATGACATTGCAAGGACTTTCAGCCTATCAGTTGGGACAGTGCACAAAATTGTCCATGATGACCTTGCTTACCCAAAGGTCAGGTCACACAGCAGCCCAAACGGTGCAGACCATCAACAAGCTGGGCTGGGAACTGCTTCCTCATCCCTCTTACAGCCCAGACCTTGCCCCTTCAGACTTTCACCTGTTTGGTACCCTGAAAGCTTTCATGAGAGGCACGAAGTTGGAAATTGTCAATGAAGTCAAAAGTGCTGTGAGCAATTGGCTGAGACATCAGTCCAAAGATTTTTACGCTGAGGGAAGACGGAAGCTTGTGCACAAATGGGAAAAGTGTATGACACTGCTGGGAGATTACATTGAAAAAAAAAAGTAAGCTTCTATCTGTATTAGAAGTCCTTAAACCGAAAAATTCACCTTATTTATTGAATGACCCTTGTATTTAACCTTTTTGTTTGTTTCCATATATTTATAGAAAAAATAGTTTTTTGTAAAACTTTTCAATATATTTAAGTAGGTGCAACTTTCTTTCTCTTTTTTTTTTTTTCTTTCTTTTATCTTATTCCTCTGATCAGGTAAGTGGCAGTTTTAAGGAGTATAGAACCATTTTTTAATTGCTGTTGTTCTCATGTTCACCCTGGCTAATTTCTAATTGAAATCAACATCATCACTTGATAAGACAAGTAATGTCAAAACAAAATAGCTACTTTTGTAGCAATATTATAACATATATATGTTATAAATTATAGTCATCCACAGTCTTGTTTTGCTGTATCACAACTCATCAGTATGGTTAGACATTTGACTGCTTCTAGCCAGGGTTGAAACCCAACTGAATTGACATCAGTCAGCGCTTCTACCTCTGAACTATGGGCGCTCTGTAGAGGAAGGCGAACTTCTAGCATGTTATATACAATATAAATACACGCCAGTAGCATTCAAATTTATTACTGAATGAATGATGCATAAGTGCGTGAGTAGCTACTGTTATTTTTAAAGTCTACCATTTATCCATAGTGCTCAATCGGTGTATAATATATATATCCAGTTTTATAGTAAAAGTGACCAACAATATATTTTTGTAGTGAAATTACCAATAATATATTTTATTATCTACAAACTATATATCTGAAAATGTTTACTCTGAAAATATAAAACATACGAAATATCTATAGTTAAAAGCATAAAATTGCATACAAAGCATTTAGATTTCAGCATTAAATAACCCATAGAGGTGTTGATATGCCGTTAAAAAAAAAAAATCAACCAACCAAACCAATCAAAATATTTAGCTTTTCGGCATTAAATAACCCATAGAGGTGTTGCTATGCTGCTAAACAAAATCAACTGACCAAATCTCTTTGTCCGTAGAACATCTTGAATTCACTTTTTGCCTTGAAATAACCTTCAAATATATTTATAAGATGGTTTAAGCCTTTATGCCATAGGTTATTACTTCTGAAATATTTATCCAAACTTTAATTAGTTAATCAGACATTGATTTCTCTTATCCTAAAGCATGCTTTTCATTACATAACATCTTTACTTCATTGAGAAACCCCAAAACTGACATAAGAATGAACAAAATTGCGAAACTTCTAATGGCAAATGATTGATAGTTGAATTGAATGAAAAAAAAAAATAGAAATTTCAAAAAATAAAACCTGGAAATTTGTGAAGATCTCGAGATTCTACTCGGGGATGGAAGGAAATTTTACCCCCTCTCACAACAACCACCCTGCTCAATTGTTTATGCTTATCAGGAAACATTTTGACCCTTTGACTAAGATAAACATCTTTCTCATTCATTTGCTCATTATTTTCGATCTTGACCAATATTCTTATTAAAAAGAGGAGCCCAAAATACTGACTACAGGTCGAGGATACTAAAATCAAATGGTTACAGAAATTTGAATACCTGGGAAGTGTTCTAACAGAGAGCGGAAAGTGTGGCAATGAGATCCGAAGATGTATTGCCATGGCCAAGGATGCATTCCAAAAGTTGAGTAAAGTATTGAAAGACAGAAAAATTTTGCTGGAAACAAAGACGAGAGTACTGGATTGTTATATGAGGTCTGTCCTCCTATATGGCAGCAAATACTTGACAATGAAGAAAAGACTTGAAGCAGCCAAAATGTGATTCTACAGAAGGATGCTGAGGATGCTATGGACCAAACATCAACAATGACAAGGTTTTAGAAAGGATGGAAACAAAAAAAAATCTAATACTTAACATCAGGAAAAGATGGATAAAATTTCTGGGACATGTAATGAAGAAAGAGGGCTTAGAGAATCTGATACACACAGGACAGATAGAAGAAAAGAGAAACAGGGGAAAGCAATACATAACATACTTGGTGGTCTTGAGAAAATGTCTGAAGCATGGGTTGAGAGGGATAGCAACAGAAAGGGTGTTAAAAGCGACAAGGGATACATAGGTGATCATGGCCTTCCACATATATGTCCTGAAGGTACATAGAAGATGGTGATTCTCATCTTATAACAACAATAAAGATGAGGATCTTCATCCATGTATAAATGATGACTTTTCATCCCAGAAACTGAAAGAGAAATTTTGATTGCATATTGGTTTATAGTCCGGATGCTAACAGCAGTATCCTCATGGAGAGGGGGTGCTTTAATCTCCCCAAATATGTAAGTAGGTGAAAGTATATAACTTTCGTTTTCTCAATTTTCTTATCCCCTTACATTACTTAACTGGTGTATTTATGCCACAACACCAGTGGGGTTAAAATGCAATATAATATGCTTGCGCTTATAAAGCCATCCCTCCAGGTAATTGCTAAGTCCCTGGCACTCAGGGTGCCCCCAAAGAGGAAATATCAAGGAGAACTGAGCAATATTTTTTTATTGAGCTCTATATATGTATGGAACACTCACTTAGGCTTGGCCTTGTGTATTGTTAGCATGGGCATGTGGATGACTTGTTTCATTGAACCCTTTATTAAATTTTTTAATGCCTTTTGTCAAGAGAGGTAAAAGTATAAATTTAGAATTTAATTTATAAACATATTTCTTATAAAAATACCTTTTCATATTGAATTTTTTTTCCATATTGAATTTTTTTTTCCATATTGAATTTTTTTTTCCATATTGAATTTTTTTTTTCCATATTGAATTTTTTTTTCCATATTGAATTTTTTTTTCCATATTGAATTTTTTTTTGTTTTGATTTGTTTTTTTGTTTTTGTTTTTGTTTTTTAGTTTTGATTTTTTTTTTTTGTTTAAAGTTGGTGGCATTTTGTCTTTCATAACCATGAATATTCATTTTGAATTTTTTGTTTCTTTTTTACAATTGAAACCATTTTTTGTTTCCTTTTTACAACCAAAACAATTTTATTTTTTCAGTTTTATTTATGAATACATGCCATCTTTTTTATTATTTTTTCGTTTTTTTTTTCTTTTTTTAAATTTTAAGTTTACATAACCACTCCTGTTAATACTTTTAGTTAAATTTTTTTGACTTTTTTTTTCTACACAAATATTAGTAGAAAACATTGTTTCCTAAAATTTACCAATATGTTCATGTAGATATAATTTTTTTTCATTGTTAATGTGTTTTTTTTTGTTTTTTTTTGTTTTTTGTTTTTTTCCATTAATGTCATATTTATTTAGTGCGTAGGAAGTCATGGCTCTCCACAAATTCTTTTTTTTTTCTTTTTTCTTTTTTTTTTTTTCAGCTGTGAATTGTCATGATTTTCGTTTACCTACTCGATGGTCTTGAATTGAAAGGTATCCATTTCTTAGACTGTTCACCATACAAAACTGAAGAGCCCACTCTAACACTACTATTTAACCCATAACTGTGGATAGAGAGAAGTTCATGCTTTTCCAAAGAGTGTCTATGCAGATATGATTATGTCGGAACTTGATCCCACTTGCGATTTCCACTTTCCATATCAATATCAGATACTCTGCCTGCAGATTCAAAAGCCTTTCTTGTGATATCTTAGATTTAAATGTGTTTTTAATAGTTTTCATTTATTCACATTTTTATTCTTGGAAACCGCTGCAAAAAAAAAAGGGAAGAGAAAAAAATTAGACTAAGAAAACAAAGTTGAAGAGAGGAAAATAGTGCAAAATCAAGTGACAAGTCAATTTTCTTTTCTTTTTCTTTTTTTTTTTAAAGCTCAAGTATTTCTTTAAATGTATATTTGTTTATTACTTTTAGTTTCTTCTCTATTTTAATGGGCATTACCAATAGCAATCCCAGAACAGACACGTCATTCATTGCACTGCTTAGTAAACACTTCACTGACAGGCCAGACCGCACCCGGGACCGCCTACACTTAACTTGATTTGTTTATTATAAGCCAATATCTATCAGTAAAACAGTATTACTATTTATTGAAAAAGTGCAAAAATCAAATAAATGACTAAAGATGGCATAATTTTTTTTTTATAATCATATCACCCTAAGCCATGCATTTTACTGCCACTGTTTTGCAGGGGGTTACATAGGAGGAAAGTTATGAGAAAGTGAAAGGTTATAGAGGGTGTCAGGAAGTGGGTAAGAGAAGGATGAGAATACTATACTGATGATAGTGGAGTGGACGGAGAAAGAAGCATGAGAGAGAGGATGAAGGTTAGTGAAATAGGAGATGACTATTGACTTTACATTTAAATTCTTGGAGATTGTAGCTGTCGGGGAAGCAAGTAAACGGAAGGAAATTCCACAGGTGGGAAGTGCGAGAAAAGAAGCTGCTGGAGTAGAATTTGCATTTACAATTTGTTTTCACAGTAAAAGGGTGGGACCTAGTTGCTAATCTTGTGGCTTGAATAAATTTATATATAGGGGGCACCAGTGAGCTAAGTTCATCAGAGTAGAAAGTATTTGTAGAAGAGACACAAGGAAGCCACATTGCACCAGTGAGAAAGTGACTGTATCTGAGCTGCCAAGTCGGGATTTATCACATTACAGATTCTCTGTTGGATTTTGTGAAGAACACCTAGGTGGATAGCAGGAGCACCCAACCAGATATGGCAGCAGTATTCAATGCACAGGTGGATGGTAGATTTATATATGTGTGGAAAAAACTTCCTGGCCTTACACAGAGAACCAACTTTCTTTGCAGCGGATTTAGCTATGGATTCTATATAGTCATTCCACTTGCCAAACTCTCTTAATTTCAAATATATATATATATATACTAACATCTCATGAAACTGTTATGTAATATTAGACCTCCTATATGGCAGTGAATGCTGGACAATCTCCTCAAAGATGAAGAAGAAGCTTGAGGCAACAGAAATGTCCTTCTACAGAAGGATGCTGAGAATACCATGGGCTGAACATGTAAGCAATGATGAAGTTTTAGGGAAAATTAAAACAAAAATGGATGCTTACAGTTAGAATCAGAAAGAAATAGAAATTTACAGCACACATAATGAGGAAAAAGGGCTTGGAAAAATTGATACTAACAAGACAGATTGACGGCAAAAGGGGCAGGGGGAGCAGCGCATCACCTACCAAATGAGCTTGAGTGAATATTGGCAGGGATCTAGCAAAACGAAAACTTTACTAAGAGGTGCAAAAGATAGGAAATACTGGAGAGGTATGATTGCCCACTTCCTGAAGAGACATTGCACATAGAAGAAGGTGGAAGCTGTTTTTTTTTTTTTTGTTTTTTTTTTTCAATCTACGAACTGTTTTATGTTGAAACAATAAATAAAAAAGGAGTTGACCATAGTCGGGATCATAGCCAATATGAACATTTTTGCTTAGCTGCATAGTATGTGCCTCACCTAGTTTTGAATTCAGAGTTGACCTTCTTCTAGGCTGGTTGCCACCCAAGGCTATGGAACTCATTCTGATTATTTACTCATAGCTGGGGGTGGGGGGAGAATTGAATTCATCAATTTTTCAAGGGTCAGTCAATTAGTTAAGTGCCATACATGATACACGCTTTGAGCGATCATGTCTCAAAAGAGACATGACTGACTGGGCAGAAGATTATCCCGCAGTAGGTTGCCATTGCTTTCTGCAGTAGACTGGTTGCCAGCCAAAGCTATAGAACCCAATCTGTTCTATTATTTAACCCATAACTGGAGGGAAGAGACAGATTAATAACTTTCCCAAGGGTATTTGTGCACAAGTGAATGCAAGGAATTCAACTAGAATTCAAACTCGACTTTTCAAGGGTAACTTTGACATAAAAGTTAATGATTGATGAGCTGCTGTACCTTTTTCATATCTCTCTCCTTTTTTTTTTTATATTTCTTCTGCAAAAAAAACAAAAATCTTTTTCATTTTTTTTATTCACCTTTTTTATTTTTTTTATTTTTTTTTTTCAGATTCTGAATTAATCCACCAAACGGATTAGGATAACTCCAGGATACTTAGGATCCATTTTGACATTGTCCGGATAATCTCCTCATTATTTATCACTCATGGGAAAAGAAAATGGAGTAAAAAGTTTAAGTCCAAGGGACACGGGAAGTGAAGAAGTAAGTTTTTAAATTTTCTTTTAAACTTTTTGTTATTAAACAGGATATAAGAAAAACATCTTTTCCACCATTTTTTTTAATAAATGATTTCTTTGAATATTAACTGTCCTTTCTGTGTAAGTTAAGACAATGTAGATCTTCACCCATAGAATTAAAAAAAAAAAAAAAAAAAAAAAAAACACTTGTAAGGTTGGGGGACCAGACTGAAAGAAAATCGCCCCCCCCCCTCCCCGAAAAATTTTGATTAATTTTTGTAGTGTACTGTTCATTTGACCAAATATACTGATGACTTTTGTCATAATTTTAAAATATTTAAACTTTTTTTTTGAAATTTTTTTTTTAATTTAATATAAATATAGTCATATTCACCCCTGGTTTTTTAAAGTTACCTTTACTTTGTTGTTATATAAAAAAAAATATCTTTTTATGCTCGAATATATTTAAGGATTGGAGGAGAAAAATTCTGAATGGTGGGGGGGGAAAAAAAACTATCAGGTTCAAATAAACAAAGTACAGTTAAGGTTTTTAAAAAATCAGGGGTCAGTATTCTTTAAAATATTTTACTATTTATATAGGGTGTGGCAGAAAAGCCATCAACGTAATGGTAAAACATTAGTAGCAGTTGTCTTCATCTGGCTAATGTCTTACCATTACGTGGGAGGAAATTCTGTCACGCCCTGTAAACATAAAATCTTTGTACTGCACAACATTACACCCTTTGTTATATAAAAGCATGTTCTGAAGATGTTAGGCCTACTTTTTTTTTTTTTTAAATCATTCGAGCTTCATTGACCAAGCATCACCCTGTCAGTAGGGCTTCAGAATACACCAACTGTACCTTTTAAACTAGACTGCACCACTTTGGCCTCTACTTAAGCTAGATAGGCAGTTGGAGAGGCCTGATCCAATCAACTGACTGGTCATGTCAAACTAACAAAACAAACAAAATGCACTCATATTTACTATCTTAAACATTAAACTGACTTAGTGGTAACATTGAGCCTGGTCAGTACTTAGATGGGTGGCCGTTTGGGAAACCAGGTTTTATAAACGTAAGGACCAAGAATAGTCCACCGGTCCTCCAAGTTTAGGGGTTGGGCACAAGGCTAACAACCCTGCCCCATAAAAAAAAACAGTTTGTTACGGAAACAGTAACAAAAAGTTGCTGCCCTACACACCATTAGGTGTAATGGGTGAGATGATAACTTAATGGTGGCTGTAGAGTCAATCAGGCTGGGAACTAAGGAACTTGACATGGCTGTTTCAACCTCTGAGGAAAGCCTATATTTGAGTGGACAATCCTGGATATAATATTTGCTTGGAACCCTCCCCACGTTTGATTATACCAGTCATGTAGCCATGGAGGAATCCGGGGTAGGTGGGGAGCATGGCTGATGAATAATGATGATAAAATATGAGCACAAAAAAAAACAAAACAAGAGGCTACACATTGGTGTAGATACTGAAGGTGACTCAGAAAATCAAAGAAAAATTTTCTGAAATTCATAGCAATAGAATCCATAGAACACAAACTAATAATGGAGTCGTCACCTTTTGTAATAGAAAAAAATCTTAGCATCTCAAATAACTTAAAAACAGTCCAATGTAACAAGAAATAATGTTACTAACAGAATCAAAGAACAAAACATTACACTGAAACTCTAACAATGACCAAGATTCATGATATAAAGTTAAGGATTTGCCCACACCAATGTTTAAATTCTTCCAAGTTCTTAGTGAGAAGCACTAAACTCTCATTGGGCACACTAGGGGAAATTAAAAACAGTAATTTTATCAAAAACAAAAGAATGTCTATGTAAAATAAAATAAAAAAATATGGAATTATAGATACCAATATTTATATCATTACTGTTGATGCACCAGAATCACCACAGAAAATAAAAATTGGATGTAGTTTCCAAAGTAAAAACATATATTCCAACCCTATTAAGATGCTTCAATTGCCAAAGATAGGGACACAGTATGAATAAATGTACAAGGAAGTTGGTATGGGGAAATTAATCCTAGCCACACACAGATCACATGCCCAAATAAATGAAACCAAATGCCCTAATTGTAAAAAAAATTGGCAAAGAATAACCTGACGTAACAAACTATCGACTCATTACACTAACTTGTTGCATTTGCATGGCGATGGGGAGAATGGTAAATGTGGTACCTGGAGAGAGAGAGAGAGAGAGACAATCTTTTACCTAGCTACTAAAGTGGATTTCAGAAAAGCCAAGGAATCCATGATCAACTTGTACGGCTAGAATCCTTTATTCATGATGACTTTCTTTGAGGTCATCAATGTGGTATCAGTAACCTTCAATCTTGAAAAAAAACCTATGACGCCACATGAAGTATGTATCCCGAAAGACATGTGCAAAAGGAACAATGGCTATATTCATTCAACACTTTCTATCAAACTTAACATTCATAGTACGAGATGGAAATACAACATCAGACACACAAAAGCAGAAGGCAGGAGTACCTCAAGGTACCATTAATACAGGAATTGAAAAATCCCTATATGTAGATGATTTCTCAATGTCATATTCATCACCAAACATGCCTTCTCTTGAAAGAGATATATAAACATATTTAAACATGACAGAAAAATGGACAATGAAAATGGATTTCTTCAAAACAAAAACTGCGTGCATTTCTGAAAAAAAAAAAAAATGAGCCTACCACATCAATTCAGAATTAAAATTAATGGTCACTTAGTTCCCATAGTCCAACAAATGAAATAATTAGAAATCATAATAGTTAGCAAATTTAACTTGAAGGCACACACTGATTACCTTCAACAAAAATGCCAAGTCTTTTGAAGCTTCTAAAAGTGATATCAAAATTGAATTGGGGTGCTCAAACTATACAGGTCACTCACCTGATCAAAGTTAGACTATGGATGCATTATTTACAGTGCTACACGTCAATACCATCTGAAAAAAACTACAAACCAGAAAAAATCAAGGACTGAGTCTTGGAGCCATCCAGACCTCACCCATGCAAAGTTTCTATATAGAAGCAAATAAACCACCTGTATCTCTGAGATGAAAAAAATTATCCCTTTAGTATGCACTAAAACTACAATCTAACACAAACAATTTGGCATACAAAAAAAACCATATGAACTCCAACATATCCAGTTGTATAGAGGAAAACCAATAGCCATCCTTTCACTTGGGCTTCAAATGAACCTAACACAAGTCACAATAAATAAGGTGCCTCTATGGACAATCTTCGAACCTCACGTAGTCCTAACATTGACAAAAGTGAAAGACAAATATAAAACAAAAAGAAACAACAAAAGTATATACAGAGAATTAAGACAAATATCATGACTATAAACCATTCTACACAGATGAATCAAATTCTAGATAGAACTGGTGCAGCAGACACAAATGGATAAATTCACAAACAGACTAGCAGTATAGCCTGGCGTTGCTCAGGTGTAATGAAAGCTTTTTTATATATATATATATATATATATATATATATTATCAATTTTCTGCACTATTGTAAGGACTGCAACCTTGAAACTTCTGAATATCGTTTCTTATATCTTTGTCTATGAGTGTATCAAATTTGATTAAAATCAGACCACTCCTACAACCCAATTTTTTTGATTATCGAATTTTGATATTTATCAGGGGTACCTCAATACATGTGCGTTGTGGTGCATTGGATATCGGCTCGGAACGAGAAAATCGGGAAGCCGAGTTCAAATTCCAGCTGAATTCATTGCATTCACTTACACGCAAATACTCTTGGGAAAGGTATTAATCCGACTCTTCCCTCCAGTTATGGATTAAATAACAGGACAGATTGGGTTCTATAGCCATGGTCGGCAGCCAGTCTACCGCAGAAAGCAATGGCAACCTACTGCGGGATAATCTTCTGCCCAGTCAGTCATGTCTCTTTGGAGACATGATTGCCCAAGCGTGTATCACGTATGGCACTTAACTGACTGACCTCAATACAAAAGCTAGCTTATATTATAACTGTGTAAATTTTCAAGAAAATCGGTTCAGCCATTTCAGAGTCTATAGGTAACGGACAGATACACACACAAAGTTCCATTTATAAATAAGTTTAGATCAGGCTACCAAATAATGCATCCCTCTATACAGCAGAACTACAAACCATTAAAATGGCACTTAAATTGATAGAAAATTCAGAAGATAGAAAGTTAATATTTTCAGACTCTGTATCTAGTTTAACAGCAATTAAAGATAAGATCACAAATCATCCCTATATTCAAGAAATTCTAGAAATATGTCATCAGTTAATAAAGCACAAAACAATAATATTGGCTTGGATTCCTAGCCATATAGGCATCAAATGAAATCATGAAGTCGACACACTGGCAAAAGGGACAGCAAAAATGAAAATAAACAACCTGAAACTTCCATATACAGATTATAAAAAAAGAAAATTCTACAACACTTGAAATGAAAATAGCACGCAATTTGGGACATGCTCTGAAACAGGATGAGCATTGTGGTGCAGTAGAGATTGGCTCGGAACAAGTAATCAGAGAGCCGAGTCCGAAAAATTTGTTGCATTCACTTACACACTAATACACTTGAGAAATGTATTAATCCATCGCTTGTCCCTCCAGTCATTGGGTTAAATAACAAAACATATTGGGTCCTATAGCCTTGGTTGGCATCCAGTTGACCTTAGTAATGGCAAGCTATTGTAGGAAGATCCTCTGTCCAGTCAATCATCTCTCTTTCAAGACATGATTGCCCATGCATGTATCATGTATAGCATTTAACCGACTGACTGACTGACTCAAACAATAAACTATTTGAACCTCAGCCAACAATAAGAAAGAATATAATCATTGTCTGACCGTAGACAAGACATATAGTGCTCAACAGAATAAGAATCACACACACACACACACACACACACTACACTACACCTTAGTGTACCTACTGCAACCAATTTCTCACCATCAAGCTTATCTTGATAGAATGCAAGAAGCATCAAAAAATGTGTAGTAACTATTACCAAGTCAGTCAGTTAAGTGCCACACGTGATACACGCTTGGGCGATCATGTCTCGAAAGAGACATGACTGACTGGGCAGAAGATTATCCCGCAGTAGGTTGCCACTGCTTTCTGCAGTAGACTGGTTGCTGACCAAGGCTACAGAACCCAATCTCTCCTATTATTTAACCCATAACTGGAGGGAAGAGACAGATTAATACCTTTCCCAAGAGTATTTGCGCGTAAGTGAATGCAAGAAATTCAACTGGAATTCAAACTCGGCTTCCCGATTTCTCGTTTCAAGCTGATATCCACTGCACCACGGTGCACATCCAAGTACAAAATCTTAAAATGCTCTTCAAAAATGTATCTGCTGCCCAAATAATAGGACATCTGAAGAAAATAAAATACTTCCAATTACTAAAGAAAGTAGAGCTTGAACTTTGAACCACACAACTTACGTTCTGAAATACTTCTGAACTATACAACTTGTGATATTTTGAAAACAATTTTAAAGAATCTCTCAACCATTTGAAACATTTTGAAATATTCCTGAATAAAAGATCCAGTTTTAGAGTTAAATGACCCACAAGGGTTTTGATATGCTGGTAAAACAAATAGACAATAAATCATTAACCAAGCAGCCAGTCTTACTTTTAGTTGATATTTATAAAATCTTCCTCTTAAATCAATTTTTCAGGGAAATGGGTTTCTCAAGTCTAGTAGCTGTTATTGTTTTTTTCAGTGTCAAAGAAAGTTTCCCTCACTTTTTATTTGAAGTGGTGTTGAACATCAACATCCTGATTGTGTCGTTATGTGCTATCCACTTCATCCGGCTTGATGTTATGTGGTTTATATCATTTGGTATAGTTCTTTTGTGGTTGTATCACTCCAACTTAAAAGGTGTTATCTGCTGAAAGCCATTTTTAAGCATTAATCTGAAAAAGCTGTGATATACCAGCAACAGTTTACATATTTCTGAACACATTTTTGATCCTGAGTATGACGGTAAACTGCATCCAGTAGCAAGACCTGATTGGGAGATTGTGAGGAGCACGGATCCACCTCTTAATTGCTGTTATACCCAGGTCCACCCTGACCTGGTGTGATAGCATGTGTTTGGGTGCCAGCTATAGGCAAATAGTTAACTCCCAAACTGGGTTCAAAATGCTATGAAAGTATAAAAATACATTTTTATAGAAATATATACATAAAAATAGACTTTTATAGAAAAATATACATTTTTGAAGGTGTTATAGTAGAACATCCTGCCATCTCCGAGAATAGAATGCTCTACTTTATAAAAGACAGTAATGAGCTGTACGAAGAGGGAAAGGTCTTAGGTGAAGACATTCACTATTCAATAGTCAATTCCACTCCAACCCGTGGCTTGCCTATATGTGTATTATTGTTAATTGTACCTTAGTACAATAAATCTGTATTTATTATTCCTGGTGTGGAGTTCCATTCTTCAACTGATCATTTTATACTGTATTCCTTTTCGGGATATATCAGAAGGAAACATATTACCATAATACATTTTTGAATACAAAACTAGAAGACATTTTCGGTTTTCTAAAAAAAACAAACTTAAAAATAAAAACGAAACAAAAAATTTTCATTAAAATGTGACTAAATCAACTTTCTTACTATAATCAAACATTAAAAAAAAAACAACCTACAAACCCCATGATTTTGGCATTAAATAACCCACAGTGGTGTTGATATGCCATTAAACAAAGCTCAAATCTGAACACATTTTCTTTCATGCATGACATCCGTATAAAAGTTTCGATTTGATGTGACTATTTAAATAGATGATCTTTTTAGATTAATGTTTTGATCTCGTAGCAATTGGCAGTATTTTCTAGGATGAATAAAAATGTACTTTGACTCTAAAATGACAGCTTAGTACAGATATTGCCTGCTTGAGTGATGAACGCAGATCAGTGGTGATCAAGCAATATGAAACTGGTGCTCTATTTAACGAGTAACCCAATTAATCAGTCTATTGTATCTGACTCGTATGAGTTACTGAATTATTTTTGCCATGATGAAACCCCATGCTGCAAGGTCCATAGTCTACACCTATCTCCCTGGTATTCTTTTTCACTTGTGATTTATGAGCTCATTTAATCATATTGGGATCGGGCTGCATTAAAAGTAGTCTGCATATCAAGGTTCAAGTTGATCTGTTCAGATATAAAACTATCACTTTAATCAAAAGATTAGAAAAGAACTTCATACTTTTCTCTTGAAGTAGAGATACAGTTATAGTTTGTTGTGTATATCTCGGCCACCAGTTACTATTCACATAAAGTTGTTTTTTATTCTGTCTTTTCATATTTTTTTCTTTTTTCATTCGTTCTCTTTTTGCCTTTTTCTTTTTTAATCTTTTCAGTGCTATTTTTTTTTCTTTCTTTATGCTTTTCTTTTTCTTTCCTATTTTTTATCTTCTCATTTAACTTTTTCTTTACTTTTTTTATTTTCATGCCTTTTTTTTGCAAGTAAATCCAGACAGAATTCCACCCCACGCTCCCAAAGGTGGTTGGCTGTCATCACTGACAACCATCTGGCAACACCTGCAACCAAGCCAGCCTCAAATGTAATGGGCCCATGTATTGTGTTCGGATTTCGTAGGTACAGTCAAGAGATGTCTATGCAGGGCTGTTGCAAGGATTTTGTGTCTCACCACCCTCAATCTACGATACCCTCCACCCACTCTTATATCTCAATTTTTACAAGTTAGTATTCATATAGTATATAGGCCTGATGAAGCGCATACTATATAGTTAAGGAAAGGATCATTCGCATGGACACAATGATCCCATATGTTTCGTGACTTCTCTTATTATTCATATGAAATATAGATTTTGTTTTAACCACACCATGTACAAAAAAAAAAAAATTCAGCCATGTAGTGTTGCCAAAAACAGCCTATTGCGATTTAATCATAAGTGGCCTGTAGAACATGGTTTAGGATGGATAGCAAAAGGCCAAAATTTACTAATAACTATAAAGAACAGGAAATTGTGGAGAGCCATGATTTCCAACATTCTGAAGTGACATATCACATAGAAGATAAGTGAACAGAAAAAAAGACAGGTGTGTAAGTGAGGTGATGATTCCAAAACTAATGTTTCATCTTTTCTGCTGAGTAGTAACTTCAGTCAAACCCTGGAGAAAGCCACAGGATCCTCACTGGTGTCTTGTATTAGTGATCTTTTGGCAAACTAAGCTTAGTATATAGCACTCTGAAGATCATCAGGCAGCAAGGCAGCAAGATTGGGAGGTTGTGAGGAGCATGGAACCACCTCTCAATTGCTGTTGTTCTCAAGCCCACCCTGACCTGGAGTGACAGCACCTGTTAGGGTCCCAGCTATGGGCAAATAGTTAAACCTCAAACTGGGGTCAAAACACTATGAAAGTATAAAAATACACTTTAATAGAAATATATACATAAAAATAGACATTTATAGAAAAATAGACATTTTTGAAGAAAAAACATATTACCATAACACATTTTTGAAGGAAAAAAAATTCTCAGCAAAACATTTTTTAATACAAAACTAGAAGACATTTTCAGTTTTCTAAAATAAAAAAAGAATAAAAACCAAACATTTTAATTAAAATCTGACTAAATTAACCTTCTCACTATAACCAAATATTAAAAAAAAATACCTTAAAACCATACCTTTTTGGCATTAAATAACCCATAAAGGTGTTGATATGTCGTTAAACAAAACTCAAACTCTGAAGATCAACTAATATTGAATTAAAAAGTAAGTCTGATTTTGTCAATGATTTTATACATACAGGATTAATGAACAAAGAAAAATTCAAAAGACTTACCTTTGCAAGTTTTGTGTATAAGCTGCTCGTCAGGGTCAAATAAATCTAGCGAGTGGTTTATGTGCAAAGATTACTGTCAGTTAAAAAGTTACATCCTTGGAACACATCTTTTTTCACTCTTGTTCTCTTATTGATCTTTTTATGAAAGAAACCTGCTCTTTAAACACATTAAATTCTTCTAATTTCATGTGTTAGACATTATCCATTTGTGTTATACATAAGCAGTGATAAACTTGGTGGATATTTTCATTAATAATTATTTAGAAGCAGCTGATTTGGTCTGCTACATGTGGCCTTGTTAGATGAAGAAACGGATTGTTCTGTCTGCTACATGTGGCCTTGTGTCAGACAAAGAAACAGGTGGTTCTGTTTGCAACATGTGGCTTTGTATCAGACAAAGAAAAGCTTAGCAAATATTTGCATCATCCCCATCTTTTTCCTTAACTTTTGAGTCACTTAGTAAATCATGCTTCTCCACAGCTTCCTTTAATATCTGTCAACTGTGTATTGTAATGATAATGCAATAGTTTCCTGTTGCTTTCTCCAGGATTTGACCACTGAAGTTAAGCAGCATTGCCTTGTCAGTTAGATGGTCAGACTGCTTGGGTACTGTAGCCAAGCTCTTATAATCTGAAATACATTACGATTTTAAATAAGCCAAAAAGGCTTGATAAGCCATAGCAAAAAAGAAATCAATTTTAAGTTAATGAATTTTGTATTGTCTTATGATGCAAAATCGTTTATAAAAATAAATTTAATAACAAAGTGAATTGTTGCAGTTTTTCTTTGCACTTTACTTAATGTTATCAGTTGGTGAATGTTCCAGTTTGATAGCAAAAAAAACGTTTTTGTACCGAGCATATTTATGTGATTATAACTTTCGTTAAAGGAAAACTTTTTGCTGCAAAATTTTTCCTGGTTCCTGGCAGTCTTGTTATCATTGGTGCCATGCCATAATTTCATAAGATTTTGCTAGAGAAACCGGAGTTCCAGAATGTTCCACATAGCTTCCCATTTTCAAAATTTTCTTGCTTTGTCTGATCAACTCCACAAGCACTATTTTATTTTTAAATTTCTTTGAAGTGGCAAAAGAAAACAGTGGCCTGGAATTGGTGTTATTCTATTTTTTTTTTTTCATCATTTCACCCCATGCAAGATGGGACTGCCACTCACGAACAGGGTTACAGTGAGAGAAAGCATTCGGTACAGAGGGTATTGAAGAAAGGATAAAAGATGATTAGGATTCAAGAAGATAAAAGATGACAGTTGGCATTGCATTTAATTTTTTGGTGATTGTAGCTATCAGGGAAGCAAATAAACAATCACAATCTGGAAGTGCAAGAAAAGAAACTGTTGAAGTATAAGTGGAAGTTACATTTAACTATTTCAATGGTAAAAGGGTGGGACCTAGATGCCAATCTAGTAGAATGCTTAAATTTACGTGTATGGGGTACCAGAGAGAAAAAAACTCATCAGAGCAGTTGCCATAGCAATATTTATAGAAAAGGCTGAGGGAAGCCACGTCACAGCAGTGAGAAAGTGACTGAAGTCGAGATGCCAAGTCAGGACTGATTACATTGCAGATCCTTTTCTGGATTTTGCTGAGAAGCTCGAAGTGAATAGCAGCAGCACCCGACTAGATATGGCAACAGTATTCAATATTTATTCTGTAAACTTCCACTTGGCTCTTTTATGATCTCTTGATGCCTGTCAGAATAAGACAACAAAAGATGAATGTCAGTTGTTTGTTTTCCTCATTTATTCACCAGTAAAGAAACGAGGTGCTCTTTTTCTTTATTTCGGTAAATTTGGTTCTGGGGAGACTCTTCTATCTGATTGTCGAGCACTCACAATGTCAATGGCCAAGCATCTTCTCAAAGACCACCATCCTCTCATTCATCATGTGTCTCCTCATTTTCTCTTTCTCTCTCTCAAGCTTCTTACACTTTTTTTTTTTTTTTTTTTTTTTTTTTTTGTTATGGTTTCTGTCAATTTGTCTGTCTGTTAACAGAATTATCTTCTATCTGTCTATAAGTAGCAGCCCACTTGCTGCAAAGATTACAAATCTATGCTGCCAAAATTGTTGAGCTGTCTGCCTGATCAGACATGTTGCAAGTTTGATTGTCTATTAAAAATTATATATGTACTAGTCTCTCTGGTTCATTTTCATTGTATGAGGGTACAGTAGCTCAGTTCTTAGTAGCAGACAGTCAGACTATCCACACATAATTTGATTATAGTGGTAAAGTCTTGTGCAGGACTAACCAAAGTTTTAGAAGAGCCAAATACAGAGAATTGGTCTGTAAATTTATCAATTTAATGATTTGCCTTCAAACCAACATTGGTAGAAGAAATGTTCGTGGAAGTTCTACAATCAACATTAAAACTAGAAATGCTCGTCTCTTCCTTTTCTTTTTCTCATCTCACTAGATTAAGCACTTTGGATCATGAATGTTTTTTTTGATAAAAATTTGCTGGTTTGATCCAGTTTACTATGCAAATTGATCCGTCTATGGAAGTCAGAATACATATGTTCCTATAAAATGATTTCTGAAAATATAAAAAAAATTTTCAATAAAAAGAAATAATTTGTAATCTTCTTTACTATTGATTCAGCAAACTCCAAATTACAAATTGAAACATAAAAAAAAAATGTTCAATTTTTCATTTTCAAAACTCGTGTTTTATGAAAATATTTGTTTAATTTCTGTATCAGTTTTTTTAAATAACAAACCTGGCATCTCGGCCTTTGTCACTTTTGCACCACCATAACATGCTTCCCTGTGCCATTTTGATAAATACTTTAATGGTAAGTGTTCTGATTATCTCTTCTCTTTGTATTTAGACTTTATAAATTCAAGCATAGTACTAGATGGCAGCTTAGTCTCATCATTTTACAATTGAAATGGCTCGATGTAACTGTAAGTTCTGTGCTCACACTTTCTTTTCTTGCACTTATTTGTGAAACTCTCTTCCAGTATCTTGCTTCCCACTCAACTTTGATCTTCAAAAATTTAAAGAAAATGCCAGTCGTTATGTTCTGTCTTACTTCCTGTTCTTTTATTGTTTTCTCTCCTTAATATTTTCTTTTTTTCCTATTCTCTCACATTCAGTAACCTCCTGCATCTTAGTGACTTTATTGCCTTGCTTGAAGTGAAATGATAAAAAAAAGAAAAAGATCATTATTTTATCTCAAATATTAGAAATTCATTAAATTTGTACTGATTTTTTAAATTTTTTTTATTCACTCGATACAGGGCCCAAGATCCACTCAAGGTAGGTTATGGAGTGAATCTGTTGTACAGCTTCCCTGAAAGTTGTTGAAAGTTACAAGCCAGTTTTTTTTTCTTTCTTCCCTATTGGGCTTTTAGAGCTAAATCAGGGAAGAGATCAGCTATATATTTAGAGATTCTTCATAAAATCCAAAGAAGAATCTGCAATATTATTGATCCTGGGATCTTGGCTTCAATTACTTTCCTTGTGCTGTTTCTAAAAATACTTTCATGGTAATTGTTCTGATGACTTTACTCTATTGTTAGTTTTATTCCCCACCACCCACAGACAAATTGTACATATAGAAAGAAGTTAGGACTCCATAGAGACTTTGAGGTATTATGGTGACTGTAGTGAGAATGGTAAGTAAAAACGTGTTGTTTTTGTGGAAGGAATACTGTAGTATAGGGGTTTTCAAACTTTTTGACCCTTTCATATTTCAATGTGCTTGTTTGGCTTTATACAAATTGTCAATTCTTGGCGATATTGCTGATAAATGTACACGTAAGTCATTTTCTGGAGCAAGTCAGGATCTGTATTTGTTTTTCAAATTGGTTAGTGGTGAAAATCCAGCTTCACATAAATATGTTGTTGCAAATGATAACAAAATCTTAACTGCTTTTCGAGATAACAATGGATACTCCAAGGCTACAGTGAATTTTGAAAGTTGTTGCTGCATAAAACTGATTTTTAAAGTAATAAGTAAAAATAAATATCCAGACATTAAAAATTTATACTTTGAATTTCATGTGATGAGTTAATCCACGGACCCCCTATCTTATCCTTGTGGACCCCCTGTGGTCCGCGGACCACAGTTTAAAAACCCTAGCTGTAGTATGTTTGAGTCAGTAATTGTCGCTAGCTAAGTATAAGATAAGACAACCTGAACACTAGCCTTCCTCTATCTCCCCGTTTGGTCATGTGTCCCATTTTTGTATCATCATTATCAAAATAATCATTATCAAAATAAATATTACTTTCCTCTATGGTACCTAGACTTTAAGAATTTAAATGCATTTCTAGACTGGTGGCAAGGTCTCATCATTTGACAGTTGAAATAGCCATATGCAACCATTAAGTTCTATGTTAACAGCTACTTTTCTTGCACATTCCGCATGTGGAATGCTCTTTCAGTTTCTTATTTGATTTTCAAAAATTTAAATGTAATATTAATCGTTATCTTCTGTTATCTTACTTCTTGTTCTTTTGTTGTTCTCATTCTTCACATCTTGCACCTTAGTGGCATTATTGCTTTGCCTGGGGTGAAATGATAAAAAAACCAAAACAAAAAAGAACAATTCTTCTTTCAAATGAATTTCCTCATCTTTTCCAACCAAATGGAAATCACTTTGAAAAAAATCAATATCATAAGATTAACAGCACCTCTTTGCAGAAATCCAGATGAAACATTTCGATACTAATATGGAATAATAGCATTATTTATCTACAGCCATCCATTTTTACTTTGTAAAGGTAAACAATTTGAATGCTGATATTGTCCTGTAACATAAATGAAATTATTTTGCGTCTCTCTTTTGCTAATGAATAAAATTAACAAGTGTGTGTGTTATGGAGTAAATGATAAACCCCCGGTGGCACAAATGAATTAGTCTAGACACTTTAAATAAAGAACTCCAAGGGAGTCTAGAAAATGTACATTAGAGCCTTGTTTGGTGTATTTTTACCAGATGTCATGGAGAGTAGCCTAAGCAAGACTTGATATTATAACTGCTAGAAACATTCTATAACAGTGGCGACAAGAAATCAAAACTTATACTTAGTAATAACAAGTAAAAAAAAAAAAAAGAAAAACTTTTCTTTAGCGCACAGGATAAGTGATGAGAACTTCTAACCATGTTCGTTTAATTTTTTTTTTTTTTTCCTTTGGCATGTGTAGGAAAAAAAACAGTATTTACATTATTCGGACTATTGCTCTCATCTTTGTTGCCATTTGTACAGTGTTTCGGTCATTGTACACTCCGGCCTTCTTCAGGTACTTGTAATTTCAAACCGAACCATTTATTACAATCACTGGGATATATCCTTAAGGACACATGGGCCAGTGGATATAGACATTGGTTAGTTCCTGTGACTTGACCCAAAGAGTTGTGAGTTCAATCTCAGGCTACAGCAGTGGTGAACAAGTCATGACTTCTAATCGAGGCATTACTACGCAAGGAATGAGGATTATATACCCCAGTGATTGTAATAAAGGGTTCAGCTTGAAGTTCCTATCACCTGAAGAAGGCCGGAGCGTACAACAGCCATACGTTGTACAAATGGCAACAACGATAAGGACAATAGTCCGAATAATGTAACTGTAAATACTACCTCATCTCAAAAATATAGTCAGTTAAGTGCCATACGTGAAACACGCTTGGGCAATTATGTCTCGAAAGAGACATGACTGACTGGGCAAAAGATTATCCCGCAGCAGGTTGCCATTGCTTTCTGCGGTAGATTGGTTGCCAGCCAAGGCTATAAAACCCAATCTGTCCTGTTATTTAACCCATAACTGGAAAGAAGAGGTGGATTAATACCTTTCCCAAGGGTATTTGCACATAAGTGAATGCAATGAATTCGACTGGAATTTGAACTCAGCTCCTCGATTTCTTGTTCCGAGCCAATATCCACTGCACCACAGCACACATCAAATACTAAAAACAGGTTCTTCAAATATGGAAAAAAATATTGGCTTTGGTAATACAAATTCAGCAACATCAGCAGTTGTTGGAACTGCAGGATCCACAACAAAAGTTGATTGTGTTGAATATTAATATTAATTATGGTTGATTTGACACACAAGTAGATTGGTGTAATCACTTCACATGGAAGAAACTTACTGAGTGATTTAATGAAGACAGAGATATAAAGTGAATAGAATCCACTCCTGAAAATGTGTTGGGCAGGTCCATTATAATAAAGCGGACTAACCTACATGCTGCATTAGGTACTCTACTATAAATGAGGTAGATTAGTTGGCCTGCCTTCTTGAAAGAAGACAAGAGGAGGCAGCCATGTTAAAAGGTAAGTTATTTGACTTCTACAGATTGAAATAATTCTGAAGGAAACTGGAAACCCCCCAATTTCTTTCACTCCCAAACGTGCTGCCCAACACGTACAAATCTGATGAAAAAAGATGAAGAGTTTGTCACATTTTCGAGACTATACTGGATAACACCAAATCTTAATAAACTGTCAGGCATGTCGCCAACAAAATTGATGTTTGCAAGAAAAATTGGTTTTCGGTAAGTTGTTGACAGTTCCCAAAAAAAAAAAAAACGCAAATAACAAAAAGTTTTAAAAATTAGTAAAAAAGTATTTTTCCAAGTGTATAAAGATGGAAAAGAAATGTGAGAAGACAATGTGTCATGAATTGGGAAGATGACATACATAGTAAGACAAAAATGGGAACACAAAAAATAATTTTAAAAAATGGTTTACTAAAGAAAGTCCTACATATGTTGGAATTGTTAACAAGGCATGTGAATGATTCAGATTAAACAAACTGACTCCGGATATGTTTAAAGGATTAATTTTCGTTCAAGAGTTAATGGGGAAAAAAGATGCAGAAATACAGTTGAAAATTTTAATGAGATTTGAGCAGAACAAGAAACTTACACAACAGGAAATATCGATCAAATGTCACAATCTTAAATCTGAGACATGATGCTACAGAAATTTCGGAAAAGAATGTGCATGCATACAAGTCGAACAAAAATGTACAGAAAGTAAAATTAATTCATATTTCAGTTGTGGAAGGTGACATCTTGGAGATGAATGTTCTTTTAAGAATTCAAAATGCTATGTGAAATTCTATTGATATAAAAAGTTAAACTGTAAAACTAAACCAAGGAAAAATTATCACAGAAAAAACTTCAGACACAGTGTTATAGGTTTATGGCTATATCGTGTTGAATATACCGGTTCTCGTCTGATCACCGAAGTTAAGCAACATTGAGCCTGGTCAGTACTTAAATGGGTGACCATTTGGGAATACCAGGTGCTGTAAACGTAAGGACCAAGAATGGTCCTACAGGTTTGAGGGTTGGGTGCAGGGCTAACAACCCTGCCCTGTAAAAAAACAGTTTGTTAAAGAAACAGCAACAAAAAGTTGCTGCCCTATGCACCATTAGGGTGTGATGGGTAAATGATGATGATGATGATATGACAGAAAAAAATAATCACAGAAACTAAATAAAATTTGTGACTGTGAAAATAGGTGGATGTGAAAATGTAGCAAGACACTGGTCGTGATATCACAATAATTAATGAAGCCAGATGGAAAGAAATTGCAAAATCCAGGAGTATATCAGGTATGAGATCATTTTTTTTTTATTGGTGAAATGACTTGCAACATCTCATTCCATAACAAGGGAGTAAAAGATGAAGTTTATGTGTTAAAAAAATACTACAAACTTAAACTGCATCTAGAGATTATATGCAAAAGAGGTATTGTCAAATATTTTATGTAAAATCCATAGATATGTGTTATCCAATGAAATAATTTGTACTATTATATACAGCATGAAAGCAATTAAGTCCAAATTTTTAATTTCAGGTTGATATTTAGTAGCAGTGTCAAGAGATTATTTGCAAGAACTAGAATTTAGTATTATGACTCGTAAAAAAGAACTAACAATGAATGAAAAGAACTATATAATCAAAGAAATTAGCAAAGGAAAATCTTCGCTTCAAATTTCTAAGGATTTGAAAAAGGATCATCGAACAATCAAGAAAATGTGTCAAATGAGAATTCAACCAAGGAAAAAAAGTCTCGGGCTGAATTCAGGAATTTAACAAAGCGAGATCTATCACATATCTGAAGAGAATTAATAAGAAACCCAAATGTGTCAAGTGTGTTCATATTTGAGGTCGCTGGAGCTCCTATAGTATCAAGGGAAACAGGGTGTAAAGCATTAAAGAAGTTTGCTGATGTAAAAAATCAAATAAAGAAACCCATTTTAACAAAAAAAAACATAAGGAAAGATTGCAGTAGGCAAAAAATACATGAAAACTGATTTCAGTAAAGTGCTTTTTACAGACAAATCAAGGATCACCCTTGATGGGTCTGATGGATGAGCTTGAGGATGGGTTTGCAAGCAACATGACTCAAGAAAATTTTTTGAATGCCAACAAGGTAGCGGTGGAATCATATGGGCTGGGATTATTGGTAATGAACTCGTGGGTTCATTTAAATTGAAAGACAGGGTTAAAATGAATTTCAAAAGTTGCTGTAATTTTCTAGAGTAATATTTCTTTGAATGGCTTGATAACCAGTCTTTAGCCAAGCGTAGATCTATGGTCTTTATGCAAGACAACGCACCAAGTCATGCATCAAAGTTTACTAAATCCTGGTTGAAAGAAAAGGGATTTGTTGAAGATTCTCTTATGGACTGGCCTTCAAATAGCTGTGACTTGAATTCCCATTGAGAACCTGTGGAGCATCCTCAAGAGAGATATTTATTCTAATAGAAGGCAATTCAACAGCAACTGTGACCTCTAGGAAGCAGTTAAAGTTGCTGCAAACAACTTACCAGCTGCTAAAATTGCAAATCTAACATCAGATGTTGACAATAGGCTGCTAAGAGTTATTGAAAAGAAAGGAGCATTTGTGCAATAAATTTTAGGAGGTTATCATTTTTTGTTAATATATCTTTTATTTTTAAAATAAAATGTCTTTTTTATGTTTTTCCTTTTAGGAAATTAACAAATCTTTCCATATTTTTTTTTACATTAGTTTTACAAGGTATAATAATGTAAAAGTATCAAAATAAATAGTTGCAAATAAATTACTGACAGTCAAATTAGTCTGTTAAATTAGTAAAAAAAATTTCCAACTAAAACAATATATATTTCACTATATATCTAAGTTAATGATGTTGAGTAGAATCTAAACATCATAATATGACTTTTAACATTAAAGACACAACTCTTTATACCAATTCATAACTTGCATATAATCTCTAGACACAGTTTATTTGGTACTGACTGGATGGAATTATTCGAGTTACAAGACTTGCCTATAAATATTTATTGCAAAAATATATATAAGTGGACAAGTGACCAGTTTTAAAAAAAAACAAAAAAAAAAAACAACAACAACAGTCTAAATTTAAAGGAAGGATCCAGATGTTCTGTTGGGTGAATTGGGTTAGGGTTACAAAGTCAAAGCGAAATTTCAAGTGAAAAAATAGTCAGTGACAGTCTTCTTCTCCTATGTGCCTTGTCCCTTCAGGACATATGTAATCATGGCTTTCCCCATCTCCCTATCCTTGGTGGCTCTCAGCATGCTTTCCCCAGTTACACTGCGCA
This sequence comes from Ascarosepion bandense, assembly GCA_037127315.1. NCBI lineage: Eukaryota > Metazoa > Mollusca > Cephalopoda > Sepiida > Sepiidae > Ascarosepion > Ascarosepion bandense. Next base: position 2,410,221 of record JBBBDQ010001383.1, on the reverse strand, counting down.
ACCCTCGTTCCGCCATCCACCCGCACAGGACAGTCAAGTACGTTACACACTGTTTTCCTCTGTCTTTTCTTCCCTCTATCTGGCCTGTTAGTATCAGCTTCTCCAAGCCCTCCTTCCTTATAGCATATCCCAGAAATTTCAGCTTTCTCTTCCTGATTCTCAGTATTAATTTCTTTTTTGTTTCCAATCTTTCCAGCACCTCACCATTTCTCACATACTCGATCCATAATATCTGCAGCATCCTTCTGTAGAACCACATTTCAGTTGCTTCAAGTTTTACTTTCACCTTTGATGATATTGTCTAACATTCACTACCATATTGAAGAACTGACATCACATAGCATTCTAGTACTCTTTTCTTTGTTTCTAGTGAAAGTTTCCTGTCTCTTAATACTCTACTCAGATCCTGGAATGCATCCTTCACCATGCCAATTCAGCTTCAAATTTCTGTTGTACCTTCTGTCTTCTGTTAGACCACTTCCCAGGTATTTAAATTTTTGTACCTGCTTGATTTTAGTATCCCCCACCTGTATTTGGCATTTGGGGCTGCTCTTTTTGCTGATGTCTATGCATTCAGTTTTCTTGTAGTTTATTTGTAGTCCTTTCTTGTCAGTCCCTTCAGCTACCTTCTGTAGAGGGTCTTGTAGTTTCCTTTTCGTGTCTGCTATCAGCACAGTATTATTCATGTACCTTAAGTTGTTTAAATTGTGGCCTTAGATGACAAGTCCTGGCATAAGATCTAAGGTTCAAATAAAATCTTGTGGCCTTCAATGACCCTTTAGATGTTGATAGGCTGTTAAACAGAAACAAACAAACAAACATCAAATCAAATCAACTAAGAATCAGACAAACTTGAAAAAATTAGTGTAATTGAAAAGATTAACTATTCAAAACGATCAACACCAGCAGTGTATGTAAAGAAACAAAATAAAATCTGATTTTTCAACAGGGTTGAACAAGTGTTTTGAACCCTATAACTACCAAGTCCAGAAGAAATTTTTGCAAAGTTAAACAGTGAAAATTTTTTTTTCAAAGCTGGATCTTTGTGAAGAATTAGGAGTTGAAGAAGAATGTTCAGAGTAAACAACTATAAATACACACAGGGGATTACAAAAGTTCAACTGACTTCCTTTTAAGATAAAAGTAGCTTCAGCTATATTTAAACATGCTTTGGATATTATTCTTACAGACTGGATGATATATTAATTAAAAGTGTAACTAAGAAAAAAACATATCAAGCATGTGAAAAGAGTTTTTGAAAAATTACAAGTATGGGTTCAAACTCAATGAGGAAAGTGCAAATTATTTTAGTTTGAGGATACTGTTCTTACATTATTAAAAAGTGAAAAGGAAATAAAAAAATATTATGCAATGTAGTACGCGAATTACCAGTTACCCTGGAAGAAATCAAAGTAGAACAAGATGTGTTTATTTCGAAAGAAAAAAAAACAACAAATAAAAGGAACTAAGAAAGAACACAATCCAAACTTGAATGCTTACTCATTATATGACAGTTTTAATGTTTGCACAAAGCGTATTAATACTTAGTATATTACAAAAGTGGAAATAGATTAATTTTATAGTAGACATTCGGGAATTTCAAGGATGAAATTTCTCATAAGAAGCTATATATACTCAACCAAAATGAGTCAAGAGATAGAAAAATTAGTAAAAGCCTACAGAGGTTGGCAGAGAAATTACCTCCCATGAAAATACAACCTTGGCCAAAGACAGATAATACATGATCAAGAGTTCTCAGATTCTGCAGGTCCAATAAACAGATGACATTATCTTGTGGTAATGAATAGCTTTATTCAGTGGCCAGAAATTTAAGTGCAAAACCAATTTCTATTGCTAAATTCAGTGCTCACAAATTCAAAAATTTTGTAAAACATTCTCAGTTGAACATATTACTATCCCACTGTATCACCCAAGGTCAATAGAACAAGCTGAACAGTTTGTGGGTACTTTTAAGAGAGCTTTGAAAAAAAAGTAAGTAATGGAAAAGCAAGCAAAGAAACATTACAAAAATTTTCGAGACTATACTGGATAACACCAAATCCTAATAAACTGTCAGGCATATCAGCAGCAAAATTAATGTTTGCAAGAAAAAAAGAAAAGAACAGATAACAAAGACACAAACTTTTTCAAAATTAGTGCGAAAGTATTTTTCCAGGTGTATAAAGATGGAAAAGAAATGTGAGAAGATGGTATAATAATGTCATGAATCGGAAAGATGACATACATGGTGAAAGACAAAAATGAGAACACAAAAGATATTACATTTATTTAAAAAAAAAGTTTTACTGAAGAAAATCCTGCAAGAAGAGAATCTATGCAAGTACTGTATGAGATATATATATATACACACCTGCAACCCAAGAATTGTTGAATGTAAAAGTACAATTTACAGAAGAGGAAACATACAGAAAAACTAGAAGTTGACTCTAAATGTAAAAAATACAAAGTTCAGTACATTGGCGAACTCACTAGAAAGAGGAGGAGGAGGAGAATGATAATGAAGAAAACTGTCTATATTTCTTAGATGAGGTAGTATTTACATTATGTACATTATTCGGACTATTGTCCTCATCTTGGTTGCTATATGTGCAACGTTTTGGCCGTTGTACACTCTGGCCTTCTTCGGGTGTTAGGAATTTGAAACCAAACCCTTTATTACAAAATAAAGGGTTTGGTTCAAAATTTCTAGCACCCGAAGAAGGCCGGAGTGTAAAACGGCCAAAATGTCATACAAATGACAACCAAGATGAGGATAATAGTCTGAATAATATAGTATAAAATAAAACATTTGCTAATAAAAAATCTCAAAAGGGGGTGATATTGTGGATTAAATAATACACCCCCAGGGACAAAAATGGACTAGTCTAGACACTTAAATAAATACTTCTAAGTGTGTCTAGAAAATTTTTAACAGATGTCACAGCAAGTAGCCTAAGCAAGACTTAATATTATAACCACTAGAAAACTAGTTATACTAGTTATGTCAAACTAGAAACATAGAAATAATTGCTGTCAAATTCCGTACCATAATTTGTTGGCATTTACTACTTACTTTTCTGGTCTTGGGCATGACGGTAAACTGCATCTGGCAGCAAGTTCTCTGATTGGGAGGTTGTGAGGAGCATGGAGCCACCTCTTAATTGTTGTTGTTCCCAGGTCCACCCTGGCCCGAAGTGGTAGCAAGGCCTCTGATTGGGAGGTTGTGAGGAGCATGGAACCACCTCTTAATTGTTGTTGTTACCAGGTCCACCCTGACCCGGAGTGGTAGCACCTGTTAGGGTTCCAGCTATGAGCAAATAGTTAACTCCCAAACTGGGGTTAAAACACTTATAAAAGTATAAAAATACACATTTTTAGAAAAATATTCATAAAAATAGACTATTATAGAAAAATATATATTTTTGATGGAAAAATATTACCAAAATACATTTTTGAAGAAAAAATTACCATCACGCGTTTTTGAAAGGAAAATTGAATACAAAACTAGAAGACATTTTCAGTTTTCTAAAATAAAAAAGAATAAAAACCAAAAATTTTCATTAAAATCTGACTAAATCAACCTTCTCACTATAAACGAACATTAAAAAAAACCTCACCTTTTTGGCATTACCCACAGAGGCTGATATGCCGTTATTCAAAACTCAAACTTACTTTTCCGAGAAGAAAAGTCACAATTTTTGTTAGCAATGTATTTCTCACTTTAGGTTTTGCATTTCGTATTTTTCTTTATTTTATATTATGAGGATTGGCTTCTTGGATGTTGTCATATCAACTTTTGTTGAGCGATTTAATGTTGAAATCCTTTTTTCATTATACTCTACGTAACCTGTAAACATTGACTGGGTGTGTGCCTGAGTTGGTAGGTAAATATTGGTCAAGCTTATACCCAAGACAATAGACAAGTATTAGTCACACTTTTACCTGAGTTTGTAGGCAGGTGTTGGTCATGTTTTTTTTATGAGTCTGTATGTAGGTGTTGGTTGTGCTTTTACCGAAGTCTGTAGGCAGATATTGATCATGTATTTATACAAGTTTATAGACAAACATTGGTTGTGTTTTACTCAAGCCTGTAAGGCTGACATTGGTTGTACTTTTACCAAAGCTTGTGAGCAGTTGTTGGTCTTTCTTTTTACTGTATAAATGTGAAATAATCAATTTTTTATATGAAATTATTTTGAGCAGGATCCTTCAATAGAATTTTTTTTTTCTTTCTTTTTTCACTCTTGTTTTTCCTTCTAAGAGATGATTATGAAAATTATGTACATAATGAAAACCAACTTTTACTTCAGGAAGTAGATGATCATGGCTTTCCACATCTTCTACTCCCTTGTTGCTCTTTGTATATTTTTCCCTATTATTTCTCCCAAACCCTACTCTGCCATCCATTTCTTTAGTCCTATTTAAGTATATCATGCACTGTTTTCACCTGTCTCTCTTTTCCTTTCTCTGCCCTGTAAGTATTAGATTCTCCAAGCTCTCCTTTCTCATTATGTATCCTAGAATCTTCATCTGTCACTTTCTGATGGCTTTTCTTTTCATTTCCATCCTCTCCAAAAACTCCTCGTTGCTCACATATTCAGTCCATGGTATCCTCAGCATCCTTCTGTAGAACCCATTTCTGTTGCTTTGAGTCTCTTCTTCATCTTTGAGGAGATTGTCCAACATTTGCTATCATATAAGATAACAGATATCCCATAACAGTCCAGCACTCTTTTCTTCCTCCTCTATACACAACTGTTTTGTTTTTTTTAAAAAAAGCTAAAGGAATGTCTGAAAATTCACAACAATAAATTCACTTTGATATCATCGTTTTAAGTTCTTATTCTGTGCAATCAATGTTTCTGAAAATTATTAACCTTAAATCAAAAACCCATACCCAAAAGAGAAGAAAATGAATAATTCTTGACTTAACAAAATAATGTTAACAAAAGTTTTTGTGGCAAGTGAAGAGAAAACTCAAGGTTTTTTTTTTCTTTTCTATACCTCATTCTTTCAGGATGTTATCGGTCATGGTTCTCCAAATTTCCTTTCATTTTGTTGCTCTAAATAACTCTTACCCTTTTATCATTCCTCTTTTTCTTTGTGGTGTTTGTTCTGTCATGTCCTCTCAAGATGTAAGCGATCATGACTCTCCACAACTTTCTTTTGGTACTCAGTATAATTCTTTATTTCCCCAACTTAGTTTTTGTATTTCTTGTTCTGACACTCTGGCACTCTCTTCCAATATCACTATGTTGTTTTATTTCTGTCCAGTATGCTTCTTCCTGGTAGCAAGCCTTCATTTTTCCTCTCCTTGCTTCAGCCTGTGATACAAATGGGGTCTCGAGCATGAGTGATTATTGTCAACAACTTCTCACTTCTCCTTGCCCATTGCCCTCATGACCCTTTTGCAAACATCCTTGAAGTGAAAATGAGGTTGCCCTTCTGCTAGTGGTCAGTTCCTCATACAGAAGGATCTTTAGGATAGTCCCATCTGGTATACAGTATACAAGATCAATGCAGTTGAAGAAGGGTATATAGGCTGGGTAGCTGGACATGAGAACTTCAACATTGGTGAACTCTGGTGTTCTTAGATAAATAACCTGAACCATACTTCAATAAACAAAAACTTTAATAGAACACCAAGCTATTGCAATTAAATTTCAATAAAATTTTAAAATCATTTCACCCCAAGCAAGACATTCCACTGCCACTATTTCGCAGGGGGTTACATAGGGGAAGGTGCTGAGAGAATGATTAGATATAGGAAATGTCAGAGGGAGGGTGATAGACGGGGAAGGAAGTACATAGGAAGAGTCTTTGAGAGAATGGGTGTGAGTTAGTGTGTTAGGTGTCTATTGACTTTACATTTAAACTCCTGGAGATTGTGGCTGTCGGGGAAGCAAGCATGTGGAAGGGAATTCCACAGGCGGGAAGTGCGAGAAAAGAAGCTGTTGGAGTAGAAATTACGGTTACATTTTATTGGTTTCACTGTAAAAGTTGCTAATATAGTATCTCGTGCAAATTCATACCTAGGGGGCACCAGTGATCTCAGTTCATCGGAGCAGAAGTCGTGAAAGTATTTATAGAAGAGGCACAGGGAAGCCTCTTCTATAAATACCATATAAAATTACATAAAATGCCAGACTATCATAATTTAATAAAGAAAATTCTGTAAATTAAAAAAAAAAAAAAAGATTTTCCTGCCCACTCCTTGAAATCCCAGTGTAGAATAGTGCTCCCTACCCCACCCCAGTTAAGAACCCTCTGTTGTAGTATCACCAGCCTATTATAATTTCATTTCCCCACAGTGCTTTAGTATGTGATTTTTGGTTTTTTACTTATTTTTTTTTTTTACTCTTCAGGAGTTAGTGTTTGTAGGTCAGTGCTATGTGGTAGTCAGTGTTTTTGTCTTATCTTAAATTGTAGTCAACAAAACTCCATCTTCTTTGCTGTACCTTGACACTAAGTGGTACTATCAAGGCATACTGAAATAGAGTTCAACTTCTCCAACACAGAAAAGAAAATATTGCATGAAGATATGTTATTGTGTTCTAGAAACCGTTTTATAAAATTGTTACATGAAGAAAAAAGAAAAATTGAAAGATTTTTATTGTGTAAGCTGTTCCAGCATTTTTTTTTTTTTTTTTTTTTTTAACCAGATTTCAACATTAACTTTTTTTTTTATTCTTTTGCTGGTTTCTTTGCCTTGAATGAAAAGAATTTAAAAAAAAAAAAAGCTTCCTTGAATATAAGCTTTTCTTTCTCTTAGCAGTTTTTTGATTGAGGAATCGATTTATGAAAGTTTGAATTTGTTGACATAGAAGTATGCTAAATCTACTTCAGAACTGACTTACACATTTTGAAAAAAATCATTTAAGAGAAGACTTCTGGCAACGGAGATGTCTTTTTAAAAAAAAAAATACTGAAACTACTCATGTGAGCAACAAAAAAGATTTAAAAAGAATGGAAACAAAATGGACAATTAGGATCAGAAAGAATATAAATTTCTAAGACGTAAGGAGGAAGGAGGGCTTGGAGAATTTGATGCTCAAAGGATATAAAGGCAAAAAGGGCTAGTGTACATAGTGAATAACTTACCTATGAGCTGAATGGGCAGAACAGGGATTAGGAAACATAACAAAAACTTACTAAGAGCTGTAAAGGACAGGAAGTTGTGGAGAGCAATGATTACCCTACCTAAAGAGATGCAATGTACAGAAGAAAAAGAATATAAAATAATGAGTGGCTAAATACCGGTTGTACTATTTTTAAATGTTTAAACTTTGACATTATATATACTTAAATACCATGAAGAGTTTTTTTTTTTCTTTTTTAATTCAGTACTATCATTAACCACAGAAAGCAATGGCAACCTACTGCGGGATAATCTTCTGCCCAGTGAGTCATGTCTCTTTCGAGACATGATCGCCCAAGCGTGTATCATGTATGGCACTTAACTGACTATCATTAATGGGACTATGGGTAGTAAGGTTACTCATGACAAATGGTTTTTTGAATTGTTTGAGAAATGTTACACAAGATAGGTAGTAATAAGTGTGTGTGTGTGTATCTTCTTCAGCTAGTTGACAAGATGATGAATTTTGCTATAAACTGCACCAGGGTTCCAAATGCACAGGGAATACTGGAGGGGTGTGGTGAGTTCTATCTCGGCCAAGCAGGACAACGACATATATATATATATATATATATAAGGACTTTGCTGATTTTTCATGAAAAGTAATGTTTTATTTACAAAAATTAGTGTCCATTACTAGCCAATATGCTTTCCTTCCATCTTTCTGGTAGCATTTGAATTCCACATTGGAAAAATTATAGCTTTTAAGGCTAACCACGAGCCAACCCACTTTTGGGTTTCTTCATAAGAACAAAAGTGCTGCTCAGCCAGGCCATGTGCCATTGATCAGAACAAGTGATAATCGGACGGGGCAATGTCTGGTAAATACGATGGGTAGGGTAGGACTTCCCGTTTAAGCATTTCCAAGTAGGTTTTATCTATTTTGCAACATGTGGCCTAGCATTGTCATGTCACTGTGGCTGTTTTTACTTCATTGCTTGGTTCAAACACATCAATTGTAATCAATAGCGATCTCTCAGGATGGTTTTGTTCAGTTTGAGCAGCTTATAATAAATTTCACTCTGCTGATTCCACCAAATGCAGAGCAGAAGCTTTGAACCATGGATATTCAATTTTGCCGGTGAAGTTGATGCATGGTCTGACTTAACCCTTAGTGTAGAGGATCATGGGTATCGTAGTATTTCTACTTTTTATCGCTGGTTACAATATGAAAGTGACTTAGATGGGTGACCGCTTGGGAATACCAGGTGCTGTAAGTGTATAGTGACGGATGTGTATGCTTACAGCCATATCACGTTGAATACAGCGGTTCTCACTCAATCACCAAAGTTAAGCAACATTGATCCTGGTCAGTACTTAGATGGGTGACTGCTTGGGAATACCAGGTGCTGTAAGCGTATAGTGACGGATGTGTGTTGTGGTGCAGTTGATATCGGCTTGGAAAGAGAAATCAGTGAGCCAAGTTCAAATTCCAGTTGAATACCCTGCATTCACTTAAGCACTGGTACCCTAGGGAAAGGTATTAATCCGTCCCTTCCCTCCAGTTATGGGTTAAATAACAAGGATAGGACTTGGGGACTCTACCCTTAAAAACAATTGACTCTTGATACTCGAAAAGAAAAAAAGTATTACTAAACACAAGAACTTATATAAAAACAACAATAAGTTGCTGAAAGAAAAAGGTTTTACCAGCAATAAATAAATAAATAAAAAAAATTTAGTTGGCAATAAATGACCCGTTGAGGTTGATATGCCATAAAACAAAACAACCAACCAACCAACAATATGAAAGTAGCTGTTCACAGATAACAAGACACCGTTCGACATCTCTTGGCTTTAACTCCTACGGCAACCAATGTCCTTGCTTTGGACTCATTCCTAATTCTTTCAAACATTTTGAAACTGTTGTTTGATCAACTAATAATGATTCTGCAGGTTCTGCTTGTATCTGACATGAGTTATCATGAAGTAATGCCTCCACTTGTTGTGCCAGAGTGTTCTTTATCTTCAACATCAAAATCATTATTTTCGAAGCATCTGAACCAATCTCTACATGTTGTTTCTGACAAAGCATGGTCGCCATAAGTTTCAACTAGAATTTTGTGTGCTTCAGCTGCAAATTTCTTTTGAATAGAGTAGTGCAGTAAAATTCCCCACAAATTCACTTTCTTTTGCACAGAATGTGATATGTTCAGTGTGATGAAAAACAAAGTTGTTTACTTCAGCAAAATGACATACATTGAATTTCAAGCTTGCTTATAGTACTTCCTTATAGATGCCTTATCTGAAACTGCATGCAGGCCTGGGAATGACATCTATCATAAAAGTGCAAGAACTTATTCAAGGTCCTAATATGTACATAGATATGGATGTTGTGTTTATTTTCATCTAATGACCTGAATATTTGAGAAATCATATTAGAAAAATGTGTGTTTCCCTAGGGAAAACTGTCATTAATTCTGATGTCCTTTAACCTCTCAACAACAGAGAACTTACTGGCCAAAGTAAAGACTAGTGCTTTTGAAAAAGACAATTTACCATAGTTTACTTTAGGATATGAAACTGAGCAGAGGTGTATATTTCAAGAATTGGGAAAGGTCTGTCTTCATAAGCACTATTAGGGCTTTGCATGACCAGGTGGTTCTCTGTATCTCAGAGGCTAAAGTTAATTAGATCTAATGTCAGTTTCCCCAAGGGAAACACATATTTTTCTGGTAAGATTTCATGAATATTCAGACCAGTAGATAGAAATAAACACACACATCCATCACAAGCCATGCTATAAAAGGGGCTACTGCAAATAACAAGGATGATGACTTTAAGAGGAGCTTGAAACTCAATCCTTAACAGGAAACAAGGAATAAATCTCCTGTTCCACAGATCGGGGTGGAGCATGAACTGAATGATAGGCAAACCTATCTACTCCTAGAGATATGTATGTTGGTTTACTATGTCAGCCTTTATATGTTTCATTATTTGTAAATAATATTAAATCTTTTGCTAAATGTGAATTTTTCAGTGGTTTGCTATCCATTGACAATATGGTATGCGTTGTTCCTACCATCTGCCAATTCAATCCAAAAACACTTTACATTCCGACTCCTATCTTGTCTTTTTGGATGAATGCCATTCTGTAGACATCATTTTTAACGTATCTGCTTCTTGTCTTTAAACAGAAAAGATCAAGGCTACTGTATCATGTTTGAAATCTTTCTGTCCATGTGCCAAAGTTTGTGTAGCCCAACAAATATTTTAAATCACTTTTAAGACATTGATGAGCAGTCTTCTAATTTGGAGGAGAAGCTAATTTATCACCTTTGTATATTTGTGAAAACATGCAAGCATACACATTTTGACTTACTTTGGTACAAGGCAATAAGGTGTTCCATTTGCTAAGAATCAAACATACTGTTATCATAGCAAGTCTGTCAGAAAAACATCCTGACCATTATATGACAATGAAAAGGACACACACACACACACACACACACACATAGATTTATAGAATACACAGGTTTTGAATATTGTATTGATTAATTCATTTTTTATGTCTTATCAACCCTTTGCCGGTTATTTAAACCCAGAAAATAGTTTTAGATTGTAAGATTTTTTTTTTTATAGATATCTTAGTGATACAAGTCTTAATAATTAACCCATATCTGGTTGGAGAAAAGATAGACTAGTACCTTTCCTGGTGGGGTATTTGCAAACATTGACATTTTAAGATATCCACAGTTGTAGCCATTGTAGCATTTGATGTAGGAATTGCCTCTTCCCATTTTGGTCATTGACTACTACAAGTAACATTGATCTCTGGGAGGGACCTGCATGATTTGATAGGCCAGAATGTAATGGAGCATTTGGTGAGTCTAGCTGAATGATGGAGAACATCACACATGCCTTTGCAGCTGCTTTTATGTTCTTGTCAATATGTGGCCACCAGAAGATTCCTCTGGCCAGGCTTTTTTCATTTTGACAGTTCAAAGATGGCCTCTATGCAATTTTTATACAACTTGTTGATGTGGTTTTTCCAGTATCGGTCAATCAATTAAGTGCTATACATGATACAAGCTTGCAGAGTCAGGCTTTGAAAGACTGACTGGACAGAAGATTTTCCCACAATAAGATGCTATTATTAATTTCTGCAGTAGACTGGTTGCCAACCAAGGCTATAGAACCCAATCTATCTTGCTACTGATCTCATAGCTTCAGGGAGAAGTGATGAATTAATACCTTTCCTAAGGGTATTTGTGCATAAGTAAATGCAATGAACTAAACCAGAATTCAAACTCTGCTCTTTGATTTCTCTTTCTGAGCCGACATTCACTGCACCAGAATGCACGTCCTGCACTATCCTGTATGATGTGATGGAAAAAAGTGCATGAGTGCTTATTAAAGGAACAAATAAAATTTAAATAAATAAATGGTGATAATGGTGATAAAAAAAGAACGAGCTAAGCACTTGAACATCAGTCAAAGTATGCAGCCCAAAAAAAAAAAAAAAGTAAAAACCCTGAGACGAGTAACCTAAAACAAAAAGCGCTCAATACGCAAGTAGAGCAAACAAAGTAACTAACTAACCTAGAGAGCCAACGAACCTACCAAGGTTTCACCAAACAAAGTAACTAACTAACCTAGAGAGCCAACGAACCTACCAAGGTTTCACCAAACTGGATCTAAGTTTTTTTTCTTTTTTTTTTTTTTATCATTTCACCCCAAGCAAGGCAGCACCGCCACTGAAGCGCAGGAGGCTACATAAGAGAGTTGAAGTTTTAGGCAGGAGAAGAGTGAAGACAAACACGAACCAGCTACAGGGAGTGAAAGAGAAAGGGCAAGAGAAGGATGTGAAGACAGTTGTGAAGGTAGTGAGAAAGAAAAAGATACACAGGATGATGTAGAAAGAACTGGAGTCAAGTGAATAAGAGATAAGAATTGACATTGCATTTAAATTCCTTGAGGTTGTGGCTCTCAGGAAAGCAAGTATATGGAAGAGAGTTCCACAGGTGGGAGGTGTGAGAAAAGAAAGTAGAATTGTCAGCTGTATTTGGTTGATTTAACTGTAAAAGAATGGGACCTTGTTGTCAGTCTGGTTGCACAAGTAAATTCTTGTGAAGGGAGCACCAGCAACCTAAGTTTGTCAGCACAGTTAAATATCCTCTCTGTTATAATAATGGCTGATATGTATTTATTTGTGTGTGTATATATATATATATATATATATATATATATATATACACACACACACACACACACCTCCTCTCCCATTTACGCGGAGAGAGAGAGAGATCTAATACAGTATTGGATCAATTCTTTCTCTTTACTACCAGTTATGAAAGATCTTGCCACGTGTTTGCTTTTTCACAGTGCCTTATTTTATTTTTTTGTAATAATTATGCCATCAAATAGTGAATAATATATATATTATCTCTATTGTGTGAATGTGTATATATATATATATATATATATATATATATAAAGCCAACTTTCCCTGAAGATCCAGTTTGGTGAAACCTTGGTAGGTTCGTTGGCTCTCTCGGTTAGTTATTTACTTTGTTTGCTCTACTTGCGTATTGAGCGCTTTTTGTTTTAGGTTACTCGTCTCGGGGTTTTTTTTTTTGTTTTTTTGCTGTGTACTTTGACTGGTGCTCAAGTGCTTAGCTCGTTCTTTTTTTATGACCATTTTTTCCTTCCGCTTATGTGCTCGGAGGGTTTTTCGAAACAAGTATAACAACAAGTTTACATATATATATATCCCTCCTGTGATGCTCAAGGGTTTGGATTATTTTTGTTTTTTTCTTATGTTTTAATATAAGATACTCAATAGCAGGTACATCAATGTATATGTTGCCATCATTTTAGGCTGCATATGAATATAAATATTTTGCTGTCATTTTTTTATGGCACAGGCCTACTGATAAATTAATGGAAATGAATTAATAAATAAATGTGATAAAAAGTGTCTATAATAAATGCTTATTAATGAATGCTGAATGTTTTCTTATTAGGAAATTGCTAATATTGCCATTACTATCCTGTAGGATGTGATAAAAATGTCCCCTACATTGCCACTCTCACTGACACAGTGTTTTAAATTCCTTCATTTGTGTTCTACAAGATCACAAACCAGGCTGACAATGTCTGCAGTCCACAGCTGATTGGGGGTGGGGAGAGTGTAACTGTTTACCCCATTATTCAGAATTCTTCTGCCAACTTTTTGCAACCAATTCTTGGTTACTGTTATGCCATTTCTACAAGCCTACTCTAAGCCTGGCTGGAAATCTTTTGAGAGTTACCAGATTAAGGATAGAGCCACTTTCCTTCCACTTAGGAACTGTCAAAGCAAAGGTAGACCAGATAAACTTGTATCTTTTTACTAATGACCCTGAGACTTTCACTATTATGATAAACACCCGCACAATCTCCAAGGTCTGTGGAATGTTCTTTAGTTTTTAGCTATCTTATTTTTGCTATTACAACAAATGTTAATTGACAACTAATACAACATCTTGTAATTTTACAAATACCCTTGGGTAAGGTATAAATCCATAATAATTAGTTAATAAAATTAATCACCTCTGTTTTCCTTTGCTCATATTCGGAGGATAAGGAAAATTTCTCTTAGTATGTTCTCTTATGATTTATAATAGCAATTAGAAGATTTTCCAGTTATTAATTAATTAATAAAATTAATTATTTCCGATCCGCTACAAAATATTGTTATATAAATCCATCTCTTCTCCCTACCCCATTATGGGTTAAACTGCTGGACAGACTGTCCCCCATAGCCTTGGTTGGCAACTAGTCTACTGCAGAAAGAAACAGTATAAGAGAAAATATTCTGCTTACTCAGTCATGAACTGAAAAGAGACATAGCAATTTTATAAGCATAGCTTTGATCTGGCACAAAACCAAAAGTATGGGGAACCCAGTGTGGATCAAACTCACTTCTTTCTTTTATGTGCAGTGTCTCTTATTTTTTGTTTCTTAATATTCAACTTAGGTTTTGGAATGCATCTTTGGCTATTCTTATACATCTTCAGATCTCAGGACCACCAATCTAAAATAAAGTTTTTATATTTTTTATTTTTGTTTACTTTGTAATAACAGGTACTTTTTATACTATGGGCTGTGCCTCTCCATAATGTAGGCAACCATGAGCCTCCACATCTTCCTATTCCTTGTAGTTCTTAATGTTTTGTTTCTTGTTATTTCTCACCAAACCTGTTCTGCCAACATTTGCTTGAGCTCATCAAGCATGTTATATACTGCTTTCCTCTATCCCTGAATTAACTTCTGTGAGGATCAGATAAGGTTTTTTTCTTTTTTTTGTTTTTTTATAATCATATTGCCCCAAGCAAGGCATTTTACTGCCACTGTCTTGCAGGGGGTTACATAGAAGGAAAGTTATGAGAAAGAGAGACAGGTTATAGAGAGTGTCAGGAAGTGGGTAAGAGAAGGATGAGAATACTGATGAGAGTGTAGTGGACGGAGAAAGGAGCACGAGAGAAAGGATGCAGGTTAGTGAGATAGGAGATGACTATTGACTTTACATTTAAATTCTTGGAGATTATAGCTGTCAGGAAGCAAGTAAGCGGAAGGAAATTCCACAGGCGGGAAGTTCAAGAAAAGAAGCTGCCAGAGTAGAATTTGTGTTTACAATTTATTGGTTTCACAGTAAAAGGGTGGGACCTAGTTGCTAATCTTGTGGCTCGAGTAAATTCATATATAGGGGGCACAAGGGAGCTAAGTTCATCAGAGCAGAAGCCGTGAAAGCATTTGTCAAAGAGACAAATACTTTTCCAAGCACTCCTTCTTCATTACATGCTTCTTCAAAACCTTGTCGTTGCTCACATGTTCAGTTCATGGTATCCTCAGCATCTTTCTGTAGAACCACATTTCTGTTGCTTCATCTTTGAGATTTTTCAGTATTCACTGCCCTAATGGAGGTCAGATATCACGTAACAGTTCAGTATTCTTTTCTTTCTAACAAATTTTTTCTCTCTCTTAATACTATGCTAAGCTTTTAGAATACATCTTTGGCTATCCCAATATGTCTCGTATCTCAAGGTCCCACTTTCCGTTCACTGCTCAGATATTTAAGTTTTTATACTTTTTTTGTTCAAACTAACTACTCAGTCATAATTTATTCTAGCGAGACAAAATTTCCATGTCAAAGTGCTTGAATGGTAAGAGGCATGAGCACCTAAGCCTGCATCATATACGACATTGAAACAATAGCTAAATCTACTGCTATAAAGTTTGGGTCACTGTGTCAGGCCAGGAAGTTTTTTCTTTATACAAATCAACCATCTGGTCAGGCACCTCAGCTATTCATCTCAGGATTCTTGACAGTATCCAGAGGAGAATCTGCAATGTAATCGATCCTGATCTGGCAGCTTGACTCCAGCCACTTTCTCACCAACAGGATGCTGCTTCCCTCTCTCTTTTTTACAAATATTTATGTGGCTTCTCCTCTGTCAAGCTTATCTCTCTGGTGCCTCCTTTACATTAATTTACTCAAGCAACCAGACTGGCAACATTTGGTTGTTTTGACTTTTACAGTCAAAACAACCAAATGCAGTTGCTACTTCTACTCCAACAGCTTCTTTTCTCTCACTTCCCACCTGTGGGATTCCTTTCTGTATACTTGCTTCCCTGATAACTACAATCTCCAAAAGTTTAAATGCAATGTCAATTGCCACTTCTTATCCCCTTAACTCCCATCCTTCTCTTATCCTTTTCCCAACACCCACTGTATCTTGTTGTTCTCCCTTTTCACTCTATTCTCACGCAACTCTCTTCAGAGCAGTATTATCATCGTTCTCTTACTCATTCTCTGACAACCCCTGTAACCGGTTCCTCTTTCTCTTCATTCTCTTCTTATGTAGTCCTCTGCACACCAGTGGCAGTACTGCCTTGTTTGGAGTGAAACACTTATAAAAAGAAAAAAACAAAAAAAAACACTTGACTAAATTTAAACTGCTGCATGGTGTCATTTTAAGAAAATGAACTGAGATTATAAGAAGGTGAAAAGTTTTTAATTTAAATTTTTTTAATTATTCTTGTTTCTTGATTTTTATTTATAAGAGCTTCCAAATTTTTTTTGTAGTTGAAAATAATTATCATATCTGTGCTTTGGGGTAAATCGTTGTAATTTGTAGGAAAGAGGATTTTTTTTCCTTGTCTATGGTATCCCAGGTCCCTGGATCTTACCCCCTACTTTAGAGCTATATAAAAGTGTTTATTCCACATATACTTGCTATTCTTGAAAAATTGACACATTAAATTGTGAAAGCTATGAAGTCAATATACACAGATCAATTGATTTGTGTGTGGCAAGAAGTGGAATACTGTGTTGATATTTGTCACATGACACATGGTGCTCATGTTGAGTGCATACAACCTTGAAGTAATAAACTCTGAACCTTTTCTTATCCAGGATATGCGTGGGTGGTGGAATGGATAATGGCTGGGATGAGAAATCAGCTCGCAGAGTTTGAATTCCAGTCAAATTCGTTTCATTCACTTATACACAAATACCCTTGGGGAAGTTATTAATCCATCTTTTTTCCCTACAGCTATGGATTAAATATCAGGATAGACTGGGTTCTACAGCCTTGGTTAGTATAACCAGTCTATTAGAAAGTAATGGCAACCAACTGACAGGTCAGTCGTGTCTCAAAAGAGACATGATCGCCCATGCATGTATTACATATGGCATTTAACTGACTGAATGTGTTGAATATTTTTCTATCTCTCAGTATTTGTTTGTATTAAATTGTCAAAATCGCTATTCTTTTCGAAAAACCCTCTATATTTCTCTTTTTAAATCTGGTTGTTTCACTTTTCTCTTTTTTTCTTTTTTTTTTTAAATCCTCCCCCACCATACACACACACACACACACAATAAATCACCCATGCAGATAGCCACTGAAGAATTGAGTAGATTTATTTAAGATCAACTGCAGAAATTCACTGGTAAATTTAACTTTCTGCCAATGCCATAAAAACCGAAAAATTAAAACAATGTCTGGATGTGCTAGGAATTTATCAAATTCCTTCATCAGCTCGGCTTACTATAGGGAAAAAAATGCATAGACATCTTTCTTCTAAAATCCACAGGCTTTTTTTGTCTTGTATATGTCAGTAGGCATGATGTTACACAAAATAAGACTAAATGTAGATTTTTGGAATAGTTTTTCTAAAAAAAAAAAAAAAAAATGAATGGAAGATTGCTAAAACTGCTGCTAAATCGTCTACTTATTTTTCTTAGCACCCAAGAAAGTGACCGTTCTCTACATGTGGGTTTTACAGTATTGAGTTACTTTACAACCACCCACTAGCACTGTGCTTATTTAGTATTACACACTGAGTGTTTTTAAAATAATTTTCTCTGCATCAAGAATTTTTAGTTCCATATTTTACACAAAAATTCTCACTTGTATGTTTATTTTATAAATTGAAAAGTTCCTTCTGACGTAACTATTCCAGATAGCACTTGTATTTTGATACAAAATAATAGTTCCGTAAAACCCGTTTAATTTTTGCCCTCTTGCCACACTTGGCTGGTCAAAATCTGGATTGCATTTTCTGAAGCATACTTCGGTCAATGACTTTATTACAGGTTCTATTTGATGAAGATGAACTGCTTACAGGTTTCACCTGTTATTTGCATAAAATCCCAGTATAGATTTCAGCCAATAAAAAAAAAAGTTTGACTGGATCAATATTCAACCTGGAATCAATTGCAAGGATCAAGGATCAAGACAGTCTTTTCACCATCATTCTGGGACTGTACTCAATATCATCTATAATTATCTGCAAAAATTTGAACAGTACTGAAATTAATTTATTTTTCTTTAACTTTACCTTCATCAATATTTGTTAGTAACAGGATAGATGTGCCATGAAAATAATTAGGAAATAAATGAAAAAAAAAAAGCTCAAATGTTAAAGTTTTAAAAATAAATACATAAAATAAAAATGAAATTTTATTTTCATTTTTATGAAAGTCACAACATTATTCAGTGAAATTACCTTGAATAATTTTATACCAAATGTTTTTTTTCATGTTCAGTCTAACTTTTATCAGACTTAGTGCTTTCTGCAGTCATTTTCTATGTAAAGAAATGTCATATTCCATATATTCACAATGAAAAGAGCTTTAAAGACATTATCAACATATCTTCATTCACAATTAACTGCCTTGCACTCTGACTAAATTTTCCGTGTTTATTATTTTTAAATTTTCTTTTCTATTTTTGAGTTTATAAATTGCAAACATAACACCAATATTATTCACTAACAGTTCATTGAAGTTATTTTAATAAAAAATTGACAGAAAAATATATATTCTTGTTTTGTTTATTCAAGGAAAATGTTTTTTTTTTTACAATAAGATCCCAAGGTTTGTTACATTTAGAGATAAATAATTGAAATATCTCAATCTAAACCTGTCAGCATTGTTAGAATTTCATTTTGTAGTTTAAAATGTACTTCAGTTTTGTGTGTGTGTGTGTGTGTGCGTGCTCCATTTATTTGTTGTGGATTTGAATTAACCAGTCAATCAGTTAAGTGCCATACGTGAAACATGCTTGGGCACTCATGTCTCAAAGAGACATGGCTGACTGGGCAGAAGATTATCCCACAGTAGGTTGCCATTGCTTTCTGCAGTAGACTGGTTGCCAGCCAAGGCTATAGAACCCAATCTGTTTTGTTATTTAACCCATAACTGGAAGGAATAGACGGATTAATACTTTTCCACAGGGTATTTGCGCATAAGTGAATGCAATGAATTCAACTGGAATTCGAACTCGGCTCCCTGATTTCTCGTTCCAAGCCGATATCCACTGCACCACAACGCACATCCAACAACTAAGAAAAAAGCAAGAAAGTTTTTTAAGTATAAAAATATTTTTCATTTTCATTTTCTTACAAGTAAATTATTCCCAGCTTGTATGGGTGGTAAACGTCTTGTGTTAAACTTCCATGTTTGTAGTTGTCTGTTAAGACAAAAAATGTGATTTCTTTGTGTGTATGTTAGGAAAAAAGAGACCTGCAAAAAATGTGAGGAGGAAAGTGAAAGTGTCATGGAGCTTGTTGAGGAGTTCTCATGTTATAGACCTTTATGGATTTTCTACACACCATCCTTCATCAGGTGGTTATCAATCTTAACCATCTATTTGCATATAAGGCTATGTAACTGAGATATGGTTTATCAACCTTTTACAGGTTATTTAAAACCAGATTTATTTTTTTTTTTTTTTTTTTTTTTTTTTTTTAGCTAATAATGATTTAATGATACAAGTCTGACTAATTAACCCATAGCTTTGAGGAGAAAAAAAAGGTAAATTAATACTTTTTCTAAGGGTATTTCCATGTAAGTGAATATAAACAATCCCAACTAGACGTTGGCTCTCCAAATTCCAATTGCAAGCTGTTCATTAAATCAGCTATATATCCAAGCTTACAGCACCAGGCATTCCTAAGTGATCACCCATTTAGGTCCTGACCAGGCTTGATGTTGCTTAACTTTGGTGATTGTTCATGAACCAGTATTTCAACAAAATGGCCATGAGCCCTTTATACCATCTGCACATCTAAGTCTACAACAAGTATTTACAAGTGGTCACCCATCTAAGCACTGACCAAGCTTGATGTTGCTTAACTTTGGGGATTGTACAAGAACTAGTGTCTCAACAAGATATTGCCATAAACTCTTATACTATTTGCATATCCAGGTTAGCAATGTGGTATTTCCAAGCAGTCGCTCTTTTAGGTACTGACATGGCTGTGAGCCTACAGTAAGAGAAGTTGATAGAATTGTATGTAGAAATTCAGTTGCCTTGCTTGTAAAATCTGCCATCAGATGGGAAGTAAAAATACTCTCCAGCTTTTTTATGATCTCAGCTTTATTCTATTAGGTTGTCTCAAAAGTTCATAAACACTTGCAAAAAATTTAAATTTTACTCGGCAAGTAATGTAAGGTTACCTGAAAACACTTGCAAAAAAATTTAAATTTTACTCACAAAAGTAACAAAAATTATTGCTCAAAATAAAGACCATCATTTTCTAAGACTTTCTACCATTGATCTGCAAGCTTTCAGATCTGGTCAAAGTACCATTCAGCCAGCTTCGAATCAAAGAATTCTTGACACGCTTCCTCGACTTCATCAAACGAGTCGAATCGGCGGCCCTTCAGAAAGTGTTGCATTGAGCGGAAAAGGCCGTAATCTGATAGAGCACAGTCATGACTGTAGGCTGAATGTGGCAGAACCTCAACGCCGTCCAGCTCTTCAAACTTGTCTTCCTGGCGGTGTGTGACTTGGTATTGTCCTGCTGCATCAAAGTGCACTTTCAGTTGATCAGAGCCGGGTACTTTTGCTTCAACTTTTCGTAGACCCGCTCAAGTTGCTGACAGTAAAATTCGGCACTGATGGCACGACCCTTCGGAACCAAATCAAAATGCATGATTTCTTCAAAGTTCCACCAAATGCACAACATGACTTTCTTGCCGAATCGATCCTTGTTTTGGAACCGACGGTGTCTCTTGCCCTTTCTAAACCCATCGCTTGTCTCGATTGTGCTGGACCAGATAGACCCATTTCGCAAGTATTTACAAACTTTTGGGACAATTTAATAATTCCCACGTCTCGGCTTTAAATTTTTAATTCATTGAGTGATAGAGTAAAAATGAAACTTTACAAATTAAAGTTACAGTTTGAAATAATGTGTGAAGATTCTTTTGGTGATATTTGAAAATGAAAAGAACCTTGATTACTTTATTTTTTTCTTATTTTTTTCTCTCTCCCCCCCCCCAACTGCATTTTTCATTACAAACAAAAAGCAAATGAAATGTGTGAATACTATTCCTTATGTCTTTCACTTAAAGACAAAATAGTAAATATGGCGGGAATAACTTTATTCAGATGAGCTCCATTCTTTTCCAACAAACAGCTAGGGCACTCATGCTACTTCCAAGAAGTTGATGCACCCTCACTTACCCCATATTCCAAATTAGTGTAGTACTAGATTGTGATATACGTTGTGGTGCAGTGAATATAGACTCGAAACAAGAAATCAGCTGAGTTCAAATTCTTGTTGAATTCACTGCATTCACTTATATGCAAATACCCTTGAGAAAGGTATTAACTTGTCTCTTCTCTCTCTAGTTATAGTTTAAATAGCAAGACAGATTGTGTTCTCTAGCCTTGGTTAGCAACCACTCTACCTCAAAATGGGAACCTACTGCAGGAAAATCTCAGTCATGTCTCTTTCGAGACATGATCACTCAAGCATGTATCATGTATGGCACTTAACTGACTTACTAGATTGGCGGCAAGGTCTCATTATTTTACAGCTGAAATGATGAGATGTAACCGCATGCGCTATGCTAACAGTTTCTTCTGTCACCCTTCTTATTTGTGAAAATCTCTTCTAGCTTCTTACTTCCGAGATAACTTTGATCTTTAAATTTAAATGCAAATTGTTATCTTTTCTCTTCTTAGTCCCTTTTCTTTTATTGTCCTCTCTCCTTAATAATAGTTTTTCTCATATTGTCTGACACTCAGTATCGTTTTGCATCTTAGTGGCATTATTTCCTTGCTTGGAGTGCAATGATTAAAAGGAAACACGTAAGAAAAAAGTTACACTCAGCTTGTTTCCTGTACAGTCATTGAAGTTAAGCAACATTGAGCCTAATCAGTCGCCTAGTTAATTTGTTAGCAAGGCAATTGTTTTATGTTACAGGTCTGGGGAGTTGATCGCAGTATGTGGCACTATTGAAAGTATAAAAACCAAACCACTGGTTTATTTGTGAGCAAGCTGTCAATTAATGATTTTCCTCACATTTGAAGCCATATGTCATCATGAATGAGGGTTTTTAGCATACTGGCCTCGTTTATATTGTTGATCATGCCAGGTGCTGCACCCTCTCTTCCCCAGAAATACTAACTAAGGTCTGCTTAGCGTATTTGCAGTATATACTAGCCACCTGAGGAGACAGGTATGCTCAAAAATGAGCAACTAACCTGCTAATGAGATACAAACCCAAAACAATTGTATTTTTGCTCTACTTCCTCAGGATAGTATTGAGCACTTTTTGTTTTTTAGTGCCTTCATTGCCCTCCATCTATATTTTGTTGTTATATATATATATATATATATATATATATATATATATATATATATATATATAAAGAGTACTGTGCAAAAGTATTAGGACAAGAACTATTTTATCTTTTATGAGGCATATTGACAGAAAATAAACAATTTAAGTAATTTTATTTGATTTACTCAACAAATGCTTTAACAAGAAAAAAATACTTGTTACAAAATAAATTTAATATTTAGTATAATAGCCTTTTGCTTTGATCACAGCCTTCATTCTTTCAGGCATTGACATCACAAGCTTCTTCAATGTATCTAATGGTATCTCCTGCCAAGCAGCTTGTATTTGTTCCCAAAGTGTGTCTTGTGAAGTAACATTAGATTTATCAATTCGAGAGAGGAGAATAAAAAAAAGTCAGTCATATCCAAGGATAATAGAATAATGAGTAGTTTCAAAATAACTTGTTTAATAGAAAATAGGAAAAATTAAATATTTTTTAATACATTTCTTTTACACCCAGTTTTAAATAATCAATATTTATTAGCATTTTACTTGGCTTTTCACCCTATATTTGAATTTCAGTGAAATTTTTAGGAAAATCACCCCTGCCCTAATACTTTTGCACTCTACCAGTAGTGTGCAAAACCAATAGGACAGGGGTTATTTTAAACTTTGATGCCTCATAAAAGATAAAATAGTTCTTGTTCTAATATTTTTGCACAGTACTATATATATATTTTTTTTTTTTTTTTTTCTAAACATATATTTTTTTTCTAAACATATACTGTTAAATATGAGAGACAATGAATGTCTATTATGTTTAATCATGAGCTGTTCCAAACATTGTATTTTGGCTTTAATTTCAGGTGAAAATAAAGACAAAAATTCTCCAACATTTGGATAATTTTTTAAGTTGACTCTAAGCTCTCGGCCCACACAAACCATCCTCAGAGAGGTTACAAAGACGTCAATACAAAAACATCCACCATCAGCGATGATTTTATCTTGTGTTGGCATAAAACCTTGCTAAGCAACTATAACAGTTGCTAAATTTGGAATGCAGTTCTATGACGTCACACTGCGTGAGAACTCAAAATGATAACAGAACCATATATTGAAATGCAATGTAATGTGTTATGACCAGATTTAAACATGATTTTATTAAGTGTGGGTTGTTTGGATTTAATGTAGATGGCCTCCAATATCTGAAGGTTCTTTTTACTGTGTGTATGAGTGAGGATTATTGTGTTGTTGACTAAAATCTGTCTGATATTACCTACATGGCTGTTTTTTCTAAGAAATCTTGTTTAATTTTATATATATATATATATATATATATATATATATGAAAATAAGTTGGATGTTTTTATAAATCCATTGGTAATAGCTTATTTCACGGAGCTCTTACAGACCACTCTTCAGACCAAATTCCTTTCAACATTGTTGTAAGGAATTAAGGTCTGTAAGAACTTCACAAAATAAGATATTTACAACATTGTTGTAAGGAATTTGGTCTGAAGAGTGGTCTATAACAGCTTCGAAATAAGCTATTACCAATGGATTTATAAAAACATCCAATTCATTTTCATTACAATACTCGGTTAAATTCTAGCATTGAGTTCTTATCGGATTGCAATCCCCTGTGGAAGTAATCTTACAAAGTACCAAGGATACTACTTATATATATATATATATATAATCAGTGTTTCAACTGTTATTACTTGTCCACCATGTGATGTCTTCTCAACTGCAACATTTTTCTGTTTCTTCTGATCTAAGTCACTTTGATGTGGACTCTGGCTCTTGCTGTAGATTATTTCTTTTTGCTATTTTTTTTTAGTTATTTTCATGTCAAAAATGAAAATCTTCAATCCTCTTCACCAGCTTTCCTATCAGCTGGAATCTTGTATCAGAAATGTCAGTCGTTGCACATCACATCAAAGTTGCTTGACTCCAGGAATCAGGATCCCCAGAAAAGCATGTTCCTATCAAAAAAAAACTTCACGTTTAACTTAAAAATCAATCAGTATATAAATCTGACTCCTTATAATAACTCCTTGGATGTTGAAACACATCAACATTCAGTTTTGGTTATCCATTGCCTAAAATGGGGCGAACTTGTAGGAAAAAAAAAATCTCAGTAGCAAAGGATTGGATTCATAACGAAAGGCAGACCCTCTTCTTTTGAATAATCATTTGAATAAAATTCTCACATAAAGGCAATGGAAAGAAAATATATGTAAATAATTACAAATAAATTTTCTGTTGACTCGGTAATTTTTCATGTTATCTTATGTGAACTAATCTTAGTCCCTATACTAAACTTCAACAATTCATTTCTTTTTTTCTTTTAGCCTTTCTGTGTCCATTTCTAAAATTATTTTTTATAAATTTCAATCAACAATGACACTAATTGTACAGTGTCAAATATTTAGTGTATGGAAATGGGTCATATATATATATATATATATATATATTTAAGTGATTTCACAATCAGCAAGATAGCAACGCCACTAAGACACAAGGGGCTACAGTATGCGAAAAGAGTAAAGAACAAAAACAATAATGAGCATGAAAAGAAAAGGGTAATCTGGAGAACAATAGATAGCAATTGACATTGCATTTAAATTTTTGCAGATTAGAGCTGGCAGTTAAGCATGACACCAGAAAGGAGTTTCACAAGCTAGAAGTACAAGAGAAGAAACTGTTTGCATAGAATTTAAGGTTACATCTAGCCAAATTGACTATATAAATTGATGAGATCTTGGTACCATAGCAAAGAGTCCATCTAAACGATTACTATAAAAATATTTATAGAAACAGCACAGGGAGAGAAGCAACATTATTGTGATATGAAAGTGACTCAAGCCAAATTGCCAGATCAGGACCAAAATATTGCTGATTCTTCTTTGGATTTTATCAAGGAGCTCAAAGTAAATAACAGGAGCACCAAACCATATGTGGCAGCAATATTCTAAGCCTGGACAAAACTAAAAAACATATCGTTCTTAGCAGTTGGCGTAGCAATGGATTCCATATTGTCTTTCCATTTCAAGTCAGATGAGACTGTGAGTCCAAGAAGATGCAACAATTCATTTCCCTGGGGGTTAGCATCCCTGGAAAGCAGGGATGGATCTCAGATGATTAATGGAGAGAAGTTTAGTTTTGGAGGCATTCAATTTTATGATTGCCATTTCTTGTTGGAAATAGTCTGTGACATTCTATCGGTCCCACAAAACCATTTACCTGCCCTTGGAAAATCTCCCTTTCTAGGTGGCAACATTTTATGGAAGATAGACAGTTGTCGATGCAGTAAAATTCTTCTCTCTCTGCCACAAATATTGTCCAAGAAAAAAAAGGCAAAGGGTCTATACTGCTTGGTACTACTGTCACCATGGATTTTACCAGAATGGATATTGATCCGTGCACCCACGTCATTAAAAGGCCATAGTTTAAAGTGGGATTTCAGAAAAACAGTACAAAAACTACCCAAGCCCCCTAGACAATTGCCCTTTTGAGGATGTGTCACGTGCTAGGTAATGTTCCTAGCACCTTTCCGAAGGAGAGATATTTCCTGGTGGAGGATCACCTCCAGTGGCTTGAGTGGATATTATTTTCATCTTCCTCAACATGAGTGCCCAGAAATGAGGTTGAAGATGGCATTGGATGACCATAGGGATTCCACCAGGGTAACATATTTTAAAACATAGTTTTATGTTTTTGTTTTTTTTTAATGCTAGAAAAGCATTATTCTTACTGATAATAGGTTTGATTTAAAAAAAAAAAAAAAAAAAAAGCATCAAGAGTAAAATCAACACATATCAATTCAGCATTTAATCTCCTTCAAAGTAGTCTCCTTCTGAAGCTATCCAGTGTCATTTCAGTTGATGGAAGTATTCCTAGAACCCCTTTTTTTTTTTTGGTGGGGGGATAAAAATTGGCTGCCTCATTCCATTCTTTTAGATTTCCTAGATATCTTGAAATTTTTTTCCTTTAAGGGGGATTTTATTTTTGAAAAAAGGATAAAGTTGCAAAGGTTGAAATCTGGAGAATATGGTGGTTGTCAAACCTGCGGAATGTAGATCAATGATGGAAATTTTGTGGTGTAGAGAGATAAACACACTCTGCACACTTTCCTTCCAAGCACTTGTATAAACAATGGAAGTGAGCGGGAATGTTTTAATTTAGCATGCATGAGTGACAAAATTCAAGGTCAGCATGTACTAAGCAGCTTCACTGTGTACTTTAAGTCCATTACCATCGCAACAGTCCTGATAAATTTTGATCGTTGTATAAAGGGAAAAAAATTTTTTTAAATATATATGCTTATACTATGCTGTGAAAGTAACACTTGAATAGTGCCATATTGAAATTTGGTTGAGAATTAACATTAACCATATCTGAGTGGTCAAAGGTCAATGTCAGTTCACTTAGATAACCAAAAATAATTGCACACGTTGATTTTTTTCATTCTGGAAACAGCATAATAGCTAACTTTTCCTCTTGACACAATCTGCATACATTGCCACTGTTGTATGGTTTGCCTATTTTAACTATACACCAAGTTATATCAGGGTCTTTTCCATTTTTCAGTTTTAATTTCCACATCTGGCTAGCTAGTTTGGTAAATATTTTGCGGTTTTCCAGTTTAAATGTAGAATTATGATTACTTCATCTGATTTTTAAACTCTTTGGTAGACCCAAATGTTTTTCTTTGTCATCTATGTCATTTCCCTTTGCTTTGTAAATAACCCCTTCTGTATTACAAAGTCCGTTAAGTGGGCTTTTGTTTTTGTCCCTACAGTTAGATTCCTTGTTAATGATGTTATTCTGTACATTTTTATTTAGGTTTCTGGTTTTATTTTTTTTATGTAATTTTCTAAATTACTAGTCCAGCTATAACTTAATTTGTTTAAATTCCTATTGAAAATTTTGTTTAATTTGGGGAGAAGTATTTATTCATTTAAAAAATATTTATCCTACTTTGGATTTTACTAAGTTAAACGGTTGGTTGAACTAAATGTTTCAATTTCTATTATTATTTTTTGTTTATTTGGTTTGTATTCTAAAATTATTTTCATCGCCATATTCTTTTAAGGCATGTTCATAATCCTTTTTCTTTTCATCAAAGATTGCTTTGACTAATTTTTTGATAGCCTGTTCTCTGTTTCTTTATGGATGTGTTTAATTATACTTGTGTCTTGGTAAGATTTAAACATCCAACACTGCACATTTTGTCAAACAAAAATGGGTTAATAAGTCTGCACAGTAGACACAATATAGGTATTTCCATTTACTTTTAGAATTGTGATGATCAGAAATTTTGATAAATATCTTCAATTACAGCTTGAATAAGAGTAAGAATTGCTGGTGGTAATGAAACTAGAGAAATACAATTTCTAGGGCTCGTTTACCAAACAAGTGGTGGGTATTATGCATGATTATAAGCATTTTCCTACACTTCCCGCACAATTTTATGGGTGCTTATTATGGACGAAGGTGTATTACGCTTAAGGAAACATGGCACATATTTGTGTTCAGGTAAAAATGCCATGGCTGATCTTCACAAGGTCAAAATCTGTCCAAGGAAAACTTGATATTTTAGATGTGTGATAGATTAAAACTAGCTCCTTCTGACCTTGTGCCAGGTAAAGTAAAATTTTTATATCTTAATAGCTAAGTGCACACAAGTTCAGTTTAAACACTTTCTCTTGCAATACCTCCTCACTAATCTTTTGAACAGGTTTATTCGTTTAAGACTGGGTTTCCAGTTCCTTCTAAAGTTTATTTCGACGCTATACTTTTAACATCCCTGCCTAAGTTCTGATATTTTATTTACTATTTATTTTCTTCCTTGATAAGAGTAGATAGGTTCACACTCTTCACCAGTCTTTTGACCAGGAGTAGAGGTTTATCCCTTGTTTTTTGTTTAGGATTGAGTTTCCAGGGTTTTTTTTGGGGGGTGGGGGTGTTTTTTAGTCCTTTTCTTCTCCTTTGCCTCTGGTAGACCCCTTGTACCTTAGTGGCATTATTGCCTTGCTTATGGTAAACTGATTAAAAAAAACTTTTTTGCATTCCAGTCATTTATAATCTTTAAGAATTTAAAAGCAACGTTGTTATCTTATGTCTTCTTGAATCTCATTCTTTTATTGTCCTTTCTCCTGAATAATGTTTTCTTGTTTTTTTGTTTGTTTTTTCAAGTTCTTCTGTCTTAGAGGCTTTATCACCTTACTTGGGTTGAGATGATAAAGACTAAAACGTTTTTGATGAGTCATCTTCAAAGCCTGAGGTCAATCATTGACATGTTGTAGATTGACTCTTCCTTCACTGATCAAAGTGTGAATTTTTTTTTTTGTTTTCTTCATCAATGACATATATCATGTCCAGCTGTTCACAGTAGAGGTCATAGTTAATGACTCCACCATCTGGTGCTATTTCAAAATGGATGATTTACTTTAAATTTTCGGTAAACACTAATCATGAAATTTTTTACAAGTTTACCTAGTTTTGCTGCAAGTTTTGTAAATTTTCAAAATACGATCATCATTTCCAATCATCTGTATTTTCATAAGTGGACCCAGTTCCCATCACATTTAGAAAAAATATTGAACATCTTTTCAAGACATGTTTCAGAAATATCAACACGGTTTACATTTCTGAGAGTTCATGAGAGGCTCTTACTCAGCTTTCCACTGTGTGGACAATAACTGCCTCATGTTGTAGGAGTCCATTATCAGTGAATGAACTACACCTGGCATGAAGTCCTCTGATCATTCGATTGGAGGTTTTGAGAAGCATGGAAATACCTCTCAATTGCTGTTGTTCCTAGGTCCGCCCTGCGGTGGTAGCACCTGTTAGGGCCCCAGCTATGGGAAAATAGTGAACTCCCCAATATAAAACATAAAAGTATAAAAATAGATTTGTCTAGTAAAAATACCAGTAATATATTTTATCTATATTTGCAAGCGTATAATTTCATTCAAAACATGTTTAATTTAATCCATTAAATTGTGCAGAAATTGAGATTTTTGTCATTAAATATCTGCAGGAGGTTGATATGCTGCTAAACAGAATCAAGCAACCAATATGAAAGAACTCTTTCATGACATTAATCCTTATAATTTCCTATAAATTTTGATTTTGATTTTATAAATCAACTGTATATAAACTACAACATAAAACACATATCTAGTGTCTCTAGTAACCATGTCCACACAAACATGTATATGCTCAAAATCTGAGTTTTATTTATCATTTATTCAGTTGTGACAGCAGAATAACATATATCATATTTTTATTACTTCAAAGCTCCCAAGAAAATTAAATTTCGGCATTAATAACCCACAAGGAGTTGATATGCTGTTAAGCAAAATAATCAACCAATTTATGTTGCATCTCCAGTTTCTAAAGCTGGGAAAGGACTGTTGCACGTTCACAAGGAAACAAAAAGTATTAAAAAAAAATTCCACAGCAAAAAAAGAGAACTTAGACTCTGTTTTCATTATATTTAGTTGTTTTATCTGCTCTAACCCTCCTACCAGCTCTGAAAATCATGATGAGTGGTTGGCAACACAAACAGGCAGCTTCAGAACAATCCAAGGAATAGTGTATCCTCTAGTAAAGGCAAGCCAGAATCAAGTACTCTACGCCCAGCAGTCAGTCAGTTAAGTGCCATACACGATTAAGCAATCATATCCCTTTTGAGACATGACTGACTGGGCAGAAGATTTTCCCGCAGTAGGTTGCCATTACTTTCTGCGGTAGACTAGTTGCTGACTAAAGCTACAGAACCCAATCTGTCCTGTTATTTAACTGGAGGGAAGAGGTGGATTAATACTTTTCCCAAGGGTATTTGTGCATGAGTGAATGCAAGGAATTCAACTGGAATTCAAACTCGGCTCCCTGATTTCTCTTTCTGAGCCGATATCCCCTGCACCACAACGCACATCCTAAGCCCAGCAGTAACTGCTAATGAAAAGCTGTGACCAAAAGCTGGCTTTGTTGTCACTTGACCCCAATAGCTTTCTTTCATTTCTTTATTTGTTTGTTCCTTTTCAGTCAAGTGGATGTCAGTCAGAATACTGAAATTCAAAAACTTATCTATGGGCTATGAACACAAAGCGCTTGAGATCAAAATAAAATTCCCCCTTCCCCTGTGAGGGTGTCCCTGTCACAGTCTCACGCCATCTCAAGAACTCTGCATTTTCTTTGAAATTTATGTAACGCTTTATGTTTTCTTTTGATGTTTCCAGCATTTTTGAAAGTTTTTCAAGTACTAGACAGTGGGTTCTAATCTATCTTAAATTTGGCAGCATCATAATCAAAACTGATATTCAGTTCTTGGCTTGATTTCAAACTGACATGACACTGCACTTTTAAAAAAAAAGAAATCCTTCACCAATTTTATACTCTATGGTCAGAATTTTAAATTATTTCCTCAGTATTAACAGACTATCAATTCTTGTATTGTGCCATTATAACATCAGGAACAAGAATCACAGCGGCACGATTTTCTTCTAGCTTTACCAAAGCAACGCATCTGACTACAATAGGCGCTTTTTTATCTCTGCTCATAATGAATGCAAGTGGATCCTAAATGATGCTAAGCTGTTGTTTACTGATAGAATGAAGCAGTATATAGCATCTTGCAAGTTTGGTCCCAAAGACTACTGGCAGCTCTGCAAAAGCATGCTGATTAGCAGCAAACTCTCAATCCCTTCCACTATTCAATCAATTTGAGGTCCTTGCATTAACAGCAAACTAGTTTGGGTGCTTTGCTTGTAAATTCTCTTTCACTTGATTCATCTGGAGAACCCACACCCAACTTCTCATCTAGAACTGAGGCTAAGCAGAATGATTGATACATATATATATATATATATATATATAAAACTGTGTCTTTGGTCTTTAACATAATTTCTAAGCTTGACTCCCATAAGGCAAGCAGTGGTGATGGCATTCCAGTCATCGTCCTAAAAAAGAATGTGCCCCTGAACTCTCTCTTGTCCTTTCCAAACTCTGCAACTATTGTCCCCTGTTTTCCTGCTTCTTGAAAGTTCTCCTCTGATGTTTCTGTTTTTAAAAGCATTAATTATTGCCCTATCAGACTCTTACAGCTTTTTGGCAAAGTGTTCAAGGCTATTATCAATGCTAAAATGGTTCATCATCTCACTTCCCACAACCTATACTCTGGTAAGCAATATCGCCTCCATTAACAACCATCTTTAAATAATCCTGGCTAAAAAGCAATCAGATGTCTAACTGTACTGATGAGCTGTGATACAGTGAAACAGATCTGTCTGCAGATGACTATATTTATATATATATATATATATATATATATATATATAAAAGAATAAATCTAACTTAGAGCCAACAGACCTACCTAGGTTTTATCTAACGGATCGTCTGGGTAAGCCAACTTGCCCCAACGATGATGAACCATTTTAGCTGTGGTATCTCTGGACGACTATTCAATTTAATCCAATCATTCCTATCTGTATTGGAATGGGGGTAAGAAAAATGGCTTGTAATTTTTAGTGCTTCCAAAATGAAACTGCTCTCCTTTAATCACAATAGAGAAACTTTTCTACCTTCTATCAGTATGGCTGACGCTAGTGTCCCACAAAGAACACAAGAACACATTGCGCCTCCCTGGACTCACTCTCTCAACTACATATATCAAGCGGAACGACTGCATCTAATCAATAACTACATTTACTGCTAAGAAGGTCGAGCCAAAAAAGGTGTTTCCCGTCAGAATCCATCTTGCACATTTAAAAATCTACCATTTGTCTGTGCATTGAATACTGTTTCCATATCTGGTCAGGTGCTCCTGCTATTTCCCTTGAGGTTTTCAACAAAATCTAAAAGGGGATCTGCAATGTAATCAATCCCTATATAGCAGCACAATTTCAGTCACTTTCTCACCAACAGTGTGTGGCTTCCCTCTGTCTTTTTCTACATATTTTCATAGCTTCTGCTCTGACAAGATTCTTTCCCTGGTGCCTTGACCACATGAATCTACCCGTTTATTTCAATCATTGGGGTATGTTTCATGAGTCATGCTCCTTCTGGATGTCTTAATTATCTCCCTTTCAACTCAACTCTTTAAGTTCTAGAGAGTGAATTCTCAACTCTGTGAGTCAGGTCACTGGGTCTAACTAATGTTTTTATCCACTGTGTCCTTGAAGACATCAGTGCATGAATTTTTGAGATTTATAAACCTGATGTCTCAGTAACCATTTTTTACCAGAGCTCATATTGCAATCTTGAAGCTAATGTTTTTCTCTGACACTCTGTATTACTGATTTCCATGTTGTATTCATTTCTATGCTTGGCTGGCTTAGGAGATTTTTGTGGCCTAGTATATGAGTCCTTAAGTTTACATAGTTTCCAGTAGTGTTCTCTATTATTTCAACTTCATCCCATAGGGGACTGTGATACCCTTTCTCCCTCTATATATGGTCAGCTATGCCTGATTTTTCTTTTTCCCCTCATGTTATGGTCTTTCAATGTTCTTGCAGCTTTACCTTGAACACCTGAAGAAGGCAAGAGTGTACAATGGCCAAAACATTGTGAATATTGCAATAAAGATGAGGACAACAGTCCAAACAATTCAAATAATGTAAATACCTCATTTTAGAAATACAGACAAAGGGTTTTGTTCAAAATTTCTGTCATCTAAAAAAAAAGCTGTAGTATACAACATTTGAAATGTCATGAATATGGCAATAAAGATGAGGACAAAAATCCACTGCTAAGAAGGTCAATTCACTGTGCAGGGCCAGGAAGTTTTTTCCGTCTGAGTCCATCCTGCACATATATAAATCTACCATCTGCCCGTGTATTGAATACTGCTGCCACATCTGGTCCGGTGCCCCTGCTATTCACCTCAGGGTTCTTGACAGAATCCAATGT
The DNA here is from genome assembly GCA_037127315.1 of Ascarosepion bandense. Classification (NCBI taxonomy): domain Eukaryota; kingdom Metazoa; phylum Mollusca; class Cephalopoda; order Sepiida; family Sepiidae; genus Ascarosepion; species Ascarosepion bandense. The sequence continues at coordinate 2,377,093 of JBBBDQ010001383.1, read as the reverse complement.
AGAATCTATAATGTGATAGATACCAACTTGGCAGCTCGGCTGCAGTCGCTATCTCACTGGCATGACGTGGCTTCCCTGTGCCTCTTCTATACTTTCACGGCTTCTGTTTCAATGAACTTAGATCACTGGTGCCTCCTAGGTATGAATTTACACGAGCTACGAAATTAGCAACTAGGTTCCATCCCTTTTACAGTGAAACCGATAAAATGTAACCGCAATTTCTACTCTAACAGCTTCTTTTATTGTACCTCGCACCTGTGGAATTCCCTTCCATATACTTGCTTCCCTAATAGCTACAATCTCCAGGAATTTAAATGTAAGGTCAATAGACATCTCCTATCTCACTAAGAAGCTCTTTTTTCCATCTACTCCACCCTCATCCTCAGTATTTTCATGCGTCTATTACCCTCCTCCTGACATTTCCCACAACTAATCCCTCTTTCTCATCACTTTACCCTATGTAACCCCCTGCACAACAGTGGCAGTAGAATGCCTTGCTTGGAGTGAGATGAGTTTATAAAAAAAAAGAAAAAACACAGTCTAAATTTTAGACTGTGTTTTTTTCTTTTTTTTATATATTGTTTTAGACTCTATGTTTTAGACTCTAAAACAATATAGATAAATTCTACCTCATCTCAGAAGTATGGACAAATTTAGAAGTATTTTTTAAGTTTGCAACTATTTTTGTTTCTATATACTTCTGTCTTCCATGTTGTTATTGTTTTTGTCTGGCAAGAAAATGCAGATGGATTTTAACTAAAAATAAATTTGGTAAAACAAAAAAAAATGGTCTTCACCTTCCTAGTATAGTGAGTTAACACAGATATTTTAATAGGCTCACATTTTGGTCAGCATGCATACAGCAGTGGTAGGATTTAAGATTCTGCCTAACTCTGCTGAACTCGATGCGCATAAGTCATGAATTTGGTCACAAAGCCAGCCTTTGGCGTTCCATCTTCTTGCTACCTCAGCAGAAAATATGAAGTACCTGGTCTCTTTTCACCTTTTTGTTATAACAGTTGACGTAGTGGGTCATAAGGAGACGATCATTCAACAGGAAGCAGTACTATAAAAAACACTATTTACTTATTTATAAATTGTGGACTTTGCTTATATAGCAATATTTATCCGAGAACCCACATTGCAAACGAAATGTGACACAAAGTGTTGTATCCCAGGAGGGGATGAACAGAGAAAGAATAGTGCAAGAAATAACTCTTAACACTGAGGATATATAAATAGAGATTTATTATACCTCAGTACAATAAACCAAATACAAGTACACCCAATGAACAGTTAACACGAATAACAATTAAGAAGGCAATGTCACTGTATAGGATGTATGCGTCCGTCTTGAGAAGTAGGCTTCCGTCTAGTGACGTCTAACTCTCGTCTAAGGCCGATGACTGTCGACTCTGGTATAATGACGAATAATCTTGATCACTCCCGTGTAATGACGAAGACTCTTGTATAGCCACAAACACACTCGATCTCTCTCGAGCGCTATCTCTCTCTCGTTTGTTCTCATCTAGGTCTTTTATAACCTGGGCCATACCCATTCCTGGGTGGGACAGGATATTCCTCCACAATACAAAGGTCAAAGTTTAATAATGATTTTTCAGTAGTATCATGAAAAATTACTCAAACCCTATAGGCACATCTTTTTTTTTTTTTTGTGGGGTCATTGGTAATAACTCCAGCCTCCTCCCAAAGAAGAGATACTGCCTGATGAGATGGCTCCCTAAGGGTTGAGCTGATGTTCTTTTCAGTAGAAGTGTGAACTCGTGTCCCATCTATTTCTATTTTTTAATAATAAAGTTCACCCCAAGCAAGGCAGTGCTTGCTTGTGATTTGTGAGTCTCACAAAAAAATGGTAGGAAGGGTTCGACAGGCAATAACTTTCCAACATACTTAATTTCGACTGCTGTGATTTAAATTCTGTTCTAAATTAAAATCATGAACTCTAATTTTCTTTCTTTCTAATTCCCCCCAAAATTATTTATCTATTCTTTTATATAGCAGTATAAATATCTCTTCAGTTGAATAGAATCATCAGTGGATCTGTAGGTAGTAAGTTTCATAATATATTCTGTATATTATTCATCTAGAAAAGTATTGAGAAATAAAATCCTCATCTGAATTAGGCAAAAGATTATTTTGGGAAATTATGATTTTGTAGGTTCATCAATTCATGGTGTTAAGTCTTCAGCAAACCCTGCCTCCCTTGCCTAAGATTTTTCTGTTTCTCTGAAAGTTTTCATATACTCAAGCGTCTCTCCCATCCACTTTCCTCTTCATTTTAATTCTTACAAAGAGTAGAGTGAGAGAAAAGAAAAAAATATTGAGTAAATAGGAGACAAAAAGAAAAGAAAGAATAATGTCTCCCTTTTTGAACCTGACTCTAATTTTATTTATCAGACTAGGATTTCAAATGTAGATATTTCAAGGTTGATAAGCCCTCTACAATTGTAAGATTGATGACGACACAACTGTCTGCCTACTGTTTTCTTTCATTTAATACTTGTATCATACTAAATTTTAATAAATATTGCCCCTTCTCTCTTACACACACACATCTAGCATCTTGCCTTCACTCACTTTCGCACCACCATAAAGTTGTCTCTATCAACCTTTTTTATAAATAATTTCATGCTTATTGTTTAGATGATCCCTTTGCTACAGTACCTATATGATGTGGAGCCAAAAGTGGGTCCACGGAAATATAACACGGAACACGAGGTGTAGGTTAAAGAAAGATGTATTTACAGAAAAGGTTACAAAAAAGAAGGTACGGTGAAATAAAGCTTACAAATGCAGTATAGTTCTTGGTAGTCGACTGCGGTCATGCGCACAGTGCTTCTGTCTGCTCCTCCCCTACTGCTATCACACCTATTAATATAGCAGTGGGTGAGTCTGGGTTACACAACACTATACATTCTAAATTTAAGCACAGTATTAGACTGGGTAAATGTAACTGTAAATTCTGTGCTGACAGTTTCTTTTCTCAGTCAGTCAGTTAAGTGCCATACGTGAAAGAAACATGACTGATTGGGCAGAAGATTATCCCACAGTAGGTTGCCATTGCTTTCTGCAGTAGACTGGTTGCTAGCCAAGGCTATAGAACCCAACCTGTTCTGGTATTTGACTCATAGCTAGAGGAGAAAGAGATGTATTATATTATTATTTCGTAATTAGTGGGGGATCATTTATTACTTCATAACAGAAAACCGATCCCCCACTTTATGACCAGTAGAAGCCTTAATCAAGATTCCAACTATTATATTCAGTCAGTCAGTTAAGTGCCATACGTGAAACATGCTTGGGCGATCATGTCTCGAAAGAGACATGACTGACTGGGCAGAAGATTATCCCACAGTGGGTTGCCATTGCTTTCTGCGGTAGACTGGTTGCCTGCCAAGGCTATAGAACCCAATCTGTCCTGTTATTTAACCCATAACTGGAAGGAAGAGACTGATTAATACCTTTCCCAAGGGTATTTGTGCGTAAGTGAATGCAATGAATTCAGCTGGAATTTGAACTCAGCTCACCGATTTCTTGTTCCGAGTCGATATCCACTGCACCACAACGCACATCACACTTCTTGAAAAAAAAAAAAAAATCCCTACTCAGAAACAAGGAAAAGCATTAAAACAAACTTCAATACATCATAATCTGCAAAAATTACCCAAGCAACATCAAGTTATACCTATGAAAATCTAATATCAAATTACATGAAACACAAGAACTAAGATTTTTAATTGAAGAATTTAAAAAAAAAACAATTGTAAACTTTGAAACAACTCATACCACTGAACCAAAAGTATCCAAAAATAATGTAAATCCAGCACAAAATCCAGCAACCTCTCAATGACAAAACATTCAAACCTACTGAAATGAAAAATTTCACAAACAGAAAAATGACTGAACAAAAACCAAACTTCAATACAAAACAAAATCAAAATCTAAAAAACAAAAGAAACAGAAACAGGATGACAACATAAAGATAATAGAAACAAAATGACAAAATCCCAATTAATCTAAACTTATTTATAAATGGAACTTTGTCTGTGTGTGTGTGTCTCTGTGTGTGTGTGTATATCCGTTACCTATAGACTCCGAAACGGCTGAACCGATTTTCTTGGAAATTAGCACAGTTGTACTATAAGCGTTTGCAAGTGTTCTTAGCTAGGTTTTGTGTCAAGGTACCCCCCAATAAATATTGATAATCGAAAAAGTTGGGTTATAGAAGGAGTGGTTCGATTTTAATCAAATTTGATACACTCATAGACAAAAACATAAACGATATTCAGAAGTTTCAAAGTTGCAGTTCTTACAATAGTGCAGAAAATTGATAATACATATATGTATAAATCGATACCAGAAAATCAAAATTTGACTTACATCCATTCATTTTTCTTTCAGTCTACGGTTTCGCTTTAACTGGAAACATTTTAGTCTTTTGTGCCAACGTCCAAAGAGTCTGAGCTCCAGGACCATAGATTAGTTTTAAAGCTTTCATTTCACCCGAACAATGCCAGGCTATACTGCTAGTCAAGAATATACAAATACTTCATGAAGAACAACTTAACAAACAAGGAAAACAATTAGCATGAAAATATAGAATATATAGAAAACTAAAAACCAAAACCATAGCTAAAATATAATATAATATTTATCACTAAAATAAAATAATTTCCACTCAAATGAAACACAAGTATGGACAATGGAACTGTAAAAGTGTTAAACCAAACTATGAGGAAATCAAACTACTCATTACAGTTTACAATCCAATTATAGTCTGCTTGCAGATCTTTCTCAAAGAAACTGACAGCATCTCCTTTAAATGATATGACTTATCACAAAATAAATGTATCAACAACAGAGAATAAGCCAAGTGGAAGTACTTTAATATTGATTATAAAATCAATACCCAATGAAAAACTACAATTAAATACAAATCTACAGCAGTAAAAGCTTCAATTCATCGAACAGTAACCATATGTTCAATTTATATTCCTTCAAAACACTGACTGAATAAAATTAAAATAGAAAGGCTAATTAGCTAACTTTCCACTCCATTCTACTCATAACAGCATTTTGCATACAGCAAAATACGGGGCTGTAGGAACCACAATCAAACTGGTAAAATTACAGAATCTCTACTAGAATCATCTGATTTAGGTATCCTTAATAACCAAATGAACACATCCCTATAACCAGGTACCAGATCAACATCTGCTATCGACCTAACCATATGCTTCCTATCAATTTTATGAAATTTCAATGGAAAGTTCCTGATGACCAACGTGGTCGTGACCATTCACATTTTCCTAAATATAAGCAAGCCTATGCCAGTAGAAAGAAATCCAAAATGGCAACTACACAACACTAACTGGCTAAAATTCAATGAACTCTGCTCATCCCAAATCAACATGGAAATTCTCAATGAACCAGAACCAGTAGTCCCCTTTACAAATATACTCATACAAATAGCAAGACAATACCCAAATCTTCCTTTAAACCACATACCAAAACAAAACCTTGGTTTCCAGCAGATTGCAGAGAAGCAGTTAAAACCAGAGAACATGCTTAATATATTTTTACACAATCTAATCACAATCAACCTACAAAACTACAAGCAAGCTGGAGTAAAAGCATGCTGTCTAATTTAAAAAAAATCCAAATTGGCAAAACCACATCTTCAGATTAAACAAAAAAACCCAATGAATAAAACATAGTAAATAATAAGGAAAATTAATGAAAAACATCACAAACTGCAGCAATCCACTTAACCAAAACAAATGAAGATAAAGGCATTAGATAGAAAGAAATAGCTAACCTAAAAGCAACAGAATTTCAAAGAAACTCCTCAGCAAATTACTCCACTCCTAGATTTAAAAAATATAAATATATTATGGAACAAGAAAAACTCACATTCACTTCAAACAATAAAGAATACAATATTCTCTTTACTGTGGCAGAACTAAAAGATTGAACTAAAAGTAAAAACTCTGCGGCTGTTTCAGATGAAATGCATTTGTGATTTTTCAAGCACCTGCTAGAAAAGTCTCTGTTAATACTTCTTCAGATTTTCAATTATATATGGTGTTCAAACAAATTTCTGAAATTGTGGCTTGACTCTGCCACTGTTCCAATTTCTAAACCTGGCAAAGACCATTCCAACCAAACTAATGATCCATTACACTAACAAGTTGCATTTTCAAGATGATGGAGAGAATGGTAAACGCATGACTAATGTTGTACCTGAAGAAAAACAATCTCTTATCTAACTCCCGAAGTGAATTCCGGAAAAATTAGAAAAACCAATGCATTGAAAATTAAGAGGCAAATATTGTGGCTGTAAAGTATTCTTACACAATTAAATAAAAATCCTACGTAGAATGGGCGCAGCAGCCACAAACATTCATAAACAATTCAGCTTACCAAATAATGCATTCCTCTATACAGCAGAACTACAAACCATTAAAATGGCACTTAAATTGATAGAAAATTCAGAAGGTAGGAAGTTTATTATTAAATTCCTATCTTCTGAATTTTCCTATCAAGTTTAACAGCAATTAAAGAAAAGATCACAAATCATCCCTCCACCCACATCTATTGAACAGGTGAAGAGGCTCATCCAATGTTTCCGGTTTTCTCTTTTCCAATCTTTTCACTCTTTTCCTTTATTTTTTTTTCAATTGGAGTAGATAGACTAAACTATCGCCCAGTTCACACTCCACCCACATCTATTGAACAGGTGAAGAGGCTCATCCCTTGATTCCTGTTTAGGATGCGGTTTCCGGTTTTCTCTCTTCCAATCTTTTCACTCTTTTCCTTTTTTATTATTATTATTTTTTTTTTTTTTTTTCAATTGGAGTAGATAGGCTAAACTATCGCCTGGTTCACACCCCACCCCACCCACATCTATTGAACAGGTGAAGAGGCTCATCCCTTGTTTCCTGTTTAGGATGTGGTTTCCGGCTTTCTCTTTTCCATTCTTTTTACCCTTACGTAGCCCCCTGCGCATCAGTGGTGTTAACGCCTTGCTTGGGGTGATATGATTAAAAAAAAAAAAAATATTCAAGTAATCCTAGAAACATGTTATCAGTTAATAAACCATAAGACAATAATATTGGCTTGGATTCCTAGCCATATAGGCATCAAATGAAATCATGAAGCCGAAACACTGGCAAAAGAGGCAGTGAAAATGAAAATAACCAACATCAAACTCTCATATCTAAACTTACTTATAAATGGAATTTTGTATGTGTGTCTGTGTGTGTGTGTTATCTATAGACTCCAAAACGGCTGAACCGATTTTCTTGAAAATTTACACAGTTGTACTATAAGCGTCTGCGAGTGTTCTTAGCTAGGTTTTGTGTCGAGGTACCCCCGATAAATATCGATAATTGAAAAAATCGTGTTATAGAAGGAGTGGTCCGATTTTAATCAAATTTCATACACTCATAGACAAAGACATAAGAAACAATATTCAGAAGTTTCCAGGTTGCAGTTCTTACAATAGTGCAGTAAATCGATAATATATATATATAAAAGGCAAGATGTTTGTGTGTGTGTCTGTTTATCTGTCTGTATGTCCTTTATACAAATTCACAATTTTTATCCGATTCTCACCAAACTTCACACAAATATTCTTTAGTCTGAGCTCTAGGACCATGGATTAGTTTTAAAGCTTTCATTACATTGGGCTATATGCTAGTAGAAGTTATAAAAAAAGAAAATTAGACAACATGAAAAGAATATGTCATGCAATTTGGGACATGTTCCCAAACAATAAACTATATGAACATCAGCTGATAATAAGGAGACTATAGTCATTGGCTGACTGTAAACAAGACATAGTGCTCAACAGTATAAAAATTGGACACACTCACCTTACATGCAGAAACTACTCCTTAGTGTACCTACTGCAACCAATTTCTCACCACCAAGCATATCTTGATAGAATGCAAGAAGCACCAAAAAATGTTTAGTAACTATTACCGAGTACAGAATCTCAAAATGTTCTTCAAAAATGTACCTGCTTCCCAAAGAATAGGATATCTGAAGAAAATAAAATCCTTCCAACTTCTATAGAAAATAGACCTTGGACTTTGAACCATACAACTTACATTTTGAAATACTTCCAAACTACAACTTGTGATATTTTGAAAACAATTTTTAAAAAAACCTCTTAACCACTTGAGACATTTTGAAACATTCCCGAATAAAAGATTAGCACTCAATGACCCAGAGGGGTTTTGATGCACTGGTAAAACAAATAAAGAATGAACCAATCATCTTTATTACCATATTCACAATGTTTCAGTCGTCATACTGCTATCTTTAAATAATATACATTGGAATTTCAAACTGAACCTCAAGGTCACATTACCCAGTGGATAAAAAGTGTTGGCTAAGTAATCCAAAAAGTGACTTGACCTAAAGAGTTGTGAGTTCAATACCCAACCACAGCAGAAGGAACAAAAACTTAAAGAGTTCAGTTACTAAAAGGAATTAACTGAAATTACTATATCTAGAAAAGGCATGACATGTGGAACTAGAACAATCTACCCCCATGGTTCAATTCAAAATTCCAAAGTATATCACTTGAAGAAGGCCGGAGTGTACAATGGCCGAAACGTCATTAATATGGCAATGAAGATGAGGTCAACAGTGTAAATGTTGTAAATAGTTACAATACCTCATCTCAGGAATATGGACAGTTTCTGAAGAAGGCCAGAGCCTACAATGACTGAAACATCATGAATATGACAATAAAGATGAGGACAACAGTTCAAATGATGTCAATAGTGTAAATATTTGATTCCTCATCTCAGAAATATAGACAAATCTGGAAGAAAGCAAGTTTGAACCAACGCTGAGTCAGTGACTTGAGCCAAGGGATTGTGAGTTCAATACTCAACCACAGCAGAGGGAACAAAACTTTGGAGTGTTGAGTTACTGAAAGAGAATTAACTGAAACTAAAAGGTAAAGCACATGGAACAGTCTAGCCTTAGGGACTAAATGAAGGGTTCCGTGTGAAATTACAGGACATATCACCTGAAGATGGCCAAAATGTTCTGAATATTGGCAATAAAGATGAGGACAACAGTTTGAACAATGTAAATAGTGTCAATATTTTTTTTATATCTCCCCCCCACCCCACCCCCACCCCACCCCACATATTTCTATCAATATGAATGTTACAGTAATCTGATATGCTTTTAAAGGAACATATTTTTCATTTGGTCATTGGTTTTCATAACTATAAATGAATACAAGTAAAACATCTGATAACCCATTTTTACAGTGTTAAAAAAAAAATGTTTAGGATCATTACAATCAAATTTGTCTTCACTGTTAGTAAAGATATCCTTACTTTTGGGGTCATCGGCCCTCTCTGCAGATCATAAGAAGAAACGAGCTACTACTCTTCCATGCTGGCCCAATGTGTGTTGGCAGAAGTGCATATGACACACTTGGGGCAGTCATATCTCTTTTCAATTCATGATTCCCCCCACCCAAGGGTTTTGCGCATAAGTAAATATAATGAACCCAATTCAAATTTGAACTTGGCTCTCCATTTTCTCATTTAGAGTCATTATCCATCAAATGAACTGCACATCAAAGCTTACTGCACCTGATATTCTCAAGTAGTCACCTATCTAGCTACTCACCAAAAGCTTGTTGTTTAAATTTGGTGATCTGATAAGAATGTGACACTAAATCTTTCATACATAAAGTTATTGTTTATTCATATCTGATGGTTCTGGGTATGACTGTAAACTGCATGCAGCCTCTGAGCAGCAGCACCTGTTAAGGTCCCAGCTATAGGCAAATATTTAACTCCCAAACTGGGGTTAAAACACTATGAAAGTATAAAAGTAAACTTTTATAGTAATATATACATCAAAATAGACTTTTATAGAAAAATATACATTTTTGAAGGAAAAAATTATTACCATAACACATTTTTGAAAAAAAGAAAAAATTATTACCATAATACATTTTTTAATACAAAAATAGAAGACATCTTCGGTTTTCTAAAATAATTTTTTTTTTTAATTTTTCATCAATATCTGACTAAATCAACCTTCTCACTATAACCACTCTTAAAACCCAACTTTTTTGGTATTAAATAACCCACAGAAGTTGTTATGCCATTAAACAAAATTCAACCTCTGAACTCTGTCAAATTAATATTGTTGTGAGAGTCAGGCATTTTGGGGGCGTGTCACAAGAACAGGAGAAATTCTGCCTTCTTCCTGGTAAGTTGGCATTTATATAACTTCCTGTCATTTCGTTGTTATTTTGTGTGTCTATTGAATGTCCAGCTGGTTTGACTTCTGTTTGTATATCAATACAGATGCCATTTAGTGACTATGATTTTATCTTCTAGATCAACCCTCAGAGGTATCTGGTTCTTTTAATGTTCTATTTTGATGTGTAGAGCTTACTTCAATCTCTTAGCATGAGCCCAGTACATATTGGGGTCATCACAGATCAACTCCACTTTGATGAAAGCATCCTTATTGATATTGACATTAAATTTGATTCAGACCTTTGACATAAACCACAAACAACAATCAGAATGAAAGGGAATTCAAGAAATCCACTGAAATGATAACAGATACATGAATCCGCAAATTCTATTTTTCAACATAGCCACTACAATTAACTCTGAATCATGACTTAGCACCCATCTACTGTTTGGTCTGAATGTCAGCGGGTACACTTTTTTTCCTACATGTAGGAAGTCAATGACACACTTCTGCACTATATGTATTTTCATGTCAAACATTCTGATCAACTAGCACCCAGCTGATAGCTGTGACAAAAAGAAAATAATGGGTTATTGGTAGGAAAGTTCAGTCGCTACTGTCATACCACCAACATTCACGTCTGAAGTCATAAACCAACATGAAAAAAATAGGAAACATTACTATTCTATGCTACATGACCCATATAGATGTACATTTGCCAAAGAAAATCATAAATTGATTTTATTTGGCTTGAGCTGAAGCACTGCATATGGGCAAGTTTTTAATAGCTCATCTGGTTGTTCGGTTTTATGCATAAGACAATCAATGACACAATTGGCACAAATTCAATGTCTCGGTGTTTTTGGCAAACCCAGTCTTGATCTTCTCCGGCATTCATTATTGTTTGTAAATTCACTGGCAAAAAATCAAGTTCTGCATATATAGATCTTATGTAATTCTTTCTTACCCTAATATAGATCTTTCTTTTCTCTTTCTTACATCTGTCTGTAAAGCCTTTGGTACTGGTTCAAGTTTCCATGAGAATTCCTAGATTAAAAAAAAAAAGATTAGCTTCTGTTACATGAGTACAATATTGTTTTTGCAATAAAGACGCCAAATTTGTTTTATGTCTAATTACTAGTGTTAGGGGATTTCTGCATGCCTTTGGTTACCAGGTTTACCAAAAAGAATTAAAAGCTACCTTGTTCAAATTTAAATTAAGTCGCAGATGAATTAACGCTACAACAAAAAAAAAAAAACGCAACTCCTGTTTGGTTGGTTGTTCAGGGATTCGCTCAGCATAGTCCAGTTTGTGGATAGGTGACACTTAAGACACTATTTGCTACTCCTGCCATGTCAGACTAACAGCTTGGCCTTTTCTCTTGGCAAATAAAATTCAACACTCTCTGCTCCCCCTCCTCTGCCCATCTATACATAAAGATGCATTGCTTGCAGCCCACCTACGAGTCATCTCGAACTACTCACGTTCTAACAGTGACTTTGCTAAAGTAAACCTGCTACAGGAACTTCCTAACATCCTACTAAGTGTCAGTTGATCCTAAAAGGTTTTTATTTATTTGTTTATTTTTTTTTTCTTTTTTGGTTAAGTGGGTGGCCACTTTGCAAATCTTACTTCAAAGACTTTACTGCCAATCAGGTAATAAAAACACCAGACATTTCAGACTGACAAAATCATTTACTTTCTATTTCTATGTGGATAAAATAGTAACATAATAATTTTCTCATGACTATTTTTTTTAAATTGTAAAGTGATTTATTTTTGCCAAATGACACAGAAATACTTTGTCATTTTATATTTCAATTTATTGTAAATTTCTTTCAAATATGATTGACTTCTCATCATCATTTATCTGTCACACCCCAATAGTGCACTGGGTAGCAACTTTTTGTTGCTGTTTCTGTAACAAACTGTCTTTTATGGGGCAGGGTTGTTAGCCCTGCACTCAATCCCCAAACCTGGAGGACTTGATTTACTTCTACAGTTTGGCAATAAAATTACTGGGAGAGCCTGTATAAACAATTCTCTTTTTTTTTCAAATTTGTAACAAAAAGTAAGCTAATATTACAAATAGAAATAGATTAAAATATGTGTGCTACTGAGAGTAATTTTCTGATTAATTTTTGTTGATTGGCATTCATGTGACTGGTTTTTCCCCAAATTGGGGGCTCCATCCGTAAGTTCCAGAGGTACTGTAAGCATTTTATTATTTCTCTTATGCAATAATGAGGATTGTGCCAAAAAGCAACAAAGAATACTATCTTCAAACACAAAATAAAAATTTTCTAAACAAACTCGGACATACTAAAAAAAAAAGGGATAAATAAATTGGTGAATTCCTGACTTTGTAAAATTTTGAACTTCAAAATAACAGCTGACTGTTACTCATTAAGTTTGATTTCATTTTTAGTAAATAGGTGTTATAAATGAATTTCTTTTTTCATGCTTAAAAAATTAAATCGTTACGTCTCCACAAAAAAGACCATTATCTTGCTCAAGACTTCCATAGTGCTGAAATATTTGAGGAAACCAGGCATTAGACCAGCAGTTCTCAAACTGGGAAGCCGGTTTCAAGGGGACTGCGAAGAAGGCCACTCAGTTGAAATTATTGGCTATTTGAGATTGTTACCAAGTCATTTATAGATTTGATTAATAATGGGGGTGCAAAACATATTTTCCGTGAAGTGTCCTGTAGCGATTTTTGGATTAAAATGGCACAGTCCTATCCTTGATGTAGCAAAGCTGGATCTAAAGGTGCTGATTCCATTTGCAACCACCTATGAGCATGAGACATCATTTTCCACATTACTTGCCCTCAAAACAAAATCCCGAAACAGATTAGAAGCAACAAATGACATGAGAGTTGTACTCGCCAAATCTAGAAGAACAGGTTGAGGTCAAGCAAATGCACTCATCCCATTGAATGTACTTTTGATGTTTAAGGTTGTCATTTTCACAATGAATAATTGATTTCTGAAAAATATGTTTGTTTCAATAGAAATTGGTTACCATTTTTTAAATAAATATTTTTTGAGTTGTTATTTTTTAAATAAATATTTGTTTGCCAAAAATGTTTTCTCTCAGTAGCCTATATGTTAACTGTGGTTAATATAAAAGTCCGAGAGTCATCTAAAATATTATGAAGGGACCGCCATGCAAAAAATCTTAAAATAGTTTGCGAACCACTGGATTAGACCTTCCACTGCTCACATTTGTCAGAATCAAAAATATTTATTTTATTTTACTTTCTTTTTATTTTTATTTTTATTTTTTTTTATCATTTCAAAAGTGAGTTTCTGTTCATATTATAAATATGGTTACAAATTGATCCCAAATATTATAAGGTTTACAGATGTATCATTTTGAAGCACTGGTTCTCATATGATCATTGAAGTGAATCAATGTTAACCTTGGTTCATAACTAGTTGAGTGACTGTTTGGCAATACCAGGTGCTGTAAGCTTGGGTTTGCATGTGGTGGAATGGATAACTGCTCAGAATTGGAAATCAGAGAGCCAGGTTCCAATTCCATTCAAGTATTTTATTTTTATTTATGTGCAAATACCCTTGGGAAAGGTATAATTCATTTTCTCTCTCTCTCTCATAGAGGGAGAAGGTTAATGTTTATTAATTCGGCCTTGTGTCAGACATAATCAAACTCCCTACAGCTTACAGATTTATTCAGAATTATCAGAAGGTTGGTTGTTTGGAATGGTGTGAAATAGTATAAGAATAAAAATATACATTTTGAATGTTAAAATAGAAATTATTAAAGGAAAAAAATAGTGTGAATTGTGGTAGAAATTAATGTTCATTGAGAAAAAAGTAATGAGTTAAAGGTATTAAGAAATGTTCATAGTAGTAATTTGTTGGAGAGAGTTTATGTAGGTATGTTTGAGCATTTGTTTGGTAGGAATGTCTTTGGATGGAGAAGAAGAAGTAAAAGGAATCAGCACACGAGAAAGAAGGGGAAACAGGACAAATGACTGGGTCACTATGTATGTTTGAGCTTTTGTTTGGTAGGAATGTCTTTGGATGGAGAAGAAGTAGTAAAAGGAATCAGCACACGAGAAAGAAGGGGGAAACAGGACAAATGACTGGGTCACTATGTATGTTTGAGCTTTTGTTTGGTAGGAATGTCTTTGGATGGAGAAGTAAAAGGAATCAGCACATGAGAAAGAAGGAGAAACAGGACAAATGTCTGGGTCAATATGTATGTTTGAGCGTTTGCTTGGTAGGAATGTCTTTGACTGGAGAAGAAGCAAAATGAATCAGCACACTAGAAAGAAAGATGTCATGTGAAGCTTCTCCAGTTACATTTTAGTTTGTCCTCTCTGCTGCTTCCATCCCCTGACTGTCTGACTGACAGTCATTTATAATCATCTAGATTTTTGCACTAGTTCTTTTTAGTTTTGCAGACTGCTTCCATTGGTCAAAATCAATTTAACATCTACTTTCGAAATCCAAAATCAGGTTTCCACTATTTTCTTTAAGCACATGGTCAATCTTTTTCTATTTGGGAAAAACCAGGAATTCACATGTCATTGTGAATTTTTGTGAAAGTGAAGAAGGTTAATTTTAATTAATTTCCTATCCACCACACTCTCTACCCCCCTGCCTACCCAATTCCAGCTATGGGTTAATTAGTAGAACTTGTATCAGTAAATCTTTCTCAAAAAAATATTTTTGGGCCTTAAAAGGTTAAGTCATCAAAAGACCCTGCTTTTTATTTTTGCCTTGATTTTATTTATAAATATTAAAGTTGAAATTGTGCCCACATTTTCATAACTTAGTACGAAAAATATTTTTTTCTTTTTTCCAATCAGGGGTCTTTTATTTAGTCTTTTAAATAAATTTTATGTGTATAATATTTTTATTAAATATGCACATATTAATAAATTTTTAATAAATTTCATTTAATTTTTAATAAAATTATTTCAAATTTTTAAAAAAAAATTATTTATAAATAAATTTTATTTAAACATTTCCCTGTTTGACTTCATTATGGAAGTATCTTCTCAAAGGGAGATAATAAATATCTAATTTAAATGACTCATCACATTAGTAATTTTCCTCCACTTCCTCCGATTCTTAATAAATATATTCTGGCAAAACATCTTTTTGTTTTTGTCTTTTTGCTTGTAAAGATTAAAATTTAAAAAATGCATTTATTTAAAAACACTTTTCCATATCTGAAATTGCAATTTTAATTTGTGAGCTTTTGATATTATATATGTTCTTATTGAATCTTGCTCAGGCTGTAGACCTTTTTATTGATGAATATCTACTTTTGGTCATGAATTAATAAAAAAAAATCTCTATCCAACTGAAAAGGGCTGAAGGGTTTAACTTCTCAGTTGGAGAACTTTCCAATCTGTTGTTTGTTTTTTGTTTTCCTTCTACATCTACTTTACTGGCAGAAAAATGCCTTTTGCTCACTTAGCAGATGTTAAGTCGTAACTGCTGTTGAAAGTACAAAAATTTTCAAGATTGGTGAAGAACCCATGGGTTGATGGTTAGGGTGAGGTGAATATGGTCAGGAGAATGGTAATATCCTATTGGTTGGTTGTTGATGGTTAGGAGAAGAAGAGTTGATGCTTGCTACCTACCCCCATGACCAGGGAAGTGGGGGAGACTAATTGGGGGCTCCAGGCAAAGCTTTGTGACCCTCTCTATCTTATCAACATCTGCTTTTCTTTTTCTACCTAAATATATATATATATATATATATGTTGCAAATTAAACTAAGAATAAGTGAAGATTAAAAGGATGAAAAAATATTTGGATTTTTATGTCATTCCAGAATCTGCTTTTTTTCTTTCTTTCTTTTTGTCCAAATTCATGAATATTTTTGCTCATGCTATCTAAAAAAAAAAAAAAAAAGAATTCAATATAAAATTCATTATTTTTTATCCATAATGCTGAAAGTGTTAAAATTATTCAGCTTTTTAACCAGAAAAATCTTGAGTTGATTTGATATTAAAAATTGCCGCAAAACATTTGTTAATTTAAGATAGAATAATCTATTATGACATGTCTCTAATTTGTATTTAGATACATTGAATTTATTCTCAATCTTTCTAGCTGAATTTTCCGCTTATATTGCATATGATCCATTATTATACATAATTAGGTTACAATAAAATTTGTCTTTTATATGAATACTACCTTATGAAAATTGAAATGAAGTAAGGGAGGTGGCTCAGTATAATAGATTGTGGGAAGGGGACACACAACCCTAGCACAGGTCCTAAGAAATAGAATTTATTTTATAGGGAAGTATGAAAAAGAGATGGGTTGATATCTCACCCAGGCTTTTCAGAAAGTGGGCAGCACTGTCTCATCTACTCCTGGTGACAGATCTAATAGGGTAGTGGTAGCTTGGATAAGAATCTATTAACGCTTTCTTCTTTTATTTAAATCTATCTTAGACCACTTCATATGGATGGCGCCGCCAAAGTTTCAAAAGTAGTACCAATATTTTCACTGATGTACTTTATTGCCATCAACATAGTAGGAAGGATTTTTTTTTTTTTTTTAATCACCCCAAGCAAAGCATTCCACTACCACTATTGCTCATGGGGCTACATAGGGGAAGGTAAAGAGAAGGAGTGGTTAGACATAGGGAATGTCAGGAGGAAGGTGACAGATGAGTAAGTATACCTAGGATGAGGGTTGGGCAGATGGGAAGAGTGTTTGATAGAATGGGAGCAGGTTAGTATGTTAGGAGGTGTCTATTGACCTTACATTTAAACTCCTGTAATTTTCCAAGCATTTCCAAGCAGCTACAGAAATGTTTTCTTTTTTCCTGACAAACAAATTTTTTTTATTTCCTGCCTTCTGACCTGATGTTAAGAAGATTCATACATTTACATATCTATTGAAGTGAATAAGGAATGAAAAAAATATTAACAACATTCAAAACCTTAATTTAAAACAGTGCTCAATATTGAAATAGTTATGAATATTTATTATAAATAATAATTTAGAACATGACTACCTGATGAGATATTGTCCTTTCACTGTCGAAACAAAATGTACACTTTGTAGTAGATTGTAATTTGTACATGTTCTAAATTGTGATTTCATATATATATATAGTCTTAGTTCAAAGAATTTTTCACTTTAACTGAGCAGGTTCATGCCGATTTCAAAGTTTTGTGAAGGTACCTTTATGTCTTCACTTATTAGGGCTGGCTGTTGTTTTTTTTTGTGTGTTGTTATTTTGTTGTTGTTTTTTCGCAAATTCTTTGCACTAAAACTATCAATGCTCTATTTCCACCCTGATATTGTGCACTTAATAAGGAAAATCTGCCTGCCAAAATATCTTTTATCAGTAAAACTACTGAAAAAACAACAATCTTGGTGCCAAAAACTATCACAACTCAACACTGATATATAGTAGTTCAGATCAAATATCAATCATAACACCATAAATCATGTTAACATTTGTTTAACAAGTCAAATGCACATGAAACCTGATTAACCAATGAAAATCAAGCAACACAAAAGTCAAAATACCAGCATTTTTTATTTTTTTATCTCATTCTGTGATGAAGCTTTGATAAACGTTTTCGATTGATAATCATATTCTATTTTTTGTGCGTGTATATAATGTTCACCCTCTATGTGGAGAAGATAACGGTTAACTTTAGACCTGAATCAGTTAAGTGTATAGTGATCAGGAAAGCATCCTCCCAAAAGTCTGTTCTACAGTTCTAAGAAAATAGCTTAGTCAAATTTTCTCCTTACCAAAGGAATAAGAATTAATTTAATCCTGTGTACATGGCATGGCAAGTCTTTTAGCTGCAAACTGGGCAACTAAGAAAAGTAACCCGTCTGAACATTTCTCATGGAAATAGTAATAGAGTAGTAAGAGGCTAGTAATGTTTCATCTGAGGGGAAAGTGTTTGTAGACTGGAAAATTATTGTAAGAAATTAAGTTGTCCAGGTTTTATCTTTAAAATCTGAACATCGAAATTCAAAACAGTAATGAAATAAAAATAAAGAAAACCTGTGTCTGTCTGTTAAATAAATCATTTGTATTTCCAAAGATACAAATATAAATTGAAAAGGAGTAAAAAATAGTATTTTGTTAAGTTAATGTCTTAGAGTAGTTTGTACACAGAATAAGCTATAGTTTAGAAAAGACTTTTCGATAGTTGGTTTGCAGAAATTAAAAAAAAAAAGGTGTGGTTGAAAAAAATACTTTCATCATTAACAAAGATTCACTGAACCTCTTCCTTGTTGGAGATGATTCATTTGAAGTTGCCAACATATATTCCTTTCAGCACATGGGGTTTAGGGAAACAGTCACATAAATATGAAAATCTGTTTTTGTAGAAAAAAAATTTCCTGAAGATAAGCTAGAGGAAAATAGGATTTTAATTCTTTCTTTTGTCAAATATTTCACATGGTGAGGATATTTTCGAACCAGTTGACACTTTGATTTAAACAGTGTATTGTATTGTGGAATATTTATATTATTTACATTGTTTGAACTGTTGTCCACATTTTTACTGTTACATTCATGAAATTACAGTAGTTACAGGATAGGTGTGATGGATAAATTATACCCATTTTATATTTTAATTTGTGCATCGTTTATTTTGGATTTTAGAGTTGGTTGGGAACCATCTGTGATAAAAAGAGCACCATGATGCAATTCACTCTAATTTGGAAACTGTATGCTTGACTGCCTGGAATTTTTTTTTTTTTTTAACCGTTTCACCCCAAGCAAGGCGGTACCGCCATTAAGAGAAAAATGAAAGTTTAAGCAGGGTGAGAGTGACTAACCAGTTACTGGATATGTCAAAGGGCAAGAGAAGGGTGGAAATACCAGTGTGAAGACTGGGGTAAAGTGAGAAAAGAAAAGAACAAGATACACAAGGTGATGGGGAGAGGACAAAAGAAGGACTGGAGTCAACTGGACAAGAGATGGGAATTGACGTTGCATCTAAATTCTTGGAGATTGTAGCTGTCAGAGAAGCAAGTATATGGAAGGAAGTTCTACAGGCGGGAAGTGCAAGAAAGGAAGCTACTAGAGTAGAAGTAGTGGCTGCATTTAGTTGATTTAACTGTGAAAGGGTGGGACCTTGTTGCCAGTCTGGTTGTTTGAGTAAATTCTTGTGGAGGAGACATCTGTGTGTTAAGCTCATCGGAGCAGAATCCATGAAAATATTTATAAAATAGAGGGAAGCCACATCCTGCCGGTGAGAAAGTGGCTGGAGTTGAGCTGCCAGATCGGGACCAATCATGTTACAGATTCTCCTTTGGAGCCTGTCCAGAACCCTGAGATGAATGGCAGGGATGCACAGTCAGATGGTTGATCTGTATAGATAAACTCAGGCAGGAAAAACTTTCTAGCCTGACACTGCGACCCAACCAAAAGTTTTAATACAGACCTTTCAGAGTATTTGAGTGTCAATCAGATGATTTGAAAAGAGTCCAATAAGTAATGGGGATTATGAAGATACAGTAGCCTGGAAAACTCACTCTGATTGCTCTGATAAGAACTTTAGAAGTTGTTGGTGAGGGTGTCAGACTCAATATGGAGGCCTACAAGTGTTTTGAAAAGGTAGTGCTGCCTTGGGACAAGAGGGTGGCTGCTGGAAAACTTTACATCTGGCAACAGGACACTGCACCACGCTACACAAGCAGGAGAACCGAGTTATGTCAGACAATTTCTGCAACCACATCACCCCTTACAACTGGCCACCTAACACCCCAGACTGCAATCCCCATTGATTATTACTTGTGACACCAAAGACCAACTGAAGGCCAGGATTATGGCAGCATTCACCAACTTAAACAAGGAGACCATCCAGAAAAGGTGCAGGAGATTCCAAAATTGTCTGGCGGTCGTGGTTAAAGACAATGGCATTTTTTTTTTCTTAATAAATTTACTCTTACTCTTTAGTATTTAAAGATATTAATGTGTAATTTTGGTAAATATATCTGTTAAAATGAGATGTCAGTTTTATTTTCATTTTTGCATAATTGAGACGACAATTTATTCATCGCCCCCATATGTGTGTATGTAATTGTGTTGGATTTGTTGGTTTGTTTCCTATATTATCACTCACCATTGCACCGAGCAGACCCATTACATTAAGACTGGGGAGACTGTATAAATCCAGAAGAGATGTAAATTTTATCCTTTTTATGAATAAATTAATTTATTTGGATATATTTGTAAAATAGGTGCTGTGATGAAGTTCTTTTACATTTGCAGTTGGCCTAATCTCAAGAAAGAGGAGTGTGTGTTCTATGATTGCTGGCAATGTTGTTTGAGAGGCAGGAGGCTGAAAATGGTCTAGGAACCACTGACCTTACCATTTGCTGGAAGGTAGAACTTGGATTATTGTCTCAGAAATGATTGGGGATGGTGGGATGGTATATGAATGGAAAGAAAGAGAAACAAATAAATAAAGCTTAATGACTGCCATCAACCACTACTACCATGTTTTCTCTTCATTGGAGAAAAATGGTCTTTTTTTTTTCTGTAGGGTATCCATTGTATCCTCTGTTATCAGTTTTCTTTGGCTATTGTAAATTATGGGGTGGGGTCAGATAGATAGTCCTGGCTGATGGTTGGGAGGTGGAAAGTGCTGATATCTTAACTGATGGTTGGAATGACATTGGTGGTGGTGGTGGTGGTTAGCTGGTATTGATTTCACAGCCTTTTCTTTTTTTCTTTGTTCATACCATACTCACCACAATGTTTAGAAATCTGATAGTTTTTGCTTAAAATAAACCAAATTAACTATGAAACTATTTTTTGTATTTGATTGTCCCTGCCCAAAAATCATCATTCCATTTGATAAAGAAAATGAGAGAAATATGTATACAAACACTGTGATCATTTTTTTTTTAATCATATCACTGGGGGCTACATAAGAGTGATAAGATTGGAAAAGAGAAAGCCGAAAACCCGCATCCTAAACAGGGAACAGGAAATTGAGCCTCTGCACCTGTTCAATAGACGAGGATGGAGTGTGAACCGGGTGATAGTTTAGTCTATCTACTCTAATTGATAAAAAAAAAAGAATGAAAAGAGAAAAAACCAGAAACCACATCCTAAACAGGGAACAAGGGATGAGCCTCTTCACCTGTTCAATAGACATGGGTGGAGTGTGAACCAGGCGATAGTTTAGTCTATCTACTCCAATTAACCTTGCATGTGCAGCTGGTGCAATGGATAATGGTTTGGTATTGTTTATCAGACCTGAGTTCTAATTACTGTTGGGTTTGTAATATTCATTTATAAAAGACTATTGGAGAAGGCATTAATCCACCTCTTCTCTCCTCAGCTATGGGTTAATTAGTAAGACTTGGATCACTAAACCATTATTATCTTCAAGAAATTCTCACAATCTAAAAATATTTTCTGGCTTTAAATAACTTGCAAAAGTTTTATAAGCCTTAAAAAAAAAAATCAATGCTTCCTTTCCTATAGGATGTAGCCGTAGGGAGATGGTTAATGCTTATTAATTCGGCCTTGTTGTCATATATAACGGAACTCCCTACAGCTTACGAGTTTTATCCAGAATTATCATCATCAGAATTATCAGAAGGTTGGTAGCAGGTTGGAATGTTGTATTTGTGTGAATGTGTGGAATAGTGAAAGAATAAAAATGTATACATTTTTCATGTTAAAATAGAAATTTGTTAAAAGGAAAGAATATGTTGTAGAAATTAATGTCCAATTAGAAACTAGTAATGAGTTTAGGGTATCCAGGGTTGAAGAAATGTTTGTAGTAGTAATTTGTTGGAAAGAGTTTGTGCGCACGTAGGTATGTATGTATGAGTGTTTGTAGGAATGTCTTTGAAGAAGAAGAAGTAAAAGGAATCAGCAAACGAGAAAGAGGACAAATGTCTGGATCAACCTGAAGCTTCTCCCTTACATTTTAGCTTGTCATCTCTGCTGCTTCCATCCATCCCTGACTGACTGACACTGATCAGTCATTTATAGTCATTTAAATTTTTCACACTGGATCGCTAAGTCTTCTCAAGTCTTGCAAATCCCACCCATTGGTCAGAAAACTACTCACGAAATCTGGTTTGGATTTTTCTTTAAGCTGAGGTCATTTTTTTTTCCATACAAAACCAGGATTTCACACATCATTGTGAATTTTTGTAAAAGTGAAGAAGAAAGTTGATTTTAATTCTTAATTTCCTATTCACCACAAGAGGCAGTGTTCTAATGAGCTTTCCTTTATGGTACATCAAAGTACTAGATTGGCAACTAGGTCTCAGCATTTTACTGTTTAAATAGATAAATATAACTGAAAATTTTATTCTGATAGTTTATTCATATTTCTCATTTATGGAGTTCTTTAGTTTCTTGTTTTCCTGTGAACTAGGATCTTTTAAAAATTTAAATGCAATGTCAGTAGCCATCTTCTGCTTTTATGAGACCTGTTCTTTTATTGTCCTCTCTCTTCTCAATAGCATTTTTTTTTTTTTAATCATATCACCCCAAGCAAAGCGGTAATGCCACTGATGTGCAGGGGGCTACGTAAAAGTGAAAAGATTGGAAAAGATAAAGCCGGAAATCACATCCTAAACAGGGAACAAGAGATGAGCCTCTTCACCTGTTCAATAGACATGGATGGAGTGTGAACCAGGCGATAGTTTAGTCTATCTACTCCATTTCCTCACTTTCTTCACTCTTAGTAAACTCTCATGTCTTAGTGGTTTTATTGCCTTGTTTTGGGTAAAATAATAATAATTGAAATGATAAATATATGCTTTTTCTAGAAATATTTCCATGGTAATTGTGCTGGTGAGCTTTCCTCTTTGATACCTTGACTTTAAAAATGAAGGCACAGTACTAGAAAAATTGGCAGCGAGGTCTCGTCATATTATTGTTGAAATTGCTAGGTGTGACTGTAATTTCTATGCTAATACTTTCTTCTCTTGTGCTTCTTTTTACTTGTGGATTTTTTTCCGGCTTCTTACTTCCTTGTCACTAATCTCTTCAAACACTTAAATGCAATGTCAATTGCTATCTTTTCTGCCTTTCTGATTCATTTTCTTTTATTGTCCATTCTCCTCATAATCTTTTTCTTATTTTCTCTCATTCCAAGTAATGCCCAGTGTCTTAGTGGCTTTATCACCTTGCTTAGGTTAAAATGATTAAAAATAAATATGTGAATTGCCATGCCTTCTTGGTGTCATTTTCCTGTTCCTTTATCCATGGTTTAGAATTCATCATACTTTTTCTTTTGAAGGCCCCCCCCCCCCGTCTACCTTGCTATTTAACAACTAGCTGGAAGGAATTTGTGCAAAAATGAACACAGTAGACTAGAATAAGATTTGAACTCATCTTGTTATTTCTACTTTCCACTTTTCGCACTCTATCAAACTAACGCCAGCCATGGAAAGATCATGAACATTTGATCTTCTTGTGAGGATCTAAGTGACTTGCTATCTGAATTTTTTTTTTCACAGGTCAGATATTTATATAACTTCCTGTCATCTGGTTACTTTAAGTGCATATATCCTAAGTTCATTAAAGTTGACTTCCTGTTTTGAGTCAGCACAGCCACCTAAAATCTTTTGAGGCTCAATTCTGCACTTGGTGGCAATGAGGTTACTTTCTAGGTCACCTGGCTCTTTCAATGTTTTGCTTTGATACTAAGCACAGAGCCTAATTTAGTATCTCTTAACATGAGTCCAGCATATATTGGTGTCACCACAGATCAACTCCTCTCATATTAATGGTTGCCGATTGACATTAAATTCAATTCAGGTATTTATTTAGTGTGAACTGCATACTATAATTATAATCACCACATTCTATTTTGATTATAAATATTTTTCTATTAAAATCTTACTAAAAATTTCAATAGAAAGAAAAAAAGAATAAAAAAAAAAACTAAATCGTTATGTAATATCAGCCTTCTTATATGGCAGTGAATGCTGGACAATTTCCTCATAGATAAAGAAGAAGCTTGAGGCAACAGAAATTTTTTTTTTAACCATATCACCCCAAGCAAGGCAGTAATGTCCACTGATGAGCAGGGGGCTACATAAGAGTGAAGAGATTGGAAAAGAGAAAACTGGAAACCGCATCCTAAACAGGAAACAAGGGATGAGCCTCTTCACCTGTTCAATAGACGTGGGTGGAGTGTGAACTGGGCGATAGTTTAGTCTATCTACTCCAATTGAAAAAAAAAAAAAAAAAAGTGAGAAGATTAGAAAAGAGAAGACCGGAAACCGCTTCCTAAACAGGAAACCAGGGATGAGCCTCTTCACCTATTCAATAGATGTGGATGGAGTGTGAATCGGGCGATAGTTTAGTCTATCTACTCCAATGTGGGTTCTATAGAAGCATGTTGACCAAACAAGATAGCAATGACAAAGTTTTAGAGAAAATGGAAATGAAAAGGACACTTATGCTTAACATCAGAAAGAGACCATTGAAATTTCTAGGGCGCATAATGAGAAAAGTGGGCTTGAAAAATTGGATACTCTCAGGGCAGGACAGATTAAAGGCAAGAGTAACAGCAGATAACACATAACTTGCCTAGAAAACTTTGTTAAATGGATGCAGAACAGAAATTAGCTGAAATAAAAATAAAAAAAAGATGAATTTTATTAAGTTAATTTTTTAAGCCTAGCTCAGATGTGGCACAAGGACAAAAGTGTGGGGCACCCAGTGAGGGTTGAGCTCACTACTCAGTCATAATTTATCTAGCAAGACAAGCTTGCTAACCGTAACATCATGCCATGGTGCCCTAGACAGACTTTCTAAGCAAGTGTAACTTAGATGAGGTCGAAAGTATGGAACAACCCACTGAGGATCAAGCTCACCGTTTAGTCGTATGTAATTGATCTAGCAATACAAGATTGCTAACCATTACACCCCAACAGTTCCCATAAAATTTCTTAAAAACTATAAAGGAGATGAGATTGTAAAGGGCTATGATCACTACCATCCTCAATAGACATAACACAAGAAGAAGAAATTTACAAGTTGAAAAATTTAATCAACGGTAATGATGACATTATTACTAAAATGTAATAAAAATTTAACTTTGATGTCTGCAATTTGTAGATCACATCTTCAGCAGTCCTTTTTGGCAACAACCATGAATTCTGTCTTTTTTAAATTGATGTTTAGTCCTTCTTGCTTTACAAATTCATTTTCTTACTTTTTGGATGACTCTCTTGCTAACTGTGACTTTGGATTTCAGTGTCACATTTTCTATTTACTGTTAAATCACTTCCTAGATGTTTAAATTTTTGTATTTCTTTGAATTTGATGTCTCTGTTACATGTTAAGTGTAACAAAAAAAAAAAGAAAAATGATTTGCCAAAACTCATAGTTAAATCACAAATATTTGATTTACGATAAACACAAAATGATATATATATATATATATATATATATATATATATATACAAAATTTACAATTTTTTGCATTCAAAACAACAAAGTAGATTTTACTACTGGCAGGCAAAGTGTTAAGACGGGGAAGGAAGGGTCAGTATCTTTACCCAGTTAAGTTAGCGAAGTAGATGAAGTGCTATACTTTTTGGAAATCCTTAAATGTGTATATAAAGAATAACTTACAGTATGGTCAATGAAAAGGTCAAAACATTTATTTACCCTTTTAGTTCCATGAGGTTTTCTTTCAGGTTTTAGTTGGTCGGCAACTTAGGGATTCTTTTGGCTGGATGCACAGATCTATGAATCGACTGGCGTTGATAATATCAGTAAATTCTGTTAACAACTAACTACTCTCTCAAAACCTATTTTTATAGGGGCTAACACCTAATTTACATATTCTAGAATCCTTTAGAATTCTCTAGATTTTACTGGAATTTTCTACAATCTTCCAAACGTTCTATTCCTAATTTCTCTATTTTTGCAACTACTTCATGTATTAAAACTATTTTGTAACAACGCGTAGGACTCAATAGAATCTTTTACTACAACTTTTTAAACATTATTAATATTATTTTTATATATAAATGCATCCTTGTAACGGTCTCCGTATTATAGATCACATATTTATCTGTCTATTTTGTTGACAATCATATGTTGGTCTTCCATTGCAGTAAGGGGCTGCAGAGGAAGTGCACAGCCCCTGATAATGTGGGAAGATTGTTTTTTGAAATATTTTTTTTTTTGACTCATTTATAATGGCTTATCAATCAATTGTAGGTTATTTAATGCCAGAAAATATTTTTAGATTGTAATAATAAATTTTGGTGGGGGGAGGATAATAATTTAGTGATACAAGTCTTACTAATTAACCCATAGTTGGTGGGATAAGTTGGATTCATACCTTTCCCAAGAGCATTTGTGCATTGAATATAACAAACTCAAATGGAATTATAACCATGGTTTCCAATTAACAGTTTCAAGCCACTGTCCATTACTCCACCCTCACATCCAAGCTTACAGCGCCTACCATTCCCAAGTGGTCCATCATCTAAGTACTGAACTTTGGTGATTGTGCGAGAATCAGTGTTTTCACTCTTTTTGCAAAGGCACAATAAAATTGGGCCTAGAACTAGCTGATGCTAATGACAGATGTAAGAAGTAAATTAAGATCCACTTTCTGGCAGGGCCCCCACTTTGTTTAGTCTGAGATTAATTCCGGTCCTGCCTAAACCAAAAAGACAACAAATAAAGCTATAATAATTGGTGTGTGTATATATATATATATATATATATATATATATATATATATATATATATATATATTTTCTAAACATGTACTGTTAAATATAAGAGACAATGAATAAAATCACATTTAAATATATGGTTCTGTTAACATTTCGAGCTCTCATGCGGTGTGACCACATAGAACCGCATTACAAATTTACAAACTGCATTTGCTATTTGGTGACTTGTCGTTGCTTAGCAAAGTTTTATTTCAACACAAGATAAATCGTCTTTGATGTTGGATGTTTTTATGTTAACGTCCCTGTAACCTCTCTGAAGATGGCTCATGTGAGCCAAAAGTTTAGAACCAACTTAATAAAAAGTTATCCAAATGTTGGACAATTTTTGTCTTTATTTTCACCTGAAATTAAAGCCAAAATACGATATTTAGAATGGCTCATGATTAAACATAATAGACATGCATTGTCTCTTATATTTAACAGTACATGTTTAGAAAATTATCTGCTGCCTCAATACACTAAATAAATAAATATATATATATAGTTTCTATTTTTCATCATATGTCTTCATTGGAACCTTACCAGAAACAAAGGAAATCTATTCACAAGCACAAGCAATAAATATCTATTATAACTCCATGATATTAAAAACAGTAACAAATTTTTAATTGACTAAAAAAATTGTAAAGAAAACATTTCTGAATTGTACATTCAGAAAACTTTCCATGGTATTCTGAGCATCCTTCTGTAGAACCTAATTTCTATTGACTCATTTTATCTCTCATACAATTTTCTGCTTTCAGTGGCATATTGATGGATTGATTTTACATGGCAGCTTGGGGATCTTTTCTTTATCATGAAATTTTCCTGTTCTTTAAACCTTGGTTTGGATTTTGACAAGGACCTTTCGCTATTCCACTGTGGGTTTAGATTTCTGCTTTCATTTTCAATTGTCTGTTAAAAGATTTTCCAGAAAATGAGATCTGATGTTAAGAAGCTTTGTTTGTTTGTTTGTTTGTGTGTGTGTGTGTGTGTGTGTGTGTGTGTGTGTGTATGTATATATATATATATATGCACACTGACTTCAGATCAAATATCAATTATAACCATAAATTATACTAACATTGGTTAAACAAGTTGAATACACATAAAACCTGATTAACCAATGAAAATCAAGCAATACAAAAATAAAAATATCAGCATTTCTCTTTTTTTTTCTCTCTCTCCTATTTTCTGAAGCTTTGAAAAAAGTGATTGATTGATAAACATATTCTATTTTTCTTTATTTATATATATATATATATATATATATATATATATATATATATATACACACACACACAATAATGTTCACCCAGTATGTGGAGGAAGATAGTGGTTAACCCTAGACTTGAATCAGTTAAGAGTATAATAATCAGGAAAGCATCCTCTCAGGAGTCTAAATGAGTTTGATCCTGTATACATGGCATGGTGAGTCTTAGCTTCGAACTGGGGGGAACTAAAAAATGTATTCTGTCTGAACATTTGTCATTTTTTTTTTTTTTTTTTAATTTTTTTTAAATTTTGTTTTTATTTTTATAATTATTTCATCCCAAGTAAGACAATACCACCACTGGTGTTCAGTGGGGTTACAGTGAGAGAAAAAAATGGGGAACAAGTTACAGGGGATGTTGAAGACAAAATAAGAGAAAGATAGGAATCATGGAAATACAAGATGGCAACTGATGTTGCACTTAAACTTTTGGAGATTGTAGTTATCAGGGAAGCAAGTATATGAAAGGGAATCCCACAGGCTGGAAGTGCAAGAAAAGAAACAAAGTAGAAGTGGTGGTTACATTTGACTGTTTTGACAGTAAATGGGTGGGACCTAGTTGCCAATCTAGTAGCATGAATGAATTCATATAGTCGCGGCACCAAGGAAAGAAGCTTGTCAGAGCATAAGCTATGAAAATATTTGTAGAAAAGACAAAGGGAAGGGCCACATATATATTTTTGTTTTTCTTTTATAAGTACAAATGTTAAGCATATTCATAATGCTCAAAAAATAATCTTGACTGTAATTTGCATTTATTTCTGAGATAAGTAATTTTCAATAATCTTGGAATTATTTCGAACTTTTGTTCTCATCTTGGTTGATATAGGTGTTATAATAGACACAACTTTTCGAGCAAGTAACCTCTGGTCATCATCAGGTGTCCATAGATTGCCTGATGTGTAACATCTCATTGATTTTTGCGAAATATCCTGTGAAATCAATTATTGTTTTTTCATGTTGGAATTTGGTACTCTCACTACCAAGTCCAAGGATCAAACTCATGACCACTAGATGATACTAACACATGTATAACCAACTACTATAAGGACTTTCATGGTGTATTTTTGGAGCCTTTTATATTCAGTGTCAGATGTGTCTATTATAACACCTATATCAACCAAGATGAGAACAAAAGTTCAAAATAATTCCAAGATTATTAATCTTGACTGTGTTAATAATGACAAGAATAAATGTTTAATAGTTAGTGTCATTGCCAGCACTGTTTTTACTGCAGACTAGCGTGATTTCACATTTTCAGCAACTTTGAAAATATCAGTCCTCTCCAAACCTCTCTGATCTGTGATAACTCACAAAAATGCTGCTTGTCTTTGAAGTTCGTCAGACATTTTCTTTTACAGATAATGGTGGAACTTTTATTGATAGTTCTTTGAATGTCTTTATCCAGTGTGTGTAAGATGGTTGTTAGTGATCTTCCATTTGTTTGCCAAAATGAAATCCACAATAATGATTGTAAAATAGATGTTTTGGAATCTGGGGCGTTAGGTAGCCAGATGAAACGGGTGACGTGGTTGTAGAAATTGTCTGACAATCACAACTAAGTTCTACTGCTTGTGTGGCATGGTGCAGAATCCTGTTTGCAGATATAGGGTCTTCCAATTGTTCTCATCAGAACTATCAGTGAGAGTTTTCTGATCTGCTGTACCTTCTTAATCACCCTTCGACTCATCCAACTCTTTCTAAATCCTCTGTATTTTTCTCAGATTGACACCCAAACATTCTGAAAGGCTTGTATTGAGGCTTCCAGCACAAATGCCAAGTAATAGAGCATGCTGTTTCCAAATTTCTGGCAGAGTAAATTGCCTCATCGCGCTCTTTTTCTCACAGTGTCTAACTGACTTTACTATACTGCGCAGATGACAAAATCAAAACAAACAACACTCATGTACAATATTAAAATTATCGGCGGACCTGAACGAGACTACCACCACCTGTAAATTTGTCGATTATCAATTTTTTTGACTTTTTTTTTCAGTCTTATCGATTACACCCTGAACTTTCCGATTGACAAAAAGAATTTGGAAAAATTTCAATATTTGAATAAGGGGGGTGGTTAGAAAGAGGGCAAGAACTCAAAAAAAAAAAAAGCATAAACAAAGCGACCCCCCAACACGAGTGGTTCCAACATAGAAGATCGATTTACTATAATGTTGTATGAGAAAATGAACCCCCTCTAAAATTGGTTAAATATTGAAATTTTTCAAATTTTTTTTTTATAATCGGAATCTTTGTATTAATCGATAAGATTGTCCTTAAAAAAGTAAAAAAAAATAAAATGAAAAACAACAAATTTAAAGGTGGTGACAGTCTTGTTCAGGTATGCCAAAATATCAAATGATAATTTACCCATTGCCCCTTTTGTTTGTGTGCACAATAGTTTTACATAACTTTGACAATCCACTATCACAGTACTAAAGAATAATTACATTATTTCAAACTATTTTTCTCATTCTAATTAATATAGATGTTGTTATAGACATAAAGTTTCAACCAAGTACCCTGTGGTGGTCATCAGGTTTCCATTGCTTGGCTGATATTTAATATCTTTTGTTTTTAGTCTCTGCGATGTCAGTTATTGTTCATTTATGCTGAACCGATCTAGGAATTGAACTCACAACCACTCAATGACAGTAACTTATATTCTGCTCAACATTGCACCAGGATTACATATGTCATATACTTTTAATTCTCCTCCTTTATTATGAATTGGGATCTATTTCTTGCCTCCTTTCCATTTTTTTTCATCATCTTTGAACACACTTGCACTCTACCTCAAAATGCCAAGAAAGTTTTTTTTTTAATAGTATGATAGAAAGGCTGATCATATGTTAACAATATATTTATGGGCAGTTCAACAAATAGTTTTATTGATTGGAAAAGTAAGTAAAGAATTACATTGATTCATTGTTAAGTAAATTGATTGATTAATTCCTTAATAGGTTGGAAGGGGATAAAAATGAAATTAATATAGTTATTGGTATATTGCTTGATGGCTTGGTAAGTAGGTTGATTTCTGGATAGTGAATTGGTAGACACACGAGAAAATTGTACGCGATAAGTCGATTGAATGATCAGTCGATTAAGATGAGAAGGAAGAAAGAAATGTGATGAAATGGCTAAGTTTATTCAGAGGCAAAGATAGATTAGTTGACTGACAGATAAGTGTATCGATTGATTAATTCAATGGTTGTTTCAAAAGTAATGCTTTCTATTTTATCTTGCTGTCATGGCTGTAGAGGTTTTGAACCTTCCAGTAATAATCTAAATTTCATTTAATTTTTTTTTTGTCTTTTAGATAACTGTCTGGCAAAATGGTTTCTGACATGAAAGTGCATTATTTACACTATTTACATTAATCAAACTGTTGTCCTCATCTTTGTTGCCATATTCACAACATTGTATTCTCTAACCACCTTTAGGTGATTTGAATTTCAAACTGAAAACTTTTTGAGCACATGGTAGATTGTTCTACTTCTACATGCCTTGCTTTCTCTTGAGTCTTCATGTTTTTTTGTTCACCTCTGCTGTAAAAGTGACTTAACCCAAAAGAGTTGTGAGTTCAATACCTGGCTACAGCAGAAGTGAACAAAAAATTTGTTGAGTTAAAAGTTGAGTTAAAGAAAGATAACTGATATTGAGATGTTTGGAAGAGGCATATCATGTGGAGTTAGAACTCTCTACACAGATGGATGAAATAAAAGGTTCAGTTTGAAATTCTAACCATCTGAAGAAGGCCAGAGCATATAATGGCCGAAATGCTGTGAATATTGCAACAAAGATGAGGATAACAATCCAAACAATGTAAAAATCACAATACCTCATTTCAGAAATATAGACAAATAACGAAAGTGCATATAACACAGAAGTACTTTGTTGAATTCCTGCATATAGGAAAGAAACTGTGCTCATTGACATTCATTGCTGAACATTTTTGGAAACCGAATTGGTTGTAAGCATTGTTAGGTGATTAAATATTTGCCAACATTTATGGAAACCAAACAGTGGATATAATCACTGTTATGTAGTTAATTAAATGCTTACTGAACATTAATGGAAACCATAGAGTGGATATAATTACAGTTTGGCAGTAGGTGATGCATTTCTGCAGTGGTGACAATGACATGTGTGACAAGTCCCATTGCAGGCAGTTTTAATGAAATGAAGATCACTGTTGAAATTAAGTAGCCATTGGTGGTCGGGAGATAGCATTTCATGGCTGAAAACTTTATCTGGTAGTAATGTTATGCCCCCTTATATCTGTGGTAGTTTCTCTTGAAATAAATAAGAGGCAATACTTTCAGAGCGTCCCTTATAGATAGGTAACCAGTTTAATGGTGGAATAAGCAAAGAATTGTCTATGTATGCTTATAGAATTGACTGCTTAAAATAAATGATCTAACCAGCAAATCATCAACCAGAAGATGGGGTTGAGGGAGGAGGAGAGAGAAAGAAAGATAGATAGATAGACTGTTTAACAGAGAAAAAAAGTTTTATATCTAATCTTTTTCTCTCCCCCCCCCCGTGGTTTTTATTCAGTGTCAATCATACCTCCTCTTCTCCTCTACCTTTCCTATTATAATGTATCTGCTGCACAGCTTACATCACCGTTGTCTGCTGGAAGGATGCAAGTGCATTCTCTCACCACTCTCCCTCATCCATGCCTGTCATTGCTCTCCCTCTCAGCCTTCCTCTCTCCCTTCCTTCTTCCTCTTCCGGCCTGTGCTTACCACACACACACACACAATTCTGTACATAAGCAGCAGGAGTGTCTTTGACACTGCTGCTGCTGCTGCTGTGATGGTCTAATCTTAAACTACTAAGCACTAACATAAGACACACAAGTAGAGTGATAGATCATGACTCATCTCTCTCTCTCTCTCTCATCCACTCACACACACACACACACACACTAAAACCTATCATAGCAGCAGCAACAGGAGCAATTGATCACGGACACCCGGGGATGGTGGAGAGGAGGTGGCCAGAGTAGAAAGGAAAAATTCTGCTGAATTTCAGAAATAGCAG
The DNA here is from genome assembly GCA_037127315.1 of Ascarosepion bandense. Classification (NCBI taxonomy): domain Eukaryota; kingdom Metazoa; phylum Mollusca; class Cephalopoda; order Sepiida; family Sepiidae; genus Ascarosepion; species Ascarosepion bandense. The sequence continues at coordinate 2,343,804 of JBBBDQ010001383.1, read as the reverse complement.
CAGCAGCAGGAGGTGTCTATCTTGGTTTTCATCTATCAGTCTGTCTGTCAATCACCATATATATATCTCTGAACTTATTAATCTCCTCCTGCCTGCCTTTTGATTGGCTGTTTTATCTGTCAGTGAATCAGTCCCTTGCATTTTCTATCTAATGGTCAGTTTGACTGAATTTTTTTTTTAATTTTTTTTTTTCTGTTAGTGAGTCCAGTTTAGCAGGTCACGCTATTTATCAATTCATTAGGCTTTGATTTGTCTCAAAGAAGTGTCCACATTTGGATTGCCACAATGACAATGTTTCAGCCCTTGTACACTCTGGCCTTCTTCAGGTATTTATTATATTTGGTAATGTCTTGGAATTCCAAACCCTTTATTCCATTTATAGTGTTAGATTGTTCTCATTCTACTGTTTATGCTGCAGAATATTTCATAGCAGCTAAAGCCATCTAGTCAATTCATTTTTGATGTTGTTTGTCTTTTCTCTTTCTCATTTTCTTTTGGTCAGGCACCTCTACATGGTGTAATGGTTAACAAGCTTGTTTTGCTAGAACCTATTACAACTGAATAGTGAGTTCAATTCTCACTCGGTACCCCCATACTTTCAGCCTTGTGCCACATCTAAGCGGCATTTAAAAAAATCAACTCTTTCATTTTCTTTTTTTTTTTCTTTTAGCACAGCCTCATACAAAGATGAAATGCATTGTCATGATATCAGGCAACAATCTGTGTGAAGAAATTGGTCTGTCATAATGATAATTCTTCAGTTCAAAAATTCTGACTAAAAACAGTCCTCCTATATTGCAAAGAATTTTGACCTGTATATAGCTGGGCGTAGTCATGAATGCAACCTGACAACATAAAACAACTGGTCAAGGACTTTAAGTAAATCAATGACTACTTCTTTGTGTGCATTGTTTATTCAAGACATAGGCGATCATGGAACTCTCTTACCCCTATTCCTTTTCACTCTTAACACTTTTTTTCTTGGGTCAAGGGGAATTACTTGGCGTTTTTGTTTTATGGGAAAACAATCGCCTTTGATCCATAGGTACAAAACATAAAACCTCTGCCCTAAAAATATTCTACCTATTAATTTAAATTTTAATTAATTTAACTTTTAAGATTTTAATTCCTAATTTCATATTTGTTTTAGTTCAAATCAAATTAAATGATACAACTAAAAAATAGTATCCATTATAATATATAATTACCATGAACAATGCAAGAACCAAAAATTCAAATCCCAGAATGGTCAGTTCATAATATACACCTGATGACTGCATAGTGCATAAAATTCTAAATCATGCTATAAATGTAGGAGATATATATATATATATATATACACACACACACACACACACAGTATAAAGAATGTCCATTGTGGTGCAGTGGATATCGGTTCGGAATAAAAAATTAGAGAGCCGAGCTTGAATTCTAGTTGAATTTGTTGCATTCACTTACACGCAAATACCCTTGGCAAAGACATTAATCCATCTCTTATCCCACAAGCTATAGGTTAAATAGGACAAATTGAGCTCTACAGTCTTCATTGGCCACCAGTTTACTGTAGAAAGTAATGGCAACTTAATGCTGGAAAATGTCTGGTCAGTCATGTCCTTTTCGAGACATGATCACCCAAGCAGGTCTCATGTGATGGCACTTAACTGACTAATGAAGATTACATTAGGGCTTGAAATTGACAGGTCCTATGAAGTATTGTTCTTCTCTCCAATATAAACCCTGTTAGTAGGTTGCCATTTCTTTCCATCATTCATCTAATACTGAACTCCATCACTTTGAGTCCTGGGTATGATTGTAAAGTGCATCCGGCAGCAAGGCTTCTGATTAGGAGGTTGTGAGGAGCATGGAGCCAACCTCTTAATTGTTGTTGTTCCCAGGTGCACCCTGACCAGGGGTGGTAGCACCTGTTAGGGTTCCAGCTATGAGCAAATAGTTTATCCCCTAACTGGGGTCAAAACACTATGAAAGTATAAAAATAGACTTTTATAGAAAAATATACATTTTTTGAAGGAGAAATATTACCAACAATACATTTTTGAAATAAAAAAAACTTTTTACCAGAAATACATTTTTGAATACAAAAATAAAAGACATCTTCAGTTTGTTAAAATAAATTCATCAAAATCTGACTAAATCAACCTTCTCACTATAACCAAACATTAAAGAAAATACCTTAAAAACCCACCTTTTCGGCATTAAATAACCTACAGAGGTTGATATGCCATTTACCCTGTAACATGGTCGTGGGGTATCTAACACCGACAATTGAAGTAGATAGACTAAACTATCGCCCGGTTTACACTCCACCCACATCTATTGAACAGGTGAAGAGGCTCATCCCTTGTTTCCTGTTTAGGATGTGGTTTCTGGCTTTCTCTTTTCCAATCTTTTCACTCTTGCGTAGCCCCCTGCACATCAGTGGCATTACTGCCTTGCTCGGGGTGATGTGATTTAAAAAAAAAAAACTCTGTTTCATTGAACAGAACTGTGTTTCAGGGTTAAACAAAACACAAATTCCACCACTTCAAGCAGCTTAGCAATGAGTTTCTGACTTGGTGGGGTTCTGGTTGGTGTTAGGATTGGTTGTGGGGGCTTGAACTTGACAGTTCCTATGAAATGTTGTTCATATCAAATGTTGTTCATATCTCCAATATCAAGTACTATTCTCCTATAAATATAGCTAACTAGCAGTATAGCCCAGCGTTGCTCGGGTGTAATGAAAGCTTTAAAACTAATCCATGGTCCTGGAGCTCAGACTTTTTGGACGTTGGCATGAAAGACCAAAAAGCAATAGTTGCTTCCAGTTAAAGCAAAACCGTAAACTGAAAGAAAAATGAATGGATGTAAGTCAAATCTTCATTTTCTGGTATCGATATCAAATAAGTTTTTTTCATCATAAACTGAATTTTGAAGGCTAAATAAGTCCTCTGAGTAAATGGTATCATGGCTGAGACTAAAAACTACAAACCCGAAGCAAAAACTAAAATAAAAGGGCTGAAAAAATACAAACATACAGGCAGATAAACAGACACACACACAAACATGTTGCCTTATATATATTATCGATTTTCTGCACTATTGTAAGAACTGCAACCTTGAAATTTCTGAATATCGTTTCTTATGCCTTTGTCTATGGGTGTATCAAATTTGATTAAAATCGGACCACTCCTTCTATAACCCGATTTTTTTTATTATCGATTTTCAAAATTTATTGAGGGTACCTCGACACAAAACCTAGCTAAGAACACTCGCAGACGCTTATAGTACAACTGTGTAAATTTTCAAGAAAATCGGTTCAACTGTTTTAGAGTCTATAGGTAACGGACACACACACACACACACACAGTTCAATTTATATATATGTTTAGATTTTAAGCAAAAATTAAGATTTTTAAATCAAAATAAATTGAAAAATGTATTTTCATAAGTCAGTTAGGCACTCTACGTGATACACACTTGGGCGATCATGTCTCTCTCAATTCATGACTGACTAAGCAGAATGTTTTCCCTGGTAGAAGGTTGCCATTTCTTTCCATCATTCATTTAATATTAAACTCCACCACTTTGAGCAGCTTGACAATGGATTTCTGACTTGGTGGGGTTCTGGTTGGTGATGTCCTGAAACCCACTGGACATTCTCTTGGCTGTCCTTGCAACATCTGGCCACTTAAAACGTTTCTTCAACCCCCACCCACCCCCACCCCCACCCCCACCACTCACTGATGCCATGTCTCTGCCATAAGTCTCCAGCTTATTCCTCCCTTGGCCACTTTAATGAAGCTGGTTATCTCTGAGTTGTTCTGGTTAGCATTTAATGCCATGAAGCACAGTGTTCATTTTCATTTCCTGTGTTAGTTTGCCATGTTAATGCTCTTAATACATCTGAAAGTGAAATGAGAATTTTAAAATTTGGCACATATCACACTATAGTATATGAGGTTATTTTTTAAATTATAGCTCACTATGAATGTTTTTAAATACCAGATTTTGCTCCCATAAATATGATTGACTGAAATTTCTAGAAATTTCCAGAGTATAAAGTATCTAAGTAAAGCAGTCTCTGTAAATAAATAAAAAGCTCACTATCAAGAGATGAAGCAATAATTATCAGTATAATAAAATAGTTCACTTAACTTTCTAGACTCAGTTTCATCAATATCTTTGTATATCCAGTTTTCAGATTTTACAGTGTGACAGCCAAAACCTGACATTTAAAATGTGAGTTTCCAACTACATGCCCAAGGCAAATAAAATTAAATTGGTTTCATGTTAAATTGGGGGTGTCTTTATAGCCATCTGGGTGTCACCATATTAGACTTTGCACAAATTCTACTTGGAAGTAAGAGAAATAATTCAAACCATAAAATATATGAAGAAAACAAGAACTTAAAGACCTTTTGTTGGTCTTCAGTATCTTCCAGACTCTGGGGAGGAGGACAAAATAATGGCAACACCTGGTACCATAATAGCATAATTTGGAAAATTTGATTAAACTATCTAAAGCTTGTCTATTTGTAGGTTTGTTGAGTTTGAGCTTTGTTTAACAGCATATCAACCTCTGTAGGTTATTTAATGCCAAAAAGGTGGTGTTTTAAGGGGTTTTTCTGGGTTTTTTTTTTTTTAATGTTCATTTATAGTGAGAAGGTTGATTTAGTCAGATTTTAATTAAAAATTTTTGTTTTTAATTTTTATTTTAGAAAATTGAAAATGTTTTCTAGTTTTGTATTCAAAAATGTTTTGCTGAGAAAACTTTTTCCTTCAAAAATGTATCATGGTAATAATTTTTCTTCAAAAATGTATTGTTTTGAATATTTTTCTATAAAAGTCAATTTTTATACTTTCACACTGTTTTGATCCTTGTTTGGGGGTTTAACTATTTGCCCATAGGTGGGACCCTAACAAGTGCTACCACCCTGGGCCAGGTTGGACCTGAGAACAACAGCAATTAAGAGGTGGTTCCATGCTCCTCACAAGCTCCCAATCAGAGGCCTTGTTGCCAGATGAAGTTTACCGTCATGCCCAGGACCCACGTTTGTTGATTTAATCCTTTGTTGCATATTGGTTACAACTGTAACCAATATGCAACAAAGGGTTAATATTAGTAGTACTTAATTTTTTTTACTAAAATTGTTTTTTTATAGATATTATTTAAATAAGTTTATTAAAATCAACAGAATTTAAGGATTTTAATTGATCAATTTCCTCCTATGGTTCAATAACTGTTTCCAGAGGGAAATGCCGTCGTTCAGGATGGTAATGCACCCATTCATACAGCTAAAGTTGTAGCTGACTGGCACAAGGAACATTCTAAAGCATCTTATGTGGCCACCACAGTCCCCAGATCTCAGCATCATTGAACATTTATGGTTCATTTTAGAAAAAAAAAAAATTGAAGAGTCAATATCCTCAACCATCATTATTGAAAAAATTGGAGAAGTAAATTACTGAAAAGTAATTGAAACTCACCTGAAACTCACCTGAATGTGTAATGCTCCTCATGCCAATGACATTTCCACCGAGCTTCTCTACGGCATATGATTTCATTTAATTTGTGTTCCTCTCGAATTTATATTTAAACTGGGGTCATCAGGAGAGAATGTGCACCATTACAGGGCCTTCCTCTCAACGGTTTCACTTGCACACCAGCCCCCACCCCACTAATGTGAGGCCCCTTTATAATGATAAATTAGATATTTAGATGAAGAATGGATATAAATTCCCCTGGAAATAATTCAAATATAGTCGGTCCCATGCAGAATTCAAGCTGTAATTACTGCTGAAGGCGGTCCTACCTAATATTGAAATAAATTTACTTGAAATTTCAAAGTGTTTCTATTATTTTCTCCATGACCCTGTATATATGGGTGTGTGATTGAGTGGTTAGAATTTATGCTTTCCACTCGTGAAACCTAGGTTTCAATTTTGACAGAGTGGATTTGTCAGGGAGGCGACTTTTGATGTGATCACTTTCTGAGGAGGATCTGAAAGTTATTATAGAACTGCCATAAAAGTATAATTGTCAAACTGGTAAATATTATGACAGAAGAAACTTTTCAAAAGATACTCTCAATAATATGTGCAAAACCTTATAAACATTACACTATTAACTTATACTATTGCAACCAAATACATAATAATTACAAACAAGATGAAAAAACTCTCAAAAACATAATACGTAGAAATGTTAAACCAGTGGAGAGTAATAATCAAATTAAACTCATTATATATTATAAAAAATTCAAAACAATCAACCTCATAGTCTCTAATAATCCTACAAGCACTAAACTAAATTCTCTACAAAAAAAAACAATGTAGTATACCAATTTACATGCCCATTTAGAGATTGCATCTCTGATACTAATAAAAAACCCAATACATATATTGGTTTTACTACAACCACGCTCTCCCGTAGACTTACATGTCATCTTTCTCATCAGAGTACAATTAAACGACATTTCTCTGAAAAACATAAACATGTAGGTAATATTAGACAGATTTTGGTCAACAATACGGTGATCCTTACTCTTACACATAGTAAGAGGAACCTTCAGATATTGGAGGCCATGTACATCAAATCTAAACAACCAACAATTAATAAAATCACCTTTAAATCCGAACATAACACATTACATTGCATTTGAATACATGGTTTTGTTGTCATTTCACACTATCATGTGGTGTGACGTCATAGAACCGCATTGCAAATTTGAGAACTGCGTTTATTATTTTTGGTAACTCTTGCCGTTGCCTAGCAGAGTTTTATGTCAACACAAAATAAAATCATTGGTGATGGTGGATGTTATGGTATTACTGTCTAAATAACCTCTCTGAAGATGGCTCATGTGAGCCGAAAGCTTAGATGTAAATTAATAAAAAATTATCCAAATTTTGGACAATTTTTGTCTTTATTTTCAACTGAAATTAAAGCCAAAATATGACATTTAGAACAGCTCATGATTAAACATAAGACATTCATTGTCTCTTATATTTAACAGTATATGTTTAGAACCTTATATATATATATATATGACAAGTTGAGATGTTTCAGGAAAATAGATTTGATTATGCCTTTCGCCATTCAAGGTTTTATCAAATCCAAAACTAAGAAGGGAAATTTCTGTGCATCCTTAAATAATGAATCTCGTTTTTTTTCTCTGAAACTGGCATCTCACATGAATAAATAAATAAAAAAAAAGTGACTTTTAAAAAAAATTAATATTTATTCTTAGAATTTTTAGTTCAAGTTGAATATTTTTCATGTATTTTCTGGGCTTTTTACTTTTCTTCTTTTATCAAATTAAAGGTAAAATCCTCTTTTGAGAATGGCACAAAAATAAATTCATTTAAACATTTCCACTTGTCAACTTTAAAATTTTGTCGCAATTTCTATACCCTAATTTAATAACATATTGTTGGTATGAAAAACGTATGACTAGACTACAAATAAATCTGTTACTTTCAACTCATTTTGAAGGATTGCATGAGGATCTACGTTGGATTCATTGCAGAAAAGACAAAATGAAGTTCTTGCTTTTGAGCCATTCTGATAACGAAAAGAAGATTTTTACCTTTAATTTGTTAGGTGTTAAGTATAACAAAAGAAAAAAAATGATTGACCAAAACACAGAGCTAAATTACAGACAAATATTTTAATTTATGATAAACACAAGATATATACAAAATTTACAATTTTTTGCACTCAAAACAGAAACATAGTTTACTACTGGCAATTGTTACGGGTAAGTGTTATGAAAGGGAAGGAAGGTGAGTCAAGTATCTTTACCCAGTTAAACTAGCGAAGTAGACGAAGTGCTCTACTTTTTGGAAATCCTCAAATTTGAATATAAAGAATAATTTCCGTATGGTCAATGAAAGAGTCAAAAATATCTATTTATCCATTTAGTTCCATGAGGTTCTCTTTCAGGTCTTTAGTTGGTTGGCAACTTTTCTTAGGGATTCTTTCGGCTGGATGCACAGATCCACGAGTTGATAATGTCAGCAAATCCTGTTGACAACTAACTACTATCTTCCCCAAAACCTATTTTTATAGGAGCTAACACCTAATTTACATATTTCTAGAATCTTCTCCAATTCTTTAAATTTTACTTAAACATTCTACAATCTTCCAAAACATTCTATTCCTAATTTCTCTATTTAACAACTACTTCATGAATAAGAACTTTTTTGTAAAGATTTTAAGACATAGGAGTGGGCGCTGTGGTCGAGCAAGAATGCTATTCACATCGGGAACCCATCACATTTTTTTCAGCCAAACTTTTGCCTGCTCAGAGAAAATACAGTACTTTCTCTCAAGAACTGCTGGCCATTTACCTTGTTGTTAAGCATTTCTGACATCTGCTGGAAGGTTGAGACTTCATGATCTACACCGACACCACAAACCACTGATGACCAAGATGAGCAACAACTCCGATAAATACATGGCCTGGGAGATCCAACACCTGGATTACCTGTCTCAGTTTTCAACAGACATTCGCCACATAAAGGGGATGGATAACGCAGTTGCAGACACGTTGTCCCGAGCAGAAATCCAAACTCTTCAGGTCAATGTCTTGGGGCAGGATTCTATAGCCGCTGAACAGAAATCTGACCCCACGCTGCAAGACGTACTATCAGGAACGTCCTTAAAGCTCCGAGAGTTCCCCGCGTCCCTCAGCAACAACACTCTGTACTGCAACACCAGCCTGGCCAACCCCGGGCCCTACATCCCACCTACATTTCGCAGACAGGTATTCCAACATTTCCATAGACTATCCCATCCCAGCAAGAGGGCCACAGTTAAACTCATCGCTGACCGGTTCGTTTGGCCGAATATCAACACTGACATTCGAGAGTGGGTGTCCACGTGCTTGGAGTGACAAAAATGTAAGGTCCACTAACACACCAAGTCCTTCGTCGATACCTTTAGCAAACCTGACGCACAGTTCTCACATATACATGTCGACTTAGTGGGACCACTGCCAATGTGTCAGGATTACCAGTACCTTCTGACAGTCGTAGATCATTTCTCACGATGGCCGACCACCATACCCATCAAAGACACGTTCGCAAGCACTGTCACCAAGGCTCTTCTAAGAGAGTGGATTGGAACCTTCGGAACACCCAAAGTTATCACAACTGACCGGAGAGCACAGTTCCAATTATCCCTCTTTCGAGAGTTCACCAATCTACTTGGCGCCAAACACATCAAAACTACCGCATACCATCCTTGCGCCAACGGTTTAGTCAAACAGTTTCATTGGTCCCTAAAAACCTCTCTGGCCACTAGACCTGACACTACCAGTTGGGTAGATGAACTACCGTTAATCCTAGCCTTAAGAAACACCATCACGGAGAACTTAAGCTGCCCACCCGCCAAACTGGTTTTCGGCATGCCTCTCGCACTGCTTGGCGAATACTTCAGTGTCTTCCTCGACGCACAGTGAAAACCAGCCACTCCTTTCATAGAGGAACTCTGCCACAAGATGGCTCGACTCAAATACGTACCTCCGCGACAACAACTGACGGGCTCGTACATCCCGCAACATTTACAGAATTGCGAATTCGTTTTCATACGTAATGACGCCGTGAGACTACCACTCACACCGGCATATCAAGGTCCATTTCAGGTTCTTCAGTGCACCGACAAACACCTCACGATTAAGCGCACCAATACGACAGACACTTTCACCATCGATCAGACCAAGCCCACCTTCCTGGAGAAGTGACAGCACAACGCAAACCTGACTCTGCAGACTCCCGACGCAGCCACTCCAGCACAACCGGTACACGCAGCACCGCAAACTTCAGACGACGCCCCAGCAACTCCCATGCAGCAAACCAGATCCGGCAGGAGGGTCACTTTCCCTAAGAAACTTGATAGATACTATTTCTATTGATATGATCAATATTCTAGGGGAAGGGCCTTGTCGCAGCCACAAATAGCCGCTCCCAAAAAGAAATGACCATAACAGCAGCAGCAGCTATTAGCCGTTCCCTGACCTTTTACAAACAATGGCAGATTTTAAGACCCGCCTAAAAGAAAATCCAGCTACACGTGTGACACAAAACAATTTAGCAAATTCATCCGAGCCTAAAACTATCATAATATGCATCAAATTAGGCTACGCTCCCCAAAACACCAAACGACATGGGGAGCAATTATTATTTAGCGTTTTTCTACTCCCACCGATCTGGGAGTAGTTGACCAAACATGTTCGCTTATCACCAGCCTCGTTACGACCGAAAATTTCAGAGTTATCTACTCATAACACTCCGTGTTTTCGGCCCTGACCCTGCCTCCCGGGAGTCGCATCAGCCATCAAAGTTGCAATACCAGCTTCTGGCATTGATCCTGCTTTCCCAACAGTCGATCAGCCATCGAAGCCGCCACACCAGCTCCTGGCTCTGATCCTGCTTCAGCAGTCAAATCGGCCACCCGGAGTCACAGATTCAATGACCCTACTTCTAGCCACTCGGAGTCATCAGCCACGATGACCCTACTTCTACTCAGCCCTGTTTAGGGATTCCGCTTCCAGTAACCTCTCGTTACGGTCTCACATCCACGCAGACCTTAACTCAACTCAGCCTTGTTTAGGGATTTCGCCACCATAACGTAACCTCTCGCTACGGTCTCGCATCCGCACAGACCTTAACTCGACTCGGCCCTGTTTAGGGACTCCGCTTCTCGTCAAGTACCTTTTTACTGGCACGAGCTTGCTTTCACGCTCTCCGCTTCAACCTAGACCCAAAGACCGGACGTCCCAAAACAGCCAGACGACTCTTCCAACATCTCCAGCCGACCAGCTACCACTGCGAAAGCCCCATTTCAACATGGCAATGGGCGAGGCCCGTCACTTGCCGCACCAACTCCATAGAGGCTACTACTCTCCGGACCTGGAGCTTACCTGATACTACAACTTGTCCCAACTTACATAAATAAAAACCAAGGTTGTTATTGTTTTTACCCCTGCCTTTGTCTCCTTATTGTCTTAGCTGTTCACACTTTTAAAAAATTTAACCTTGCGGGATTGACTTCCTCCAACGACTTTACAACAGTACATTAAAAACTTAACTTGAACTAAGAATTGTAAGAACAAATATTAAAATTTTTTAAGTGACTTTTTAAAAAGTTGCTAATATTTATTCTTTTACTTTTTAGTGATACAGAAAAAAAAAATGCCAGCTTCGGGGAAACATACTAAGATTCATTAGTTAAACAAACACAAATACTCATACACTCACTTTCTCACCAGCGCAATGTACCATCCCTGTGCCTCTTCTACAAATACTTTCACGGATTCTGTACCGATGGGTCCTGGGTATGACAACTGCATCTGGCAGCAAGGCCTCTCATTGAAAGGTTGTGAGGAGCACGGAACCACATCTAAATTGCTACTGTTCCCAGGTCCATTCTGACCCAGGGTGGTAGCACCTGTTAGGGTCCCAGCTAAAATAGTTTATTCCCAAAGTGGGGTTAAAACACTGTGAAAGTATAAAAATAGATTTTTATAGAAAAATACACATTTCCGAAGGAAAAATATGACCAACAAAACATTTTTGAAAGAAAAAAAATTATTACCATAACAGATTTTGAAGGAAAAAAGAAAAAAAGCAACTATTGCCATAATACATTTTTGAAGAAAGAAAATTATTACCAGCAAGACATTTTTGAATACAAAACTAGAAGACATCTTCAGTTTTCTAAAATAAAAAAAATTAAAAAATTTTCATCAAAATCTGACTAAATCAATCTTTTCACTATAACTGAATATTAAAAAAAATCTTAAAACCCTGCTTTTTGGCATTAAATAACCCGCAGAGGTGTTGATATGCCGTTAAACAAAACTCAACTCAATGCTGCTCCGATAAACTTAGCTCACTGGTACCCCTATATATGAATTTACTCGAGCCGCAATATTAGCAACTAGGTCCCACCCTTTTACTGTGAAACCAATCAAATGTAAATGCAAATTCTACTCCAGCAGATTTCTTTTCTAGCACTTCCTGCCTGTGGAATTCCCTTCCATTTACTTGCTTTCCTGACAGCTACAATCTCTAAGAATTTAAATGTAAAGTCAATAGTCATCTCCTATCTCACTAACCTGCATCCTCTCTCTCTCATGCTCCTTTCTCCATTCACTCCACTTTCATCAGTATTCTCATCCTTCATTTACCCACTTCTTGACACCCCCTATAACCTGTCACTTTTTTTCATAACTTTCCTCCTATGTAACCCCTGCAAAGCAATGGCAGTAAAATGCCTTGCTTGGGGTGATATGATTATAAAAGTAAAAAGAATTTCTATACTCTTATATGGATATAAAGTGGGGGATCAATTTTCTATTACAGTTATTATGTAAATTGATCCTTACTTTATGGCCACAGTCATCCTTTTCTTACTCACTTCCTGGTACCCCTATAACCTGTCAATCTTTCCTCCTATGTAACGTCTGCAAAACAGTGGCTGTAAAATGCCATGTTTGGGGCAATATGATTATAGAAAAAAAAAATTTCATTTTGGATGTGATTTCACCTTGAATGACAAAATGCATAATTGAATCTATTTTCAATCAAACCTATTTTCATTAAATGTTTCCACTTATCAAATTTAAAACTTTGTTGAGAGTTTTATATTTTAATTTAACTACATTTATATATAAACACCCTTGTGCAAATTAATTGAAAAAATTGCTTTAGTTTCTTTTCTTTCACCATACAGGCAATTTTAAACCCACTGGAGTGACAGGGTGTAATCAATTTCTATTCTTTTCCTCAGATTAAGCCATTTACAGTTTCATGCAGTAATATAAATCTATTTTCAGGGTGTACAATGAAATTTGTTTGGCCTTGAATATTATATATGAGTCATCTGTGATTGTATCAAATTTTTGTCATGCTCAGGTATTATTTTTTCGACTGTTGATTAGTTGTTTTATAGCCATTGTCTGTGATAGATATTATTCTAAGCAAACATACGAAAATTATAACACTGCCTGAATACACTGGCAATCTTTACAGAGAAATTGCAGATATTGTTAGTGTCAACTTTTCAACTGCTAAGAACACTCGCAGACGCTTATAGTACAACAGTGTAAATTTTCAAGAAAATTGGTTCAGTCGTTCTGGAGCTAGGTTTTGTGTCGAGGTTCCCCCCCCCCCCCCCCCCGATAAACATTGAAAATTGATAATTGAAAAAAGGAGTGGTCCGATTTTAATCTAATTTTATACACTCATAGACAAAGACATAAAAAACGATATTCAGAAGTTTCAAGGTTGCCGTTCTTACAATAGTGCAGAAAATCGATAGAAGGAGTGGTCCGATTATAATCTAATTTTATACACTCATAGACAAAGACATAAAAAACGATATTCAGAAGTTTCAAGGTTGCCGTTCTTACAATAGTGCAGAAAATCGATAACACACACACACACATACACACATATATATATATATGTAAAAGGCAAGATGTTTGTGTGTCTGTCTGTCTATCTGCTGTATGTTTGTATTTTTTCAGCCCTTTTATTTTGTTTTTTGTTTTGGGTTTGGCTCTAAGTAGGTATAATTGTAGTTCTTAGTCTCAGCCATGATACCATTTAATCAGAGGACTTATTTAGCCTTTAAAATTCAGTTTACGACAAAAAAAACTTATTTGATATCGATACCAGGAAATCAAAATTTGACTTTCATCCATTCATTTTTCTTTCAGTCTACGGTTTTGCTTTAACTGGAAACAACTATTGCTTTTTAGTCTTTCGTGCCAATGTCCAAAGAGTCTGAGCTCCAGGACCATGGATTAGTTTTGAAGCTTTCATTACACTCGAGCAACACCGGGCTATACTGCTAGTTTTTATATAAAAACAAAATACCAGCAATGCTCATTTGTAGTAAAATTCCCAGAAATATATTTCATTTATAGTTGATGGCTTACAATTTCATGTTATAAATACTTAGGTTTTGGCATTAAATAACCCATAAAGGTTGATACGCTGCTAAACAGAATCAACCTAACATGAAACATGACATTAATCGATATAATGTCCTTTTTGTGGAGTAGTTTTCGCACTCAAGGTTATAATTGTGCTATGTTGGTTGCTAATGGAGTTAACGTACCCAAAATGTTAAGAACTTGGTAATCTTCCACTGAAAGCTGACTTCTTAGTATTCGGCTAACTGCCGACTAATATCAACTGCCTAGTAGTTCTACTGAACTCCAATAGAAATCTAAAGAACTCCTATGAACTTCACAAGAACTTCCTGTTAACTCTTATTAATATAGGAGGGAGAGTCCATTATGTGAGGAATAAGTGTGTTTCCCCATAAAATTCCTAAAATTTCTTAAATAAATTAAACTGTATTCCAAAATATAGTTTCAACAAAACTACAACATAAAACATGCATATCACCGCCTCTCATAATCATGTCTCCACAAACATGTATATACATAAAAGCTGAGTATCATCTACCATGTAATCAATTGTGAAAGCAGAATAATATATATTTTTATTACTTCAAAGCTCTAAGGAAAATTAGATTTCTGCATTAAATGAGCTAATATGCCATTAAATCAAATGAAGGAGCTAATATGCCATTAAATCAAATCAAATCAATCATTTTATTAATCTATTACTCAGTATCTGATCTGTTGATAAATATGTAGATGTTTCTGTTTATAAATATTTATTGTACACTGTGTGATGCTGGACAATTTTTCTCACCAGAATCAATATTACACATTTTTAAGTCTATTATTCATCTATGCATTGAATATTTCTGCCACATCTCATCAGGTGCTTCTGCTCTGTATTTACAGATTCTTGATAGAATCTAAATAAGAATTTGCATCTCAACTTCAGTCACTTCCCCACAGCCTTAGCATAGCTTTCCTGTGCCTTTTTCTATAAATATTTTCATGGTAATTGTTCTGATGATCTTTCCTTTACATGTGTTAAATATAATATTTTATTAGTCCTCACCTGGCATCTCAACTTCAATCACTTTCCTACCACTATAACGTAGCTTCCCTGTGCCTTTTTCTATAAATATTTTCATGGTAATTTTTCTGATGATTTTTCTCTTTGGTACCTTGACTTTATGTATTTAAGTGCAGTACTAGATTGTCTAATCATTATACAGATGAAATGGCTACATGTAACTCTAACTTCTATATGGACAGTTTCTTTTATTAAGCTTCTCACTTTAGAAACTCTCTTCTGGCTTCTTGCCTCCCAGTCAACTTTGATCTTCAAAAATTTAAATGCAATGATTTCTCCTTCCAAGCCAATATCCACTGTGCCACAAGGCACATATTTCTGAGACATATAATGATGAAAAGGTGTTTGGAGAAGTGGGGGTAGAGGGAAGCAATGAAGGACATACACAAGGGGCTTGTGTAAATAGATGGCAGGACATGAACAAGAGAGGTATTTGTGGAGAGCAGTGATCTCCTAAGTCCTGAAGGTACTTGGAACAATAAAGAATAGATTATCAGCCAAGTACTTGTTGAATATTAAAGGGAATGTTTCTTTCTTTCTTTTTTTATTTATTTTTTTATTTATTTATTTTTTTTAAGATCCAGCAACAAACTGAAGGCAGTGAGAGAACAAGACTAGGCTATTGTGGGGAGGGCTAAAGCTCTCTAATTTCATGTTCTATCTAAGCTTTCATGCCAAACATTTTTGCCACCAGTGTCTTTAGTCTTTTCCCACCTCTAGTTTTCACAAAAAGAGGCTCCATAAAAGTCCATTGGCTGTGAAACTCTTACTCTGGACCCCCCACCTCTCAACACACTATTTTTTTTTTCCTTTTTTTTTTTTTTTTTTTTTTTTTATTGGCCTCCCTTTGTCTCTTTTCTAACCTGTATGGATATTTAGAAGGTCCAGAGGTTTCTACACCCACCCTTCTGATACTTACCAGCAATAAAATCTTAAACTAAGAGAAAAGGAAGGTGAGAATGATTTACACTTTGTTGGTCAGGATTTATAGACACTGAATGCTTAGTGTAATAATTTGTTTGACTTGCATTTGGTATCAGTTTTCCTTCTTTCAGGTGAATGTATATGTAAGACAATTTTGTTTCTTTGCACTAGAGACAGAGCTCCACCTCTCTAGGTTTTGACCTTTGACCCGGGGCTTTATTTCAAACTTCTGCTTACAGGGGGCTTCTTTTGTGTAAACTCACATATCAGTTGTTCATCTTGGAGAAAGATGTTGAAAATAACCTCAAAAATGTACTTGCAGGAGGTAATCAATATTTGATAAACAAAATATCATTTAGCCTTGAGTCTTACTCATTTACATTATTGATTAATTTGGTTTTTTTTTTATATCTGAACTGTTATGTGATATTTGTCCTACTGTATGGCAGCAAATGCCGGACAGTTTCCTCAAAAATAAAGAAGAGACTTGAAGCAACAGAAATGTTCTGCAGAAGGATGCTAAGGATATTATGAAACAATTATATGAGCAACAATAAGGTCTTAGAGAAAATGGAAACAAAAAGGAAACCTTTACTTAACCTCAGGAAGAAAAGGTTAAAATTTATAGAGCACATAGTGAGGAAAGATGGTATTTGGAAAATCTGATACTCACATAATTGATTTGGGGACAGTGAAAAAATTGTTTAACATACTTGAGAAAATAGATAACAAAACAGGGTTTAGAAATAACAAAAAGGACATTTATTGAGAGCAGCAAGGTACAGGAAATAGTGGCAAGCCATGGCCGACTATACCGTGAGTTAACATAAAAACAAGTAGATACATCAACCCTTTATTGGTTATATAAAGTCAAAACATATTTTGCATTTTATGAATAATTTTATGATCTTTTTTTTTTCTTTTAAGTTGGTGTATATTGCATTTGTGCGTTGTGGTGCAATGGATACCAGCTCAGAACAAGGAATCGGAGAGCTAAGTTCAAATTGCAGTTGAATTCATTGCATTCACATATGCACAACTAGCCTTGGGAAAGGTATGAATCTGTTTCTTTCTCCCACCAGCTATAGGCTAAATAGTAGAATAGATTGGGTTCTATAACCTTGGCTGGCAACCAGTCTACCACAGAAAGTAATAGCAACCTACTGCGGGATAATCTTCTGCCCAGTCAGTCATGTCTCTTTCGAGGCATGATTGCCCAAAGCATATATCACCTATGGTACTTAACTGACTGACTAAATATAACAATTGGAAACATAATTAAAACTTCTAGTGGACATCAAGTGAGGGATCGGTTTTCTTTTGTTATGAAGTAATAAACTGATCCCCCACTAATTTTACTTAGATTATATTACATTATTATATTATCTCTTCTCCCTCCAGCTATGAGTTAAATGGCAGGACAGATTGGGTTCTATAGCCTTGGCTGGCAACCAGTCTACCACAGAAAGTAATGGCAACCTACTGTGGGAAAATTTTCTGCCCAGTCAGTTATGTCTCTTTCAAGACATGATCACCCAAGCATTTATTACATAAGGCACTTAACTGACTGACTGATATTGAATTCATAGAATTTAAAGGTTATGTGTTGTGTATATTGTAGGTGTGTGTATATTCATGTGCACGCACTAAAGAAGAAGCATTAAAAAATTTAGGTTTCTGCTCTGAGCCTGTAGGGGATAAGAAATTAAGATCAATCTTCTTTCCTTTTACAAAAATTCACAATGTGTGAAATCCTGTTTTTTTTTCAAATAGAAAAAAGGATTGACCATGTGCTTAAAGAAAAAGTTAAAACCAGAATTCCCAAGTAGATGTCAAATTGATTTTGGACCAATGGGAGCGACTTGCAAGACTTGAGAAAATCTAATGACAATAAAAGCCACCCCCCTCACCTTCCCAGATCAAGCAAGATGACAAGCTAAAATATAACAGGAGAAGCTTGGAGCTGACCTGGACATTTGTCCTCTTTCTCTTTCCTTCTGTTGATTCCTTTTACTTCTACTTCTCCATCCAAAGACATTCCTACTGAATACATATATACGTACGCATATACTCTTTCAACTATTACTACTATGAACATTTGCTATATTTCTTGATACCCATAACTTTATCATTGAACACAAACTCTACCCTTAACTTTTTAATAATGTATCTAATTGCACATTAACTTCTACAACCATCTCCCTACGCTACAGGCCATTTATTCTGTTTGAGAAACAGTTCTCAATGTCTCTTAGAAATTATCCATTTTTGTTTTTTAATCCAGAAGTTAGAGTAGTAAGGATAAACATTGTTAGAATGGTCGAGCTCAAGTCAGCCTTGTGCATAGTTGGAATGACCAAAGAAAAGGTTGATTTACTCTATATGTAGAGGTTTGGGGCAAATGCCATGCATTAGAAAGGGGAAAGAATTCAGTCGTCAGTGAACCAGGAAAAGGAATGTAAAAAAAAAAAAAACACACAGAACACACTCCCTCTGGTAACACACAATAAATATTAATAATTAGTTTTCAAATAATTTACTCTGTGGTACAATGTTGTTTCCCAGGTTCATGCTATGCCAGGTCATGTGATCTCAGTTTTAATTTTCTAAGTTAAAAAATTCCCCAATGGCATGACTAATCCAGATGGCACTTGTATTTGGTACAAAATTGATTGCCTATCTGCTCATTTCCACATGAAAATGGAATTAGGAAAAGCAAGTGAAATAAAAAGTGGGTAAATAAAGCTTGGGAAAAATGAAAAGAAAAACAGTTAAGAGGAAAGGATGGAGATTAAAGTTTTATTACTCATTTACCCCTTTGATCTTTAAAGTGAGTGAGGCTTTATTTGATGTTTTTTTTTGTTTTGATTTTGAGCTTCATACACTCCCTACCAAGCTTGATACACACCCTACTGGTGTAAGGTTAATATGGTAGATTGTTAGCTTAATTATGCTGCTAAAAATACTGTATAATAACAACACATAGCTCTATAACTGATCAAATATAGTGTCAGTAATTTAATCTGATGAGAAATTCATTGGCTATATTTCTTTTTATGACTAATGAACACTTATTTTAAGACTTATTGTTTAATTAATATTTTGGTCTCAAATATGAATTACCAATGAGTCTTCTTTGGAAATTATCTAAATTAATATGGTATAGATGTTTATTAAAAACTAGCTGTACCTGGCCAGGCCAGGCCAGGCCATTGCTATGGCTCAGTTAGGTTTTGGTTACTATAGTAAAATTTCAAAACTATTGGAGAGTCTAGGTTAAAAAAAAAAAAAGTAATAATTTACTACTCTAATGAAATAAATAGGATATCAATAATAATTTGTTGAAAAAAGAAATTAATAGAAAACATTTTTTTTTTTTTTTTTTTTTTTTTTTTTTTTTTTTTTTTTTTTTTTTTTAAGGGAAGAGATTTTTGTTGTTTACCTCCTGCCAAAGTAGAAATAATGATAAGAAATGTTTTGTTTACCTTCAATTTGGAATTTTCCCGTTTTCTATGAAATAGCAAAGTCGTTTGTTAAGCCGTCCATATTGAAAATGAAAATTTTTGGGGGGTTCGGCTCTCAGCGACTTTGCAAAATATATTTTTTAATATTGTAATATTTTTTCCCGTTTTCTAAATTAGCAGATAGTTACAAACAGACAATTACATTTTTATTTACATAGATAAGTCATTGATACGAAAAGTTTTTATTTGGTTTTTTATTGAAGCATTTTAATCAATATAATATGATATTCAAGGTAGGATTTTTAAACATACTGCAACGATAGATCTAACGCCCGGTTCACACTCCACCCACGTCTATTGAACAGGTTAAGAGGCTCATCCCTTGTTCCCTGTTTAGGATGTGGTTTCCGGCTTTCTCTTTTCCAATCTTCTCACTTTTTTTTTTTTATCAATTGGAGTAGATAGATCTATCTATCGCCCGGTTCACACTCCACCCTTGTCTATTGAACAGGTTAAGAGACTCATCCCTTGTTCCCTGTTTAGGATGTGGTTTCCGGCTTTCTCTTTTCCAATCTTTTTACTATTACGTAGCCCCCTGCACATCAGTAGCGTTACTGCCTTGCTCGGGGTGATACGATTAT
Organism: Ascarosepion bandense; assembly: GCA_037127315.1. Taxonomy (NCBI): domain Eukaryota; kingdom Metazoa; phylum Mollusca; class Cephalopoda; order Sepiida; family Sepiidae; genus Ascarosepion; species Ascarosepion bandense. The sequence continues at coordinate 2,323,766 of JBBBDQ010001383.1, read as the reverse complement.
ATATATATATATATATATATATATATATATATATATATAAATAAAGAAAGAGAGAGAGAGAGAGGGAGACGGTAGGCCTAGATAGACCGAGAAAAACAATCTATAGAGAGAGAAATACAGACAGAAATATATATATATAGAGAGAGAGAGAGAGAGAGAAAGAAAGGGAGTTGGGAGTATATATATATATATATATATATAACATGAGAAAGTATGAATTGTTTTACTGACATTTTCTTCTATGAATTTCATTTTTGCTTTTTTTATTCAAAAAGAGAAAGAGAGGGAGCTGTAGGCCTAGATAGACCGAGAAAAACAATCTATAGAGAGAGAAATACAGACAGAAATATATATATATATATATATATATATATATATAAAAAGAAAGAGAGAGAGAGAGATAAGTCATTTTTATTTGTTTTTTATTGAAGCGTTTTAATCAATATAATATGATATTCAAGGTAGGATTTTTAAACATACTGCAACACTTTTGCTCTAACAAGTGACTGCAAACTCTGGCTACATTGTGTACCTTTTTTCATATAACTCTGTTACTCCATCATCCACCCACTGATGAATTGGTTTTATTTGTTCCTTATATTTCTAACTTCTTCAGGCTAAAGAGAAATCATTGCTTTTAGAATGGAAAAATAATGAAAATAAAAGAAAAGCTTATAAAAAAATTAATTTTTTTTTTTTTTTTTTTAAATCCTGTCATCCCAAGCAAGGCATTCCACTGCCACTATAGGGCAGGGGGTTACATAGAGGGATTGGGTATAGGAAATGTCAGAAGGAGGGTGATAGACAACTTAGGATGTACATAGGGAGAGAGTGGGTGTGAGTTAGTGTGTTAGGAGGTGTCTATTGACCTTACATTTAAACTCCTGGAGGTTGTAGCAGTCGGGGAAGTAAGCATGTAGTAGGGAATTCCACAGGCGGGAAGTGTGAGGAAAGAAGCTGTTGGAGTAGAAATTGCGGTTACATTTCATCGGTTTCACTGTAAAAGAGTGGGACCTAACATCCAAATGTGATATTGCAGCTTTATTGTCGTATTGTAAATAAACCGATCTCCCAAAACTGAAGATTTGGGATTAATCATGGTAAGCATTAATTCATATAATTATCAATGTGTATTTGTTTTTTATATTTCCTACCCCCACCTATTGTCGAAAGGGAAGTAAATCAATTTAAGTTAGCTAATTTGAGTGATTACTTCCCTTAGTCATTTTAATAATCTATAAAAAAAAAATATTTATCTGCATTTAGATAAAATTAGTTTCCAAGCAAAATTAACTGTTTAATTAATTGATTCCATTGCTTTTTCATTTCTTAGATGGCAATCTTATTTGTTCAAGCCTTTCATGTGTGACACTAACTGATTCTCTATCTTCAGCACGGTTTTGAAATAGGCTTTGTTGTCTTCATTTTTGTCTTTCCTTTGAGAAAGATAGTGGAGTGGTTTCTCGTTGCCTTTTCGTTTAACTTTTAATTGACATGACTTCTCTGAGAGAGAAAAATTAAGAGTGATTTCCAATTTCTTACTCAACAAGTTGTTAGAATTCAGAATTTTTCATCTCTCAGACTGGTTGTCAACCCTGGCAGTCTACCCTGCTATTTAATCCATATAGAAGAGATTCATTTTTTTTCTTTAATTGGCAGTCATTTGGTTCAAGCCACATATAAATGGTCAAACTGAAAATTTTCATCTTGCTTTTCTTTTTCTTACATGTATTTCAGTATATGGTTTCTCTCTCTCTCTCTCTCTCTCTCTCTCTATATATATATATATATATATATATATATACTAGGTAACTGCAAAAATTAACTAAAAAAGGCCCCAAGCTTTAATAAAAAGTAAGTTTTATTATCAAAGTGTTTATTATTAAAAGGAAAGGCCAATCACTTTCTTTTATTTTTATTAAATTTTTAATCCTTTCTACCATGTTCAAAATTTTGGTTAAGAATTGTTTTTCTTGCATCATCAAATGGGCTAAAGATGGAAAATTTATCATCTTTTTGTAAGTAAAAAAACATTCTTTTGGAAAGTCTTGCAAAAATCAGTGTTGGATTTTCATAAAATATTTTGAACTTTTTTTTCTTTTCTTTTTTTACCTCTGTTACCTACAACTTAATTTGATGAAATTGTGGAAAATAAATATGAAGAGGCTGAAATATAAATATTATTTAAAAGCAACACTATTTAGAGAATTTGCATCATCAATTTGTTTTTTGTCAAACAGAAACACCATTTACCAAAAATCTGCTCTGAATCATAAAATAAAAAAAATGCAGTAAAATTATGACATTTAATTAGAAAGGCTTTTGATTGCTTTTATAAATAAGATTTATTAAGGACACTATTGTCTCAAGAAAAACATTTTTTTAATGTGTAATGAATTACTAGCATCATAGCCCGGCGTTGCCCGTGCAACTCAAAACATTTTAGTAGTAGTAGAAGATGCCACTTTTTATTTTACATATTTTGTTTTTGTTTGAAACCCCCCCCCCCCCGTTTTTTTTTTCAAAATTACGGGGAAAAATATTCACATTTTTTTATTGACCAGATGAATTTTTAAAACATCAGAATAAAAATTAAATATAAATTTAGTCGCATTTGACATGTGTGATTTGATTTCTGTGACGTAAAACGTCGGAATAAAAATGAAATATAAAGGCTCATGTTTTTCTTTTTAATAAACAAATATTTTAGTCGCGTTTGACATGTGCGATTTGATTTCTGTGATGTAATTCAGCAATCAACTTAGATATTTAAAGGAGCAAATGCAAACAATCGTGTCCATTGGCCAAAAAATGCGAAAGGGAAAATTGCTGAACTTAAACTCAAAAAGTATGTGTCGACCTGGCTTCCCTGTAGATATGTCCCTAGAAAGTTTGAATGGCGTAGCTTAAAAAATGTAGGCATGCATAGGGAACAGTTAGACACACTCACAGATTGCTTTTATATATATAGATTACAAGAATTTTCATTTTTTTTTTTTAATTTTAATTTAAAACTGTTAATTTATCCCATTTAGATGATATTATTAAGTAAACACTATATTTACTAATCATCGGAAAAGTTTTATACAATTCATCAAACACCAATGTTTTTAAAATTTTGAATTTTTTCTGTATGTGTATAAATGTGACCATTTATGCATGACATAAAGAAATTAAAGTGATAACTATTAGTCAAGTGCCATACGTGATACACGCTTGGGCGATCATGTCTAAAAGAGACATGACTGACTGGGCAGATTATCCCGCAGTAGGTTGCCATTGCTTTCTGTGGTAGACTGGTTGCTGACCAAGGCTATAGAACCCAATCTGTCCTTGCTATTTAGCCCATAACTGGAAGGAAGAGATGGATTAATACCTTTCCCAAGGGTATTTGCGCGTAAGTGAATACAATGGATTTTTCAATTTAAAAGCCAAATCTATCTGAAATTCAATAAACACTTGATTATGGAGAATATATTCTTAAATTTTTAAGATTATAGAATACTTAACAGTTATGTATAAAAAGTTCTCACATTATATTCAATTATTTTTAATGACCAAATTCTGCATAAAATAACATTAGATAAACATCGATCTGTTATCTTTTTATTTATATATATATATATATATATATATATATATATATATATCAACAGTTTAAATAAAAAACTACTGCCATATTAAAAATTGCATTTCTGCAATATTTTAAACTTAAAGTAAATATTTGTTTAAACTCAAATTAATTATTCTGTATATCAGCTGAATAATGTTTTAAAAAATTATATTTAATTTTTGGAAGATTTTTTAATAAAAAGAATTACATTGTGATTAAAGATGATCAAAAATAGGCACTAATAAAAAAAAGACACTTTCCAATTAAAGTTTTTCCCATCGGAGACAATCCTACACATATACAAATCTACCATCTGCCATATCTGGTCGATTGCTTCAGCTATCTAACGGAAAATCTGTAATGTGATCGATCCCGACTTAGCAGCTCAGATACAGTCACTTTCTCACCGGCACTATGTGGCTTCCCTGTATCTTTTCTCCAAATACTTTCACAGCTTCTGCTCCAATGAACTTAGCTCACTGGTACCCCTATATATGAATTTCCTCGATCAACAAGATTAGCAACTAGGTCCCACCCTTTTACTGTGAAACCAATAAATTGTAAACACAAATTCTACTCCATCAGCTTCTTTTCTCACACTTCCCACCTGTGAAATTCCCTTTCACTTACTTGCTTTCCCAACAGCTACAATCTTCAAGAATTCAAATGTAAAGTCAACAGTCATCTCCTCTCTCACTAACTTTCATCCTCTCTCTCTCTCTCTTTCTCTCTTCTCCTTCCACTACACTCTCATTAGTATTTTCTTCCTTCTCATTCCCTCTTCCTTGACAACCTGTCACTCTTTCTCATAATATTACTCCTATAACTCCCTTCCCAACAGTGGCAGTAAAATGTCTTGCTTGGGACCACATGATTTTATATATATATATATAATGAAAATAAAAAGTCACTTTTGTATAGGCAAAATATATGCTCACACAAACAAATTCATATAATTTTACAAATGTGGATAGACATGTATGCATATTTTTATAGAATTAATAGTTTTTTTGTTTTTTTTAATCTGACATTTTTATTACCACAAATAATATTATAGTGGATATCAGTATTTGAAATAGAGGCCACATTTAAATTTCTGCTTCTGCTTCAAACCATGTATATTACCTCTGTCTCTGCACATCCCTCATGCAAGAAATCTTAATAAAGAACTTAGGTTCAAGACCTGCTGGAGGGCATGTGTTCCCCTTTGTAGAAGGAACCACTGTTTGATCCTGTGTGCTTTAGACTGCTCTGTTTCAAAAAGCATCTTTCTTTAAAATGGAAAATAGAGCCTGTCTGATCTGTGATGGTCTTCTGGCTGGCTGAGTAGTAAAGCAAACCCAATCAAACAGTCTTTCCTGTAACAAAGGAAGATTTCTCTTTTCCAATCTTTTCACTCTCACGTAGCCCCCTACGCATCAGTGGCGGTTACTGCCTTGCTCAGGGTGATATGATTAAAAAAAAATTTTTTTAAATACAAGTTTGATTTGAGTCTTTTTAGGAATTTAAAAAAATGCTTTTTTTTCTTTGCATGGTGTGTGTGTTAGTAGAATATTGTATTTTTCTCACCCTGGTAAGTGTAATAATATTTAGAGACTGACCATTAAAGAGGTAACTGCAGAGATTTGGCAAGTACATATTAAAAAGAAAAGTCATTCATTTATTGTTATCACAGCTAAATTAAAAATTGTGGAGCTGGCTGATTGTAAAACATTTTTTTTTTTTTTTTTTTGTTATAACAGAGTAGATCTCCAGGACAAAGGAAGTGTTTGTTTTTGTTTATTTTTCCCCCCTTTCTCTCTCACTCTCTCTCTCACATTCTGAGTGCCACTTCTCACATGAACAACTTTCTGGAATGTTTCAGCTTCCTTCTGTACATTCCTTGACTTTTAACAACAGTCAAAAAATAATTATTTACCAATATATATATATTTATTTATTTTCCTTTTTGTACTCTGCTTCTTTGTCCCACTGAGGACTAATCAACATAATATATACATCAGACAGAATGATAAAAAAAGAACAAATAAGAAATGTCAATTAATCTAACATGTTTCACTTTTAGTTTATCATTTATATATATATATATATATATATATATATATATATATATAAACGAAATTTTTTAGAAAGTTACGAAATTAAATTAACCAATATATTTTTTATTTATTTGAACATTATTTTTAATAAATACACATATTTGAGTTGATACTGTTTTTTTTGTTTTTTTTCCCCACACTGGATTGCTAACTCTTTTTAGTCTTGCAAATCGCTTCTATTGGTCAGAAAATCAATTTAACATCTACTCCACTTTTTCTTTAAGCAAGGGGGTCAATTATTTTTCTATTTAGCAAAACCCCGATTTCACACATCGTTGTGAATTTTTGTAAAAGTGCAGAAGAAAGTTGTTTTTAATTCTTAATTTTCTATCCACCACAAACCAACACACATGGCCTGAAGATTGCATTCAAGCATGAAACAGACTGTTGCCTCTTGGTGTTAGTCTCAGTGTTCATTTTTATATTTACACACACACACACACACACACATTCTGTGTCAAATGAATATGGATCTGACCATTAGCAACACAGTTTTTTTTTTTTTTTTTTTGTTTTTTTCAAATTTGATACACTTATAGAGCTTCAAGATACAAATTGAATGCTATCTATTTTACAATTCTAGGTCAAAGGGTTCCTGAGATATGACCTTTTGACAAAATAGTTATAAAGTTTAAAATATCAATATCTCAGTTGTTTTTTTTCCATCTACAAATCCAAATTATACACTATTTTCAAGTACTTGAATGGATCTAAAAGCTGATTTATTTACTTCTTTGTTTAAAGGTCTAAGATAATTTGACCTTAAAATATCTTTAATTTTTTTTCTTAAGTTTGACAATAAATTTGTTGGCCTTGTGGCAAGCTATGTACAATATTTTGTGGTGGACTTTTGATTATGGCCTGAGTTACAAAAGTTTAACTTACTTGGACCAAATTCAAAATGGCAGATTTCATAATTTGCCGTTATATGCTAACATTTTCATATCTCTCAACATGGTCAAATTCACTATTATCATCATTTGTTACATATTTTATGTTAACATTAATTCATGACACTTTTTAAATATTTTCATTGCCATTTTTTCAAATAAAATTCTATTTGTTGTATAACAAAATTGGAAACAAAACCAAAAATAGTTATTTTCTACCAAATTGGTCAACATTTAACCACAAATAACAAATTCTGTTGACTTTATGATCATAGTTTTCATGTGAATGTTAATCAGCTCAAACAAACTATCTTCTTTGACCTATAAATAAAAAAAAATAAATAGATCAGATTTTAGAACTATCCAAGTACTTTAAAATGTTTTAATATAGCTTTTGGGTAAAAAAAAAAAAAAGCTGAAATATTGTGACTATTTCCCAAAATTTACCTTTTTTGGTAAAAGTCAAAGGGTTACCCTTTGACCTCGAAATAAAACAGGTATCATTTAACTCATATCATGAAGCTCAATAAGTATACTAAATTTTTAAAATATTTGTATCAGTAATGGTCAGACACTTGTTGATGACATGGAATTACATGTGTGTGTGTGTGTGTGTGTGTGTGGTATAATTGGCTGATCTTCCCGACTTAGATATCTAAAATATCACATGTTAAATCTTTTTTTTCCTTCAGATATATATTGAGCACTCTAATACAACTGAGTACTGATCTAATTTGATTAGAGCCAAAAACTAATTAATATACATATATTCTTACTATCAAATGACTTTATGTGAAGGTTTCAAATTTGGTATGTTAATGAGACTATGGGAACATTTTTCATTAATCTTCTTTTTTTTTCTATTCTCATGGGTAAAATGATCTATCTTTTTTCAGTTATGTGTAGAAGTCTTTCTTAGTAATAGATACTGTCTGTAACCATTCAGTGTAAGGCTATAATTTCCCTTATTGTTAAATGCCCAGTCAAGTAAGTGTGCTTTGAAAACGCCACAGATAAAAATCTTTCAGCTTCCTTCTGTACATTCCCTGACTTTTAACAACAATCAAAAAATAGGTATTTACCATATTCTTTTTTTTTTTTCCCCCATTTTATACTCTGCTTTGTCCCACTGAGGACTAATCAACATAATATATACATCAGACAGAATGATAAAAAAAAGGAACAAATAAGAAATGTTAATTAATCTGTCATGTTTCACTTTTATTAAAGCTTCATCACAGAATGAAATATGAAGAAATATCTTTTGTCTTTATTGGGAACTTAGTAACTTAGTAACTAACTTTATTAGTAACTTAGTATATGTTTCTTCATTTTTCTTTTGTTTTTGTGCCCTCCTCCATTTAATTTAACCGAAATGATCATCCATGATGTGCTGAAAATTAGATGCATGTAAATAATGGCAACAACAATTTTATTTTTAACATCTAGTTCGCTTCTTTGTTTTTCTAACTTGGCTTTAAAGTTTAGTGAGTTAATGTCTTTCAGTAAACAAACTAGCTTACCATCATCAGGAGTCTTGTAGCTGTAGGGAGATGGTTAATGTTTATTAATTCGGCCTTCCTACAGCTTACAAGTTTTATGCAGAATTATCAGGTTTTTATCAGGTTGGAAAGTGAATTAGTGGAATAGTGTAAGAATAAAATATATATTTTTCATGCTAAAATAGAAATTTATTAAAAGGAAAGAATAACTAGAATTGGTAAAAATTAATGTTCAATGAGAAAGTTGAGGGTATCAAGAAATGTAGTAGTAGTAATTTGTTGGAAATAGTTTATGCCTTACATTTTATCACTTCATCTCTGCTGCTTCCATCCCTGACTGATTGAAGCCATTTATATAGTCCTTCAGAACTTCGCACTTGATCGAGAAGTTCCTTTTGGTCTTGCAAGTTGCTCCCATTGGTCAGCAAATCCATTTAACATCTACTATTGAAATCCAGGTTTCCACTTTTTCTTTAAGCACATGGTCAATCCTTTTTCTATTTGGGAAAAAAAACAGGATTTCACACGTTATTGTGAAGTTTTGTAAAAGTGAAGAAGAGGGTTGATTTTAATTCTTAATTTCCTATCCCACAGTCTAACCACTTCTAAACTCCTACCCTGCATATGCAAATATTTCAGCTAGTGTTTTATTAATTGTTGAATATCACAAGGTAAATTTCAAATTACATTATGCTCAACACATTTGACATTTGATTTTTAATTTGTTTTGGATGGTGATAATTCAACAAAAATTTTCAAAATAAGCCCAGGGGGCCTCTTTTCTGTTTGTAAGCATGATTTATTTAACAATGATTAGAATCTAACAAACAAAAAATACAAACGATGATTGCCGATGGATTTTCTGATAAAATTAAATCAATGTTTACCTGTCAGTAACATTTACAACAAAAAATACAATTATATGTCAGACATTAATTTTGTTTTATTTTTTGTTTTTGTTTTAAAGAAAACAAGGTATTAGTGTTAGACTCCAGTGACACTGGCTGTCAGTCAGTTAAGTGCCATACGTGATACACGCTTGGGCGATCGTGTTTCGAAAGAAACATGACTGACTGGGCAGAAAACTATGCCGCAGTAGGTTGCCATTACTTTCTGCGGTAGACTGGTTGTCGACCAAGGCTATAGAACCCAATCTGTCCTGTTATTTAGCCCATAACCAGAAGGAAGAGACGGATTAATACCCTTCCCAAGGGTATTTGCGCGTAAGTGAATGCAATGAATTCAACTGGAATTCGAACTCTGCTCCCTGACTTCTCGTTCAGAGCCGATATCCACTGCGCCGCAATGCACATCCTGAATAAAAGTGATTCTCGTAACCATACCTGTTCTACGAACTCAAAAATTCCTTTAACACTTGAAATAATGTTTAAGTAAGCTCTATTCTTTAGTTCCACCAGTTCAGACCTTTATATGGTCCTGGGTATGACAGTAAACTGTTTCCAGCAGCAAGGCCTCTGATTGGAAGGATGTGAGGAGCATGGAACCACTTCTTAATTGTTGACCTGGAGTGATAGCACCTGTTAGGGTCCCAGCTATGGGCAAATATTTAACCCCCTAGGGTCAAAACACTATAAAAATATAAAAATAGAATTTTATAGAAAAATATACATTTTTGAAAAAAAAAAACAAATATTGCTACCAGTAGATTTTAAAAGAAAAAATTATTACCAGCACTACATTTTTAAATACAAAACTAGAAGATATCTTTAGTTTTCTAAAATAAAAAAAAATAGAAATAAAAAAAATTTCATCAAAATCTAACTAAATTAACTTTCTCACTATAATTGAGCATTAACAACAACAAAAAAAAAATTAAACCCCCACCTTTTTGACATTAAATAACCCACAGATGTTGATATGCCATTAAACAGATAGATTTATCGCCCAGTTCACACTCCACCCATGTCTATTGAACAGGTTAAGAGGCTCATCCTTTGTTCCCTGTTTAGGATGTGGTTTCCGGCTTTATCTTTTCCAATCTTTTCACTATTACGTAGCCCCCTGTACATCAGTGGCATTACCGCCTTGCTCAGGGTGATGCGATTAAAAAAAAAAAACAAAAAAAACTCAGACTTATAGCTAAAAACCATGACACTATGTTCATATAGGTGAACCACCTTTATTCACCTTGCTCTACTAACTGCTTTGTAGAACGGGCTCCCACATGGCTGCTTTCCTGAATACTATTCTCCAAAAAAAAAAAAAAAATTAATGCAATATTCAATCGTAAAAAGAAAAAATATATTCTTACAATCCAAAATATGTTTCACGTTTAAATAACCCCAAAAAGGTTGATAAGCTGTAAAAAACAAATCAATCCCCAAACACTACCATCTTAACCTCTTCGAGTCAAGGGTCATTTGTTGTCTATTCTCCCTATCCTAATTAATTTCCCTTCATTCTACTTCTTACATTCATTTCACCCCTCATTCTCTAAATTTTTGCTTACAACCACATCATGTTAAAACACCCATTTCTGTACAATCACCAATGTTAAGCAATGTCGAGTCTTGTTTGTACTTAGATGGGTGACCACTTTGAAATACAAGCTGCTATAAGGTTGGATGCGCAGTTGGTGTAAGAGATCATGGCTCGGAATTGTTAATCAGAGAGCTGAGTTTCAATTCCTGTTAGGCTCATTATATTCACCTCGTTGCAAATATCCTTGGCAAAAATAAATTGACCTCTTTCTTCCCCACACTCCACCTATTTCCTTACTTTTAATGAATACATGCAATCAAGCACCAGAATATTCATATACTTTGTTAAATATCAGGAATTTCTAAACATAATTTAGATGTGGCACAAGGCTGAAAATATGGGGCACCTAGTGAGTATCAAACTCACTACTCAGAATTGTTCTAGCAAGACAAACTTAATAACCATTACACCACAACGAGGTGCTTAATTCTATGTGAAATATGGTTTTTGAAGAACGTCTTTAGATAGAGAAATTTTGTTTAGCAGATTTTGAAAAAATGCCACAAAAATCCATGGAAGAAAAAAGTTTGATTCCATATTTCAATGTTGCTCATTTTACAGTTATAAGAACTGGAAACAAATTATTTGGCTTGCTTTTACACTTTAAGGCCCACCGAACTTACAATAGGCACATTAAACTGCTACTCAATTTGTCACACAAGATTGCATTGTATTAGAAGGTTATTTAAAATCACTCTTCCACAATGGCCGCATGTGCGTGGGTGGTGCAGTGGATATCGACTCAGAACAAGAAATCGGAGAGCCGATTTCAAATTCCAGTTGAATTCCTCGCATTCACTTGTGCATAAATACCCTTGGGAAAGGTATTAATCCATCTCTTCCTTCCAGTTATGGGTTAAATAATAGGACAGATTAGGTTCTATAGCCTTGGTTGGCAACCAGTCTACTGCAGAAAGGGCAACCAACTGCGGGATAGTTTTCTGGCCAGTCAGTCATGTCTCTTTCGAGGCATGATCGTCCAAAGCATGTATCACGCATGTCACTTAACTGACTGACTGAATATAATAGTTGGAATCATGATTGACTTCTGGTCATAAAGTGAGGGATCGGTTTTCTATTGTTATTAAGTAATAAACTGAGCACCCACTAATTATTGCATAATAATAGAATACATCTCTTCTCCCTCTTGTTATGAGTCAAATAACAGGACAGATTGGGTTCTATGGCCTTGGTCGGCAACCAATCTACCGCAGAAAGTAATGGCAACCTACTGCAGGATAATCTTCTGCCCAGTCAGTCATGTCTCTTTCGAGACATGATCGCCCAAGCGTGTATCACGCATGGCACTTAACTGACTGACTGAATATAATAGTTGGAAACATAATTACAACTTCTACTGGGCATAAAGTGGGCGATCGGTTTTCTATTGCTATGAAGTAATAAACTGATCCCTCACTAATTTTACTGTAGAATAACAATAGAATAACAACACTTACCAGCGTAAGGGTCCCAGCTAGTGTCCAGCTGGCAGATAAAAATAAAGCCGGTTGTAACTCAGTACAAACCCTGCTGTATTTACTAACCTTCCCACGCAAGGCCGGATGTGACACATGGTCATTTTAATGTGGGAATTCCCGGCCATATAGCCGGGCCAAAAATATGTCTGTCTATTTTTACCGAGTCGTGGTTCTACCCTTCGGCGGAACCACGACTGGGTTTGTGCTCTCTGCTCGGAAGCAGAGAGCTGACAGTGTTATAGGGTTACAGAGCAGTCATCCGAAGACGACTGCTCCAATGCAAACCCTGCAAACTATGAGTGGAATCAAGCTAGTATTTATACAGAAATGCTTCCACTCATTTACCAGCAGCCAATCACAGCCCAAACAATGGACTATCCCACTTGAGCACAATGAGATGCTCCATGGCACCATAAATAGCTCCCTTTTTCAAGGTGGATTTATTATGGTCTCAGATCGTTCCACAACTGAGTGCTTATCTTGACAACAGAATTGTTCTACATTTACTTAGATTATATTACATTATTATATTATCTCTTGTCCCTCCAGCTATGAGTTAAATAACAGGACAGATTGGGTTCTATAGCCTTGGCTGGCAACCAGTCTACTGCAGAAAGCAATGGCAACCTACTGCGGGATAATCTTCTGCCCAGTCAGTCATGTCTCTTTTGAGACATGATCACCCAAAGTGTGTATCATGTATGGCACTTAATTGAGTGACTTCCACAATGACTACATTACTAGTTTTTATCTGTTGCATGAGTGAGCATCTGATCAGGTTTACATTGCCTATTGGAAAGCCTTTGCAAGCAAACCTGTTTGCTCAGCATTATTTGGGAGTTCAGTCCTCATTGGGATTGATGAATACAATTCCGTGCTTAAAATATTCAGATAATTTCAGCATCCTAAAAGAACTTCTTGTTCTTGTATTGTAGCTAGAGCCGGATTTAAACGAATTGAATCCAATATTTTTGTGTTCCGTACCATAGGCATCTACTTAAGTCACATCAAATATAAAGAACATGTTGCAATAGCTGTCCAACTCCACAAAAACAAACAGTAATCATTTTAATTTTCTTTCAAAGTCTTAAAAAGTCAGTAATGTTTTTTTTTTATACTGTTATTATATAGTAAATTTTCGTGTTGTATTTTTGCCGTAGAATGAAGCAGTATAGTTTCAGGGCAGAATTGCCAGGCTATATGCACATGATTATTGTGATGCTTTGTATAGAAAAAAATCATACCTTTTGTAAGGAGTGATAACAGAAATGATGGCGCAATGTCTCCAAACATGCCTCCTCGGGTTTGGAATTAGAAAGCCCATCCAGCCCTCCTGTTTAATCTTATAGCTGGCTAGAAAAAAAATATTCATAACTTTCCCAAGGGTATTTGTGCATTTTATATATATATATATATATATATATATATATATATATATATATTATCCAGTTGATATAGACGTTGGTTAGTTCCAGTAACTAGACCCAAAAAGTTGTGAGTTCAATACCAGGCTGCAGCAGTGGTGAACAAGTAACTTAAAGAGTCGAGTTAGAGGGAGATAACTCAGGACTACTAAAAGGGGCTTTTAAAGGAATAGAGAAAGATATACCCCACTGATCGTAACAAAGAGTTTAGTTCGAAATTCCTAGCAACTGAAGAAGGCTAGAGCGTACAGTGGCCGAAATGTTGTACAGATGGCAACATAGATGAGGACAATAGTCCGAATAGTATAAATACTACCTCATCTCAGAAATATAGACATTTCTAAAGAAGTTACGTTTTTTTTTTGTTTTTTGACAGATTTTATCACTTTAAACCTCATTTTTAGTTGATACCTTATTTCATATAACACTGCTTGTCTTTTTTTTTTCTTTTTTTTTTTTTTTTTTACCCAAATGTTGCTGGGCTATTTCTTCAGCGAAAATCAAGTTCGTTTTGCCCTAATACATCAAGTTTTCTCTGTACAGATGATACAAGCAACAGCTTTATCAACATATTGGCCATGTGCCTTGAGCCCTTCAATTTGGGTCTCCACCTTTCTTAAGGCTGGTTCTGTTTGTAGCCTCACTTAATCCAAAATGAAAAAAAATTTTTTTTTTTCAAATTGACTTCTTCACTCTAAGCAAGGTAGTAAAGCTACTAAGACACAACGGGTTACTGGATGTGGAAGAATTAGAAAATAGAAACTGCAGTAAGAACAAAAGAAGAGTAATCAGGAAGGCGATTGACATTGCATTTAAATTTTTGAAGATCAAAGTTGGCTAGAAAGCAGGAAGTCTAAAGAGAGCTCTACAAGTGGAAAGTGTGAAGAAAAAAAAGAATTAACATAGAACTCAGGGTTACGTCTCACCAATATGACCAAAGAATTACAGTGAAAGTATTTATAGAAATGGAACAGATTTTTAACAAACTTGGTCAGTTGAATTTACGAAAACTTGCTTGGATGAATTCTTACGGTCTAAATACACCTTTTATTTATATATACAGGGTGTCCATAAAGTCAATGTGCATTTTATAAAATTTGTAACATTATTTGTATTTGTGAAAGAAATAATCTGCAAAAAATGTTATAATGTCCCTAGTTTTAAGTATAGTTATTGAATAATTCTTTACCACAAAATTTGTAACAATTTTTAGAAAGTAAAAAAAGATATGAACATCAAAATCATATTACCCTTTGTATTGCTAATGATGGAGGACATGTGGAAACTTAAATAAAATTTCAATAAAACTTAAAAAATATAGATTTACTTCTTTCTAATCCTTTTTACAAATTATTTCTATCGCAAATACAAATAAAGTTATAAATTTTTTAAAGTGCACATGAACTATGTCATAGAATTAATACAAATAAAAGGTTTGTCACTTAGCTGATTGCTGTTACCTTCAGCATCCTGACTCCAGACTTCCGTAGACAGACCCGCCAAGAATTACATTGTCTACTCGTACAATAGATACAAATGGACAATATAGCTATTATAAAAGAGTGAATTTAAATAAATTGAATGATATGACTTCTCACTTTCTTTTCTTTTTTTTTAATAAATGCTACCACACTACAAGGCTCAAAAGCCACTCAAAGTAGAGGATAACGAAATAAGGTTATTGTATGGGTGTAATAGGAGGAGAAAAGAAAAATCACTTTCTCATCACTGTAAAGTTGCCTCTCTGTATTTTTCTATAAATACTTTCATGGTAATTGTTCAGCTCCTCATAGTCCCTGTACTTTATGAATTTAACTGCAGTACTAGGTTGGCAACAAGGTTTCACTAGTTTACAGTTGGTTTGTTAGTTATAACTGTTAGTTCTCTGCTAATAGTTTCTTTTCTTGCACTTGATGAACTTAACTCACTGGTGACTCCTATATATGAATTTACTCAAGCCACAAGATTAGCAACTAGGTTCACCCTTTTACTGTGAAACCAATAAAATGTAAATGCAAATTCTACTCCAGCAGCTTCTTTTCTCGCACTTCTCGCCTGTGGAATTCCCTTCCATTTACTTGCTTCCCCAACAACTATAATCTCCAAGAATTTAAATGTAAAGTCAATAGTCGTCTCCTATCTCACTAACCTGCATCCTCTCTCTTATGCTCCTTTCTACGTTACGTCCACTCTCATCAGTATTTTCATCCTTCTCTTACCCACTTCCTGACACCCCCTATAACCTGTCATTCTTTCTCATAACTTTCTTCCTATGTAACCCCCTGCAAAACAGTGGTAGTAAAATGTCTTTCTTGGGGCGATATGATTATGAAAAAATCTCTCCCATCTCTATGCTTTCCAGGCAATTTTAATCTTCAAAAAATAAAATGCAATGTCAATCACTATCTACTGTCTTTCTGATTACTCTTCTTCTGTTCTTGCTACTTATTAATGTTTCTGTCTATATTTCTCAGATGAGGTAGTATTTACATTATTTGGACTATGGCTTTCATCTTTGTTGCCATTTGTATGAAGTTTCGGCTGTTGTACACTCCAGCTTTCTTCAGGTGCTAGAAATTTTGAACAAAACCCTTTATTACAATCACTGGGATATATGAATTTCATTACTTGCATAGTAGTGCCTCTTTTGGTAGTCATGAGTTATCTCCCTCTAACTCTGTTGTTCGCCACTGCTGTAGCCTGGTATTGAATTCACAATTCTCTGGGTCAAGTAACTTACAGGGTTGGAGGGAGATAACTCATGACTACCAGAAGAGGCACTACTACACAAGGAATGAAGTTGATATACCCCAATGATTGTAATAAAGGGTTTTGTTCAAAATTTCTAGCACCTGAAGAAGGCTGGAGCGTACAACGGCCAAAACATTGTACAAATGGCAACAAAAATGAAGACAATAGTCTGAATAATGTAAATACTGTAGTAATGTTTTTGCTTTCTAATCCTTTCTCATCCAGTAACCCCTTGTATCTTAGCAGCTTTACTGCCTTACTTGGAGTGAACTTGGTTAATAAAAAGAAATTCTCATTTTCGAATCATGTTCAAAGTTTGTTTCTTGTTTTGTATTGTTCAAGTATTTTTCATAGTCATTATCAAGAACTAGACATTGTCAATATAGTCACAAGATTTTGTGCAAATTTTGCAGATAAGAATGGTAGGTGATGATTGACACTAGACTTAAAGAGCTTAAGATTGTAGTATTCAGCGAAGCCTTCCTCCAGGGTTGGGGGTTCCATAAAGTAATGGCTCTTGGAGAGAAGCTGTTTTAATAGAACTTCTTTCTTAAGAATGGAATGCAAAAGGAATGTGGATGGTTTATGCTCTGTTTCCATGACATGGCAACTCTTAGCCATCAGTGCCTGAACTCTTAGAACTATAAAATAGGAAGTTTAATACTTCCTTAAGTAAGAGGAGCCTTGAATCTTAAATGAAGTAAAATACTTTGCTGTTGGTTCTTATAATTGTTAAAAAGTAATCTAGACTTTCCCCTCCCTCAGGTTTTCATGATATTTTGGCAAATGTGCACTTTTGTGCCTACCAAAAAATGAAATGTCCAAAAAGTTTTTCCTTTGACACTACTATCATTTTAACGACCTTCACTTTTTAATGATGTTCATTCTTTTAAAAAGTGATGATGAGAATTTTAATCAAACCTAAACATATGATGAAAGGAAATTTAGATTTTTTTTGGTTTTGAGAATTTACAACAAAAATATTAAACATTATTCATTTGATTGTTTATTTACAAGAATAATTTTAAATTTACAACATTGTAAAAACTAATCCAATGCAATATTTATCATCTATCAGTTCATAAAGAAATATGAAAACAATTTTTTATTCATAAACTTATAAACATTTATTAAATTAAAGTATGTGAACCAACACTTAAGAAAATCCTTATTATTTACTATTTCATAAAGTTTGAATTAATTGGTAATTAGCTCATGCTTCATAAACTATTTCAATGAACAATAGTGTAAATAAACAATTTAATAAAGTGTTTATTTTTGTTGTAAATTCTCAAGAACAAAAAAATATATATATACAAATTCACCTTCACATGTTTAGGCTTTATTACATTTCTAATCATCACTTGTTAAGAAAGATAAACCTTGCCAATGAGTGAAGGTGGTTAAAGTAATAGTGGTGTAAAGGAAAAAAAACATGCTTTTCACAACCTGGTTTTTGTGAGCACTAAGGTGCAGTTTTGCCAACATTTCTACAAAATACTATTTAAAAATCATATTTAATGTAGAATGTGTAAGTGATTTCAGTAAGCATTTTATTTTACATCTAAACTTATTTATAAATGGAACTTTGTGTCTGTGTCCTTTACCTATAGACTCCGAAATGGCTGAACCGATTTTCTTGAAAATTTACACAGTTGTACTATAAGCGTCTGCTAGTGTTATTAGCTAGGTTTTGTGTTGAGGTACCCCCGATAAATATCGAAAATCAATATTCGAAAAAATCCGGTTATAGAAGGAGTGGTTCAATTTTAATCAAATTTGATACACTCATAGACAAAGACATAAAAAATGATATTCAGAAGTTTCAAGGTTACAGTTCTTACAATAGTGCAGAAAAAAAAAATATATATATATATAAAAGGCAAGATGTTTGTGTGTGTGTCTATTTATCTGCCTGTATGTCTGTATTTTTTTTTTTTTTTTTTTTTTTTTTTTTCAGCCCTTTTATTTTAGTTTTTGCTTCAGGTTTGGCTGTAAGTAGGTATAATTGTAGTTCTTAGTCTCAGCCATGATACCATTTACTCAGAGGACTTATTTAGCCTTCAAAATTTAGTTTACAACGAAAAAAACTCGTTTGATATCGATACCAGGAAATCAAAATTTGACTTGCATTTATTCATTTTTCTTTCAGTCTACGGTTTCGCTTTTACTGGAAACAACTATTGCTTTTTAGTCTTTCGTGCAAATGTCCAAAGAGTCTGAGCTCCAAGACATGGATTAGTTTAAAAGCTTTCATTACACCCGAGCAACACCAGGCTACACTTCTAGTAATGAATAAAAATGGGTTTAAAATGTCTGATACTTGGTTGTAACATTCCGATTAACAAATGAGATGCACAGATGGTGTAATGGATAAGAACTTGGAATAAGAAATTCGAAAGCCAAGTTCAGATTCCAGTTGAGTTTGTTATATGTGCAAATACCTTTGAGAAGATATGAATCAATCTTATTTGCTCTCAAGCTATGGGTTAAATACAAGAACATATGTGGAAAAATCATTATTTCCATAACATTTTTAATGCAATATTTACTTGCAAATAAAAAAAGCTTGCATTCATTTATACACAAATACTCTTGGGAAAGGTATTAATCCATTTCTTCCTTCCAGTTATGGGTTAAATAATAGAACAGATTGGGTTCTATAGTCTTGGCTGGCAACCAGTCTACCGCAGAAAGCAATGGCAACCTACTGCGGGATAATCTTCTTCTTAGTCATGTCTCGAAAGAGACATGATTGCCCATAGTGTGTATCACATATGACAATTAAATGACTGACATTGTTCAGGCTGTTATCCTCATATTTATTGCCATATTCACATTCATGCTGTTTCAGCCATTGTACACTGTCCTTCTTCAGTTGATTAGAATTTCAAACCGAACCCTTCATTTTGATCACTGAGGCATATTCTCATTCCATGAGCCATGCCGCTTACAGATGCCTTTGTTATCTCCCTTTAACTCAACTCTTGAAGTTATTTGTTCTCGTGAATGTCGTGAATATGAATATGGAAATAAAGATGAGGACAACAGTCTGAACAATATAAATAATGTAAATACAACCTCATCTCAGAAATATAGTCAGATAAGAATTATTCTTATTCAAAATACGTTTTGGTTTCAAATAAACCACAAAGCGTTGATAACCTGTAAAAGACAAATCAATCAAACATTAGCAAATAAAACAAGGATAAAATTTTGCTGTTTTCATGAATTAAAAGAAACATTAGTTTTCTTAGAACATGTTTACTGGAATCACTTTTCTTCATGATACTGCCAGTATCACTGAACTTGAATTCCAATATTTTATGTGTGGAGTAATTTACTCACAGCATCAAAGATTTATGGTCATACTTAAGGAAATTTGCAATTGTATTAGTTATGCTTTCTGCATCTGTAATCTCAGATTCTGTTCTATACAATTATATCTATTGTTGGGTATAACAATTCTGCCTTTAAAATCATTAAAGAGAAAACAAAATATCCCAAAGAAGGGTTGTCACAACCCACACCATCAAAAAATGGCAGCTATATTGAAGTAAATTTGTTATTCCATTGATTATATTTTCTAAGATTTTGATCTATACAATTATGTCTATTGTTGGGTGTAAAGAAGAATTCTGCTTTAAAATCATTAAAGGTAGGCAAATATCCCAAGCTTCCTACAAGGAACTGATCAAAACTTAGTCGCTGAAATGATTGGTGGTCATGAAAAAGACAGCATTGTACTCAGTGTCGCATGTCAATTGGCTATGCAAATGAATTAATTAGCTATATTAAATAAATTAACTTATGTCAGATATAAACATTTGAAACCATTTACTCGAGTAAGAGTAAACGAGCTGTGGTTTGAGGACGTTATCCTTAAATTATGTTTACAAATTATATATATTTAATATATATGTGCAAACTGGATTTGGCATTAAATAACCCATAGTGGTTGATATGCCATAAAACCCCAAACAACCAACTATCCCTAAAAGGGGTTATCACAACCCATACTATCAATGGTAGCCATATTGAAGGCAATTTGTAGTTGCGTTGTTTGTTTTGTGCATCACTCATCTAGAATTTGTATCTCCACAAAAACTATTGCCACATTAAGAAAAAATTCTGCTTTTTATGATCTTAAAAAAAGTAAAAGAAAAAAAACAATCATTTGATCTTAGTAATGGTAACATGAACTGTGTTTGCTTCTTATTGACAATTTGTCCAGTTCCCATGAGGTAATATCTTGTTACTAATCAAGAGAGATTGGGTTATATGACCGATAAACATATAAAGTGACATTGTGTTGATATATATATATATATATATATATATATATAGTCATCTGCAGACAGATCTGTACTGTTTCGCTGTATCACAGCTCATCAGTACAGGTACAGTTAGACATCCGATTGCTTCTAGCCAGGTTTGAGACCCGACCGAATTCACATCAGTCTGCGATCCTACCTCTGAGTTATGAGCGCTCGGTAGAGGAAGGCGAACTTTAGCAGGTTATATACAATGTAAACACACGCCAGTATCCAAGAGTCTTCAAATTCTTTACTAAATGGACGATGCTTAGATGCATGTGTAGCTACTGTTTTTTTTTTTTTGTTTTTTTGTTTTTTTCAAAGTCTACCATTCCTTAATCAGGATGTGAGAGCATCCAGTTTAATGAAAATAATTTGTCACTTTAACTGAACAGGTTCATGCTGACTTTGAAACTTAGTGAGGACACTGTTATGATGCCCTCACTCATTTGGGCAGCCAGGCTTTTTGTTGTTAAATCTCTTTTCTTTTTTCTTTTTTTTCCTTTTTTTTTTCTTTTTTTTTAAAGAGGGGGCTCTGTGTGATTTGATATTTTGTTAGATTGGTCTCGTTTGCGATTGGTTGGCTTTCTTTTTATTGTACAGGTGTTTGATTTATTTTTTAATGCTTTCTTTATTGATTTTTTTTAATGTATGCATGAGTGGGTGTCTGCTTATTTTTTTTTTTATTTGGTTGGTTCTTGTCATTTAGGTTGACCTCTTTATTGTATTGACCTTTTTTCTAAAAGAATCATGTGACAAAACAGCAAAAATTAGAATGAATATATATATATATATATATATATATATATATATATTCTGATGAATTTGCTGTTATGTCACATGATTCATTTAGCTCTTCTAGTCTGAGTTCTTTTTTTAATAATGTTCTGAGAACCCTTTATTTGATTCAAGGGCTGTATTGTTTCTGCTCATTTACCAGTGTTATTTACCTGTGAGATTTTAAAACTTGTGCAAATGGCTTTGTGCAAATGAACTTTGTAGGCCTTAGAAAGAACCAGCCTTCTTTGAATCTCATGGACTGGCACAACAAAATCAAATAAAAAAAATTGTACCAAATGATGGAAACCACATCACTTGAAGACTTTCAACAGCAGCAACAACTAAATTGGATAGCACATGTAACTCAGAGAATAACCTGTTGACTTTCTACATCATTTCAAACGAAGAAAAGAAATTCTCATCAATACTAGAAAGTCAAACATTTCCACAGAAGGAAGTGGCTGATATTTCCATTAGAGATGAGATGAACTTATACTATATTTTGATCCCAGCCTAATGGCCAGGGTGTAAAGAAAAGTCTAACTTAAGTCGCACTGGTTGCTGTGTCAATGAATACTGAATGTCTTCATATAAAAAAAATGGCTAATATTGCCATTACAATCAATAACAGTAACACCAACTGTGCAGTCAATGAATGCCAAATATTTTATTAAGGAAATGATAATATTAATATGACCATTACATTTGAGGAGAAATGATACTACACCTTGATCCGAGAAATGATACTACACCTTGATCCGAGAAATGATACTACACCTTGATCCGAGTTTGAGGACCAGGGAGTGAAAAAAAAAAGGATATCTTGAGTAGTAATACTGACTGCTCAGTCAATAGATGCTGAATGTTTCCATATAAGTGAACGGGTAATGTTACCATTAGCTTTAAAGATGAGTAGAACAGATACTACACTTTTGATTTACCCTACTCCCCCACTAGAGTGAGTTCTGACACAAGGTCAGTTGGTCAAAGATTACCCAGCCTCTGCATGCTTATGCGGTAACTGGGTACAAAGCTGGTCTTAGCTGGTCAAAAGCTAGTCTTAGATGGTCATTGTTTCCAGGCCGGCGAGCAGGCAATTAGTATCTGAGAACAGACACTATACTTTGATCCTAAACAGATGCTCAGGGAGTGAAGATAAACATGACTTGAGTAGTATGATTTAATTGATTTTGCTTCGTTGTCTCCTCATGACATAAAAATCAACAGAAAAACGGTTTTTATCTATTTTTAGTGTGTGGGATCTTTTAAAACTAGGTTTTAAAAATACTAAATAAGCATACCAGATATAATTTAAAACTTGCAAAGTTCAAATATTAGATTTATATTCAAAGTATCTTAAACATCTACTGTACAAGTGTAGAGGCTCATCCCTTGTTCCCTGTTTAGGATGTGGTTTCCAGCTTTCTCTTTTCCAACCTTTTCACTTTTCTTTTTTTCTTTTTTCAATTGGAGTAGATAGACTAAACTATCGCCCGGTTCACACTCCACCCACGTCTATTGTACAGGTGAAGAGGCTCATCCCTTATTCCCTGTTTAGGATGTGGTTTCCAGCTTTCTCTTTTCCAAATCTTTTCACTCTCACATAGCCCCCTGCACATCAGTGGTGTTACTGCCTTGCTCGGGGTGATATGATTTTTAAAAAAAAAAAGCATTGTTTACTTGGTCGATGGATGCTGGGTGTTTCTGAAACCACTAATATTACTATATTCTTTCTTGAATAGGCGTGTAACATAATGGCTATTGATGCAAAAAGTGGTGTCAGCAAGCTGAGTTCAATTTCTGCTCTAGTCTGTGTTCAGTTTCATACATATGCTATGAATTAAATACAAGGTAAACTGTACTCTCTTGTCATGGGTGGTAGACAGTGTAAGAAAAGGACAGGTTTGAGTTTCAAATCGTAAAGAAGACAACAGTAATCTGCTACAGTATCTTGTGCCAAGAAACTATGGCAATTCATAGATAATAAAGAAAAGGACTCTGTGGAGAGCCATGATCACCTAGGTTCTAAAGGAAAATGATATTTTAAAAAAGACATAATGATCTACCTCCCCATTGAGTTGATGTTGGACACCTCAACATGATCTAATGCTTAATCTTGTCTTGCTAGAAGCATTACAGTTGAGTAGTGAGTTTTGATTGCCCAATACTTTCGGCCTTGTGACACATCTAAACTGTTCTTAGAAAATTACCCTTGAGCTGGTGTTTACTTACTACCTGATCCAGAGACTGAACTCACTACAACTCCTATGTTATACAAGCTTGGGCAATCATGTCTTGGAAGAGACATGACTGACTGGGCAGAAGATCTTCCTGCAGTAGATTGCCATTACTTTCTGTGGTAGACTGGTTGCTAACCAAGCCTATAGGACCCAATCTGTCCTGTTATTTGACCCATAGCTGGATGGAGAAGAGACAGATTAATACCTTTCCCAAGAGTATTTGCATATAAGTGAATGCAATGAATTCTGCTCCCCCCCTCCCTGCACAAAATCTAGATGTTGCTAGTGTATTTTTCAGGGGTAAAAATAGTCTTTCCTATGCATATTCTTTCTGGGTTGCGGTTCATGTGTCAGTGGTGTTTAGTCAAAAAGTTTTTCTTGCTTGTTCTTTCAAATTGGGAGAAAACCATCTGACATTGCACAACCAAATTTAGCGAATGGACATTCTATGAGAAAAATAGATTTGCACAACTGTCAAGCAAAGACACGGAAAATATTCCCATAGCCATTGGTCTCTGTGAACAAGCAAAATTGGTAGGGAGACATATATGAACCGCTTAAACCAGGCAATTCCAGGTGCTTAATTTAGTATAGATGTATATAAAAGTGTTCAAACTCCGCGCCTCCCTTTCCCTCTGTGTCTTCTCTTCCCTTCCCTCACCCTTCTCTACTGGCCAGTAAGAGCCGACCTACATTCACAGTCTAAGTTGGCCTCTAGATAATTGTAACGCGATGGTTGCTGATGGTATGGCTGCTTTCCTGCTATTGACGTTGATGGTGGTGGATGAATAGGATAGGGTGGTAGAGTGAAATGAAAGAGATAGGGGGAGAAAAAGTGAGAGAGAGAGAGGTCGGTGCCCTCATCCATTTTCTTTTTCCCCCAACCCTAGATGTTCTCATGGTCTGACACCCCCGATTGAGTGGTTAGTCTAACTAGTGGTTTACTATGCGTTTTACGTCGTCTACTTCTCCCACCGGCACACGGCTTTCTCTCCGAATTTTTTTTTAAATTCCAGAAATGAGCGAAAAGAACAGACATGAAGAGGCAAGAAAGATGTGAGACTTCTTTTTTTTTTTTTTTTTTTTTTTTTTTTTGCAGTCACTTTAAAGTTCTTTTTTAATAACAATAAAAGCAGGTGATGGAAAGGAAGAGAGAGAAAGAGGAGGACTCGTTTCTATGAAGGAGATATATATACACACTACTACAGTCACTACTACAGGATGATAGATACGCACATGAAAGATGGTATAGAAAGAGGGGGAAAAAAACTACCGCGTGATGTCGTTATATTGAGCTGCCATTTTTACGATAATACATTGACCAGGTCGGTAGGGTTGCTTTCGCTTATAAAGGTTAGTCATAAGAAAATATTAACGTGTGCAGGTGCCTGTCTGCAACGAGTACAAAGCAGTCTCAGATCGTCTACTTATAATTGTGTGTTTGTTTCGAAGACTGCTTTTTTTTTTTTTTTCTCTTTATTAAACCAAAAAACAAAAGAAGCTTAGCCGGTGCGTGTGTGTCACCCCGGAGGTGAGTGGAGGGGTCCTTATAAATAAACTTTTTTTTTTCATTTTCCCCCCCCTTTTCCGCTCTAAAATGAAAGATGCCCATCCTCCATTTTAAATACTCCCCTCTTTTTTTCCTTCGTCTCTCTATTTTCTCACCTCCGCCGACGCTGCCTCTTTTTTGTCTCTTCCTCCTCCACTTTGTATGTGCGTGCGTGCGTGTGTATGCCCTACTCTCGTAAGTTGCTAAGCAACCATTAAGTAAGGAATTGACTATTTCGTGGGCCTATCTTAGACCCCTAGAAGGAAGAACACATTGAAAATTAATGACACGAAACGTAAATTGCAGTGAAATACAAATTCACGTATTTTTTTCTATAAAACAAATTTAAAATTACTTAAGTTTTTTTTTTTGTTCAAGTTAACAATTTTGTTGAATTATTCCTCTTTCTAGAACTTTCTGTATTTTTTAAGGTTTTTTTTTAGTTATTCCCCCCCCCCCAAATTACATTATTTCAATTTCATTATCTATGTATTGAATTGTATTGTACATCAATTTTTCGGTGTCACGTGTTTTTTGTATATCTTTCTTTCTCTTAATTGTCCGTATCTCCAGTTAAAAAAAAGTTAATTAAATTCATAACCGTTTAAAAATTTATCTATATTTCTCATTTATTGTTTTCGTTTTGTTTTGTTTTTTTAGTTATTCGTTGTATTAAAAAAAAGAGAGAAGTGTTTTAAAAAACAAAAACACGTGTTTTGTGGAAAAGACGAGATGTACGACAGAAAATGATTTTTTTTTATTATTATTTTATTATTAATTTTTTCCCCAAACTTTGATAATTGCTGTATGTTTTTTGACATTTAATTAGGAAAAACTCGTGGTGGTGAGGTGTTAAGGTATAATTTATTTTCTCTTTCTTTCATCTATCAGCGCCGAAAATCTTTACTTAGAAATTAAAATATAATAATTTTTTTTCCAAGGTTTGTAAATTCCCCACTTTTTGTTGTTGTTATGATCATTCCTATTCAAAAAAAAAAAAGTGTCAGCATTTCACTTTCAGTGTTGAACTCTTTCAAAAATATTTTTTCTTACCTGATTAATCATTATGACCTAAAAAAAAAATGTTCCACTTTTCTTTTTATTTTATTTTATTATCCCACTTATGATTTTTTTAGATCTTTGGCTGTCATTCCTAAAAAAAAATACAGAAATATATATTTTTTTTACAACGTTTGATGTTTTTATTGTAAAAATATTTTTAATGCGTGCTGAGATTATTTTTTTTAACCCGTGTTTGGTTCAAAAATAGAAACAAATCCTTTTGAAATGGCTAATTAATAATAAGTGTATCAGTTGTCAGTTTCCTTGGATGTGGAGGAAATAAAAACTCCAGCCAGCCTTTCTCGTCGCCAATTCTGGTGACTGGACTTAAGATGACAATCTTTCTTTTTTTCTTTTTTAAATATTTAAATAGAAACTTTAAAGTTTATAGGAGATTTGGAAAAAGAACGAACACGTAAACACAATGAGGCTTTCTGGGCCCCATAATGCGAAAAATCATTAAAAAAAAAAAAAATTAAAAAAAACAACTGAAAAACAACGTTCGAAAAATTGTAATCTACATTTTTTTTTTTTTTACCGTGTCTCATATTGCAATTTGTATAGCATATCGACAGACATGGAGCATACAAGTTTTATTGATGTTCAAAGGCTCATAATTCAGCATTATTATCATAGGAAATATTAATACATTTCAGAATAATTTTTATAAGTAAATATATTTTTTTTTTTTTACAATCTTTTAAAAATTTCTCTCTTTTCTTGTCTGTCAGTTTTTATATTTCTTAAATTTAAAAGTGCCAATTTTGCTTATTGTCCCTTTAAGTATTGACAAATTATTTTTAATTTTCGGTAACATTTCTGACTCCTTAGAAAAGGTTGCAAAATGCAAACTAATTATTTTTTAGATGTTAATTGGTCCTTACTTTTTTTTGTCTGTTTGGAATGTACGTCAGAATTTTGTAATTTTACTGAAAGCTTTCAGAGGTGTAATTATCAAAATACACAAAAAAATGAAGAAAATATGACATCTTTTTTTAATATTATTATTATTATAAATTATTCAAATTGTTACGAAACGATTTTTTTGTTTCGAATGAGTGACATTTTTTTTTTTTTAAGTTATCATCGTTCGTTATCAAAATATTCCCGTGTTTGTTTCTTCAGAAAAATTACTCTAAAAATCACCAAGTTACAAAATAACTTAAAACTGGAAAAACAAAATTATCTCGATCTCTTCAAATAATATAATTAATTATAAATGGAGTGATTTTTATTTGAGGGAATTATTTATTATTTTAATTTGTATACCGTTGTTGAGGTTGAGTTGTTTTCTTTAGCAACTGTGTAATCGGCAGTTTTTTTTTTAATCGATTTCTTCAAGGAGCATTGTTTTAAATATTTGAGTTGATTATTTTAGTCTTGTAAACTTTCAAGCGATTACCCCCACCCAAAAAAAAAAAGAAAATTGCTTTCAGAAAGAAATACGAGTTAAACTTTGATTATAGGTTGGTGGGGGGGGGCATCGCCTTCCCTGTCCTTGTTTTTTAGGTTTTTTTTTTTTTTATTTATTTTTTGCGCTCAAGGGAGATAACTCTTCTCTTGCTGTTTGATGGAAATCTGTTCTCTTCACTCATTTGGGCCTGTGAGATTTTCATTAGGATTTGGTTGACCAAACACATTATAACCTGGGCGGGTGTTAATAACTCACTTTTTAAAAATTTGGCTAGCTTTTTTTTTTCTTTTTTTTTCTTTCTTTTTTTTTTTTGGTAGAGCCGAAAATCTTATCAACTCACTTAATTTTTATGCTTGGATATTGGCTTGCTACTAAAAAAAAAATGTTTAACTTTTGAGTACTTAAGAAACATTTTCTAACATAATGAATGTGAAAACTGAACCCCCCCCCCCCCCAACAACAAAAAAAATTCTTGAATTTCATTTTTATTTAACATTTCAAATAGAAATTGTAAAACAGTTTAAAAATAAATAACTAAAAAAAAAAAAAAAGATTTACATTGTTTCAAATTTGAAACACTTTTAAAATTGTATTCTCACCACTAGTTTTTTTTTTTCTTCTTTCTGCAGTGCAGAGAATAGGACCAAACAAAATTTTTTTTTTTCTTTAATTTTTTGTGGAAGTAATGACCTAAAACCCAGTTTGAACTTTTCCCTGATACCATTTTTACTGTGACATTAACCACTATGCCATCTATATCTTAGTTTTGCCTTACCAATTGTTGAAAGTTATAAATCATGCATCTTTTGGCGAATTGTCCATGATTATATTGATATAAAGATTTTTTTTTTCTCATTTTATCGATAAAATATTCTCAAGCCTCTTGTCATATGTGTAACTAATGTGTCTTTCAATATCTGTCTATATTTCTGAGATGACATATTGTAATTATTTACATTGGTTGAAGTGTTGTCTTTGCAGCCATATATGCCTCTGCTGTAGCCAGACAACTCTTCCAAGTAAGACCTCCCATAGAGTTGAACATGATTAAGGACTGTGTGTATGCTATCCCATGCAGCCGTTGTAAGAAATATAAAAAAGAAACAGCCTCTCACTCCTTAAGATGAGACTACATGAACACCATAAAGAAAGCCATAACATAAAAATCAGGTGTAGCTGACCAGATATTGAAGAAAAAGAGAAATCACCATCTTTGTTGGATGAAGTTAAAATAATAGAAAATGCCACTGGAAAATACAAAAACTTAAAGAATCAACACACATGCTAAGCCACAAAAATCTGAGCCAGCCATTCATAGGAATGAATACAATATGGGTACAATATGAAAATACAATAACAAACAACAACATTTTAATATGAGCTCTGGTTACTGAGACATTGGGATTATAAGTCCCCCAAAATTCACACACTGATGTCCTCAAGGACACATGGCCTAGTGGATAAAAGCATTGGTTGGATCCAGTGACTTGACCCAAAGAGTTGTGAGTTCAATAAAATCTTTGAGTTAAAGGGAGATAACTGATATCTGGAAGAAGTATGGCTCATGGAACTAAAACAATCTACCCCAATGAATGAAATTACAGTTCAAAATTCCAATTAAGAAGGCTGGAGTGTAAAATAGCTGAAGCAGTGAATATGGTAACAAGGTAAGAACAAAAGTCTGAAGAACGTAAATGACGTGTCCTTGTATTATACAAGATGATAAGGATGGGGATAGATATTTTCAGTAAAATTTGCTTTGAAGTTCACAATATGGAAACACATATTTACAGGAAGCCACTAATTTTCCTTTGATATCTGTTTGTTTGTGGCTCATGAAAGAGTCATGTTCTTATTAATGTCATAATTTTATCTTTATGGCCTACCATACAACTGAGTTTTTTTGGGGTTTTTTTTTTTTTTTTTTCTCTCAAGTGTTTCACAATTATTTCTGTTTGAAAAATAAAAGGAAAATTGACTTCTTTTGTTTGGTTTCATTTTTGGTTAATTTTACACATAAATATTATGTTAATGAAATTATTTCTGAATTAAGTTAAGTAACAGGGATGAATGGATTAGTTTTAGGAAGATATCTTTTAAGATATTTTTTATAGATAATTTGAAACGCTTTTTTATTTCTTAAAAAAAATTTTACTTGGAAATTTAGATTTGTGTTAAGAAATAAAAAGAAATATTTTGGTAAAAATTGTTACTGTCCATTGGAATTAAGTGCATATAAGGAGTGGTAATGATAATTAAGTAAATAATGTTAATTTAAATGAATGTTAATTAAGTACTTATAAAAAAATGTTACCGAAAGAAAATGGAACATTTTTAAGTAGTTATTTTTACAAATTAATTAAAGATATTTTTTTCATTTATTACTTACCAGGGATTGCAAGTCATAATTAAACAATCAGAAATGAGTCATAACAAATGAACATTGGTCTGGCCATTTCTTTATTTCTCTACATTAAAACCTTTTTCATAAGTACTTCTGTTTTCTGTAGCATCTCAATTCAGATCACACTCCTAATTTTACCAAGTTAATTTTGAATATTGTCTTTGTTAGATCCAGGGGTGCCTAAAACACCAGGAACAACTTCTCTTTGCTCAAGCCCCCATTGAACATCCCATCTCATGTTTCAAATCTTAATACCTTTCTCATCTCTACCTTTCCCAACTACCCTTATGTCCCCTAGTACCATTCTATTGATGTTCTAACAGCTTGTCATCCTTCTGGATAATAAAGATGTCTGGCTTTCTTGTTTTAATTACCTTATCACATTGCATGGTGAAGTCTCCGAGTAGCTTTACACTCTCATTTCCTGATACTGCAGCTATGTGTTTCACTCTAGTTTGTATTTACCACATATTACAAAGCAAGAGAGAACAGCACTCTGACAAAGTGACACTGGGATGCAGGCATACAAAGCCTATGATAAAATGTTTTGATAAAAGTAACACATCACCTTGCAAGTGGAGCTCAGTTAGAAAAGTTTTTTTCAGGTCACGTAACCCATTCTGTTAAAATGATTTCCAATTGAGGTTTTCTCAATTATCTAGGTATCTAAACTTATTTATAAATGGAACTTTGTGTGTGTGTCCATTACCTATAGACTCCAAAATGGCTGAACCGATTTTCTTGAAAATTTACTCAGTTGTACTATAAGCATTTGCAAGTGTTATTAGCTAGGTTTTGTGTCGAGGTACCCCCGATAAATATCGAAAATTGATAATCGAAAAGATCGGGTTATAGAAGGAGTGGTCCGATTTTAATCAAATTTGATACACTCATAGACAAAGACATAAGAAACGATATTCAGAAGTTTCAGGGTTGCAGTTCTTACAATAGTGCAGAAAATCGATTTTTATATATATATATATATATATATATATATATACACACATACAAGGCAAGATGTTTGTGTGTGTGTCTGTTTGTCTGTATGTCCTTTCTACAAATTCACAATTTTTATCCGATTCTCACCAAACTTCACACAAATATTCTTCAGGCCGAGTCTGAGCTCCAGGACCATGGATTAGTTTTAAAGCTTTCATTACACCCGAGTAACGCCAGGCTATACTGCTAGTGACTCCTAAGTAGACTTGCCTGCCATAACCGCCAAACTTAAAAAATACTCTTGACATCTCTATGCAGCTCCCCTACCACTAGTGAACAGTGATGTATAATGTATCAGATTATTATTTTTTGTGTGTGTGTGAAGGCAGAGGAGTATATACAAAAGATTATGGTCCCACAAGTAACAAAGAAATATGTATTATTGAACAGAATATTTATTGTATTCCATTTTAATACACCAAGACATAAAACGTACATTGAACAGCAACAAAAAAAAGTCCTGTTAAATTCCTTGCTCGTCTTTTGCCTGGTCATTGTCTAGTTGACTCCACCACTCCTCAGCCAAAAGATAAAATAATTCTTTTTCCCTACTGCCGTTAGTACACGTGCGTTTGGGTTAGGATCAGCTTTGAAATATTCTTAAAAGTAAGTTATGATTTTGCTTTGTTTTATTTTTTGTGGCTAATTTTAAAATAGTTTCATGGTTATTTGAACGAGTGTTCTTTATCTTTTTTCAAAGAAATTTCTTTGACCGGATTTTAACTAAGTTAAAACTTAGTTAACTCACCACCGTTACCTTTTTTTCTTTTTTTTCTTCTTCAATTGGAGTAGATAGACTAAACTATCGCCCGGTTCACACTCCACCCACGCCTATTGAACAGGTGTAGAGGCTCATCCCTTGTTTCCTGTTAAGGATGTGGTTTCCGGTTTTCTCTTTTCCAATCTTTTCACTTTTCTTTTTTTTTTTTTTAAATTGGAGTAGATAGACTAAACTATCGCCCGGTTCACACTCCATCTATTGAACAGGTGTAGAGGCTCATCCCTTGTTCCCTGTTTAGGATGTGGTTTCCGGCTTTCTCTTCTAATCTCTTCACTCTTACGTAAACCCCAGCACATCAGTGGCATTACCGCCTTGCTCGGGGTGATATGATTAAAAAAAAAAAAAATCAATGCTGATTAAAAACCATGTGAGATGTACCTGGTGTAACATCAGGGCATTTTCATTCGGTTATGTCAGTGTTACCCATTGGTATAGTCAATGGAAATTCTGTTCCTTAGACAGGGGTGTCAACAAGGCTACTCACAACTCGAGAACATTTCAGAGAATACTTGCTGAGTAAATAATGGCCATTTTTCTTAGTTCTACAATCCTTGTCTTGTTTTTCTCTCAGTATTCTTTCCATTTTCCTAGGTGATGTTTAAAGCAAATCCATTGCTGCAAGAATTATTTCAACATTCATGCTCCATAGATTTTTCAGTTCTCTAGCTAGGTCTTGGTATTTTTCAACCTTTACAGTTTCTTTGGACTCTATTATCAACGCAGAATAGCAAAGAGAATAATTGGATAATTGCTATTATTCTTGTTAGGCTTGGGTCTTTTGAGCTTCAGTGACACGAACTGTTTCGTCTGAGAAATCCCATAACATTGACTGGTGTTCCTTACCCATTAAAGACAAACTTCCCATTCTAATTCAGGCATTCAACAAAGATGTACTTAACTTTCTCATCAGCTTTTTCACACACCCAGCAATTTCTCTCTTTTTTTTTTGTTGTGGGTTATTGTGTGATGTTGTATTAGTGTTAGAAAGGTCAAGAAGTGAAGTTCTTGAGGCTATGCAGAGAAGATGCAAACTCTAGACTTGAAGAAGTCAAAATTCATTTAGTAAATAATATTTCCGGGTTCAGTCGGTGACCTTAGAAGTATACTTTAGTAGGAAACCAATCCTACATGGGAAACAAGAGATAAAACTATTCCTGTTCAGAAGATTCAGGAGGAGTGTGACCCAGACCATATTGCTTTCTTCTTACGATTTGTCTATCCTGGCAACATATAATAATTCTGCTTGTTCCTTCCTTAGTTACTTAGTTGCTCCGTTCATTACGCCACTGAAGAGATAGCTCACTCTCTACACAAGCTTTGCCTTCCCCTCTGTCTTTTTATAATCTATCTATAAACACTACTCTTCTCAGCCTTTCTCTCACCTTTGCCAAACGGAAGGGTAGTAAAGAATGAGAGAGTAGGAGGAGAGAGCCTATAGCATTACTGTAGCAGCAGCAGCTTAAACCAGTTGTTGTAACAGTAATTGTGTGTGTGTGTATATGTGTGTGTGTACTGTACAATATAGTAAAAATAGGTAGGTTCGTTGTTGATGTATCCCATAACCTATTAACCAAATTTCTAACCTCTACACCCTTGGCCATTACTCAGTTGGTCTTTTTACTGTTTACACAGGAGCCATGATTTTTCAGTAATAAAAAAAAACAATTTCTTTCAAAATCTCTCACAAAATAACGTACAGTATTTTGGTTATGGTCTGTGCATATGCCGCTTAATATAAGATGACAGTAAAGTAGATGCTATGAACATTACTTTTATAGATATTTTAATAAAATTACACTCTGTGTTATCGTTATTTTATTATCCAATACCTTTATGTTTGAAGACGTTACCATCATTTGTAGTATGACAAAGTAAAATTTTTCCAGGAAATCATAATTATCCTACGGGGGGAAATACCATGGGTTCCACTAGTCATCATCAACATCATCATTATTATTATTATTATTTCTTTTCATTTCTGTTCTATACTCATTTTCTTCTGGCTTCCAACCAGAGACTGTCTACTACACGCAAATTCTTGGTATAGCAGCAGTAGATCTTGAATACTTCCTCTTAACATCACTCTGCAATCAGGACATTAACCCAAGTTGAAATCTTGTGGTGAGTACTTCACAACCTGCCATTATTTCAGACATTTAATTGACCGTTCAGTTTTCACTGCAAGGAAAGACAGAAGAAAAAAATTAACCAGAGACGACGATTGGTTTTATTTCAAGAAAAAAAAAAAGAAAAGAAAATGGTGGTAATGCTCTTGTGTTTAACATATGCTTCTAGGAAAATGAAGAACTTGGTCAATTTTGAATCATTTTATTTGGTCTGTCTTTAAATATTTTTTTTTTTTTAATCATATCACTCCGAGCAAGGCAGTAACGCCGCTGATGTGCAGGGGGCTACATAATAGTGAAAAGATTGGAAAAGAGAAAGCCGGAAACCACATCCTAAACAGGGAACAAGGGATGAGCCTCTTAACCTGTTCAATAGACATGGGTGAAGTGTGAATCTGGCGAGAGATAGATCTATCTACAGCAATTGAAAAAAAAAAAACAAAGCGAGAAGATTGGAAAAGAGAAAGCCGAAATAAGAGAATTTCCAGGTGTATTTTGTAGTTATAGAACTTGCAAGCTCTTTCTTTAACCTTTAACTTAATTGAGAAAATTAAAATAGGAAAACCATAAAATTTTCATGGATGCTAGTAGTTTATATAATGAAAGGCAGAGCATTACTACTATGCTCACTAAAAGACGAGGACTTTTGCCAACTCCATTTATGATGTGCATGACTGTACTAATCTCTGCAATGTCTTTAGTTAAGTGCCATACGTGATACACACTTTGGGCGATCATGTCTCGAAAGAGACATGACTGACTGGGCAGAAGATTATCCCGCAGTAGGTTGCCATTGCTTTCTGCGGAATGTGTATGGCGAGTCGTTGGTAGGGGCCTCAGTTCCCTGATGCTCACCGACAATCCCAATCCCTCTACCGGCTCTAATAGCGACGTTCCATTTGTGCATTTAACAACCCACATGACGGATCTGCAAAAGAAGGTGCAACCAAATTGGGAGAAAATTCAGCAGCTCCATAAACTGAAAAAGGATTTAAATGCCAAGCGAGAGAAGAGACATGACTGACTGGGCAGAAGATTATCCCGCAGTAGGTTGCCATTGCTTTCTGAGGTAAATTGCTTGCCAGCCAAGGCTATAGAACCCAATCTGTCCTGCCATTTAATTCATAGCTGGAGGAAGAAGAGATAGATTATATTACATTATTATAATAAGTATAATTAGTGGGGGATCCGTTTATTACTTCATAACAATAGAAAACCGATCCCCCACTTTATGTCCAGTAGAAGTTTTAATTATGTTTCCAACTATTATATTCAGTCAGTTAAGTGCCATACGTGATACACGCTTGGGTGATCATGTCTCGAAAGAGATATGACTGACTGGGCAGAACATTTTCCCGCAGTTGGTTGCTATTACTTTCTGTGGTAGACTGGTTGACAACCAAGGCTATAGAACCCAATCTGTTCTGTTATTTAACCCATAACTGAAAGGAAGAGACGGATTAATACCTTTCCCAAGGGTATTTGCGCGTAAGTGAATGCAATGAATTCAACTGGAATTTGAACTCGGCTCCCTGATTTCTCGTTCCGAGCCGATATCCACTGCATCACAATGCACATCCTTGCTATGTATCCAACATTATTTTCATCACTTATCATTGAACCCTTTGTGTTTTTAAGTTTCTTTTCAAATGACTTTGATAATTTCCGTTTTACACCTGCTGTGCATATATTTTTGTCGAATAATGATATTTAATCCCTATTATCTTAGACCTGTAAACTTCCAAGTGATATTTCCCCAAGAAAATTGCTTTCAAAAAAGAAGTAAAATTTCAATTATAAAAATACAGAGAAAATCATCTTTCCTGTCCTTCCTGCTAGTTTTTCACTCAAGGGAGATAACTCTTTGCTTGCAGTTTGATAGAAATCTGTTCTCTTCAGTCATTTGTGCTTGTTAGATTTTCATTTTCTGAAAAAGTGACTACAGTTATCTTGGGAATTTAAATTTATTGCACACTTGAAGTCAGAGCAAAATAATTTGATAACTACATTGATTTGTGTGATTTCAAATACTTGAACTAAATAAAATGCTATATTCATCATTTACCATATAAAATAAATATGTAAGCAAATCCTTATGGACACTATATTCTCATCTTTGTTGTGGCTGTCGCAACATTTCAGCTATTTAGCCCTTTAGCCTTCCTCGGGTGGATTTCAATTTGGGTAATCTACAGCTCAAATATTTTGGTTAAAAAATGAAGCTATGTGATATAGATTCATAGAAGTCCCAATGAGAAATGTGCTTTCCTTAAATAGGTAATTCAGACCTTGCACTAACAAGACAGTCTCCATGGGCAAATTGGTGAAAGTACGTTTTGGCTATATAAACTGTTTTACTGGTGGCAAAAAAAAAAGAGGTACGCATTCAATTCCTATTGAGGCACAATCTATCTTTAGAACTTCTCAATTTCACCGTTTAAGAAAAAAGTAAAAAAATAAACAGGATAGCAACTCAAATATATGTACCCAGTAAAAACATTTATTGTAATTATATATACTAGCAGTATAGCCTGACGTTACTCGGGTGTAATGAAAGCTTTAAAACTAAACCATGGTCCTGGAGCTCAGACTCTTTGGACATTGGCACGAAAGACTAAAAAGCAATAGTTGTTTCCAGTTAAAGTGAAACCGTATACTGAAAGAAAGATGAATGGATGTAAGTCAAATTTTGATTTCCTGGTATCGATATCAAATAAGTTTTTTCGTCATAAACTGAAATTTGAAGGCTAAACAAGTTCTCTGAGTAAATGGTATCATGGCTGAGACTAAGAACTACAATTATACCTACTTAGAACCAAACCCGAAGCAAAAACTAAAATAAAAGGGCTGAAAAAAAATAGACTTACAGGCAGATAAACAGGTACACACACAAACATCTTGCCTTATATATATATATATAATGGACTTTCTGCACTATTGTAAGAACTGCAGCCTTGAAACTTCTGAATATCATTTCTTATGTCTTTGTCTATGAGTGTATCAAATTTGATTAAAATCGGACCACTCCTATAACTTGATTTTTTTTCGATTTTCGATATTTATCGGGGTACCTCGACACAAAACATAGCTAAGAACACTCGCAAACGCTTATAGTACAATTGTATAAATTTTCAAGAAAATTGGTTCAGCCATTTCAGAGTCTATAGGTAATGAACACAAATAAGTTTATATATATATATATATATATAAACGCACACACAGTCATAAAATATACTTTTTATTTTAAAATATATTTACATTGTTCAGACTGTTGTCCTCATCTTTGTTACCATATTCATAACATTTTGGCTGTTGTACACCAACTCTGTTCAGGTGATTTGAATTTTGAACTGAACCTTTTATTTTGAATTAAGGGGTTCAGTTCAAAATTCCCATGTAAATAATTACAATACTTCATCTCAGAAATACAGACAAATATTAGAATATATATATATGTGTGTGTGTGTGTATATGTGTCTTACTAAACAGATTTCCTTTCTTTTGCTATCTATTTGTACGTTTACTATTTTTTTATTTCGTCCCTTAAGAATAATACTATAAAGCAATTGTTAATCTATATTCCAATTTTCTTCTTTTTTTTCATATGGAATAATTATCATGATGTACCTTTTCTGATTGGGTTTGAGTTTTGTTTAACGGCATATCAACACCTCTGTGGTTATTTAATGCCAAAAAGGTGGGGTTTTAAGGTATTTTTTTTAATGTTCAGTTATAGTGAGAAGGTTGATTTAGTCAGATTTTAATGAAAATTTTTTTGTTTTTATTTTAGAAAACTGAAAATGTCTTCTAGTTTTGTATTCAAAAATGTTTTACTGAGAATAATTTTTTTGTCCTTCAAAAATGTATTGTTGGTTATATTTTTCCTTCAACAATGATATTTTTTTTGTATAAAATCTATTTTTATACGTTCATAATGTTTTGACCCCAGTTTGGGGGTTAACTAATTGCCCATAGCTGGGATCCTAACACTTGCTACCACTCTGGGACAAGGTGGACCTGAGAACAACAGCAATTAAGAGGTGGTTCCATGCTCCTCACAATCTCCCAATCAAAGGCCTTGCTGCCGGATGTAGTTTACCATCATGCCTAGGACCACCTAGGGTTATTAGAGACTATGAGGTTAATTGTTTTGAATTTTTTATTATATATAAAGAGTTGAATTTGATAATTACTATCCACTGGTTTAATAACCCTACAAGCATTAAACTAAATTCTCTACAAAAAACCAATATAGTGTACCAATTTACATGCCCATTCAGAGATTGCATCTCTTGTACTAATAAAAAACCCAGTACATATATTGGTTTTACTACAACCACGCTCTCTCATAGACATGCATGTCATCTTTCTGATCAGAGTGCAATTAAACAACATTTCTCTGAAAAACATAAACATGTAGGTAATATCAGACAGATTTTAGTCAACAATACAATAATCCTTACTCTTACACACAGTAAAAAGAACCTTCAGATATTGGAGGCCATGTACATTAAATCCAAACAACCCACACTTAATAAAATCATCTTTAAATCCGGTCATAACACGTTACTTTGCATTTGAATATATGCTTCTGTTGTCATTTCATGCTATCACGTGGTGTGACGTCATAGAACCACATTGCAAAATTGCGAACTACGTTTATTTTTGGTAACTATTGCTGTTGCCTAGCGGGGTTTTATGTCAACACAAAATAAAATCATCGGTGATGGTTGATGTTGCTATATTACTGTCTCAATAACCTCTCTGAAGATGGCTCATGTGAGCCGAAAGCTTAGAATCAAATTAATAAAAAAATATCCAAATGTTGGAGAATTTTTGTCTTCATTTTCAATTGAAATTAAAGCCAAAATACAACATTCAGAATGGCTCATGATTAAACATAATAGACATTCATTGTCTCATATTTAACAGTATATGTTTAGAAAATTATTTGCTACCTCGATACACTAAATATATATATATATATATATATATATATATATATATATTTAGTGTGTGTGTGTGTGTATATATATATATATATATATATATGATACTTATAGTGTATGTAAATGTTTAATTGGACACTGAAGTCAACACCATGCAGCGATGGTCAATTTCATACCTGAATGCAATCTTCAGCACAAAGAGGTCCTACAGAATTTTATACTGACAAGATATACTGGGAGCAAAAAAAGAATATCCTCAAAATTTGGTCCTAATCAGATTATTAGTTTACAAATTACAGTTACTTGAGTGAAGACTGTTGCAAATTTACAAAACAATGGAAAAATCTGAATTTCGTGTGTTGATAAAGCACTGTTTTTTAATGGGGAAAAATACTGTTCAAGCAAAGAAATAGCTTGATAAATGTTATTTAAACTCTGCTCCATTGAAAACATTGGTTAAGAGATGATATGCTGAATTTAAACGTGGTCATACAGACACAAATGATGCTGAATGTGCAGGTTGCCCCAAATCAACAGTTGTCCACCAAAAATTCACTAACTTCTTTTGGCCAATTGTAAATTGAAGTTGGGTGAGATAGCAGAGGAATTGAACATAGAAGACTGTAATCACCATTTTGCATGAATATTTGTCAATAAGAAAGCTGTGTTCAAAGTGGGTGCCGCGTTTGCTCACAGTCAATCAAAAACAACAACATGTTGACAATTCAGAGCTTTGTTTGCAACTGTTTCAATGCAGCAAGGAGTTTTTGCATGAATATGTGACAATGGATGAAATATGGATCCCCCACTTCACTCCAGAGTCAAATCGGCAGTCAGCTGAGTGGACAGCAGCAGATGAAAGCTGTCCAAAGTGACCAAAAATGCAAACACCAGTAGGCATAGTTTTGGTCTCCATATTTTGGGATGCGCAAGGTATTGTGTTCATCGATTACCTTGAGAAAGGAAAAATCATCAATAGCGAA
The DNA here is from genome assembly GCA_037127315.1 of Ascarosepion bandense. Taxonomy (NCBI): domain Eukaryota; kingdom Metazoa; phylum Mollusca; class Cephalopoda; order Sepiida; family Sepiidae; genus Ascarosepion; species Ascarosepion bandense. Next base: position 2,283,904 of record JBBBDQ010001383.1, on the reverse strand, counting down.
TATTATATAGCATTATTGGTGGGTTTGAAGGAAGAAGTTGCCAAAAAAATGGCCATAAATGAAGAAGAAAAAGTGATCTTTCACCAAGAAAATGCACCATATCACATGTTGATGGCAAAACTACTTGAATTGCACTTAAAATTGCTTTTGCATCCACTCTATTCTCCAAATCTGGCTCCCAGAGACTATTAGCAGTTTGCAGACCCCAAAAGAATGCTCAAAGGAAAGAGATTTGGCTTCAATGAAAAAGTGAAATTGGAAACTGAGGCGTATTTTGAGGCCAAAGACAAATTGTTCTACAAAAAGGTATCGAAGCGTTAGAATCGGTGGAGATGATGGAATTTCAGTCATCTTTTTTAAAAAAAATGTGCCCTCTATTGCCTCACTGCTTCTTGCTTTCCTCCTTGTTGAAAGCCCTCTTCTGTAGTTTCTGCTTTTAAGAATTCTGGGGAGCCCTCTGACCCCTATTAGCCTCTAACCTCTTTTTGGCAATGTATTCGAGGCTATTATCATTGCTGAAATAGTTAGGCATCTCACAACTTTCATAAAAGCAGTATGGCTTCCACTTTGCCAGGTCTACTGCTGATGTGCTAATGACTGTCACTGAATATATATGCACACACACACACACACACTAGACTCTTGATATCTTAAAAGCATTTGATAGGGTTTGGCATGCAGCCTTTTTGTGCAAGCTCCAGAGCTACAATATTTCTGGATGATTATTTGATTCAATCCAATCATTCTCACCAAATTGTGAAACAAAGGTTGTTTTGAATCTTCCAGATCCTTTCATACAAACATGAACGTCTCTCAAGGCTCTATCTTAGAGCTTTTTCTGATCTTCATCAATGATCTTCCTGATACAATCAGTTCCCAAGTAGGCATCTATACAGATGACACCACCATTTATACCCATCTCAACAGGAAATCTGTCAAGAAAGAAAATCTGACTGCTAACCTCCAATCTGTGACTGAATTAGGTAGGAAATGGTTCATAAATTTTAAAACCTCTAAAATGAATCTGCTCGCCATAGAGAAACTTTCTTGCTGACCATCAGAATAGATGACGCTAATCTCCTAGAGTGCAGCACACTGTGCCTCCTTGGCCTCACTCTCTCAAATGACCTCAGATGGAATGACTGCATCAAATCCATAGCTGTATCTACTGCTAAAAAGGTTGAGTCCCTGTTTTAGGCCAGGAAGATTTTCTCATCAGAACCCATTTTGCACACATATAAATCTACCATTCATCTGTGCATTGGATACTCTTGCCATATCTGGTTGGGTGCTCCTGCTATTCATCTTGAGGTTCTTGACACAATCCAAAGAAGGATTTGCAATATAATTGATCCTAATTTGGCAGCCTGCCTTCACTCATTTTCTCATCGACGTGATGTGGTTTCCCTCATCATGTGGCCTTCATCAAGTGTTTTTATGGTAACTGCTCTGACAAGTTTTTTTCCACTGGTTCCCCTGACCACATGTATTTACAAAGGCTATCATGGTTCCACCCTTTTACTGTCCAAATAGTCAAATGTAACACACCTCTTCTACTTTACTAGTTTCTTTTTTCACACTTCCTGGAACTCCTTTCTGTTTCCTTGCTTCCCTAATAGTTGCAATCTCCAAAAGTTTAAATGCAACATCAATTGCTATTTTCTATCTCCTTGCATTCTGTTCATCTCTTATTTAATTTATAATATCTTCTGTACCCTGTTTTTTCTCTCACTGTAATCACCTGTACACCAGTGGCAGGCCTGCCTTGCTTGAATTGAAATGATTTATGCTCTTACACCCTGATTGAGCACTCTGGAAGAATGGTAGACTTTGAAAAACAGTATCTACTCTTGCATCTACGCATCGTTCATTCAGCAATGAATTAGAACATTCTCAGCTATTGGGCGTGTATAATGATAATATACACGCTAAAAAAGTCTGCCTCCTTCTACCGAGCGCCTACAGCTCAGAGGTAGAATCTTTGACGCCAATTCGGTCAGATTTCAATCCTGGGTAAAAAGTAATCGGCTGTCTAACCGTACTGATGAGCTGTGATACAGCGAAACAGATCTGTCTGCAAATGACATATATGAAGTCATCTACATACAAGCCTATTTCGCTGTATCACAGCTCATCATTGTGGCTAGACATCCACTTGCTTCCGGCCAGGATCGAAACTCGACCGATTTGGTGTCAGTTGGAGTCCCTACTCAGTAAGCCATAGGTGCATGGAATGAGAAGGGAAATTTTAACATGTTGTATATATGCAGTCTATACACACACCAGTCACAGGGAGAACTCAATTCATTACTGAAGAGTAACACACAAATCATTGAAGTGGTAACTGTTTTTAAAATTTTCCTTTCCAGAGACCTCAATTGTAATGAGAGCATAATATATTAGTCATCCACATGCAAGCCTTTTTTGCTGTATCACAGCTCATCAGTGTGGCTAGACATTCACTTATGTGTGTGTGTGTGTATATATATATATATACATACTACCAGTATAGCCCGTCGTTGCTCTGGTGTAATAAAAGCTTTAAAACTAATCCATAGTCCTGGAGCTCAGACTCTTTGGACGTTGGCACGAAAGACTAAAAAGCAATAGTTGTTTTTTGTTAAAGCGAAACCGTAGACTGATAAAAAAAATGAATGGATATAAGTCAAATTTTGATTTCCTGTTATCGATATAAAATTTTCTGCACTATTGTAAGAACTGCAACCTTGAAACTTCTGAATATTGTTTCTTTCGTCTTTGTCTATGAGTGTATCAAATTTTATTAAAATCGGACCACTCCTTCTATAATCTGATTTTCTGATTATCGATTTTCGATATTTATCGGGGTACCTCGACACAAAACCTAGCTAAGAACACTCGCAGACGCTTATAGTACAACTGTGTAAATTTTCAAGAAAATCGGTTCAGCCATTTCGTAGTCTCGCAGACGCTTATAGTGCAACTGTGTAAATTTTCAAGAAAATCGGTTCAGCCATTTCGTAGTCTCGCAGACACTTATAGTACAACTGTGTAAATTTTCAAGAAAATCGGTTCAGCCATTTCGGAGTCTATAGGTAACGGATACACATACACAGACACAGACACAGTTCCATTTATAAATAAGTTTAGATATAATGGAAAGTCTCAAAGATTTACACATTTTGTAGTTTTATCAAGGAATATTTCAAGGAACTAGAAGCATCAATATCAAATGTAAATAGTGCATATGAAGACTATATTTATTAAGATTTTATGATTGCATGTTTTCAAATTGATGTCAATTATGATCCAGACATTGCTGATGGCACAACACAAGAAGGAATCGACATTTCAAAAGGTTTCTTGAACTTCTGTGAAAAATTTCCATTACTCTTTCTTGCTTCAGAGCTTTTTCATAGCTGTGTTCTTCCAGAACAATTCTTGTGCACATCATCAGCAGTACCATCAGCTGCAAATTTATCTCTAATTCATGAGATTGTAAGCTGCGTTGGTGGATCTGAATGAAATGCTCTATGCTACAGCCTTTGAACTTCAACTGTGTTATGGTCCTGGGCATGACAGTAAACTACATCCATCAGCAAGGCTTGTGATTGGGAGGTTGTGAGGAGTATGGAACCACCTCTTAATTGCTGTTGTTCCCAGGTCCACTCTGGCCTAGAGTGGTAGCACCTGTTAGGGTCCCAGCTATGGGTAAATAGTTAACCCACAAACTGGAGTCAAAACACTATGAAAGTATAAAAATAGATTTTTATAGAAATATGTACATAAAATAAACTTTTATAGAAAAATATACATTTTTGAGGGAAAGATATTACCAGCAATACATTTTTGAATACAAAACTAGAAGACATCTTCAGTTTTCTAAAATAAAAAAAATTTTCATCAAAATCTTACTAAATCAACCTTCCTACTAAAATCTACCTTAAAACCCTACCTTTTTGGCATTAAATAACCCACAGATTAATAGGCTGTTAAACAAAACTCAAACTCAACTGTGTTATGGTGCCCTCCTACAAAGAATGGACTCTTCCTCTTACTATATAATTAGTATGCAGTTAAAGTCAGCTACTAGTCAGGCAATAAGCACTATAACTGTACCGTTCAAACTTACTTATTTCTATTTACTGATTACTAACACTTACCTTGTACATATGCTCTTGTTATACTAATACACTCTTTTTGAACCTACCTCCTGTGTTCTGTGTCTTACTTCCGACCAAACTAGTCATTACAAATTTGCGGTGAAGTTTCGCTGAACAACTACACAACAAATTGACGAAGATTTGCATTAAGATTTGCCACAACAAATTGGCGATGAAGATCCACAATAACCTGCATTTTCCTGCTTCCATTAGTATTTCAGGATGAACTTTCTTTCTTTAAAGTTAAGCCAGGATGGCATAAATAAGACTAACTTGTTAATCTGAAAGAAACCAAGTTGACTTGAACTATAAACTGTAAAAGTGCGTGTGTGTGTGTGTGTGTGTGTGTATATATATATATATATATATATTTTTTTTTTTTTTTAATCATTTCACCCCGAGCAAGGCGGAAATGCCACTGATGTGCAGGGGGCTACATAAATGTAAAAAGATTAATTAGAAAAGAGTGAGGAGTACAAACTAGTTAGAAAGGGACAATAGAAAGCTGAGAAAGCAGGTGCGATGACAGATACATAGGTGGAGAGAAAGGGAAGGTTATATGGGGGTGGGGAGAGAGCTAGAGTCCAGTGGTTAGTAGATGAGTATTGACTTTGCATTTAAATTTCTGGAGGTTGTAGCCGTCAGGAAAGCAAGAATACGGGAGCAAGTTCCACAGGCGGGAAGTGCGAGAGAAGAAGCTGCAGGAGTAGAATTGTCATCTGCATTTGGCTACTCGTTTTTATAATCTTTTCAAAATATATAATATATATATATATATATATATAGAAAAGATTATAAAAACAAGTAATTAGCCGACACACAATATTGCCTTAAAAATATTAGGTTATACGGAAAAAGTTTTTTTCATGGGATTATATTTTCATGCCACAAAAAGATTTTTAATGCAATATTCTTGACTAATTACACTCTTTTTTATAGTCTTTTTGTGGCATGAAAATATAATCCCATGAAAAAAACTTTCCATATAACCTAATATTTTTAAGGCAATATTGTGTGTTGACTAATATATATATATATATATATATATATATATATATATATATATATCCGAGTGAATCAGGAATGAAGAAAAATTTACAACATCCAAAACATTAATTTAAAACGTTGCTTGACATATAATATAGAGCTGTGAATATTTATTATAAATTATAGTTTAGAACATGTACAAATTTTTTTTATCCACTACAAAGTCTGTATTTTGTTTTGACATTGAAATTACAATGTCTCATCAGGTTGTATGGAAAGGAATGGACAACCTCCTTGTTGGTGGGGGTTCCAAAGCTAGGATCCCTTTGAGACAATAAACCTTTGTTATTAACAACACTCCTACATCAAATTTTACCTATTACTCACCACAAACTGTGATCTAATTTAAAGTCTTATAGAAAAAAGGGATTTCCTAAATTTAAAATTAAGGTTAAATATACAAAATTAGATTAATTATAAAAAATGTGTTTAAATACAAAAATATCCTATAGTTGTACAAATAAACATTAAAGATTGGTCCAATCCTATTCCTCCCCACCCTTACACCTCCTTACTATCCCCCTCTACTAAACCCAAAAAATAAAGTCATGAGGCCATAAAGCTATATCTCATCTTCTAATGTTAAATCTGTCTACAAAATTCCCTATACTTTCATTAATCAACTATATTCCCTACCCATTCCTCTTTTCAAAATTCTGGACAATTTACAAGACTTATTCCCTTGTCACTAACGCCCACCAACATCCATTTTTTTCCACACCACCTGATGAGACATTCTAATTTCAATGTTGAAACAAAATGTAGACTTTGTAGTGGATAAAAAAAAAATTGTATATGTTCTAAACTATAATTTATTATATATATATCTATGCCTGTGTTTGTGCATACAAATGTATGCATATGTATTCAAACAACAATAAATAAAATACAGTTATAAACCTAACTTTCCATAATTTAACACCTTAATAAAATAATACCAAGTTAGGTCTAAAAAACAAACTATTAACTAAATAAAAATTAACTAACCTGTATGCAAAGATATAAACAAACATTTATTTTATCATTTAAGCATTAAAAAAAATAGAAACATTATTTAAACAAGAAATGAATATAAACAAAAATGGAATATACCTGTATATTTTCAAAAACTTTAGAAAACTCCAGAATATTCTCAAAACTTAATTTAAATAGAAGTTGTCTCTGATACCAAATGTAAAATTGTGATATCATGTTTGATATTCAAAGTGGAAACATAAAGAAAGGAAAGGAATAACGAGTGTCGGATGATGCGATAATTATGACAAAAAGAAATAATTACGACATCCTACACATGCACATAAACACACACACGCTCTCTCTCTCTCTCTCTCTCTCTCTCTGAAGGAAAATTAATCTAACACCAGTATAAAAAAAAAAAAAACATGCAATTATTAACTTAATTTTTTTTTTTTTTTTAATCATATCACCCCAAGCAAGGTGGTAATGCCACTGATGTGCAGGGGGCTACATAGGAATGAAAAGATTGGAAAAGAGAAAACAGGAAACAAGGGCTGAGCCTCTTCACCTGTTCAATAGACGTGGGTGGAGTGTAAACCGGGCGATAGTTTAGTCTATCTACTCCAATTATAAAAGTAATGAAAATGAGAAAGCTGACGTACATTTGTTGATATTTTCTGACAGGTAGACCAAACAATTATGCAAAGGTTTGTTTACAAAACTCATGAGCAGCCTTTGAGATTTGAAAAAGAAATCACTCGACCGGCAGTCGAGAGCAAGGGACAATTTACTCGCCTCCAAATCATTTTACTTGACCGACTCCATTTTCTTAATAGTCACCTTACATAAACATAGCGTGAATCGTTGACGGAAAACAAAAAATGAAATTTTAATTAAAATTTCGAACATGTTAGAAAGGATTTTGAAATTTAAAAAAAATAACAAAATTTGATCTTTCCTCTTAATAATAGCATAAGCATTTTGATGATAAAATTTTTTTACCATCATGGTTTGCTTTCTTTTTTTTTTCCCTGTAGTTTCTTTCTTCTGTTTGGCTACAACCTCCATCTCACAGATGATAAAAAAGTAATGAATTTGATTTTCTCAACAATTTTCTATAAAAGAAATTACTTGTATAATTTGTTTTTTGGTGCGTGTTTGAAAGAAGTATGCAAATTTTTTTGTTTTTCCTTCTTTCAAATGTTTGTTTTACTTTTCATAAGCGCGGAGGAAATATAGATGTTGCTTCAAGGATAATATTTTTCTAAATGAGTTTCTAAAAAATCTGTGAGTGTCTTTCATCTGAGCGACAGAGATATTTTGGCTCCACTCTGGAAGCATAAATTAAAGTGAGACAGAAGCTTGTCAATCTAAATTCTATTTGTCAGATCTTGCTTTGATGATTGCGGGATGTCACTGTCTTTTGTTTAATCAAACATTTCAACAAAAATCAGGCACCATGCATAAGACCAAAGAGTTCAATAATCTCATTGTAGGTCATTCTAAGTAACTTATGAATCTTTAATCGCATACTTTTGGGTTGTAGAAGTAATCAGATTTTCTTTTTCTATATTTGAAGGGATATGTTTCATTGCGAGATTTTTAATTGACTGCAGGTAAGTAAAGCAATAAATTTTAACTGCCCAATTAAGATTCAACTGAATCGATAAGCAGTGAAATCCCAAAAGTTGCTTGTGAGTAGAGGTGCTGAATATAACATCACTCAGCTAAGTGACAAATTTCATATTTGTATTAATCCTATATAATTAAGAGCTTGATCATGCTTTCCAGTATTGATGAAGGTTTTCTTAACCTTTAATTTAAAGTATTTTGAAATGTTGACATTTTGATTGTTTCATTATTTTCTTAGGAATACTACTGGCAATTATTTCACAAACTTTTCAATAGTCAATCTACACACACACACACAGTCGTCTGAGGATTTTCTACTTATGCCTTGATTGTTATAATGAATACCATCTGCTTTAGCTGTGGTTTGGACCTTGGGCTCCTACAACTCAGGAGATTCCAACGAGCAGCAATAAGAATGACAATCAACCAACACATACGATATAGCAAGCCAAACTCTCACATTTTAACTGAATCTACTCACTTAGCTCCAAATACTATCAGAAAAACCACATAGAAAAACTATTCCAAACCATCAACTTAAACTGTCAATATAATTTCTTATCTTAAAGAAATATATGTAAACCAAAATATATTACACCTACAATCAATCAATCAGTTAAGTACCATACAGGATACACACTCATGTTTTGAAAGAGATATAACTGGACAAAAGATTTTCCTACAGTAGATTGCCATTACTTTCTGCAGTAGACTGGTTGCCAGGCAAGTCTTTGGAACCCAATCTGTTCTGCTATTCAACTCATAGTTGGACAGAGAAGTGACAGCTTAATATCTTTCCCAAGAGTTTTTTGCGTGAAAGTGAATGCAACAAATTCAACTGGAATTTGATTTCAGCTCATACCAGTTTTTGGTGGGAATTTTCTAATTGTCTTTTTATTTATGGTATATCGGGTTCATAGTGATTATTCAGTATCTGTCTATATTTCTGAGATGAGGTATTGTGACTATTAATGCTGTTTGCATTGTTTGGACTATAGTCCTCATCTTTATTGTCACATGAAGATGACAGTCCGAGCAATACAAATAAATTTTTTGATAAAAATAGGCTGATGCAATTGCATCAATATATTGAAATCAAGCCAAATGTGTCGATATATTGAAAACAGGCTGAAAATTTTGCATCAGTATATAGAAAACAGGCAAAAAAAAATTGCATCAATATACTAAAAACAAGCTGAAAAATTTGTATCAATATATTAAAAACGGGCCGAAAAATTTGCATCCATATATTTTCCAACAATTTTTACTTAATCAGTTTTTCTTCTCTGCCTTATTTTATATCAATTGTTAAAAGAAAATTATTGGGGGATTTGTCAATTATTTTAGACCTCCCTTCAAAAATCAAATGCAATAATTCTTGGTTCAAAATTGAACAAATGAGGTATTTTGGTGACTATGGTTTGTCAGGTAAGCATAATTGGGATGTTATGGTAAAAGGAATATTATCTGTATGGATGGGTTAAGGATTGAAACTGGCTGGGGTAAAGAACAAGTAAAGCTTGGATCCTCCCCTTTTAAGCCTTGTGCCACATTTTTACTTTTGATACAATAAATACCTTTTTATCAGCCCGGGTTGGTTATACCAATTGTCACTCCTAATCCTTTTATAGGCTTACAGTCATAATGTTGAAATACTGATTTCTATATGATCACCCAAGCTAACCAATGCCTTGCCTGGTCAGGTGACTGCTTGTTAATAATCAGTGCTGTAAACTTGAAGGCACAGGTGGTGTCATAATTCTTAATTCAAGAGCTAAGTTTCAATTTCAGTTAGGTTCATTATATTCATTTACATGTAAATACCATTGGAAAGGTATGAATCTACCTATTTTCCCCCAGCTATTGGTTAAAAGACTTGTATCACTAAATCATTGTCTCCAAAAAAAAGAACACCTCACATTGCTAAAATATTTCCTGGCTTTAAATAACCTGCAGAAAATGGATAGCTATAGAAAATGGATAGATTGATCAATATTCTTGTATACTTACCTGAAACTGATAGCTTAATGTAGTTATGACTGATGAAAGGAATGACAAGAAGATTCTGTCCTTACCGATATGAAGGATTAAGACTACATCTTATGATGATTGAATATTTAATGTGAAATTGTGGACCACTTTTCTATTTTAGTGTTATATAGATATTTTTTTTCATCGCACTTTGTCTATAGCAAGTAAAGAGATTTGAAGTGATAGATTATTACAGCCTTTTTTCATGCCAGTCTGCTAAGAAAATGCTTAAAGGTTAGAATATATCAGTAGTTTAATGGCTTCTGCCTTCTTTCTTCTTCTATCTGAAGAGAATTCGTAATTTTTCTTCTCTTCCTTTTGAATATTTTTAGTTATATACTATCAGTATAGCCCGGCATTGCTTGGGTGTAATGAAAGCTTTAGAACTAATCCATTTGGACGTTGGCACAAAAGACTAAAAAGCAATAGCTGTTTCCAGTTAAAGCAAAACCAGAGACTGAAAGAAAAATGAATGCATGTAAGTCAAATTTTGATTTCCTGGTATCGATATCAAATAAGTTTTTTTCAGTCCTCTGAGTAAATGCTATCATGGCTGAGACTAAGAACTACAATTATACCTACTTAGAGCCAAACCCAAAGCAAAGATTAAAATAAAAGGGCTGAAAAAGACATACAGACACATACGCAAACATCTTGCCTTTAAAATATTTATATATATATATATATATAATCAATTTTCTGCACTATTGTAAGAACTGCAACCTTGAAACTTCTGAATATCATTTTTTATGTTTTGTCTATTAGTGTACCAAATTTGATTAAAATCGGACCACTCCTTCTATAACCCGATTTTTTTTCGTTTATCGATTTTCGATATTTATTGGGGGTACCTCGACACAAAACCTAGCTAAGAACACTCGCAGATGCTTATAGTACAACTGTGTAAATTTTCAAGAAAATCGGTTCAGAAGTTTCGGAGTCTATAGGTAACAGACAGACACACACAAAGTTCCAAGACAAAGTTCCATTTATAAATAAGTTTAGATATATATATATATATATATATATAATTCCACGTTTTAAAATTATGTAAACGTAGTTGAACATGCAGCTAAAGTTTTTAAGAATACCTATTTAGAGTATCTTCTACCGGTTTCACCGTCTTATGATTTTCAAAAGTCTGAGATATCAGTTGAAATTTATAAAAACTTTCTTGTAAGACATTTTTTCAGGAAGCTTCTCAAGTTATCTCCCTTTCCATTATTGAAGTGGGCTGACTTCCTAACCTTTTGTTCCCGGTCAACATCTTTGATCCTAGGCATGACAGTAAACTGCATCCAGCAGCAAGACCTCTAATTGGAAGGTTGTGAGGAGCATGGAACCGCCTCTTAATTGCTGTTGTTCCCAGGTCCATTCTGACTCAGAGTGGTAGCACCTGTTAGGGTCCCAGCTATGGGCAAATAATTAACCCCCAAAATGGCATCAAAACACTTTGAAAGTATAAAAATACACTTTTATAGAAACGTATACTTAAAAATAGATTTTTATAGAAACATGTACATAAAAATAAACCTTTATATTTTTGAAGGAAATAATTATTACCATAACACATTTTTGAAAGAAAAAAAAATTATTACCCGCATTACATTTTTGAATGCAAAAGTAAGACATCTTCAGTTTTCTAAAATACAAAAAAGTTTAAAAAAAATTTTTATCAAAATCTGACTAAATCAACCTTCTCACTATAACCAAACATTAAAAAAAAATACCTTAAAACCCTATTTTTTGGGGCATTAAATAACATACATTAAAGATAAATTCAAACGACATCTTGATTATACCATTATTTTCTCTTCAAGTTACATGTGATATCCATTTTAGTTGTTGCTGCTGTTGAAAGTCCCCAAGGGATGTGATTTCTGTTTTTTTTTTTGGTTAAGTTCTTTCAAGGTTTAAAGAAAAATGTCAATATCTTGATTATGTCATTATTTTCTCTTCGAGTTACATGTGATATCCATTTTAGTTGTTGCATCTGTTGAAAGTACTCAACTGATGTAGTTTTTGTCACAGTTCTTTGTTTTGGAAGGTATTAAATGTATCCTAATAATGTTGATCTTGTCCATAGGTGTTATATATTACAGATTTTTATGGAAGTTGCCTTGTCAGGCACAAGGTTAACTTAGTCTCTTATCTACAGTTTTTTTTTTCTTCACAGACAAAATGTCGCAAGCCTGTTGCTACTCTAATAGAGCATTGCTGCTATATTTGGGCTGGAGCTGATAAGTCCCTGCTTGCTTGTCTTGATAGACATCAAAACTGTCTACACTCTCTTGTGAGTGAGGAATTATTTTCTGGCCTAAAACCCTTCCCCCCCCTAGACAAAAATGCTGTAAGCCTTTGACTATTATATCACAATTTCCATGGCATGCACTCTGACAAGCTTTATTACTTGGTTCTACTGGCCCTGGTCTCTGTTACTGACCAAATATCTAGCACCCACCATGTTTTGTAAGAATTAGTAACAACATCCACTCAGATAGCTTCTTCCCAGAACAGATTCTGAACTGAACGTTTTCCCAATCACTCTAATCTTTGCCCCCCCCCCAAGTCCAGTTGGGATTATCTTTCCTGCTTAAAACTCATGGACATCAATTCTTCATTTTTTGTATGCACTTTCAACAACACACAGTAACTCTCTACCTTAATAGCTCTTAGGCTTTGTGTTGGGTGAATGATGATGAATGATGATGAATGACGTATTTCAATAAATCTCTGAAATGAAAAATGAATTTTTTTCTAGTTATTCAATCTAGGAAAAAAACACTATACTATTTATAGTTTGCTTCTATCAAGATTAATAGCAATTAGTAAATGGCAGGGTATTTTTAAAAATTTTTTTTTATAACATGGTAGTGGCTTCTAGAATGTTTCCTGTGACCCGGCCGAGGCTTCTAGAACGTCTCCTGTGACCCGGCCGAGGCTTCTAGAATGTTTCCTGTGACCCGGCCGAGGCTTCTAGAATGTTTCCTGTGACCCGGCCGAGGCTTCTAGAATGTTTCCTGTGACCCGGCCGAGGCTTCTAGAACGTCTCCTGTGACCCGGCCGAGGCTTCTAGAACGTCTCCTGTGACCCGGCCGAGGCTTCTAGAACGTCTCCTGTGACCCGGCCGAGGCTTCTAGAACATCTCCTGTGACCCGGCCGAGGCTTTTAGAAAGTATAAGATGAAATGAAATTTCCAAGGATTGTAAATGTACAAATGATCAAATCTATTTTTTAAAGCACATTCTTCTGTTGGTAAAATTCACCATAATTTATGGATAAAGTGCAGGGATCAGTTTATTTATTAATTATAATAGAGAATCAATCTCCCGAATGTATATTATATAGCAACAACAGTCTATGATGGTCACAAAGTAAGGGATCAGTATATGTATTGATTATAATAGAGAATCAATCTCCCGAATGTATATTATATAGCAACAACTGTCCATGATGGTCACAAAGTAAGAGATTGAAGGTAATGTTGACAACGTTCCTGGATATAGAGTATCCTTTTGGCATCTGTTGACCATGACCGTCATAGTATATGGATATAGAGTATCATCGCCACATATAATCTGTTCAATGAAACAATGTCAAAGACCATCACTCTCGAATTAGATGTTCTCCAGAATCGGATTTGAATACTTGGAAAAATATGGCCACCATTTATAAACGTCACATTGAATATTTTGAGCTTTCTAATTGGTTAAGCCTTTTATTGGTGAACTATAAAATGGGTTGGCCCATGGGTGTCAGCACAATATACACAAGTACCAAAAAGTTCAACATCTTCATTTTCAATAGGCTATTTCTTTTGTTTTTTTTCTCTCGCTGGAATGTTATGATGCTTAGCCCCTCCTCCTTTGCTTACATCTCATTCTCTTCTCATACTGCATCTTCACCTTGGATCTGATCCCTCAGATGACACCTTGAGTAGATAAGCTCGACATAGAACATGGCCTAATGAGATCTTGTTAACTAAGTTTCTTGACTGATAGGTTTGTGGAGATGCTTCTTTTTTTTTTTATCTCTACTTGTAACGGGTTTTTCTTCACTGCTCCTTCTCTTTCTCTCTCGTGATATTTTCTTTGTCGGCATCTCCCTAAAATATCTGCTTCTCGAGTTCCAGGAAAGAGAGAGAAAGGAAAAGAAAGAAGTTAACCGTGTGTAACTAGTGAAGGGTTTCAATATTTTGAAGTGGGGAGGAGATCTAGTTTCTGTTTTCCTTTTTCGTGGCAAGTATATAAAAATAATTTTCAACACTCTTGATACTTCTGTGAACAGCACTACAACAGAATTCCCAAATGTTACCAACAGAATTTACATTTTTTTTCTTTTTCTTTTTTTTTTTTTTTTAATCAATATCACCCCATGTGAGGCAGTAAAGCCACTAAAAGACAAGGGGTTGGTTACATGTTGCGGAAGAATTAGAAACAGAAACATTAATAATGAGTGGGAAGAGGAAAGAGTAATCTGAAGGACAATAGATAGCAATCAATATTTCATTTAATTTTTTTCTTATTTGTTTTTTATCCGATCATTTTTATATATATATATATATATATATATATATATATATATATATATGAATGATAGGATAAAAAAGCTAGCTATTGGGCTCATATAATGACATGCGCTAAAAAGTCTGCCTACTTCCACCAAATGCCCGTAGCCCAGGGGTAGATTCACCGACTGACACCATTTCAGTCGGGTTTCAATCCTGGGTAAAAAAGCAATTGGAGTCTAACTATACTGATGAGCTGTGATGCGGTGAAACAGATCGGTCTGCGGATGACAATCAATATATATATATATATGATGATGCCAAGTTGTAAACGGAGAAAATAATTCAAAAAGATCTATTTAATATAAAATATTAAGAGAGAGATGTATATAGAAAGCTCACTGGATATTATCCAGAGCAATATGACATATATAAAGGAAAGCTCAACACATCTGAAGTGGTTAAAAACAATAATTTATTTTGATGGGAGTATAAACCCTATCTTCAGACCAGAATTTCATTTGGTTTCAAAGTTTCAAATAAAATCCTAGTCTGAAGAGATGGGTTTATATGCCCGTCGAAATAAATTATAGTTTATAACAACTTTAGATGATGTGTTGAGTTTTCCTTTATATATCTAAATCTAAACTTATTTATAAATGGAACTTTGTCTGTGTCCGTTACCTATAGACTCCGAAACGACTGATTTTCTTGAAAATTTACACAGTTGTACTATAAGCGTCTGCGAGTGTTCTTGGTTTTGTGTTGAGGTACCCCCGATAAATATCGATAATCGAAAAAATCGGTTTATAGAAGGAGTGGTCCGATTTTAATCAAATTTGATACACTCATAGACAGACATAAGAAATCATATTCAGGAGTTTCAAGGTTGCAGTTCTTACAATAGTGCATTTAATTTCATCTGTGGGTGCACCAATGTATTGCGGTATCCAGTCTGAAATAAACAGACTTTGTATGGTATCATTGAAATTTTTTTTTAATCACAACCTGGCTTACAGCGACATCACATAGAAACATTGGTTCCCATACAATCACTGAAGTTAAGCAATGTTAAGCTTAGACAGTATCTAGATGGGTGACCACTTGAAAATACCAGGTGCTTTAATCTTCAATGTGTAGGCAGTGTAATAGATAATGGTTCAAAATTGTTAATGGGAGAACCAAGTTCCAATCCCCATTGGGTTTGTTAGATTGACTTAAGTGTAAATCCCCCCCTGGGAAAGGGATGAACCCATTACTTCTCCCTCTCACTGTGTGTGGCTTTTTAAGTTTAAAGACTTTTAAACTTGCTTTTACAAGGGTTTTTCTTTTCTGTTTCTTTATTCTTTCTTTTCTTTTCCTTTTTCTTTTTTCTTCCCCCCCACCACTCAATATAATATTTCAGAATTGCTTTTATTTAATCATATATCCGGACTATATTTATTATCATTTTGTTTTATTTTCTTACCTGTCTTATATATCAGCCTAATTCAGGAAGACTTTCTTTTGTGACCTACAACATTTTACTTTGGCATAGTACCTATAAAAATAGGTAAAAGATAAATTCTTGGAAAGCTTGAAAAGCTTTTAAGATTTTCTTTTGAAAAAAAAATTAGCCATGACTTTAAATGAAATCCTTTGTTATTTTGAAAAAGTGTTTTTGAAAAAAAAAAAAATGTACAAATAGATTTTAAAAAATGTTGCAACATGAAGGAGCGGAAAAAGAATATCAAAAAATAGTTTTTCTTTTTCAACTTTTCTGCCAGGTGAAAGAAATTGGCTTGCTCTTGTGCAGTCCATGACAACATTAAAGTGGTGCAAACAGACGCACTAATTGCGTCAATGACAGATTTATATGCATTTTAAAAAATGTACTTGTTTTGTTTTTTCTTCTGAATTGTTTTTGTTTTGAATGTTGTAGCAATTTTATTAAATTTATTTATTTATTTATTTTTTGTCTTTTTAGGTAAGTAAAAGCCTGAGAAATTCTATCTAGTTTTTGTGTGCGCGTTTTTTTAAATGCTCGTACATGAACTGTGACCTCCGGTAAGTGTATATATCTTACTACATAAATGATGTATTTTTATTTTTTCTTTGTTTCTCTCTTTTCATCTCTCTTTTATTTTTTTTTCTTTCTCTTTTCCCTATCTTTTAAAGTCTTTTATTTTCTTTTTTCATTTTTTCTTAAAAAAAAGCTCCTTCCATATATTACCTCTTCAATGATCCTATTCAATTTGGTAACATGGCCCTTATAAGTCAGTTTTCAACACTTTGTTCCCACATTCAATCATGATTATACATTTTCAGAAATTCTCATCAAACATAAGATTCTAGCCCTGCATTATTCTGCCTGTAAACCAAATCTGGCCAATTTTTTGCTGTGAATAGCACTTTTCTCTCAGAATCTTTCCAATTAATGCTTTGGTATCTCTTCAAATTATGGAAGCACCTTGTATTTAAGGGATTCAGGTCCACCAACTACCTAAAACTAGAGTAACACCTTTTTTCTTATATACTAGTAAAGATATCTCTAATGAAAAAAAAAAGTAGAAATGGCAATATCAATTATTATTTGCGCTTGAAAAATTTTGTGTCCTCTTTGTTATCCATTTTCATTTTTTTTGACCTGGTATCAATTTGTTGAACACAGTTTTAATTTTTCTTGCAAACCTTAACTCTGCCAGTGTATTGTGATTTGGCATTATCTGGTATATTCGCAACAATTTTTATAGTGTTTCTTTGTTCACTTTCTATTACTTGCTTTTTTAAAAGCTCTCTTAAAAGTACCCACAAACCATTCAGCTTGTTTGTTTGAGCTCGGGTGATACAGCAGGGTAGTTATTCAATTGAGAACATTTTGCAAAATTCTTAAGCAGCAAATTGTGTACTCTTATTAGAGACTATGACATCCAGAATGGCATATCAGGCAACCAGTTCGTGTAAAAACAATTCACTGTAACTGTGGAAGTTGAGTTTTTGCACTTAACAAATTTCAGACCACTTAAAACATCACTCAATAAATCCCAGACTTAACTAATAAAAGAACAACTTTTAGAGAAAATTCGACTTTATTCATCAACATAGTCTCCTTCTAGGGTGATACACTGATTCCAACGCTTCTTTAACAATTCGATGCCTTTTTTGTAGAATGGTTTGACGTTGGCCTCAAAATATGCCTCAGTTTTCGACATCACTTTTTTTATTGGAGCAAAATCTCTTTCCCTGGAGCATTCTTTTGAGGTCTGCAAACTGCCAATAGTTGCTGCAATCGAATTGTGATATGGCGTGTTGTCTTGGTGAAAGATCACTTTTTCTTCTTCATTTGCAGTCATTTTTTGGCAATTTCTTCCTTCAAACACATCATTAGTGCTATATAATATTCGCTATTGATGGTTCTTTCTTTCTCTAGGTAATCGATGAAAAAAAATACCTTGCACATCCAAAAATATGGAGGCCAAAACCTTGCCTGCTGATGTTTGCAGTTTGGTCGCTTTGGATGGCTTTCACCTGTTGCTGTTCACTCAGCTGACTGTTGATTTACCTCCGAAGTGAAGTGATGGATCTATGTTTCATCCATTCTCACATATTTATGTAAATATTCCTTCTTGTTGCATTGAAACAGTTGCAATCAATGCACTGAATTGTCAATGCGTCATTTTTAATCAACTGTGATCAAGCGCTGCACCCACTTTGAATACAGCTTTCTCATTAACAAATGTTCATGCAAAATAGTGAATACACTGCTTTCTGATATATTCAAATCCTCTGCTATCTCACGCAACTTCAATTTACGATCAGCCAAAACGAGTTTATGGATTCCGTTGATGTTTTCCAGGACAACTACCAATTTTGGGTGACCGGAATGTTCAGCATTATTTGTGTCTGTACAACCATGTTTAAAGTCAGCATACTACATCAATTTGCTGCATGTGTAGGAATTCCTTTTTACAAGCCATAAATTGATATTGGAGACCTGTGGTCTGTCTGTGTAAACAAAAACTCCAGTGTATAAATTTTAGAAATTTTTTTTACTTTAAATATTATTGCTAACACCTTTTTTCACTCTGGTTCTATTTGTTTTTTTGGGTTTTTGTTTGTTTGTTTGTTTTTTGTTTGTTTGTTTGTTTTTTTTTTGTTTTGTTTTGTTTTGTTTTGTTTTTTTTGTTTTTTGTTTGTTTTTTTGTTTGTTTTTTTCCTGCCGGTAGTAGCAAACACAAAAAGTTTCATTTTATCATCATCATATTTATGTAGAATTACTACTCCTATACCAAAATTATTAGCATCTGAAGCCAATACAATTTCTGCTTTTGGATCACAGTATTCTAATAAGTCTTGACATTAGTATTTTCTTGCTTTCTTCAAACACCTTTTAACACTTATTAGTCTAGTCCCACTTTGTCTTTTGTAAGCAAATTGTTTAGTGGAACTCTCAAATTCTGTATATTAGTTATATAGATTTGATAATAGTTTGCTATTCCTTGAAATGCTTGTGACCTAGTTTGTTGGAAGAGTCATGTTCTTAATGACACTTACCCTCAATGGATCCAGTTGATGACCATGATTTGTCCTGGAAACCTGATTTTAGGCAAAAACAATTCACACTTTTCCTCACTGAGTTTGAATCCATATTTTTGTACATTTTTCAAAAACTCTTTTCTCATGTCCGATATTTTGTACCTTAGATACACTTTTAATTATCCAGGTCAGCAACTGCATAATCCAAATCTACAGACATCGTATCCATAGCTTGTCTAAATATAGTTGATGTTACTTTTATATTAAAAGAAAGTCTGTTGAACTTATACAATCTCTTGTGCATATTTATAATTAATAACTCTGAACATTCTTCTTCAACATGTATTTGTAAAACATTTTAGAAATATCCAGCTTCAAAAAAATTTTTGCATCGTTTAAATTTACAAAAAGTTTTTCTGGACAATTACGGGGATTCTAAACATTTGTTTAACCCTGTCGAAAAATCAGCTCAAACATGATTTTTTTTTTTTTATATACACTGATAGTGCTGCCCATTTTGAATTACTTTTTTTCTTTTCTTTTTTTTTCTCTTAAACCTGTCGCGGCCCCAAACGGCCGCTTCTAAAAAGATACGACTATAACAGCAGCAGCAGCTATTAGCCATCTCCTGACCCTAAAACGACCAAAGCAACACCAGCAGCAGCAGCTAGTAGCCCTTTCTCTGACCTTGACAAAAAAATGGCATACACGGGCGACACAAATCAATTTAGCAAATATGTCCTAGCCTAAAACTATCGAAATACACATGGGATTAGGCTGTGCCCCCCAAAACACCAAACGACGTGGGAGCAATTAATATTTAGTGCTTTTCTACTCCTACCGATCTGGGAGTAGTGACCAAACACCTTTTCACTTATCACCAGCCTCGCTGCACCCAGAAATTTCGGAGTTATCCTAGCATAACAACTTCGGCTCTGATCCTGCCTCCCGGCGGTCGCTTCTAGCCGCTACACACGCTTCTGGCATTGATCCTGCTTTCCGGCAGTAGATCAGCCATTGAGGCCATCACACCAGCTTCTGGTCCTGATCCTGCTTCACAGCCGCGACAACCCTACTTCAACTTTGACTGTTTAGGGATTCCGTTACCCTCGACTCGGCCCTGTTTAGGGATTTCGACCGCCATAACGTAACCTCTCAGTTCGCTCTTGCTTCCCGCGCAGACCTTAATTCGACTCGACCCTGTTTAGGGACTCCACCTTTCGTCAAGTATCCTCCACTGGCATGAGCTTGCCTTCACGCTCGCCACTTCGACCTAGACCCAAAGACGGAACGTACCGGACCAGCCAGGCGACTCAACCAGCATCTCCAGCCTGCGGCCACCGTAACAAATGCCACATCTCAACCTGGCAATGGACGAGGTCTCAACGCTCGCCGCACCAACTCCATAGAGGCTACTACCCTTCGGACCCGGAGTGAACCCAAACTAAAGCCTGTACCAACTCACGTAAATAAAAACCAAAGTTGTTATTGTTTTTACCTCTGCCTTTATCTCCTCATTGTCTTGGCTGTTTCACACTTATCTAGAATTCAAGTTTGCAGAGTCAACTTCCTCCGGGACTCGGCCTCACAAAGTGGTGACCCCGATGTGATTCAGCTAAGCAACGATGGAGCATGTCAAGAGCGACTCACTTGACATGACAACCACCACTATTATACCGTACCATCACAACGCAAAGAACTGGTTCATGCAGGTGGAATCAATCTTTGCAATGCTGCGAATCACATCACAACGGGCCAGATTCGCAAATGTAATACAGAAATTACCAGCCAAAATGATGGACGAGATCTCTGACGTCCTCACCGAGGTACACGACACACAGCCGTGCACTCAGCTGAAGGAAGCAATCCTTAAACGTACTGGCCGTTCCGAGGAGGAGATGATCCAGGAGGCACTGCGGAATGTCACTAGAGGCGACAAAACACTTACCCAGCTCTTCTGATATATGAGAAACCAGCTGGGGAAGCAAAACGTTTCTGACATAGTTCTTCATAGCTTATGGCTGGAGCACCTGCCCAAAGCAGTCGCACAGATCATCGCCCCTATGTCGAGAGCCACACCTCTAGACGACTTGGCAGAATCCGCCGACCTGGTGTTTGCGCAGTTCGACCAAGGCGTAAACGCAGTTCACTCGCCCGAAACAGCAAAACAAAGACACTGTGAGCGGAGTGAAACAGACCGAGCCTTGGTCAACCTCCAGAAACAAGTACAGGAGATCCAAATCTCCCTGCGACGACGGACTAGGACACCAGCCCCGTCTTGACAATGACAGAGATGAACCCCCAGCCGAGAGCGGCAGGACGACCAGAGTGTCTGTTGGCTCCACTGCACGTTCAGCAATAGAGCCAAGAACTGTAGACCTCCCTGCACACACCCATCGGCCTGGGGAAACGAATAAACCGGGAAGTGGCGACGATTCGCTCACCCGGCAACAACACACAATGTCGTCTTTTCTACATTTGGGACTGCTGGAACAAGCTGAAGTTCCTGGTAGATACTGGTGCAGCCATCAGCATGATACCTTACCAAAGCGGCCACACCACAAAACCAACCCTACTCAAACTTTGAGCTGTGAACAGCTCCACAATCGACACATACGGAGAAAGGACACTTACCCCGAATATTGGCATGCAACGTGACTTCACTTGGACCTTCACGGTGGCCAACGTGAAGATACCCATCCTTGGCGTGGATTTCCTGGCACATTACGCGCTAGCGGTGTATATGAACCCCAGGACTCTATCCGACATGACGACAAACCTTCGTATGATGGGTACACCTACACAGCAAAGCTCCACCGGAATCAGTGTCACAACATGCCACGGCCACGAGTACCTGGATCTCCTGACGCAGTTCGCTGATATAACGCAGCCACTCCAAGCTACTGCTTCAGGCAACCACCAAACTAAACACCATATCCGGACTAGAGGCCCACCTGCGCATTCTCACCCATGTCGACTCGCACCATATGAACTGGCATACGCTAAGGAACGATTCGATGAAATGTTGAAAGACGGCATCATTCAACCTTCTGATAGCCTTTAAACCTCGCCACTGCACCTAGTACCTAAAGCTGGAGGCAAGGAATATAGGATATGCGTCGATTACAGATCGACCACACCAGACCGCTACCCTGCCCCCACATCCATGACTTTGCGTCCGGAATGGAGGGTGCTCGTGTATTCTCCAAAATCAATCTGGCAATAGCATGCCACCAGATCCCCGTCGCCAAGGAAGACGGCAGTTACAATGCCATTTGGCTTGTACGAATTCCTGAAAATGCCATTCGGCCGACACAACGCTGTCCAGACCTTCCAACAACTCATAGACGAGGGGCTACACAGATTACCACATATATATGCATATATCGACGACATTTTGGTGGCCAGCAAAGTCACTGACTCACACCGACAACATCTGCGAGAAGTTTTCCAGCAGCTTTCGCACTACGGTCTTAAGTTGAACCTGGACAAGTGCGTTTTTGGGACACCCAGTGTCGATTTCCTTGGGCACCACACCGACGCCAAGGGCATAGCACCTCTGCAAGGCAAGATAATCGCAATCCGGGATTTTCCAGCACCGACATCGATTAAGCAATTGTGGCAGTTCCTCGGCATGATCAGTTTCTACCGCCGATTCATCCCAAATTGTGCCACGATCCTACAGCCGCTGACGAACCTGCTGCAGAGAAAGAGTAAGGGTATTACACTGGTGGGCGAAGCTCTAAGCGCATTTCAAACAGCAAAAACAGCACTATAAAATTTCACTAGACTCTCCCACATCAACGATAACCCAAAAACATGACTGTCTCTAACAACAGACACGTCGAACGCTGGAGTGGGTGCCATGGTTGAGCAGGAATGCGATTCACGTCAGGAACCCATCGCTTTCTTCTCAGCCAAACTTTCGCCAGCTCAGAGAAAATACAGTACTTTCTCTCAAGAACTGCTGGCCATTTATCGAGCTGTTAGGCATTTCCGACATCTGCTGGAAGGTCGAGACTTTACCATCTACACCGACCACAAACCACTGACGACTACGAGGAGCAAAATCTCCGACAAATACACGACCCAGAAGATCCGACACCTGGATTACCTGTCTCAATTTTCGACAGACATCTGCCACATAAAGGGGACAAATAACACGGTTGCGGACATGTCCCAAGCAGACATTCAAGATCTTCAGGTCAACGTCTTGGAGCAGGATTCTATAGCTGCCGAACAGAAATCCGACCCCACGCTGCAAGACGTACTATTAGGAATGTCCCTACAGCTCCGGGAGTTCCCCGCGTCCCTCAGCAACGACACTCTGTACTACGACACCAGCCTGGCCAACCCAAGGCCCTACATCCCTCCTACACTTCACAGACAGGTATTCCATCATTTTCATGGACTATCCCATCCCAGCAAGAGGGTCATGGTAAAACTCACCGCCAACCGGTTTTGGCCAAACATGAACGCTGACATCCGAGAGTGGGTGTCCATGTCCAGGTTCTCACATATACACTTAGTGGGACTGCTGCCAATGTGTCAGGACTACCAGTACCTCCTGACAGTCGTAGATCGTTTCTCACGATGGCCGACCGCCATACCCATCAAAGACACGTCCGCAAGCACCGTCACCAAGACTCTCCTGAGAGAGTGGATCGGAACCTTCGGAACGCCTCAAGTTATCACAACCGACTGAGGAGCACAGTTCCAATTGTTCCTTTTTTGAGAGTTCGCCAACCTACTCGGCGCCAAACACATCAAAACTACTGCATGCCATCCATGTGCCAACAGTCTAGTTGAACGGTTTCATCGGTCCCTAAAAACCTCTCTGGCTACTAGACCCGACACTACTAATTGGGTAGACAAACTACCGCTAATCCTCCTGGCCTTAAGAAACACCATCAAGGAGGACTTAAGCTGCTCACCTGTCGAACTGGTTTTCGGCATGCTTCTCGTGCTGCCCAGCAAATACTTCAGTAACTCTCTTGACGCGCAGTGAAAACCAGTTACTCCTTTCGTAGAGGAACTCCGCCACAAGATGGCTCGACTCAAATATGTACCTCCGCGACAACCACCGATGAGCTCGTACATCCCGCAACATTTACAGGATTGCGAATTCGATTTCGTACGTAATGATGCTGTGAGACGACCACTCACACCGGCATGTCAAGGTCCATTTCAGGTTCTTTGGCGCACCGACAAACACCTCACGATTAAGCGTATCAATACGACAGACACCATCACCATTGACTGGACCAAGCCCGCCTTCCTGGAGAAGCGACAGCACGGCACAAACCCGACTCCACGTACTCCCGACACAGCCACTCCAGCACACTCGGCACACGCATCATCGCAGACTTCAGACGATGGCCCAGTAACTCCTGTGCAGCAGACCAGATCCGGCAGGAGAGTCACTTTCCCTAAGAATCTTCATAGATATTATTTCTATTGATATGATCAATATTCTAGGGGAAGAGCCTTGTCGCGGCCCCAAACAGCCGCTTCTGAAAAGATATGGCTATAACAGCAGCAGCAGCTATTAGCTGTCTCCTGACCCTAAAACGACCATAGCAACAGCAGCAGCAGTAGCTAGTAGCCCTTTTTCTGACATTGACAAAAAATGGCAGATTTTTAAGGTCTGCCGTAGAGAAAATTCGACTACACGGCTGACACAAATCAATTTAGCAAATACGCCCTAGCTTAAAACTATCGAAATACACATGGAATTAAGCTGCGCCCCCCAAAACACCAAACGATGTGGGGAGCAATTAATATTTAGTGCTTTTCTACTCTTACCGATCTGGGAGTAGTGACCGAACACCTTTTCACTTATCACCAGCCTCGCTGCACCCAGAAATTTCAGAGTTATCCTGGCATAATACCCTCGGATCTGATCCTGTCTCCCGGCAGTTGCATCTAGCAGCTACACACGCTTCTGGCATTGATCCTGCTTTCCAGTGGTAGATCAGCCATCGAGGCCATCACACCAGCTTCTGGTCCTGATCCTGCTTCGGCAGTCGAATCGGACACTTGGAGTTGCAGCCGCAACGACCCTACTTCGACTCGGCCCTGTTTAGGGATTCCGTCACCCTTTGGTACGGTCTCACATATGCGCAGACCTTAACTCGACTCGGCCCTGTTTAGGGATTCCATCACCCTTTGGTACGGTCTCGCATATGCGCAGACCTTAACTCGACTCGGCCCTGTTTAGGGATTCCGTTACCCTTCGGTACGGTCTCGCATCCGCGATGACCATAACTCGACTCGGCCCTGTTTAGGGATTCCGCCACCATAACGTAACCTCTCGGTTTGGTCTTGCTTCTTGCGCAAACCTTAATTCGACTCGGCCCTGTTCGTCAAGTATCCTCCACTGGCACGAGCTCGCCACTTCGACCTAGACCCGAAGATGGAACGTCCCGGACCAGCCTGGCGACTCATCCAGCGTCTCCAGCCTGCCAGCTACCATAACAAATGCCACATCTCAACCCGGCACTGGACGAAGTCTCAACGCTCACCGCATCAACTCCATAGAGGCTACTACCCTTCGGACCCGGAGCAAACCCGAACTAAATCCTGTACCAACTCACGTAAATAAAAACCAAAGTTGTTATTGTTTTTACCTCTGCCTTTGTCTCCTCATTGTCTTGGCTGTTTCACACTTATCTAGAATTCAAGCTTGCAGAGTCGACTTCCTTCGGCCTCGCAACAAACTTATTTCTTCAAATCTAATTCTTCATTGAGTTGATCCCATGCTGCAAACGTTACACTTCATTAAGATTTAAATACTAGTGCCGGCTCTCTTTTTTTTCTTTTTTCTTTTTTTTTACTTGAAATTTTGTTTCGACTTTGGAACACTGATACAACTGATCCAGAAAACATTTTTTCAATTCTTTTAAATTTTCACAATGATTTTTTAACTTGTCACTTGTCCACTTATATTTTCGCGATAAATATCTGTAAGTAAATCCCATAACTTGAATAATTCCAGAAAGTCAGTACTGAATAAGTTTATAGTACTTTTTAACACATAAGCCTTAGATTTTATATGCTTATTATGAAATGTTGCATGTCATTTCACCAATAACAAATGCAATTTTTTTATGGATGTTTTACATTGCTTTCCATGTGATTTTGTTGATTGTGGCACCACCACCAGTGTCTCGTTGCATTTTACATCCACATTATTAATTTTCAAATACGAAAATTTTCTTAGGTTTTTTGAAATTATTTTTTCCATCTCTCTGCTGTGTATAAAAATCTTTCTGTGAGAACTTTTCCTTGATTTAGTTTTACAATGCAACTTTTTATGCTTTATTTTTCCACGTTTGTAGCACTTTGAATTCTTAATGGGACAATTGTTGCTGAGATGTAACCTTCCACATCTAAAACATAGATTCATTTTTCTTTTTCTTGTTTATATGTGCATTCTTTTTCTTCATATTACATCTCAGATTTAGGATTCTATAACATTCATCTGATTTTACTTATAGTGTTAGTTTTTGATTCTATTCCAGTTTCATTAGAAAGTATTTCTGCATTTTTTTCCACTGTTAATTCTTGAATGAAAATTAACCCTTTTAAACATCTCGGTTCATTTAATTTCAATCTCTCACACTCCATAGCATATGTGACAAATCTTTATCTTTTTCCTTCAGATTCATGTATTTCCAACAAGTATTGAATAAGACTTTTCTTGCTAAAAATTTTTGTCAAAATAGTGTTTTTACAAAGTAAATTTGAAAAAAAAATTAAACCAATGCAATTCTAATTTCTTGTTGTCACTGTTATCATGTACACCAATGCAAAAAGTACATTTTCATAATTTGTAAGAGTTTCAATCCATCGTGGGCCACTGTTATATCTCATTCATGGCACTTATACATGAATTCCTTGATTAACTTACATTTGATTAAAGCATTTTTAATTAGTGTGCTAAAATTTTTCTACACCAAAATTCAGTTTGTGCGTACTTGATTAGTGCACTTAAACATTCTTCATTCTTTAGTTTAACTTTAGTAACTGAAAATTGATTTTTTTTAATAACTGATTCATTGAAAATTTTCTAAAATTTCAAAATGGAAAATGGGTAACTATTTTCTTTGTCAAGTATTTCATTATCCAATTAATTACAGTAGTGTTAAAAAAAAAATTGAACAGTTTTAAATAGATACATTCTACAAGCCTATAATAAAAATACATCTTTGAATGTTTATCTCTTAAATATTTTCGAATATATATTTTTATTTATTTTTTGCATGTTTATTATGAAGGTCTTAAAAGGAAATTTCTGATTTTTTTTTAATTAGATGCATAAATTTACATCTATTAAAAAATATACAATTTTCAGGTTTAAAATATTAATTATATGTTCAGAAAATTTGAAAGGCCAATTTCTCAGTAATAATATTCATTTGTATGAAAAACAATAATACCATGCAACAAATCACTCTTAAGTTTTTCCTAAAAAATCAAAATAATAAACATTACTTCATAGTGTTTTTATTGTATCTTTACCTATGTTTATTTAAAAACTACTTTAATTAGAAACTAATTTTTGAATGAGACTAGAATTTGAAGTAAAAATTACATAATTTCCGATAAGTTATATTAGCAGACCTGAAGGCGACTACCACCACCTTTAAATTTGTTGTTTTTAATTTTTTTTTTTTTTTTACTTTTTTCAGCGCAGTCTTATTGGTTATTACATAAAGTTTCCAATTAGCAAACAAAATTTGGAAAAATTCCAGTATTTGAATAATTTTAGCAGGGGCTCAGTTTCTCATACAATGTTATAGTAAATCGATCCACTATTTTGGAACCACTTTCATCGGGGGTCACTTTGTTTTGATTTTCTTTTTTGTTTTTTTTGTTTTTTTTTGGGATGTGTTATTGCTCTTGTTTTTGTCTTTTTCAAGTTTTCTTTAGTTCTTACGATGACATCTTCCTCGGAAACTCCAAGAATGGCTTTATTCAAAAATTTTGTGAAGTATTCAGTTTTTGAATATGTGCAAGCAAAGAAATTAATTGCACAGGATCGATTTACTACAAGGCTGTATGAAAAACTAAGCCCCACTCGCCAAAAATTTGTTTAAATGTTGAAATTTTTACAAAATTTTTTTGTCAATTGGAAAGTTTAGGGTTCAGTGAAAAAAAAGCAAAAAAAAGATGATAATCAACAAATTTACAGGGGGTGGTAATGTCGTACCAGCAAGTGGTTCCAAAATGGAGGCTCAATTTACTATAACGTTGTATGAAAAACTGAGCCCCCACTGACATTGTTTAAGTATTGAAATTTTTCCAAATTTATTTTGTCAATTGGAAAGTTTAGGGTGTTATTGATAAGATTGCACTGAAAAAAGTAAAGAAAAATGAAAAACAACAAATTTAAAGGTGGTGGTAATCTCCTTCAGGTCTACCGTTATATTCATTTAATGCATTTTTTATGAGGATCTATCTTTTAATGTACACATTAGCTGCATTAATCGAGTTATTCCTGTGATATTATGCCTTGCTTAGGCTACTTGCTGTGACGTCAGTAGAAATTCTCTTTGACTCCAACGGACTTCCTTGACTCACTTTGAGTTCTTTATTTAAGACGTCTTCATTTCTGCTACTGGTGGTGTCATATTTACTCAAATTTTTTTTTTTTCACTCACTGATTTGAGAAAAGCTGTTATATAATAAATCTGAACATTTTGCATTGCCAAAGATAAAAAGTTTAGGAGGAAACTCTCACCATTATTCGAAAGATCTATAGCAGTTAGTGGACTTGAGAAGTTTAGTGATCTAAAAATCTGTTTTCATAAAAAGGTTTTAGAAATTGCAGCCGACAATAACGCTAATTCGGTCAATGAATACTGAATTTTTCCTGTCTGGCAAGGGCTAATTTTAACATTACCATTATCAAACTTTCAACTCTGCCTTCAGCAAAAGACTTAAAAGTAAACTCCTGTCAATATTAGAAAGAGAAATAGCAGTTGTCTTGGAAAGGCTCAGTCAATTAGTTAAGTGCCATACATGATACTCACTTGGGTAATCATGTCTCCAAAGAGACATGACTGACTCGGCAGAAGATTTTCCCGCAATAGATTGCCATTACTTTCTGTGGTAGACTGGTTGCCAACCAAGGCTACAGAACCCAATCTGTTCTGCTATTTAACCCATAGCTGGAGAGAGAAATGATGGAGTCATACCATTTCCCAAGGTTATTTGTATATTAATGCAACAAATTCAACTGAAGTTTGAACTTGGCTCTCTCATTTCTCATTTCAAGCTGATATCCACTGCTCCACAATGCACCTTTTGGAAAGACTCATTTTCGGAAAAACAGTCTTTAAAAGAAAAATTTTACAGTAATGCTGTTTAGCCAATTCTGAATGTTCCGTGCATGGAACTAGCTAATTTCATCATTGCCACATGAATTTTCAACATTTGCATAAAGAATTATTGAAAGACTGAGAATCAAATATCATTTATTTTTTTATTTCTAATATCATCATGCAGAGATGTACCAATGGCTCTGGCTTGTCCACTTTGTAGGCATTCATCCAAAATGAATCTTGGAGCATTGTGCTGAATCTTTGCTAAGGTTTCAGCTCTATACAATGAGTCACTGACTAAGGCTCCTGGATTTAGTGATGCTCATTGCAATGTAAAAACCAATTGGATTGATTTTGTTGAACTCTTTACTGAAATTCTTACGTCATATACTAGCAACACCACAGTATTCCCTTGAGTCAGTCAATTAAATCTATTTTTGACTAGATTTTTTTTTTTTAAAATCATATCACCCCGAGCAAGGCAGTAATGCCACTGATGCGCAGGGGGCTATGTAAGAGTGAAAAAATTGGAAAAGAGAAAGCCGGAAACCACATCCTAAACAGGGAACAAGGGATGAGCCTCTTCACCTGTTCAATAGATGTGGGTGGAGTGTGAACTGGGCAATAGTTTAGTCTATCTATTCCAATTGGGGAAAAAGAAAAAGGAGTGAAAGGATTGGAAAAGAGAAAGCCGGAAACCACATCCTAAACAGGGAACAAGGGATGAGCCTCTTCACCTGTTCAATAGATGTGGGTGGAGTGTGAACTGGGCAATAGTTTAGTCTATCTATTCCAATTGGGGAAAAAGAAAAAGGAGTGAAAGGATTGGAAAAGAGAAAGCCGGAAACCACATCCTAAACAGGGAACAAGGGATGAGCCTCTTCACCTGTTCAATAGACGTGGGTGGAGTGTGAACCGGGCGATATTGTGATTTCATATTTCAAATTATAATTTTCATTACATCATTTATCCAACTCATATCTCAGGTAGTTCTATTTTTATTACCAAAAATTCACCCAGTGCAAGGCTTAAGAAACACTCAAGATAGAAGGTTATTGAATAAGGGGTGTGATACAAATGTAAGAGGATGTAGACTGAAATGAGAATAAGGAAGTTAGATAATGGTTGAATCTTGAAGAAGTTAAGATTTTTATTTTCAAGGAAGCATTTATATGGGTGTCTGTTCCACAAAATATAAGTTCTTTGAAGAGGAAGTGGCATGGAACTTTCTCTTCACAAATGAAATACAAAAGAAATGTGGGCGATTCAACTCTCTGGATGTCTCATGGTAAATTCTTACTGTAAATTTCTGAACT
Organism: Ascarosepion bandense; assembly: GCA_037127315.1. Classification (NCBI taxonomy): domain Eukaryota; kingdom Metazoa; phylum Mollusca; class Cephalopoda; order Sepiida; family Sepiidae; genus Ascarosepion; species Ascarosepion bandense. Next base: position 2,253,429 of record JBBBDQ010001383.1, on the reverse strand, counting down.
CGTGGAACTAAAGGGTGGAGCTCATTTGAACATTTGCCATGGATATAGCGATAGTAGCAATTTCACATCCACAGGGAAACATGCAGTAGTCTGGGAAGTAGGTAATCCACAAACCATGTAAAGGATTTTGAACTCTTTCAATGCTGCTAAGTGAGGATTGTGCAATTCCAGGCCAGATTTGGCAGCTATACTATGTTTTTGGTTATTTTACTGCTCAAAAAATTACCCAATTCCTTCATCCCGGTTTTATTTTTATGAAAATCATATTAAGGGTCCAATGAGTGGTAAAATAAGCCAGACAGATTCCCTTTAGCAGTAGATCATGTATATGAATCCCATTAGAGGTCACTAGTAAAACTGAGTTCCAATAGACATACATTCAAAGCATGGGTCCTCTTTGAGAAGTCAACCGTTCATCATGACTGGAGAAAATTTAGTTGCCGAACAGTAATGGAGAGCTGATACTAGCTTGATTTTATGAAGTTTTGAAAGTAACAAGCCTGTTTCAGATTGAGCTATTAGACATTGATATGCAATCGTTCGAGTAGATATTCTGACCTATTTAATGTCAACTGAGACATTAAATAGGTCAGAATATCTACCTAACTCTAACTGCATATCAACTAATTCTGGCTGTAGGAAGGAGGGGGATGAAACAATAATCAAATATTTTAAACACCATATGCATAAACAAGGTTTCAGCTTTTTATCTTGTTGCTCACTGACTTTATAATTACTCACAATGTTCAACCAACTATAACGCACCCCATCACTCAGTCAGTTAGATGCCTTATGTTATACACACTTTGGCGATTATGTCACTTTCAATCCATGACTGACTAGGTAGAAGATTTCCTCACAATAGGTTTCCATTTCTTTCTGCTGTAGACTGGTTGCCAACCAAGGCTATAGAACCTAATCTGTCCTACTATTGAACCCATAGCTGGAGGGAGAAGAGATTGATTCATACCTTTCCCAAGGGTATTTACACCAAAGTGAATGCAATGAATTCAACTGGAATTCGAACTCAGCTCTCCAATTTCTCAGTCTGAGCCAATATCCATTGCACCACCCACGTACATCTTCGTTAATAGGCTAGTTCATTCGCCATGTTATCCAGCATTTTTTCATGTATTTCAAATACTTTTTTTTTTTAATCATATCACCCCGAGCAAGGCGGTAAGGCCACTGGTGTGCAGGGGGCTACGTAAGAGTGAATAGATTGGAAAAGAGAAAGCCGGAAACCACATCCTAAACAGGGAACAAGTGATGAGCCTCTACACCTGTTCAATAGACGTGGGTGGAGTGTGAACCGGGTGATAGTTCACTCTATCTACTCCAATTGAAAAAAAAAAAAAATAAACAAAAAAGAAAAGTGAAAAGATTGGAAAAGAGAAAGCCGGAAACCACATCCTAAACAGGGAACAAGGGATGAGCCTCTACATCCGAATGGATTTCAATCGCCTGTCTAATGTTGACTAGTATGTCTTTTTAACTTTACTTTCAAATAGGCCTATATCTACTCAATTTTTTGTGAATGTCCTATCATGACACACTATGGTGGGATTTTCTTTTCTTCTCATTTGCCACCTGTGGAACTCACTTCTATATACATGCCTCCCTGATAGCTACAAACTCCAAAAGTTTAAATGCAATGTCAATTGCCATCTCCTACGTTCCTAAATACCAATCACCTCTTATCCTTTCTTCAACATCCCTTGTACCTTGTTTTTTTCTCTCACTGTGACCCTTATGCATCAGTAGCGACCTTGTAACAACTGAATTTTTGGGACTTATAAACCTAATGTCCCAAAAATTCAGTTGTTGTCCTTAAGGACACATGGCCCAGTGGATATAGACATTGGTTAGTTCCTAACTTGACTCTTAGACTTGTGAGTTCAATATCAGGCTACAGCAGTGGTGAAAAGTAACAGAGGGAGATAACTCATGACTTCCAATCAAGGTTTAATGCAAGGAATAAGGATAATATGCCACAGTGATTGTAATAAAGGGTTTGATTCAAAATTACTAGCACCTGAAGAAGGTTGGAGCGTACAACGACTGAAACGTCGTACAAATGGCAACAAAGATGAAGACAATAGTCCAAATAACGTAAATACTGTCTTTCCTTCATTATTGATAGATTGTCCAGCATTTGTTGCCATATTGAAGAACAGACATCACATAGCAATCCGGTATTCTTTTCTTTGTTTCAATGTAATTTTCCTGTCTCTCAATACTCTGCTTAGCTTCTGGAATGCATCGTTGGCCATGCCGATACCCCTTCAGATCTCAGTATCACACTTTGTGTCTTCTGTCAGAAGACTTCTCAGGTATACTCTGCTATAATATATGACAACATCATTACAAATAACACAGCAACTTACACATGCAGCAAGACTTGGCATTTGCAGGGCAGGTTTGAGCAAGTTGATTGATTAAAGCTAATTTACATAGGGAAAAAGTCCTGATTAGAATTGACAGTTTTACTTCTTTTACTGTTCAAAGTAAAAATGAATATATTGCTCCAACTAGGAATGAGCTTTCTTCCCCTGAGATAGATGCATAATCATTGGTTAATTAATGCAAATGAATTTAAGAACTGGCTCTTGACTTGCACATGTGCATATATCAGAGGAACTGGGAATGAATTTAAAGAAAGATATGCAAGGCAATTTGTTGTCGTTCAAATATGAAAGATGAAGATAACACCATGTTGGGAGCTGACTGAAAATGAAAGGACAGACCTCAGCAGTAAAATGGCATACAATAAAAAGATGATGATTTGCAATTTCTCGGGTTTTCTTCATCTATGTCTTGAGGAGAAACCAAAAATCGTAGAAGTCAAGAACAGGAATAGAGTAATAAACAAAATCGAAATCAATTATTGCAAACTGTCATAACGCTGTATTCCTTTTTAAAAAGAAATGTGTGTTGGGGTGCAGGATGTGCGTTGTGGTGCAGTGGGTATCAACTCGGAAGAACCAATCGGGGAACCGAGTTCAAATTCCAGTTAAATTCGTTGCATTCACTTATGCGCAAATACTCTTGGAAAAGGTATTAATTTGTTTCTTTCCTCCAGTTATGGGTTAAATAACAGGACAGATTGGATTCTATAGCCTTGGCTGGTAACTAGTCTACTGCAGAAAATAATGGCAACCTACTGCGGGATAATCTTTTATCCAGTCAGTCATGTCTCTTTTGAGACATGATCACCCAGACATGTATTACATATGGCACTTAACTGACTGATATACTCAGAATGGTCCAAGGGAAACAAACAGCCATTTTAAAAATTGTACTGTGGGTAAATAAACTAAAAAAAAATTTTATATGTATTAAAAATCTCTTCTGAACTTACTCTAAATAGAGCACTGTTATATACATAAGAAAAGGAATATTTATTATAAATTATATTTTAGAACATGTCCAAGCTACAACCTACTACAAAAGCGTACATTTTGTTTCGACATTGTAAGAACTACCTGATGAGCCATTGTTCTTACAATGTTGGAAGAAAATGTACATTTTTGTAGTAGATTGTAGTTTGGTCATGTTCTAAAATATAATTTATAATAAATATTCATTGCTCTATTTCCATATTGAGCACTGTTTTAAACTGTTTTGAATGTTGCAAATATTTTCTTCATTCCTTATTCACTTGGATAAGAAAAGGAATACACAAATCATATAAATGTCAATTGATGCCAGTCTAAAGAAAAGAATGACTATCTGTTTGAATTTATTTCTGTAGATTTACAGCCACACCATATTAAGACAGTAGTTTTTATAGTAAAGCAGTCACTTCTTCTGGGTACTGTCTGTCTTTGATACATGGTTTCCAGCCACATCATATTGAAACAATGGTTTCCATACAATCATCAAAGTTAAGCAATGTTGAGCCTGGTCAGTACCTAGATGAATGACCACTTGGGAATACCAGTTGCTATAAGCATAAATGTGTGTGTGGTGTAATTAATAATGGCTCAGAATTGTTAACCCTCTAGGGCCATTCGTATCATATTTGATACAGTATGAAAACAAGCCTTGAAAGAAATATTTTCCTGAAAAATTTTTTAAGAGAAATATTTTATAAATTTCAAATGAAAGCAGTACTGACTGCTCAGTCAATGAACACCAAATGTTTCCTTATAGGGAAATACTGTATCAAATATGATACGAATGGCCCTAGAGGGTTAATCAGAGAGACAAGTTCCAATTCCCATTAGGTTCATTATAGTCACTTCGGCCCAAATATCCTTGGGAAAGGTTTGAATCCATCTCTTCTGCCTTCAGCTATGGGTTAATTAGAAAGATTTGTATCACTAAATCATCATTATCTCTTCCCTCCCACCAAAAATATTTCTTACAACCTAAAAAATAAAACAGTTCCTGGCTTTAAATAACCTGAAAAAAGTTGATAAGCTGTAGAAAAACAGATTGATCAATCAATAAAATATTGATTAGGAACACAGGCGTGCTTTTTAGATTTATCTACATTCTCTGGAATATAAATCTATAGAAATTATCGTTGCCATAAAGTGAGGGTCCAATTTATATATCGATTGTAATAAAGAATTCATCCCCACTTTATATACACATAATTTTTTTTTGTTGACAAGCCGTAGAAAAACAAATAAATCAATCAACACAGACATGTCGTTGATTTATTTACATTCTCTGGAATATAAATCTATATATTGTGGCCACAAAGTGAGGGATTCGTTTATTTATTATTGTAATGTAGAATTGATCCCCCACTTTATATCCACATTCTAATTTCTTGTTTGTTTAGCAAGATCCTCACATACTTGTGGAGTGGTCTTTGTGGTTCAGTTTAGTGGGGGCCACGTATTTTCTAATCTGTGCTGTAAATAGTCTGAGACTGTAAATGCCATAGTCTGGTGTCTGTATAACATGGTGATCCAGTACCGTGTCTTTGGGCGTCATACGTGATACATGCTTGGGCGATCATGTCTCTTTCAAGAAATGACTGACTGGGCAGAAGATTATCTCGCAGTAGGTTGCCATTGCTTTCTGCAATAGACTGGTTGCCGACCAAGGCTATAGAACCCAATTTAACCTATAACTGGAAGCAATAGACGGATTAATACCTTTCCCAAAGGTATTTGCATGTAAGTGAATGCAATGAATTCAGCTGGAATTTGAATGCGGCTCCCCGATTCCTCTTTCCTAGCCGATATCCAGTGCACTACAACGCACATCTGTTTGGGTGTAGGAGTGTTTAAAGCACCAACATAAATAACGATCCTGTCTCTGAAAGGTCCACAATCTGAACCCTTTAAAAGTTTGCTCAGTAGAACTTTGCTTTTTTTTCACCTTTGCTTCTCTCCATTTTCTTGCCAACTAAATTCCTTATTCGTAAATATTATTTTTAATTTTTTTATGGAAATAATATTTCAAAGTGACAGTTTTTAAATCGTCTGTTTTTTCAGTGCATTATATTCGTCAGTCTCATAACAGATCTGTAAAAGTCTTTGATTTATAATTTATTCAAAGGGAGATCACCAACCCTTAGAGTAATGCCCCTTTTAAGAATATAAAATGAATTTAACACACATCACATTATATAATTTAAAATTCCTAGATAAAACAGAGAACTAAGTTTTTAATCATAATTCATGTTTTAAGTACAATTTTGCTCTTTCTTTTTGGAAATGTTGCTGTTGATGATCCAAACGTTCATTGATCTGCTGAATGATTTTGGTGGAGAAGTTCATTCAATTTTCTTCTCATGTTTTCTTTGTTTTGCTCTTCTACTCAAAAGACGATTTAGTGTTGTGGTGTAATTGGCCATGTTGGAGTATAATTGGTAAAAATGCTCAACAAACAGAATTGACAAAGTTCCCAATTAGATACAAAGAAAAAAAAACAGGCCAAAATAGTATTAAGCAAACAGTATATATGCAAGACAAAAGAAGGCAAAGAAACTAATAAGGCAAAAGTTTCACTGAGTAAGAATGGTGTTAAGTCAAAAGGGATACAGTCAAGTTGTTTTAGTATTCTGACTTCAAGAAAGAGCAAAAATAAAGCCAATGAGACTGAGTTGTAGTCCATTTTTATTGGTTAGGAAGAAATTCCAGCGTGTGTGGCCATGTTTAAACATATATAAATAGCAGAATTGCCCAACAAGCAAGAAAAAGAAACAAGGCAAAAATAATATAAAGCAAGCAAAAGATATATGAAAGATAAATTATCAGTAATAAGGCTAAAAATTCACAAACTAAGAATTGCGGTTGACACCTAAGAATGAATTCAGATAAAGAAATGAAGCATTCCAACTTCAAGACGGACTGGGACTGTCAGACGGAACTGAGAACTGTCAGATGGAACTGAGAACTGAGCCTGTTTTATTGGCTAGGAATGCATTTGTTACATTACCCATCAATTGGGGAGAAGATTGAAACCAACAGCATCTGAAGGATTTGGCCATAAAATTGGGGAGGAGGGTGATTTTTGAAGTGGAATCAGCATTTTTATTTTCAATCTCACTAAATCCTAAAGTAAGTTTTGACTAATTTACTGATCAAGTTGTTTTGAATGCTGCTTTTCAAGATAAACAAGTCGTTCCATCTGTCTATATATTTATCACCTGACCCAAATTAGTTTCAGTGTGCCAAATAATTCTTTTTTTTTTTTTTGATTGCGTTTGTGATTTTTGCAACAAGACAACCCCAACAAGCTTAATTAATAAGCATGGTTCCAAAAGTTATTTGACATTTGAATTCTTTTTCAGCATTTCAGGTGCATAATCTATCTGGAAGGAGAAGATTTCTTTCCCCTACAGTCAGTCAGTTAAGTGCCATACGTTATGCTTTGGGTGATCATGTCTCGAAAGAGACATGACTGACTGGGCAGAAGATTATCCCGCAGTAGGTTGCCATTACTTTCTGCGATAGACTGGTTGTCAACCAAGGCTATAGAACCCAATCTGTCCTGTTATTTGACTCATAGGTAGAGGGAGAAGAGATAGGTTATATTACATTATAATAAGTAAAATTAGTGGGGGATCAGTTTATTACTTCATAACAATAGAAAATCGATCCCCCACTTTATGCCATGGCAGTTTTAATTATTTTTCCAACTATTATACAGTCAGACAGTTAAGTGCCATACGTGATACACACTTTGGGTGATCATATCTCGAAAGAGACATGACTGACTGGGAAGAAGATTCTCCCGCAGTAGGTTGGCATTGCTTTCTGTGGTAGACTGGTTGCCAGCCAAGGCTATAGAACCCAATCTGTCCTATTATTTAACCCATAACTGGAGGGAAGAGAGGGATTAATACCTTTCCCAAGAGTATTTGCACATGAATGAATACATGGAATTAAACTGGAATTCAAACACGGTTCCCCGATTTGTCGTTCCGAGTCGATATCCACTGCACCACAACACACATAGTGCAAACCAGAAAACAAAATATTCAACTATCATGGTGTTCTTTGTAATTATTCTATCATCAACCATGCATAGCATCCAAATTATTGCTTAAAGTATACCAGGTGATGTTCCCATTCTATACTGAGTGCCAGTTTAACAAAATACTCACAGGCAAAGTATTATTCCTCCTGCATAATGACTGTTTCCTTAACAATTGTACCAATATTAGAGATATTAATTTTTTTCATGCTGTATATGACTCCTGCCACTGAAGGTGACTCTGACCCCTGCATTTGAATTTATTTGAATTTCATAGTTGTATTAACTACTGATTATTATTATTATTGATTATTAATTATGTAACACAACACTCAATAAATCCTGGACCTCACTAATAAAACAACTTTTAGGCAAAATTCAACTTTATTCATCAACATAGTCTTCTTCTAGGGTGATACACTGATTCCAACACTTCCCTAACAATTCGATGCCTTTTTTGTAGAAAAATTTGTCTTTGGTCTCAAAACTTCATTGGAGCCAAATTTCTTTCCCTAAAGAATTCTTTTGAGGTCTGCAAAATGGTTGCTGGGAGTTAGATCTGGAGAATAGAGTGGATGTGGAAGCAATTTGAAGTGCAGTTCATGTAGCTTTGTCATTGTTGCAATCGACTTGTAACACGGTGCATTGTTTTGGTAAAAGATCACTTTTCTTTATTTGTAGCCGTTTTTTGGTAATTTCTTTCTTCAAACGCACCAATAACGCTATATATATATATATATATATATATAATATTCACTATTGATGAACAAAATACATTGCGCATCCCAAAATACGGAGACCAAAACTATGCCTACTGATGTTTGCATCTTTGGTCACTTTGGGCAGCTTTCACCTGCTGCTGTCCACTCAGCTGACTGGGGATTTGACTATAGGGGTGAAGTGGTGAATCCATTGTCATATATTATACAAAAATTCCTTGTTGCATTGAAAGAGTTGAAAACAACGCTCTGAATCGTCAATGCATTGTTGTTTTTGATCAGCTGAGTAAATGCCACACCCACTTTGAACACACCTTTCTCATTGACAAATGTTCATGCAAAATGGAGAATACACTGCCTTCTAATATGTTCAACTCCTCTGCTATCTCACGCAACTTTAACTGACGTTCGGCCAAAACGAGTATTTGGATTTTTTTGGTGTTTTCCAGGGACAACTGCTGATTTTGTGTAACCTGAACGTTCAGCACTGTGACAGTATTTTTTTCCCATTAGAAAGCAATGATCTATCAACACACGAAATTCAGATTTTTCCATTGTTTTGGAAATTTGCAACAGTAGCTTCACTTAAATAATTGTAATTTGTAAACTACTAATCCAATTGAACCCAAATTTTGTCACAGTCCATTTGAAGGTTAGTACTTCATAAAAATCATATAGATTTTTTATTATTGGCATCATATATGTCTCAGGCCTGGGACTTAGTGATGTATTAGTGTGCTTAAGTTTTAATATTTTGTTTATGAATGACAAATTTTCACTTCAAATACAATATATGTTAACAAGATTAAGGCCAAGTTATGGAATTTCCACTTGTCCTTTTAATCTCTGATGTCCATATGAATTTTTTGAAGATCATGAATAGTACACACACTGTGGCTCCACTTTCAGCACTCCCTTAAAAGCAGGCCAATTTATTATGGAGCAGATGTAGAGTGGGCGCAGGGATGTACTCTGACACTTTTTTTTTTATTTCAGCCTAGTAAAGCTTGTGTGTGTACGCTGTCATATATGTAAATTGAGTATAAGAAACCTGCTCTCTGTGAATTGTATTTTGGTATGTATAAGGTGTGATGGATGAATTGTCATCTAAATTATGCGAAAATGAAAATAATACTGACATCTCATTTTAACAGATATATTTACCAAAATTACACAAAATATCTTGAAATACTAAAAATTCAATAAAATCAACATTTACAATCGCAGTCTCTAGACGACTTCTGAATCTCCTGCATCTCTTCTCGATGGTTTCCTTGTTTAAATTGGTGAATGCTGATATAAACCCTGCCTTCAATTCATTTTTGGTGCTATAAGGAGTTTTCTTGGTCTCTCTCTCTCAACTGCTCTTCACCCACTATAATCAATGGGATCGCAAGTTAGGTAAGGGATGATAAAGCGACAGAAATTGTCTGACAGCCATGACAGCGTTTTCCCGTTTGTATGGCAGGGTGTCAAGACTTTTAAGACATAAAGTCTTGATTGTGGCAGCTCTACCTTCTCAAGACACTTGATGTAGGCATTTATGTTGAGTCTGAGGTCTTCACCAACAAATTTGTAAGTTCTTAGCGGAAATATCAGAGTTTCTCAAACTGCTGTGCATTTATAATTACCTTTAGAGTCCTCCAACTCTTTCTGAATATTCCGCACAGTCTTCAGATTGACACTCGGACACCCTGAAATGTTTATATTGAAGCTTCCGGTGCAAATGCCAAGCAGTACGGCATGCCGTTTGTAAATTTCTGGTGGAGAGAATTGCATCATGGTGTTCTTGTTTTTGCAGACAGTGCCCAAGTCACTCTACTATAACTGATTGACTGAGCAAGCGCGGCACCCACTTTGAACACAGCTTTCTCATTGACAAATGTTCATGCAAAATAGAGAATACACTGCCTTCTGATATGTTCAACTCTTCTGCAATCTCATGCAACTTCAACTTAAAATTGGCCAAAACAAGATTTTTTGGTGTTTTTCGGGATGACTGCCAATTTTGGGCAACCTGAGCATTCAGCATCATTTGTGTCTGTATGACGATGACATTATTTTTCCCATTAGAAAACAATGTGAAAATTCAGATTTTTTTCATCGTTTTGGAAATTTTCAACAGTAATTTCGCTTAAATAACTGTAATTTGTAAACTACTAATCCAATTGAACCCAAATTTTGTCACGGTCCATTTGAAGGTTAGTACTTCATAAAAATCAATATGTATTTTTTATTAGTGGCACTATCTATATATCAGGCCTGGGACTTATTGAGTGATGTGTTAATGTGCTTAAGGTTTAATATTTTGTTTATGAATGACAAATTTTCACTTCAGATACAATATATGTTAACAAGATTAAGTGAATTTTTTTGTTGTTTTTCTGGACAACTACTGGTTTTGAGCAACCTGAGCATTCAGCATCATTTGTGTCTGTACGACCATGACAGTATTTTTCCCCATCAGAAAGCAATGCTTTATCAACACACAAAATTCAGATTTTTCCACTGTTTTGGAAATTTACAACAGTAACAAAATCAGAAACAATGTTCGTATGCAAAATTAAATTTATAAATTAGTGACGATTTACCTGCCACACCCTGTAAATGGCAAGGCTATAGTCAATTGTAGCTGTCTTTTTTTTTTTTTTTTAATCATTTTACCCCATTAAGGCAACAATGCCACTAGGATACAAAGGGTTTCTAAAAGAGATAAAAATGGAAAGGATAATAAAAGTATTGGATTGAAGGAAACAAAACATGACAATTGACATTACATTTAAATTTTTGAACATCATACTTCACTGGAAACTGGAAGAGAGTTTCACAGGCATGAAGTATAGGCGAAGAAAGGATTATCATTGAACATAGAACTGGTATTCCTAATGTGAATTCTATTACTACTTTTTTGTTTCATTCACTTTCTCCTCACTGACCCCATTCTCACATTTTGACAATTCCACCCAACTCCTATGACATTGTCTAGGAACAAAAATGACTGCCTATCAGTCAGTTAAGTGCCATACGTGATATACGCTTTGAGCGATCATGTCTCAAAAGAGACATGACTGATTGGGCAGAAGATTATCCCGCAGTAGGTTGCTATTGCTTTCTGCAGTAGACTGGTTGCCAGCCAAGGCTGTAGAACCCAATCTGTCCTATTATTTAACCCATAACTGGAGGAAAGAGACAGATTAATACCTTTCCCAAGGGCATTTGTGCGTAAGTGAATGCAAGGAATTCAAATGGAATTTGAACTCGGCTCCTCGATTTGTAGTATAGGCCAGAGGTTTTCAAACCACAGGGGGTCCGCAAGGATAAGATAGGGGGTCCATGGATTAACACGTCACGTGAAATTCAAAGTATAAATATTCAACGTCTGAATATTTATTTTTACTTATTAATGTTAATAAAAAATGAAAAGTTAAATTTATCTATTTAAAGTAAGCTTAAAACCAGTTTTTACTATGTTAATGCAAAACTATGAGCTATTTTAGTAAAAACTTATGTATAAATTTCGTAAGCGTTTATAGTGGGTCCCTAGACTAAAACTTGAAATATAAAGGGGCCAGTAAGTCAAAAAGTTTGAAAACCCCTGGTATAGGCAACTATAAAGGCATCCAATGACCACATTGTTGGCATAGAACTTAGTTATAACTCGCACCTATAATGTGAATACTACTATTGATAATATTGTGGTTACTCCTAACAATTTGTAATAAACTACATTCAACACCAAGGCCTCTAATCATGAGAAATTCCTGGTTATGACGATAAACTACATTTGGCAGCAAGGCTTCTTATCGAGAGATTGGAGGTTTTGAGGAGCGTAGAACCATTTTTTAATTGTTGCTGTTGCCAGGTCTCCCCTAAAAAAAAATTCCTGGTGTCAAATAATCTGCAAATGGTTGATAAGCTGTAGAAAACAAATCAATCAGTCCTCAGCACGAGGGCAGTCATGGCTCTCCACAACTTTCCATCTTTTGTCGCTCTTAGTGATGTTTGTCTTACCATTTCTCCTAACCACCCAGTTCCACCATCTATTTACCCCATCTCGTCAGGTAGATGGCCAGCTGCCTTCCTTTGTTCCTCTTGCCTTTGATTTATCCTGTGAGTGTCAAATTGGCCAAACTCTTTCTTCATTATCTCCCAAAGATTTCAACAATCTTTTTCTGATTTTAAATTTAAGTGTTCATTTTGTTTCCGTTTTCCTCAAAACATCATCATTGCTTATATTTTTTGTCTGTGGAATTCTCAGCATCCTCCTGTAGAATCACATTTTTGTTGTTCCAACTCTTCCCTTCATCTTTAAGGAAATTGTCCAATATTCACTTTCATATAGGATGATCAATACTACACAGTAATTCAGCACTCTTTTCTTTGTTTTACATGAAATTTTTCTATTTTTTAATAGTTTAAGCTTTTTTTTATGAATCTCCTTCTGCAATTCCAATATGTATTCAGATCTTAAAAGAGGACTTTGAATACCGTTTTAAAAGGTAGAATGGACAATGAGGTAATTGTATGAGTTCCCAAAGTACTTTGAAGGGAAATAAGGCACCATTATTTTAGCTAGTCTATTTTTACTTTAATGACAGACTTTGCATAGCTATTTACTAAGCTGAATGGTTATAACTGGGAAATTAAACTCACTATTGTAGTAATGGTCTGCTAAGTTAGCTAGTCGACTATTGTTGCACAGCAAATCAGTTCAAGATATGGTCTCATGACTGCTTGTTGTCTATTAATAGTTCATAAGGTATGCTTGGCACTTGAATCAATACATTAAAGGAATCTCCACCTCTGCAGGTGTTAGCTACTGGCTGGTATATATGGATGGGTCATGAGGTCGTTGTTACCAAAGGTCAAGTGATATCTGATTATGCCCCTTCCTCACACACTTAAGATTTGACTCATTAGTTATTCTTGTAATGTGTAACTTCATGTTCTTGTAAAATCCAGATTTGCAGAAAAGTTGGTTTATGTAATGTGATAATATGTATTCTTGTAAAACCCAACCCAAAACATCTTTGGCATGTCTTAGATTCCAATCTGGCTTAGTCTTTGTTGCATTCTGGGTGGGGGTGTTCTGTCTCCAGACAAGAATGCAATCATTTGTCAAATCTGATGCTTTGTTAAGGCTACAAAAGGAAAGTCTTGTTTCAAGCATATTTGTCAAATTCATAACAATGTTTAGTGCTCTATGACTCACATTGATGGCTGTGTGCTTAAACAGCAAATTCATGTTTATACCTTTGCCTCCTACCCTAAATTTTTTTTATTGCCACTTCTCCCAAATTTTTTCTCTCCCCCCACCCTGATCTCCACAATGACCCCACCCTTGCCCCTGTGGCATTGTCTTGAAACAGAAATGACAGCCAAAAATAATAGTCTCTAGCCCAAGTCAATCATGAAGGCAACCCACAACCACCACTCCCAGTTTGGGTGGGGAGGTTTCAAAATGGAATGGTAGGGTTGGATGTGGAGTGATACACTCTTTCTCTCTGTTTGCCATATATTTTCTTTCCTTCCTCCCTCTGTCTCCTTTCTTCTGTTTCAGCAGGGCATGGGAATTGGGTCACCTCTGCCATTTTGTGGATGTTATTGGTCTCTCAACAAAGTTTCATCACTGTCTGTCTTTCTACTCTCCCCTCACCTTCCTATTTCCTCATCACTCTCCACCCCCCCTGCATTTCACTGATGTCTATGTCATATCATCCTTTTCCTACTCTTGTCCCTTCTAACCACTATAGATTTTACAAGCACATAAAATATGAGCAAAGAGATTAAGCATTTGATTTTAATCTCTAACCAAGCAGCAGTTGAAATAAATAGGTACATACCTCCATCTTTACAACCCCCAAATACACTACATTTTCATATTCATTATTGAAGATTAGATGTTTATGTATCCCCCTCACACACACACACACACACACATCCACCCACCCACCCTTGTGCAAATTAATTGAAATTAATAATGTCTTCCTAGGATCTTTCACACTTTCCTTGATCATGCATATGTTGTCTCTTGGCATTGTTTTTCTCTTCCGACCACATTCTCCTTTATGTTTGTACTAATGGGTCCAGTTTGTTTCTTTGACTTGATGACACGACTGAAAGTTGAAAGACTGACACCAACAATATACCACATCTCTCTGTAAGGTCTGCCAGTGTATTCATGCAGTGTTAGAATTTTTGTCCATCGTTGACAACTATCAACAGTCGAGGCAATTGTGCCTGGGCTTGATAAAAATTTGATGCAATCACAATTGACACAATATTGACACAATATACCACATCTCTCTGTAAGGTCTGCCAGTGTATTCATGCAGTGTTAGAATTTTCGTCCATCGTTGACAACTATCAACAGTCGAGGCAATTGTGCCTGGGCTTGATAAAAATTTGATGCAATCACAATTGACACAATATACCACATCTCTCTGTAAGGTCTGCCAGTGTATTCATGCAGTGTTAGAATTTTCGTCCATCGTTGACAACTATCAACAGTCGAGGCAATTGTGCCTGGGCTTGATAAAAATTTGATGCAATCACAATTGACACAATATTTTTCAAGGTTAAACAAATTTCATCATACATCCCAAAAATAGATTCATATTACTGCACTCCAGGCAAATGACCTTATCTGAGGAAAAAATAGAAATCGATTATTCCTTATCACTCCCATGAGTATAGAACTGACTGTGTAGTGAAAGAAAGGAAGCTAAAACTGTTCTTTCAATTAATTTGTACAAAGGTGTGTGTGATACAATAACTTTTTTCCTGCTGAATGACACATATTTTCATAACAAAAACAAAATATATATAGTGCAAAGAATTTATCATTTTAAGTGTGAACTGATATTTACTCATCTTGCTTGAGCAAAAAAACCTGCCTCGATGAGTGAGGGCATCAAAGCAATGTTCTCACGAAACTTTGAAGTAGGCACGAACCTGCTTGGTTGAAGTGACAAATTTTTTTACATTAAAATTACCAGCACTCCAGCTCAATATCAAGCATTTCACTATAAAAAAAACTTGCTTGCCAAAATATCTATTAAAATACAACAATCTTGGTACTAAACATTATCACAACTGAACACTATCTATATATATATATATATATATATATATATATATATATATATAACTAGCAGTATAGCCCGGCGTGTAATGAAAGCTTTAAAACTAATCTGTGGTCCTGGACCTCAGACTCTTTGGACGTTGGCACGAAAGACTAAAAGCAATAGTTGTTTCCAGTTAAAGCGAAACCATAGACTGAAAGAAAAATTAATGGACGTAAGTATCGCCCGGTTCACACACACCCACGTCTATTGAACAGGTGAAGAGGCTCATCCTTTGTTTCCTGTTTAGGATGTGGTTCCCGGCTTTCTTTCTCTTTTCCAATTTTTTCACTCTTACATAGCCCCCTGTACATCAATGGCGTTACTGCCTTGCTCGGGGTGATATGATTTAAAAAAAAAAAAAAATCAAATTTTGATTTCCTGGTATCGATATCAAATAAGTTTTTCTTTTTGTCGTAAACTGAATTTTGAAGGCTAAATAAGTCCTCTGAGTAAATGGTATCATGGCTGAGACTAAGAACTATACCTACTTAAAGCCAAACCTGAAGTAAAAACTAAAATAAAAGGGCTGAAAAAA
Source organism: Ascarosepion bandense (assembly GCA_037127315.1). Taxonomy (NCBI): domain Eukaryota; kingdom Metazoa; phylum Mollusca; class Cephalopoda; order Sepiida; family Sepiidae; genus Ascarosepion; species Ascarosepion bandense. The sequence goes on along the minus strand of JBBBDQ010001383.1, from coordinate 2,237,605 downwards.
AATACAGACATACAGGCAGATAAACAGACATGCACACAAACATCTTGCCTTTTTTATATATATATATATATATATTATCAATTTTCTGCACTATTGTAAGAACTGCAACCTTGAAAGTTCTGAATATTTGTGTCTTTGTCTATGAGTGTATCAAATTTGATTAAAATCGAACCACTCCTTCTCTAACCCGATTTTTTTCGATTATCGATTTTTGATAGCTATCGGGAGTACCTTGACATAAGACCTAGCTGAGAACACTTGCAGACACTTATAGTACAACTGTGTAAATTTTCAAGAAAATCAGTTCAGCTATTTCGGAGTCTATAGGTAACGGATACACACACACACACACACACACACACAGTTTCATTTATAAATAAGTTTAGATCAGCCTGCCAACTTGTTAATAGTGATGTACTGCTTCCATAAAGTACATGGCCTGTTAGCCACTTGACTGAGTTCAGATACCTTTATTCCTGAATCTCTTTCTTTCTTTCTGACTACTAGCAAATATTCTTTATGTAAACAAACCATACAGTCACATTTTTTTTATTATTCCTTTTACTAAAATTCTTTGGCCTTATCTGAGGAAAAAAGGATTATCACACTAATCCAGTGTTTCATTTTTTAAATAAACAACTTCATCTCCAAGGTTTTAAGAAATGACATTTTTGATTTTTATCAAAGGAAGTAATTTATTGTTGACATTTTTGCTGCTGCTTAGCATGTATAGTAGCTGGATGTAGGGCTATAGGCAGCTATATTAAGTTACTAAGTACCTCCAAGTTAATATTCTTGTTCAGTTTCATTAACAACCCTTCAACCCATCTAATTTCTTGAAGCTAATTAACTTTCTTAATTATTTCTTTCATTACATTGCATTCCCCGTACTTTTTAAATGCAATTAAGACTTCTCTCATAATTGTTTAAATATTTTTTTTCTTTTTTTGCATTTGAAGTTGTTCATTAACCACTGTCATGCCTCACTGGGGTTCTGCACATTACCACCCATCTAGGCACACATTTTCAATGTATAAATTGATATCTGTTTCTGCGTTGATATTTTTTTTTAAAGTTTGAAAATAAATTTTATCAACATTCCAATGAATGCAATTTGAAAAAGTAATTCATTTTGTAAACCCTGGCACTACAAATAATGTTAGTATGGCACACTTAAATGTCTCCTCCAGTCAAGTCTAGTGGAGTGTATAACAATAAACTACATTGAGCAGCAAGATGGAGATTCTAAAGAGCATGAAATAACATCTTAATTGCTTTTGTTCCCAGGTTCTACCCTGACCAAAGTGTTGGAGTTTGGTAACACTCCTTAAGGTCCCAACTATAAACAAATAGTTAACCCTTAAACTGGGGTCAAAATACTATTAAAGTATAAAAATTGATTGTTATAATAAGATGCCTCCTCAACAGGTGTTTACCCGTGCAACCAGACTGGCAACTGGGTCCCACCCATTCACAGTCAGGTTAGCCAAATGCAGACGACAATTCTACTCCTGCAGCTTCCTCTCTCGCACTTCCCGCCTGTGGAACTCACTCCCGTATTCTTGCTTTCCTGACGGCTACAACCTCCAGAAATTTAAATGCAAAGTTAATACTCATCTACTAACCACTGGCCTATAGCTCTCTCCCCTCCCCTGTATAACCTTCCCTTTCTCTCCACCTATGTATCTGTCATCGCACCTGCTTTCTCAGCTTTCTATTGTTCCTTTCTAACTAGCTTGTACTCCTCACTTTTTTCTAATTAATCTTTTTACATTTATGTAGCCCCCTGCACATCAGTGGCGTTTCTGCCTTGCTCGGGGTGAAATGATTAAAAAAAAAAAATATTACCAGCAATACATCTGATTCTTGACAAATCCCTCTTTACAAAAATATGTCAATGAAACCCGATCTACAAACTGATTTGTGACAAAGAGTACATATTCTATTCATACAAACTTATCCTCAAGATCTTGTCTGCATTAAATAACCCACTAAGGTTGATATGCTGTAAAATAAACCAAACCAATCCATTTGTGGATCTACTAAGAATCAAATAAAGCTTAAGTTTCAGGGCTCCTAATCTCAGAAGGCTTCCCATAATGCAACTTTTTTAATGAGTGAATGTTTCGACAAACTGCATTTTTTGGAGGAGGGTTAAACTGCTTGCTATTAAGATAGAATCATAAGCCAATGGGTTGAAGTGGCTAATGTTGGCCTTAGAATATGCTCTAATACCCATTTCATATAATTTCAAAAATGACCCTGTAATTTCAAATTCCAAATTTTCTGAAGAGCTTGCAGTGTTGAAATCCCCAAACTGTATGGGTTTGTTGAGCTCACCAGAACCTACTCATAGCCTACATTTTGGTAGTTGGATGCTCAAATCTGTTGGTGGCATAGTATCTCCCCCCCCCAAAAAAATATTTATTCAAGCTTCAGGGCTCTTCAAGGCCCCAAAAATACATATCCCCCACAGGTTGAGTTACTTGCTATTTATAGAAATTGTTATAAATATCAATAAGCTTATTATTATAGTGTTGTATTCTACTATGGCTGATGAAAAAGAATGCAGGCAACATAACTCCAGCTCTGTTAACTGCTAATTATCTCTCATCTAAGATCATTTTGACAGTATTGTGCTAACAAGAATTGTACTATTTTTGTTGTTTTAGTAACATACATTATTATAATGATGAAAATATTATCCTATTTCTAATTTAATGTGTAAATTTTTCTTATAGGCACTGTTTTGGTTTTATAATAGTTGTAATCATTGCTTCAGCAAATATTGACACATTTGGAATTAAAGAATTTAAAGAAAAAGCCTACTAAAGGCATGGCACAAAATAGGCTAACACCACATTGTCTTTTTTTATAATTATTTCACCCCAAGCAAGGTGGAAATGCCAACGGTGCACAGGGTGTTACAGTAAGAGAATAAAAATGATACAGGGGAAGAAAAGATAAAATAAAAGGCGGCAATTAACGTTGCATTTAAACTTTAAATCTTAAACAATATTGTCTTTTGGTGTTTAAAATAGTCATTTCCTCAAGTGTGGAAAGATAGAATATCTAAAAACTTTTTCATTAAAAATTTGTTTCAGATTTCTAAAGTCTGTTGTATTGCAACTTGCAGTACAACAGACTTTAGAAATCTGAAACGAATTTTTAATGAAAAAGTTTTTAGATATTGATGTTTCTCTTGGGATTAGCAAGTTTCATCCAACTTTTAGAGAAAAGGACTGCCAAGTGATTTGATGAATCAGAATTTCATCTTAGAAATGAAAAATTTTGATTTCACATCACAAGAAATATATCTGCCTTTACTATGCAAATTTTCTGCATAAATTGTCTATTTTCTGAAACGAACTGCCAGATGGCTATATAGTGTGAGAAGCATCGCAACCAAAGTTGGGCTCATGCAAAAAGTAAACACATCTTTTTTTTTCTTTTTTTTTTCATGTTCAAATCGAGAGGTATTTAATGTTCTCAGTTAAATTCTGAACAAGATTGAGACATAAAATTAAGAAAGAAGACACTGTAGTCATTAGGAATAAGTAATATATTTTTGTGCAAATATTATAATTAGTCAGTTAAGTGCCATAAATGGTACATGCTTGACTGGGCAGAAGATTTTCTTGCAGTATGTTGCTATTACTTTCTGCGATAGACTTGTTGCCAAACAAGGCTATAGAACTCAATCTGTCCTGCTATTTAACCTATAGCTGGAGGGAGAAGAAATGGATTAATACCTTTCCCAAGAGTATTTGAGCATAAGCAAATGAACCGGATTCAACTGGAATTCAAACTAAATTTGATTTCATTCACTTACGTGCAAAAACCCTATTATAATAAATACCCTATTATAATAAATACCCTATTATAATCAAATACATTATAATAATAATAGGACCAAATTAAACAATTTAATCTAAAATTGGAAATTATTGTTTAAACAGCTTAACACTATTTTCCAGTATATACACAAGGTGTGTCACGTATTTGAAAACAAAATTCCAAAACAGATTGAAATATAAAATTAACAAAGAGGAAACTTTAATCATTTGGAAATAGTAATATATGGGTTAAATAACAAGACAGATTGGGTTCTATAGCCTTGGCTGGCAACCAGTCTACTTCAGAATGCAATGGCAACCTACTCTGGGATAATCTTCTGCCCAGTCAGTCATGTCTATTTTGAAACATGATCGCCCAAGCGTGTATCACATATGGCATTTAACTGACTGACTGACATTACATAAACATATAAAGTGACACCTAGTGTGTGACAATCAGAGAATATCCTTGTCTTTTTATGATATCGATTACTTTTGTTACTCTTTTCATTTGATGAAGTACTTATGACTAATATGGATGGCAAATATAACTTGAAAAAAAAAAAACAATAAACAAAAGATATTTACAACTTCAAACAAAAATATTTGGCGGACCTGAAGCAGACTACCATCATATTTAATTTCGTTGTTTTTCTTTTACTTTTTTCAGTGCAGTCCTATCGATTACCCCCTTAGGTTTATGAGTGACAAAAACATTTTCGGGGAAGGGGCAGTCAATCAGTTTCTCATACAATGTTATAGTAAATCGAGCCTCCATTTTGAAACCAGTCGCTGGTACGACATTTCCGACACCTGTAAATGTGTTCATTATCAAATTTTTTGGACTTTTTTCAGTGCAATATTATCTTTTACACGTTAAACTTCACAAATGACAAAAAAAATTTGCAAAAGTTTCAATATTTAAACAATTTTAAACAGTTTCTCATACAACCTTATAGTGGATTGAAAATGGAGGATCGATTTACTTTAACGTTGTAGGAGAAACTAACCTCACCAAATTAGTTTAAATATTGTAAATTTTTAAGATGTTTTTTGATAATCGGAAAGTTTAAGTAACAATCAATAGGACTGCGCTGAAAAAAGTAAAAAAAAAATGAAAAACAACAAAATTAACATAAAAATGTGAGTGGACTGAGAATGGAGGATCGATTTATGTTGAATGAGAAATTGACCCCCCCCCCAAAAAAAAAAATCTGTTTAAATATTGTAATTTTGCAAAAAATCTTTTGATAATCGGAAAGTTGAAGTAACAATCGATAGGACTGCGCTGAAAAAAATGAAAAAAAACTGGAAAACAACAAAATTAAACGTGGTGGTAGTCTGCTTCAGGTTCGCCAAAAAATTTTTTATCATTCTACCTTATCACTATTGTCAGGTTTATCTGGTATCCAAAAATTTAATTTCTTCTTTGCTGATCATTTCCTTTATGATGGTGTCTCCACCATTTAGCTTTTCAAGGGTTGGGGGTGCAATAAAATTAGAGTAGACAAAAGTACCAATGACATGAACATGTTTAAGGTGAACATGAACTTGCCAGGAAGTGACCCACACACTTGATATCATGACCTTCGTCTACGGCACATATGGAGTGAGACATGTTATGAAACTGCAACAGACGGCTGCTGACTCTGTTATAATTTCAAGCGGCACCTTCTGGAGTGCATCCATCATGCACAGCCCTGTTCGTCCACTTGTTCCACCATCAGGTTCTGTAGTACTCTTCATTATACATACATCTGTAAGCCTAAGAAACAAACATTAATATTTTTATTTTCTATCAGAAAATTAAATTATACTATGAAAAATGAGACATTTCTTTTTTTTTTTCTCAAAATTTATTATATATTTCATTTGTTGACATATGTTCTTGATTGCAAGAATTGAACTATGAATATGGTCACCATGTACTGGCAGTATTTGGGAATTAAGAATGTTTACTTTTAAGCAGCTTTTAGACTCTCTTTAATACTACTAACATATTATTTCTTTTAATCATTTCCCTTCAAGAAAAACAAAGATATTGAGATACAACGGGTTACCAAGTGTGAAATAATAAAGGGAAAATTTTTTTTAAAATATATATATAAAATAATATAATATAAAAAAATAATAAAGGGAAAAATTTTTTAAAAATAATATAAAAAATATAAAAAATAATATAATATAAAAAATAATAAAGGGGGAAAAAAAAACATTGTTAAGGAGAGGGAACAGTAAAAGAACAGAAATTAAGATGAAAGATAAGGATTGACATTTTATACAAGCCAGCTACTCATTATTACATGAATTACTGGAGCAGAACATCTTGCTGTTCTTGGCAATTTCGCTGACAATTTAATACCATCTATGAAACATGACTTAAGTTATTACAATCTTTCACCGATGTTCCTCAGGCAACAACTGTCTTGAGATCTGGTATATCAATTTGACTTCTATGAGAATTTACAATCCTAGATATGTTTTGGGGACATTTATTTTTGAAGGTGATGAGGTTTAAAAATCTCTTAAAATCATGGCGTAATGTTTGGAATTTATACGGATAGAGCCAGTGTGATAAAAATCATTGCTAAGTAGAAACGTTATACAACATTGTTTCTGGGCAACTGTTTTCGTGATTTCACTTAGTTTTTATTTTACATGTTGAACATTTGTACTCATCATCTGCCTTTGAAATTTGAAAAAGAAATCACTCGACCAGTGGTCAAGAGCGAGGGAAAATTTACTCACCCCAAAATAATTTTACTCGACCAACTCCATTTTCTTAATAGTCGCCTTATGTAAACATAGTGTGAATCACTGATAAAAAATGAAATTTTATTCAAAATTTCAAACGTGTTTGAAAGGATTTACAAAATTAAAAAAATTTGATCTTTCCTCTTAATAATAACATAAACATTTTGATTAAAAAACGTTTTTGTTAAGTTTGAGCCCTTTTAACATCATGATATGCTGTTTTCTTTTTGTTTTGTTTTTTTGTTTTGCAATTGAGTAGAGGTAGCTAAATTCATAGTTTCTTTCTTCTTTTTGACTACAATCTCCATCTCATAAATCATAAAAACATAATTTTCTCAACGATTTTCTATAAAAAAAAAATAACTTGTATAATTTGTTTGTCGGTGTATGGTTGAAAGAAGTATGCATATTTTTTATTTTTCATTCTTTCATGAGTCATCAATACCAAGCTGAAACGTCGTACAAATGGCAACAAAGAAGAGGACAATAGTCCTAATAATGTAAATACTGTAAATACTACCTCATCTCAGAAATATAGACAAATAGAATGATCTATTATTAAACGTCATACAAATGGCAACAAAGATGAGGATAATAGTCCGAATAATGTAAATAGTGTAAATACTACCTCATCTCAGAAATATAGACAAATAGAATGATCTATTATTAAACGTACAAATTGCAACAAAGATGAGGACAATAGTCTGAATAATGTAAATACTGTAAATACTACCTCATCTCAGAAATATAAACAAATAGAATGATCTATTATTAAACATTTTACAAATGGCTACAAAGATTCGGACGATAGTCCAAATACTGTAAATACTACCTCATCTCAGAAATATAGACAAATAGAATGATCTATTATTAAACGTCGTACAAATGGCAACAAAGATGAGGACAATAGTCCGAATAATGTAAATAACGTAAATACTACCTCATCTCAGAAATATAGACAAATAGTATGATCTATTATTAAACGTCGTACAAATGGCCACAAAGATTCGGACAATAGTCCGAATACTGTGAATACTACCTCATCTCAGAAATATAGACAAATAGAATGATCTATTATTAAACATCGTCCAAATGGCAACAAAGATTCGGACAATAGTCCAAATAATGTAAATCCTGTAAACACTACCTCATCTCAGAAATACAGATAAGTAACATAAGTGTATTTTGAAACAAGAAAAAGTATATTTTGAAACATAAGAATAGAAGAACTCTATTTTTAAATATAAGAACATATGAAGTGTATTATGATAGCTAAATGAATATAAAAACTGTATTTTTAAATCTAAGAAGAATATAAGAACTATGTTGAAATAAAAGAACATAAGAACTGTATATTGAAACATATAAAGAACATAACTGTATACCCTTGTGCAAATAATTTAAAAATAAAAAAAATAATAATTATGTCTTTCTAGGATCTTTTACATTTTCCCTAAGCACATCTATGTCATCTCTTGGCATTGTTTTCTATTCCAGCTACATTTTTTTAAGTTTTGGACTGATGGGTCCAATTTGTTTTTTGTTTTTTTTTTGTCTTGATGATACGACTGACAGTTGAAAGGTTGACACCAACAATATCCGCAATATCTCTGTAAGGCTGGCCAGTGTGTTCGTGAAGTGTTACGATTTTCATATGCTTTCTTGGAGTAACATCCATCGCAGACAATGGCTGTAGGACAACTAATCAACAAGAGTGTCTGGGCATGATAAAAATCTGATACAATCATGTATGACGCAATAAGGCCAAACAAAGTTCATTATACACTCCGAAAATAGATTCATATTGCTGCACATGACCTCATCTGAGGAAAAAATAGAAATCGATTACACCCTGTCACTCCAGTGGGTTTAAAACTGACTATGGTGAAAGAAAGCGAACTAAAACAGTTGTTTCAATTAATTTGCACAAGGGAGTCGGTTTTCATCCTATGTCATTGAATATTGTTGCCATATTTTGTCAGGTGCTCCTATTATTCACCTGGGGGTTCTAAAAAAAAATCCAAAGGAGGATCTGCAATATAATTGATCCTAACTTGGCAGCCCACCTTCAATTACTTTCTCACGATCAGTTTGTTGCTTTCCTCTGTCTTTTCTACTCGTATTTTCACAACTTCTGCTCTGACAAGTTTCATTCCCTGCCTCCCCACCCTCAACAAGATTGGCAACTAGGTTCCACCCTTTTATCATCAGTTTCTTTCCTCGCACTTTCCGCCTGTGGAACTTCCTTTCCCATGCTTGCTTCCTTGATAGCTACAATATCCAAAAGTTTAAACATAACGTCAATTTCCATTTTTTATCTCCTTGACTCCCCATCTCTCTCTTACCATTTCTCCAACATCATTTGTACTGTATTTTATTTTTCTTCTTTGTCTTCTCTCTCCTCTCATTGTAACCCCCTGTGCACCAGTAGCAGTACCGCCTTGCTTGGGGTGAAATGATTAGTACAAAAAAGTGTCATTGGATACTATTTTTACATTTGATATTGATGACAAAACTATTTTCATCATATTTGCTATCTATTCTCAAAGCTAATAACTTGTACTAATATCAATTTCGTCTTTGATTTTAGTTTCTTGGAGACATATATATCACTGTTATAACAATCAACATCCAAAGTCAGTAATTTCTTTTCTTTGGTTTTTTTTTTTTTTTTTTTTCATGCTTCCTCTAATATTAAATGTCTCAATGGTAAAATCTTTTATGCGATTTAGAGGCATTTACAAAGTTCTAAATAACGAGTTGCCAACTTTTAATCATTGACAACTCGAAAAGTTATTAGCTTTCTTGGCTCAATAATAATTTCACAGAATTTTTGTTTACATAGCAACTGTATGTTAACTAATTACCTGTACTTTTGATTATCTAACACCTGCATCAAAACTTGTTATACCGATTTGAAAAGAACAGGTTAATCTTTTGCTTGTCTTGCATAACCTTAGTTACTAAATTTTTGTTTATAAAACATGAAATGATCATATTTGTATTAAAGGTAAACAACATATTTGGAAAAAAACTATTTTTGGACTCTGGTTCCATGCTTGTGTATTAAAAAAGAACCTTGTGCAGTATTATAAAAGAAGTGGGCTTTTTTGTGTTTTTACAAATAAGGTAATGATTGCAGTGAAAATCTATTATCCAGGAATTTCATCACTGGAATGGGAACAGACATTGCACGGTTTAAGGCCAAAAACTGAAAAGGTTTTTCAAGTGTTTACTGAGGCAAGATTTTAATATCAACGAAATATAAATCATTAAACTAAGTGATAATGAATTGTCTATTTTTTATTTAGAAGACTGAATGAAAAATATTCCAACAACTAAAGTTTTTGGCACTGACACAAAGTGAAGTTTTGAATCCATTCCACACACTGCCAATTATATATATATATATATATATATAAAATCGCTTGACTGAAATGAGAAGTTCTCAAACCAACCAATCCTGACTTGGATTTGCTAGTCACTAAAAAAAAATTTTTTTAAAAATAAAATGCTATGTGGATTGAGATTGAGTTTTGTTTAATAGCATATCAACTTCTGTGGGTTATTTAATGCCAAAAAGTAGGGTTTTAAGGGTTTTTATTAATGTTCAGTTATAGTGAGAAGGTTGATTTAGTCCGGTTTTGATAAAAATATTGTATCTCATTGGGAAGACAAATAGTAATGCCTTAGTCAGAAAACAATGCTTTGTAATTTTGGTGTAGCAAATGGTTGGTTCTACTCTTTCCTGCAAATTCTAAACTTAACTAAGTCAGGTCCTGGGCATGATGGTAAACTACATCTGGCAGCAAGTTCTCTGTTTGGGAGGTTGTGAGGAGCATGGAACCACCTCTTAATTGCCATTGTTCCCAGGTCCACCCTGACCCAGAGTGGTAGCACCTGTTGGGGTCCCAGATATGGGCAAATAGTTAACCCCCAAACTAGGATCAAAACACTATGAAAGTATAAAAATAGACTTTTATAGAAATATATACATAAAAATATACAGTTTTGAAGAAAAAATTATTACCATCACGCATTTTTTAATACAAAACTAGAAGACATTTTCATTTTCCTAAAATAAAAAAGAATAAAAGCAAAAAATTACCATTAAAATCTGACTAAATCAACCTTCTCACTATAACCAAACGTTAAAAAAAATACCTTAAAACCCTACCTTTTTGGCATAAAATAACCCACAGAGGTTAATATGCCGTTAAACAAAACTCAAATTTAACTGAGACATTTGGATTGAAAGAAAAAAAATGAGTGAAGAACATGATTGTTTTAATTTTTATTTTAACTCTTACTTTAAATCCTTAATGGGCGGCCAGTTAATGTCATGATTTTTTATTTATTTATTTATTTTTTTATCATCATTTCATCCCAAGCAAGGCAATTTTACTGCCACTGGTGTGCAAGGGGTTAGAGTGATGAGAAAGAGGAACAAGTTATAGTAGGTAAGAGAAAGATGAGAATACTTGTGTGAAGAGAACTGATGAGAGTAGAGTGGACGGAGAAAAGAACATGAGGAAAAGGATGCGAGTCAAAGAGATAGGAGATGACATCTGACCTTACATTTAAATTCTTGGAGATTGTAGCTGTCAAGGAAGCAAGTTTACGGAAGAGAATTCCATCGGCAGAAAGTGTGAGAAAAGAAGATGACAGAGTAGAAGTTGCAGTTACATTTTATAATATTGGATTCAACTTATGGCCTCAACCACTTTAAAACACTGGTTTTCATACGATCACTGAAGTTAAGCAAAGTCGACCCTGGACAGAAGCTAGATAAGTGAATGCTTGGGAATTCTGGATCCAGTAAGCTTGTATATATAAGTAATGTGATGCATAACAGCTTGAAATTGAAAATCAGAGCTGATGTCAAATTATGGTCATGTTTGTTATTCAGCTATACCTCTCCTTACATTGGTAATTTGTTCTTTGTTGAAAAACAATTTAAGTCACATTTACTTGTCACTAGACTTAACCACAAATACCCATTCCCAGTTCTGTATTTTATTTATAAATGCATTTTTAATAATATATGGTCAATAAGAATCTATTTTAAGCTGACGAATATTTTAGTTTTAATATAGTACAGAAAAAAAAGGTACGTCTATTGAACAGGTGTAGAAGCTCATCCCTTGTTCCCTGTTTAGGACGTGGTTTCTAGCTTTCTCTTTTCCAATCTATTCACTCTTACGTAACCCCCTGCACACCAGTGGCCTTACCGCCTTGCTCGGGGTGATATGATTTAAAAATATATATATATATATACACACTGATCAGAGTACTATTAAACAACATTTCTCTGAAAAACATAAGCATGTAGGTAATATCAGACAGATTTTGGTCAACAATACGGTGATCCTTACTCATACACACAGTAAGAGGAACCTGCAGATATTGGAGGCCATGTACATCAAATCAAAACAACCAACACTCAATAAAATCAACTTAAAAACAGGAAATAACATATTACATTACATTTGACTACATGGTTTTGTTGTCATTTCGTGCTATCCCGCGGTGTGACGTCATAAAACCGCATCGCAAACTTAAGAACTGCGTTTATTATTTTTGGTAACTATTGCCGTTGCCAAGCGGAGTTTTATGTCAACACAAAATAAAATTGTCGGTGATGGTGGATTTTATAATATTTCAGTTTAAACAACCTCTCTGAAGATGGCTCATGTGAGCCGAAAGCTTAGAAGAAAACCAATAAATAATTATCCAAATGTTGGAGAATTTTGGTCTTTATTTTCAACTGAAATTAAAGCAAAAATACGACGTTTAGAACGGCTCATGATTAAACATAATAGACATTCATTGTCTCTTATATTTAATAGCATATGTTTAGAAAATTAATTGCTGCCTCGATATACTAAATAAATATATATACACACACACACACACACACACACACTTGTAAATGTAGATGTTTATAATTTGATGATCTTTGCAGTACATCATGGACTCTTTATTTGTGAATGTGGTTTGCTCTAAGACATAAAATAATTTATTTTGTAAAGCTAAATAACAAATGCAGTTATTAAAATTATTTTGTGATTGTAAAAAATAAACATAATATGATTTTATATACTTTTTATTCTTATTTAATTTACAGTAACACGATTTTATGTGCTTTTAAGGCTTTACTAGTGATATTACTTAAACGTGATTTTTATTTTTCCGTATTTTTTCTTTTTTTTTTGAGAATGACTTAACTCAAAACGATGTAACCTGAGGTATATCTGTATTTACTTGGGCAAAAATACCAGCATAAATTCACCTATTTTCCAAACAGGTATGTTTTAATTAGTAAAACTTTTATCAGTCAATCATTATCATCACTAAGGTAAAAAAAAAATATTTTCTGGCTTAAAATAACGTACCAAAAGCTGATAAGCCATTATTAAAAGAAAAGAAAATCAGTATTGGATTCAGATACCTTGTTCTCTTTATCAATCCATGTAGCCGGTCCTGGGTATGAAGGTAAACTGCATCTGGCAGCAAGGCCTCTGATTGGGAGGTTGTGAGGAGCATGGAATTGCCTCTTAATTGCTGTTGTTCCCAGGTTCACCCTGGAGTATTAGCACCTGTTAGAGTCCCAGCTATGGGCAAATAGTCAACCCTCAAACTGGGGTCAAAACACTATTGAAGTACAAAAATACACTTTTATAGAAAATCTAAATCTAATCCAATCTAAACTTATTTATAAATGGAACTTTGTGTGTGTGTGTCTGTTACCTATAGACTCCGAAACGGCTGAACCGATTTTCTTGAAAATTTACACAGTTATACTATAAGCGTCTGCGGGTTTTCTTAGCTAGATTTTGTGTTGAGGTACTCCCGATAAATATCGAAAATCGATAATTGAAAAAATCGGTTTATAGAAGGAGTTTTCCAATTTTAATCAAATTTGATACACTCATAGACAAAGACATAAGAAACAATATTCAGAAGTTTCAAGGTTGCAGTTCTTACAATAGTGCAGAAAATCGATAATATAAAAGGCAAGATGTTTGTGCGTGTGTCTGTTTATCTGCCCGTATGTCTATATTTTTTAGCCCTTTTATTTTAGTTTTTGCTTCAGGTTTGGCTCTAAGTAGGTATAATTGTAGTTCTTAGTCTCAGCCATGATACCATTTACTCAGAGGACTTATTTAGCCTTCAAAATTCAGTTTACGACGAAAAAACTTATTTGATATCAATACCAGGAAATCAAAATTTGACTTACATCCATTCATTTTTTCTTTCAGTCTACAGTTTCACTTTAACTGGAAACAACTATTGCTTTTTAGTCTTTCGTGCCAATGTCCAAAGTGTCTGAGCTCCAGGACTATGGATTAGTTTTAAAGCTTTTACACTCGAGCAATGCCGGTCTATACTGCTAGTATATACATAAAGAAAAATCTTTTATAGAAAAATATACATTTTTGAAAGAAAAACTTTTTTACCTTAACACATTTTTGAAGAAAAAATTAAAAATGACTGCTATTATACATCTTCGAAGGAAAAAAATATTACTTCAAAACATTTTTAATACAATACTAGAAGACATTCTCAGTTTTCTAAAATAAATAAAAAAAGTAAAAAAAGATTTTCATCAAAATCTGACTAAATCAACTTTCTCACTATAAGCGAACATTAACAAAAACCCTTAAAACCCTACTTTTTGGCATTAAATAACCCACAGAAGTTGATATGCCATTTAACAAAACTCAATCTCAATCCGCATAGCATCAGTTCCTTTTCTTTCCTTTTTTTCTTTCCTTTTTTCTTTCTTTTTTCCTTTTTTCTTTCTTTTTTCCTTTTTTCTTTCTTTATTTCCTTTTTTTTCCTTTTTCTTCCTTTTTCCTTTTTCTTCCTTTTTCCTTTTTTTCCTTTTTCCTGTTTTTCCTTTTTTTTCCTTTTCCTTTTTTCCTTTTTCCTTTTTTTCCTTTTTCCTTTTTTTCCTTTTTCCTTTTTTTTCCTTTTTCCTTTTTTTCCTTTTTCCTTTTTTTACTTTTTCCTTTTTTTCCTTTTTTTTTCCTTTTTCCTTTTTTTTCCTTTTTCCTTTTTTTTCCTTTTTCCTTTTTTTCCTTTTTCCTTTTTTTTCCTTTTTCCTTTTTTTTCCTTTTTCCTTTTTTCCTTTTTTTCCTTTTTCCTTTTTTCCTTTTTTTCCTTTTTCCTTTCTTTCTTTTTTCCTTTTTTCTTTCTTTTTCCTTTTTTCTTTTTCCTTTTTTTTTAGTGACTAGCAAATCCAAGTCAGGATTGGTTGGTTTGAGAACTTCTCATTTCAGTCAAGCGATTTTATATATATATATATATATATATATATATATATATATATAATTGGCAGTGTGTGGAATGGATTCAAAACTTCACTTTGTGTCAGTGCCAAAAACTTTAGTTGTTGGAATATTTTTCATTCAGTCTTCTAAATAAAAAATAGATAATTCATTATCACTTAGTTTAATGATTTATATTTTGTTGATATTAAAATCTTGCCTCAGTAAACACTTGAAAAACCTTTTCAGTTTTTGGCCTTAAACCGTGGAATGTCTGTTCCCATTCCAGTGATGAAATTCCTGGTTAATAGATTTTCACTGCAATCATTACCTTATGTGTAAAAACACAAGAAATATACAGCATTTTCTTGATTATCCAGACGTTTGGGATGGGTTGAAGGTTCAGATAAGTCAACATTCTGCATAATTAAATACTGAAATTATCAAAAAAGAATTAAGAGAAAAGCCATTTTCTAAAAAGAATTTAACATTGGGATTTTTATCATAAAATAACATTTTCAAGCATTTTGTTCGGGGTTTTGTCCAGTTTATTTTCGCATTCTCATTTTGGCAAATTTTTGTTTTAGGTCCCAAAAGCTTTTATCTCTTCAAATTTTTCCAAAATTGCCTTATTTCTGTGCAAATGTATATACTGAACTCCCATCAACAATTAGATATTGAAGAAACCTACCTTTTTTTATGTTAACGACCAGAAAAAAAATCGAACTTCTTCTCGCTCTTTTTGTCACCCATTACCGGCACATAAGCGTAGGAAGCTAATTCCAGCCTATTGAATTCGTTTACTGTAAATTCTTGAAATTACTACGTGATTTTTTTTTGTACTTAATTTCAGAAGAAAGTTAACTTTGAAATATAAGAAAATAAGTGATAAGTGTAGTTGTACTTTTAACCTTCAAATATATGAAAATATGAAAATACTTATAAATAACAAAAAGAACAAAATGTAGTACAGTAAAGCATTTTTTTATACTTAACATTGAAAATAAAAAGGTAGGTTTCTTCAATATCTAATTGCTGATTGGAGTTCAGCATATTGCAGGGAAATAAGGATATTTCGAAAAAATTTGAAGGGATAAAAGCCTTCAGGACCTAAAACAAAAATTTACCCTCATTTCATGTGCCACAGAGGAAGGTTAAGAAATTAAGTGTGCTGGTCACTTCCTAGCAAGTTGAGTTCCTTCATGAAAAGAATCACTTAGTATAAACAAATAACATTAATTTTATATATAGCAAGAATACAAGAAGTTGGTTAATGAGTAATATTCTTATTTTGGTTGCGTACATATGTAAAAACAGTCAAATGTGGTTATATGTGTGTTTGTGTGAAATTCAGTATGTGTATGTGTGCGTAGTTGTAGCATGGATAAAAAAAAGGTAGAATTTTGTTCTTACTGTGGACAGCTGTGCTGTAGTTTGAGGTGGTTTCTTTGAAGTTTGGTCAATGCTGAGTTGAGCATTGCTTTTGCATGTAATTATGAATGGGGTCTTGAATATCAGCAGGTAGATTGATGTTGACCTGGGTTGAATTTGTTAGTCTCTTTCCTGGGGTCAAACTTCATGATGTTTATCCTTTTTTTTTTTTCCTAAGAAATTATCTCCGGAATTATTTTATTTATTCCTCATTCGCCCTACATGGCATGTCTGTTACTACATTCACATGATATTTTGGTGGTATCTACCTAAATTATGATGACTAATAAAGCAACCTTTCTGATTTGTATTCTGCAGTTTAATTGGGTTGCTTTAAGATGTAAGCACTCTTTTGCATGTTAATAGTTTATAAATATTTTTTAGATGTGTTTTAATGCTTATGTAGCTGTTGTAGTCTAGTGGACACAACAAGAGGACCAGGTTTTGGTGAAACTGAAAGCTAGTCGTGAACCAGCAATTTAGTGGCAAATTTAATCGTCAATGCCATCATCATAATAGAAGTGATTGGCAAAAAAATGTGTGTTTGTGCGAAAGCCAGTATGTGTACGCGTGCATAGTTGTAGCATGGATAAAAGAGGTAGAATTGTTCTTACTGTGTACAGTTGTGCTGTATTCTGAGGTGGTGTCTTTGAAGTTTGGTCAGTGCTGAGTTGAGCATTGCTTTTGCATGTGAACATGAATGGGGTCTTGAATATCAGCAGGTAGATTGATGTTATTTTCTATTAAAAAGAAAATGCACCAATTTTTGTCTATACTTGGCTGGCTTCATATTGTTTCTGGATTAAAGTAATTGTATTTGTAACATGGACTATTTTCTGTTTTATTTTAGCATTTCAATTTGGAGACCATTTCAGTCATTCAAAACACAAGCTATGAACAAAACAAGACAGGGACACATGTTAAAAAATAAGACTGCTTCTGAGATGAGGTAGTACTTAAGTTATTTACATTGTTTGGACTATTGTCCTCATTTTTATTACATTTCAATTGTTGATGTTATAACTCTTTTTTTTTGGGTTGTCATGTATTTTGATTATTATACTTAATTATCAGTTTCTACCCATTTTCAGATATAGGAGTTCGTTGTCTTTAAAAGTGAAGAGTTTTAAGTTGACAATGCCTGATTCAGCCCTTACAACTTATAAAGTTTAATTAGTGGCTATGCATTGGAAATTGATTTTGATCAGCTTCCAGAATGGCAAATCCAACCATAGGCAGACATTTGACCAAGTCTCAAGGGAATACTGACATAATATGTGAGGTCAATAGACCTGCCCACATACCATTTTGTATCTTTCATCTATCTTCCAACAGCCTCCATCCATATATATTGCCTTCTCTCTCATTTTTATTGCCTATCTTTACATTGAAATGTGACGTATTTAAGAGTTACAGACAAGTTGTTGGTTGTGACTCCTTTGAGTGAGATCACTGCTTTGTTGGAGATTTTTTTCTCCCCCTTCTTCCTTTATCTCACCCTTCCTTATCTCTCCATCTCCATTCCCCTTATCTATCCCTCTCTCTCTCCGTTCCCCTTATCTCTCTCTCTCCGTTCCCCTTATCTCTCTCTCTCTCTCCTCCGTTCCCCTTATCTCTCTCTCTCTCCGTTCCCCTTATCTCTCTCTCTCTCCGTTCCCCTTATCTCTCTCTCTCTCCGTTCCCCTTATCTCTCTCTCTCTCTCCGTTCCCCTTATCTCTCTCTCTCTCCGTTCCCCTTATCTCTCTCTCTCTCCGTTCCCCTTATCTCTCTCTCTCTCCCCCCTTCCCCTTATCTCTCTCTCTCTCCGTTCCCCTTATCTCTCTCTCCGTTCCCCTTATCTCTCTCTCTCTCTCCGTTCCCCTTATCTCTCTCTCCGTTCCCCTTATCTCTCCCTCTCCGTTCCCCTTATCTCTCTCCCTCTCCGTTCCCCTTATCTCTCTCCCTCTCCCTCTCCCTTATCTCCCTCTCCCTTATCTCCCTCTCCCTCTCCGTTCCCCTTATCTCCCTCTCCCTCTCCGTTCCCCTTATCTCCCTCTCCCTCTCCGTTCCCCTTATCTCCCTCTCCCTCTCCGTTCCCCTTATCTCCCTCTCCCTCTCCGTTCCCCTTATCTCCCTCCTCCCTCCCTCCTCCCCTTATCTCCCTACCTCTCCCTCTCCCCTTATCTCCCTACCTCTCCCTCTCCCTTATCTCCCTACCCTCTCCCTCTCCCTCCTCCCCTCCCTCCTCTCCCTCTCTCCCTCTCTCTCTCCGTTCCCCTTATCTCTCTCTCTCTCCGTTCCCCTTATCTCCCTCTCTCTCTCCGTTCCCCTTATCTCCCTCTCCCTCTCCGTTCCCCTTATCTCCCTCCCTCTCCCTCATCTCCCTCTCTCTCTCCGTTCCCCTTATCTCCCTCTCTCTCTCTCCGTTCTCCTTATCTCCCTCTCTCTCTCTCCGTTCTCCTTATCTCCCTCTCTCTCTCTCCGTTCTCCTTATCTCCCTCTCTCTCTCTCCGTTCTCCTTATCTCCCTCTCTCTCTCTCCGTTCCCCTTCCTTATCTCCCTCTCTCTCTCTCGTTCCCCTTATCTCCCTCTCTCTCTCTCTCCGTTCCCTTATTTCTCTTTCTCCTCTTATATCTCTCTCTCCCTCCCCATATATCTCTCTCACCCTTCTTTCTCTCTTCCCCCTTTCTCTTGCCTCTCTCTCTTTCCCTTCCATCTTTACCAAATTTTAAAACTACCTAAAAGATTCCAAGGAAATAGTACGAACTGCACCACAAAAGAAAACCAATGAAATGATTGAAATGATAAATAAAAAACACACACACACACACACACACAAAATCTACCACTCAAACACAAACCACTCCTCCAAAAAATAGAAAATCTCCTAAAAGGCAAAGGTCACAGCAATCCCCTATCCATCCACCAAAAGACATTAAAGACAGTCTTAAGAACTTATCTTCCCCAAAAGCACAGAACCAGCCAAACAAAAACCGGAAATTCAGTGGCCAAATTCCTACCCCAAAATCAATTTGACAAACTGGAAGAAGTAGAGCTGAAAAGCCGGAATCTACAAATGACCAAAACCTCCAAACTCAAAAAAAAAAAAAAAAACTTAGAAAATTAAATCACAACCACGTACTAAGCTAAATTCCAAAAACATTTGGCAATCATGTATTAAATAATCCAATTGAACTTCCATGTATTAAAAGTGAACATAAATGAACTGCTTCTGCTAATAACAGACCTGTCACCAGCAATTGTGCTTACAGCCATATCATGTTGAATACACCGGTTCTCGCTCGATCACAGAAGTTAAGCAACGGTGAGCCTTGTCAGTACTTAGATGAGTGACCGCTTGGGAATACCAGGTGCTGTAAGCGTTTAGTGACGGATGTGCGTTGTGGTGCAGTGGATATCGGCTCGGAAAGAGAAATCGGTGAGCCGAGTTTGAATTCCAATTGAATACCCTGCATTCACTTAAGCACTGGCATCTTTGGGAAAGGTATTAATCTGTCCCTTCCCTCCAGTTATGGGTTAAATAACAGGGTAGGACTTGGGGACCCTGCCCTTAAAAACAAATCCTAATGAATCTTGAAACTGGAAAAGAAAAAAGTATTACTAGAAACAAAATTTATATAAAAACAATAAATTGTTGAAAGAAAAAGGTACCAGCAATAAAATAAATAAAAATTTAGTTGGCAATAAATGACCCGCCGAGGTTGATATGCCATAAAAACAAAACAACCAACCAACCAGCAATTGTTTGCCTTAAGGAAAATGATAAAGTGACAGTAAAAAAATACTCATTAATACATCTACACACGATACTGGGCTTCGAGCATCAGGTCGTATATTCATCCTTGTTAGGAATGATGTACCAAATAAAATTTACAAGTGACTTCTGTCAAAGTGACCTGACACAGGTCAATAAACTTCTTCTCAGTTTATATCCCAACCAGTAAATGAAGCTGAAATTCATTATATCATAAGGCAACTCTCTGCACCTTTTATGATACTGGTGGATTTTAACTTACAGCACAATATGGGGTTGTAAAAACACAAACCAAAAATGAAGGACCTTAGAAATAATAATTGATAACGATTTATTTATAAAAACACCGACTTACATAAATCCATTTACTGACAACTACTCAGCAATAGTCTTATACTTATATAATTTATGAATTTATATGGCTTTCTCTTGGAAGGTACTGGCAGTAACAATCACTTGCCAATTGTCCTACAAGACTCAGAACATAATGACAAAATTTCTCTTCACTTGAAATTCAGTCAGTTAAGTGCCATTGCTTTCTGCGGTAGACTGGTTGCCAGCCAAAGCTATAGAACCCAATCTGTCCTATTATTTAACCCATGACTGTAGGGAAGAGACAGATTAATAACTTTCCCAAGGGTATTTGTGCATAAGTGAATGCAAGGAATTCAACTGGAATTCGAACTTGGCACCCCGATCTCTCGTTTCGAGTTTATATCCACTGCACCACAACGCACATCTGGAAATTAGGCAAAGCAAACTGGAATAAATTAAAATCCAATGTTTTGAAAAAGTAACTGAAAAAAAATTCTTCAAGAAACTAAAAAATTTCCCAGAAATCCTCATTTCTATAGCTAAAAAAAAAAAAAAATAAAAGCATTCCAAAAAGTTCAATACCCAAAAATCATAACTGACCTTGGTTCAATGATAAATGTAAAAAAAAAACCCACCAATCCAACAATCTACAACCTATAATTTGCTGCAATTTAAGCGACTCCAAGCAAAAGCATAGGAAAAGAATGCTGGATAAACTACATCAACCAGCTCAATTCTCCTACAAAAACAAAAATTGTCTAGACTACGATACAGAAAATAGCAGGAAAATACCAAACACTGTAAAGCACTTCTCGATAAATGGCTCTAAAATAACTTGCAAAAAGGATATCACTGACCAACTAGCCAAAACAATCTAAAAATTCATCTGCCAAGGAAGGTAGCCAACAATTTCTAAAGCTCAAACAAAACATAGAAAAACAAAGACTAAGCTTTAAATCGAATGATGCCAAGAGCTATAACTGATCGTTTCTTCTAGAGGAACTTAATGAATCTTGAAAGAAAGCCCACAATACAGCTGTGGGCCCAGATGATATCCACTACAAATTCATAAAACAGTTACCCAACAAGTCATTACAATTGTTAGTAAAAATGTATAACAACATATGAAGGATTGGCACCATCCAAGAAATATAGTCATTCATCATCCAAATTTCAAAACCTGAAAAGGATGACACATACCCTGAAAATTACAGACTTACCAGTTGCCTATGTAAAACTATAAAGAAATTTGTAAAGATTTTAATATCTATTTAATATTATAATACAAAACAAATTATTGAATACATGTAAGTTAATGGCTATTCTTTTGTGAATAATTTTTAATTATATTCTAAGGTAAACATTTTACAATGTTTACATATGACATTTTCTTTCATTTCATTTATTCAATAGATTTTTATTCTTAAGAAATTTAATAGTATATAGTTTTTTATATAGACACAGGGAGCATGGGTTGTTTAAAGATTTATATATTCTAACTTTTTTTTAATTTTTCATTATTGTAGCAGTTTTATTTGTTTCTTTTAGATATCAAAAATATATTGATAGGGATTTTCTATTTCTGTACTTATTAAGAAGTGTGTTGATAAAATCTTTTTTTCAGCAAATTCTTAGTAGTACCAACATAAATGTTTATATTACTAGGGTTTTCTATAGAAGAAATAGTACATTGATAAACAATGGATTCTGTAAGGCACCTCTTTTCCAAAGGACATTTTATAGGGTTTCTACAATTACATTTATTACTGTCTAAATTATTGATTTCAGTTTTTGGATGATTTTTATTTTCAATTAGATTTAAATTTTTATTTAAAATATTATTATGATTTTTTATAAATTTTTCTTCCAGATTATTTTAGAGTATTTATATTGAAAATCTTGCTTGTTATTCAGGGAAATGTTTCTTAATCACAGTGAGGAATTTTTTTGCCTAATATACTGCTAACCATTTGGTCGAAAGTGGATGTATACCAAATAATCTTTCTATTTTTCTTTAGGGATAGATCTTTTACATATTTAATATTTGGGCTTTTATATCTACTATTTTTCAAGGCAGTATTATAAAAATTACTGTGTGTATTAAACACTTAATTTGTGGAATTTCTACTAATTCTATGTTCTATGTATGAGGGTTCATGCTTAATAATGAATAAAAGATGCTTAGATTTTGGATGGTTATATAGAGGAGTTGTATTTATTTTTTTTATAGGTTGGTATATATTATTTTCTAAATCTAAAGTCACATTGAAGAAATCTACTTTTCTTTTATTTGTATTAATAGTCACTTTTAAATTAAGGTTTTTAAATTCTCTATATATTAACTTTCTAATTTTATCAATTTTAAAATTTGTGGAATTCCTCACCACCATAAGGCTATCACCCCTCTATAATCCAATATCTCCTGTATTTATATAATTATGGGCTGTACAGTTATATAGCACAAATAAGCCAACCAGATTTGAAGACTCAGCAGAGTTTAAAGGTCACATAGTTATATCAAAATTTTCCTTGAAGTTGTTTTTTGTCCACTTTTTTTATTATAAATGAGAACAGTTTTTTTTTTTTTTTTTTGCATTCATTATGATGTTAGTCTCCTTCTCCAATAGATCCGAATAGACAGTGGCAAATTCCTTTAAAAAGAGTAAATGCCAAAGAACTCTGAATTCTAAAACTTGGTTCTTTTTACCTGGAGATATATATGAAATGATTTGTCTGAACATTATTTTTGATTGATACTCGTATTTAAGTAGATATTCTGTTTATAATCAAACTGTATTATATATATATTTTTACTGGCCTGATTATTTATGATAAATTTTTGTAACAAAAATGTGTGTCATTTGGCAAGATTTGAACCTGTGACCCCTCTCCACATAGGGGAAGCTACCAATTAATCTGGCACGTCTTAGACCTCTCGACCACGAATGACCAACAGTCTAAACGAAGTCAAATCAAGCCTATATAACACAATTTTTGATTCATCGTAATAACCATATCTGCTCTGAAATGTAATGTCAACAAATGTAAACATATTACGAAAATTAATAAAGATTAACGAAATGGTTATAAACAACCGACAATTTGAAATGATTTATTTGAACATTATTTTTGATCGATACTCGTATTTATGTAGATATTCTGTTTATAATCAAACAGTATTATATATTTATTTCTACCGGCCTGATTATTTACAATAAATTTTTGTTATGAAAATGTGTCATTTGGCAGGATTCGAACCTGCAAGCCCTATCAACATAGGGGAAGCCTCCAATTGATCTGGCACGTCTTAGACCTCTCAACAAGAAATGACCAACAGTTTAAACAAAGTCAAATCAAGCCTATATAACA
The DNA here is from genome assembly GCA_037127315.1 of Ascarosepion bandense. NCBI lineage: Eukaryota > Metazoa > Mollusca > Cephalopoda > Sepiida > Sepiidae > Ascarosepion > Ascarosepion bandense. The sequence continues at coordinate 2,213,872 of JBBBDQ010001383.1, read as the reverse complement.
CAATTTTTGATTCATCATAATAACCATATCTGCTCTGAAATGTATCATAATGTCAACAAATGTAAACATGTTACAGAAATTAACGAAGGTTAACGAGACTTGGTTATAAACAAACCGACAATTTAAAATGATTTGTTTGAACATTATTTTTGATCGAGACTCGTATTTAAGTAGATATTTTGTTTATAATCAAACACTATTATATATTTATTTCTACCAGCCTGATTATTTGCGATAAATTGTTGTTACAAAATTCAGCTGATTCGAACCTTTGACTCCTATCCACAAAATATCTACTTAAATACGAGTATCAATCAAAAATAATGTTCAAATAGTTTCGTTAATTTTTGTAACATGTTTATTGTTGACATTACGATACATTTCAGAGCAGATATGATTATTACAATCAATTGAAAATTGTGTTATATAGGCTTGATTTGGCTTAGATCAATTGCTCTATTAGATTTTGAAACTGGATCTAAATAGATATTATGTCTTACTTTTTGCTTTGTGTATTTTAAAGTTCATTTTCTTGTCTCTTTCAGGGATGATTCCATGCAAGACTCAGTGGAATAAATGGTGCAGAATTTTCAAAAATCTTTTGTCCACAAATGTAGTTTATGATCTCCTCTTATGTGATTGGATTGTCCTTTGCACAACTTTCTCATTGTGGTGAGTAGATTTCTGGTTTTCCTTTTTTTTTTTTCCTTCCTTCTTCCTCTCTCAACTCTGGTTTCACCTAATGATAAATAAGCCTGTTCTGTGATGTTCTTGCCTAGTTCTCTGTTAATTCTCCAAGGATTTTAAGGTAATTTTATAAATCACAAGTAAGCTGAGAATATATATATATATACTTAGTTTTTGATCATGATTAAATTACACCAATGCACAGTTGTATTAAAAAGTGTTCAATACAATTATATTGTAGAAGTTTTGAATATTTTTCCTTTAGAAACAAGTTATTTTGCGATCTTGGTTTCTACCTTTTGGTGTCTTCAGGTGTTGTGAAATAACTTGTTTCGAAATGAAAAAATATATGTATACATTATTCAGACTGTTGTCTTCATCTTTGCTGCCATGCAGACCTTCCAGCTGTTGTACACTCTGGATTTCTTTACATGCTAGGAATTTTGAACCAAACTCTTTATTTTGAAATTCCTAGCACCTGAAGAAGGTTGGAGCATACAACACCCGAAACATTGTAAACATGGTAGCAAAGATGAAGACAATAGTTTGAATAATGTAAATAGTGTAAATACTACCTCATCTCAGAAGTATAGACAAATATATATATTTATATTTATTTTTCATTTGGAAGTTTGCGGTATCTTCAGACGATTTATAATAATTGATTTTCCATTTTTTTTAAACATACAAATAGGGATTTTTTTATGAACATGCAGCTGTAATTTTGAAACAAGAATTAATTAATTTTGAACAAAAGTTCTAAAATTGAAATATATTGGACACTTTTTAATACAACTCAGTAATGGTCGAATTATGATTAAAAACAAACTTATTCAGATTGTTGTCTTCATCTTTATTGCCATGTCTCAGCGAATAATATCATTGGTTGGATCCAGTGACTTGACCCAAAGACCTGTGTGTTCAATACCTGGTGACAGCAGTGAAGAACAAAAATCTTAGAAAGAAGAGTTAAATGGAGATAACTAAGACATCTGGAAGTGGCATGACTCATGGAATGAGAACAATCTACCCCGGTGATTGAGAAAAATTATTCAGTTCAGAATTCTAATCACCTCAAGAATGCCAGTGTATACACCGGCTGAACTGTTGTGAATATGGCAATAAAGATGAAGTCAACAACAGCGTAAATAATTAGATTTATTGCTTAAGGTAAATATATGTCAATTTAGAAGACTTGTATTTTAAGACATTTCACAGTCAAATTGCTATCATCAGCAAAAGAATTTTATTTCAAAAAATCTACATTAACAAGAGAGTCTAAGGCCATATCACATTGAAACTTCAGTTCTTGCACAATCTCTGGAGTTAAGCAATGTCAGATCTTGTCAGTACCTAGATGAGTGACCACTTGAGAATACCAGGTGCTGCAACTTTGAAGTATGCGTGGTATAAAAGGCTTACAATCACATCATGCTCAACCACCAGTTTCCGCATGATCATCAAAGTTAAGCAATGTTGAGCTTGACCAATATGTAAATGGGTGACTGCTTGAGGATACCAGGTGCTGTAAATTTGGATGTGCAAGTGGTAGAAAGAGCTTATGGCCACATCAGTTTGAAACACCAGTCCCTGTATGATCACTGAAGTTAAGCAGTTGTCATTTTGGAGAGTCCAGTTGCAATTCCCATCAGGTTCCTTATATTTGCTTATGCACAAATACTTAAATTTTGTACTTGTTTGATTTTTAGTATCTCCAATTTATAATCCAAAAATGTATCCTTTTGAGCTTGACTAATGTCATATTAACCTCTGTGGGTTATTTAATGCCAAAAAGATGGATTATATATATATATATATATTTTTTTTTTTTTTAAGAAAACTTAAAATGTCTTTAGTTTTGTATTTTTTAAAAGGTTCTTTAAAATGAAAGAAAAAAGGCTTGGTTTGTTCTTTTTTATGGCATATCAACCTCAATGGGTCATTTAATGCAGACAAGATTTTTACAATAGATTCGTATGAATAGAATGTTTTCTTTGTAAGAAATCAGTTTGTAGATCAGTGTTTGATCTTTTTTTTGTTTTATGGCATGTCAAACTCAATGGGTCATTTAATGCAGACAAGATTTTTACTAGCCCTGTTGGCGGGTCTTCAGAATACGTCAACTGTACCTCTGCAGAGGGTAAAAGTCCCTCAGTAGGACCACCTGTTGGCTGTGGGTGGCGACCCATGATATCTTGGGACAGGATCCTGGTGGTTGAGCAGGTCATGACTCGGGTGCAAAGAGGCCTTGTTTCTGCAACACACCAATTTGGCCCTTACATGGGCTAGACGGGCGGTCGGAGAGGCTCGATCCGATCAATCGGCTATTCACATCAAGCCCTAATACTTATTCGCATAAAATAAGCTATCTCAAATAACATAACTCAATAGATGTGTTACTAAAACTGATTTTCAACTACAAACAAGAGATAGACCACATGTAAGTATTAGAAGGCGGTGGCAAGGGTCAATCTACTAGTAAGGAAAAGCTGTTACACAGAAAGTTTTCAATCTGATGTTTTCATCAAAAATGGGTCTGGAAAACACAGAGAAACCCAAAATGCTAACTGACTCTTACTAGTGTGAGTATACCTTCCTTGTATCCCTGGGATAATGGGGCGAATGGGTCCCCGCTCCTAATATCTCCCACTGTTGGGCTCCGAGGAGGGTGGGGAGCAAGGAAGGGGAAATTTACAAAAATAGAACTCATGGCATCAAATAAAAATAAAAGACCCCATACCGAATACAGCTTCGAGAGCCTAGCCTCTGAACCTGAGTCAGATAACGAATTTGATCAAAAGTAGTTTACGAGATTCATTGTCTTGGCATCAAGAGAGAACACTCCAATCACCAATTTTTCCTCCTTCATTGTCGAAAAATGACGAGATGTTTAACAAAAACATCAACAATTAAAAAACTAAGGAATAACACCATGTTAGTAGAAGTTACAAATAAAACTTCAGCAAGTAAGTTACTGAAGCAAAACCTGTTTTCTAATCTGAAGATAAAAGCCGACCTACACAACTCCTTGAACTCCTCAAAGGGTGTGGTGAGAAGCTCAGATCTCTCTGCACGCTAGAGGAAATAAAGAACAATCTAAGGAAACAAGGGGGTTACAGATGCTCAAAGAGTAATGATAAAGAAACAATCAAATGACTCCAACAAACACTTACATTCTCAATTTTAACACCCCAAAACCTCATACCGAAATAAAAATTGGATACGTGATAGAAAAAGTAGAGGTATACATACCAAACCCTCTGAGATGTTACAATTGTCAAAATTTCGGACACCACAAGGAGAGATGTTTCAGATCACCAAGATGTAAAGTTTGTGGAGAAATTGGGGATCACATTAACTGCGAACTCCCTTTCAAATGTGCAAACTGTACCTTAAACCACGCAGCAGACTCAAAAGAATGTGAAGTCTGGAAAAAAGAAAAAAGTATCCACAATTAAACACACTAATAATATACCACACCGGAGGCAAGAAGGATAGTCGAGCACTCACTGAGTGCACCAACATATGCAAATATAGCTAGAACGTCAAACAACACAATGCAAGGACAAGAAACAACACAAGACAATCAATCAGAAGTGGTGAAAGAACTAAGATCTCTATTGGAGATACTAAAGAAAAATTTGACCAGTTTGACACTTAGATCCGATATAGAACCAGAGGAAAAACCCCAATTCCAGACCAAGGAAACCGAAGGTGCTAGAATCAAAAGAAAGTTGCAATCCAAACAGCAAACACCAATCCTCCCCATCACCACTACCAAAGTTAATAACCCTTTGCCTCCAAAAATGAATCCACTTTCAAAGAATCAACACTAAAAACCAAAAACTGAAATTGTTCTAATGGAAAAGGAAAACAAATATTGAACTGATGGAAACAGAGTGACAGGAAAGACGATCAAGATAGAGAAGCTCAAAAATTCCATACAAAACCAAACCAAAAATAACCAGTTCATCTCTAACACGGGAACTGTCTGCTTCCAGACAAAGAACAACAAATGAACCAAAGGAAAAAACCCCTAATAAACAAGCAGAACCAAAAGAAATTCAAGGAGCAAAACATAAGAATCAAAATGCAAATAAGAGAGAAAGCATAGAAGAGATGGACACCTCTACTACAAAATATTATATAGACAAGTAAACTCTCTTAAAAATTTCAGTATATAAGCATGGATCAAAAATCTTCCAATGGAATTCTTGGGGTTTAAAACCAAACATAAATGAGCTACTTCTTCTTATAACAAATTATCACCCCACTATCATCTGTCTACAAGAAACCTTTTTAAAAGCTGAAGATAAAATAAAAAAAAAATTATACATGATATAATTATATATATAACCTCAAACAGAAGGCATCGGGAGGTGTATCGATTCTAATTAGGAATGATATCCCCCAAAGTAAAATACAATTAAAGCCTGATATACAAGCTGTTGCTGCAAAAGCCACTATACATAGAACCATTAACATTTGCTCCATTTACATCCCTCCTCAAGATCCCATAAACGAATCTGAACTAAACAATCTAATTGAACAACTTCCAAGACCATTTTTATTACTAGGTGACTTTAATTGCCACGATGTTCTATGGGGATCTATATACTCAGATAAAAAAGGCAAACATCTAGAGAAAATCATTATGCCTACTAAATAACAAGTCCAACCCCTATTTACATCCAACATCAGGCACTCACTCAGTGCTGGACCTATCCCTTTGTGATCCCTCTACACTTATGGACTATGAGTGGAAAGTTCTAGATGACTCATGGGGTAGTGACCATTTGCCAGTTGTTCTCAAAAGAAATTGAAAATCACCCGGCTCGATGGAAACTAAATAAAGCAAATTCGAGGGAATATAAAAAAAAATGCTACCAAAAGTTTTCAGACAAAGAAAACAACAGTAAATCCATCGAATACTTCACAGAAACCTTAATAGCCATTGTGAAGGTATGCATACCAAAAAGCAATGGACCAAACAAACAAACAAAGACCATGGTTCAATGACGAATACAAAAAAGCTATCAGATTAAGAAAAGCAGCACTACAGAAATTTAATTCTCAACCCACAACTTATAATCTAGACATTTTCAAGCAAAAAAGAGCAGTAGCACGTAGAGTGATCAAGGAAGCCAAAAGGGAATCCTGGAAAGACTATGTAAACAAAATAAATTATAACACAAAACCAAAAAAAGTTTGGAACATAAGGAAAATTTCCGGAAAGAATTTATCTCCTCCTCTAAATCACCTCACTCTAAATAATTAAAAAATAACAGAGACAAAAGATATAACAAATGTACTAGCGGAAACCTTCAAAAACAATTCCTCAAACAAAAACTACAGACAACTTTTCCAAAAAATTAAGCAGGACACAGAAAAAAACGAAAAATAAACCAAATTTAATTCTAATAACAAAGAAGATTACAATCAGCCTCTTACGATGAATGAACTTAGAAATGCTATAAATGAATTGCATAATACTGCTACCGGCCCTGACAAAATTCATTATGAATTCTTAAAACAACTCCCCCACCATTCTATAAAATATTTGTTAGACATCTTTAACAAAATATGGTTCAAGGGAAAACTGCCAAAGAGCTGGAAACGGGCCATCATGATTCCTATAGCAAAACCGGAAAAAGACAAATCAGACCCAAAAAACTTTCGACCCATAACGCTAACAAGTTGCTTATGCAAAACATTCGAAAGAATAATAAATAAAAGACTAAAGTAGTACCTGGAAACCAATAACTTAATTTCCAATTTACAGAGTGGCTTTCGAAGTAAAAGAGGGACAATCGATAACATAATCCGCTTAGAAACATTTATCAGAGAGGCTTTAATCAAAAAAGAACATGCAATAGCTATTTTCTTTAACTTAGAAAAGGCTTATGAGACCACATGGAGGTAAGGAATTATGAAAGACTTATTCAATCTGGGTCTAAAAGGTAGACTACCCTTGTTGATAAAAGATTTTTTATCCAACAGAAGCTTTAAAGTAAGAATTGGATCTACTCTCTCTGATTCAAAAATACAAGGAGTTCCACAAGGATGCATCTTGTCGGTTACCCTTTTTAATATAAAAATCAACAACATCGTAAACTGCCTGAACAATGAAGTTAATGGCTCCTTATATGTGGATGATCTCCTGATTTGCCATAGATCCAAAAATATGCATACCTCAGAATGTCAACTGCAGATATGCATAAATAAATTAAACCAATGGACCATCGAAAATGGTCTCAAATTCTTATCAACCAAAACCAAGGGTGTGCATTTTTGTAACTAAAGAAAAATGCACAATGATCCAACACTCAAATTAGAAGGAACAGAAATTGAAATAACAGACCAACTCAAATTTCTGGGAATAAATTTTGATAAAAAACTTACATTCATCCCCCATTTGAAATACTTAAAACAAAAATGTTTCAAAACACTACAACTTATGCGGGTCATAGCTAATACAGAATGGGGTGCAGATTGCATATCACTCCTAAAAATATACAGATCTCTAATAAGATCCAAACTGGATTATGGTTGTTTTATATATGGTATGGCTAGGAAATCCTACCTAAAAATTCTTGATCCCATCCACCACGCAGGTCTAAGACTTGCCCTTGGTGCATTTAAAACATCTCCTATAGAAAGCCTATACGTAGAAGTGCATGAGGCTCCATTAAAATTGAGACTTGAAAAATTAGCACTGCAATATTATATAAAGCTTAAAGCTAACCCATCAAATCCCGCCTATCAGTGCACATTTAACCCAAACTATAAATACCTGTTTGACAAAAAAGAAAACGTTATCAAACCTTTTGGCCTTCACATGGAAAAAATAAAACCAATGAATGACAGTTCGATAGATGAAACTAGTATACATGAATTCAATGTCCTCGAACATCCACCCTGGCTTCTGGAACAATCCAAAGTCATTTTAGAACTGGCTGACCACACAAAAGCTGGCACACATCCCTTACATTATATAGAAAAACTAAATTATATATTGAATCAATAGCCAAATTGGACCCACATATATACCAATAGCTCCAAAGTCAATAACAAAGTAGGATGTGCTGCTATCTGTAAAAGTACCGTCCTACAAAAAAACATTACCTGACAATTCATCAATATTTAGTACAGAAGTTATTGCCATTGACTTGGCCCTGGATCTCATCCCTAAACTTATTTCAAACAAAATTATTATATTCTCGGATTCTTTAGCAGTGCTTGAAGCAATAAAGAACCAAAAATTAAACAATCCTTTGATCATCAAACTTTTATATAGGTTACATGTGATTTCACAAAACAAAACTATCATTTTCTGTTGGATTCCAGGTCACTCTGGATTTCATGGAAATGAGAAAGCCGATGTGGCTGCAAAAAAACTCCCTAAAACGTGACACAAGTAACATAAAGGTTCCATACACTGACTATAAACCCTTAATCATATATATTTTAAAGAAATGGCAAGAAACCTGGAACAACTGTCAAAACAACAAATTATTTAAAATCAAATGCATCCTAAAGCAACAACTACCAGAACCCAGTAAATCACGCAAAAAAGAAGTGGTTATATCCCATATTCAAATTGGACATACACACATAACCCACTCTTATCTCTTAAAAAATGAAGAACCTCCCGAATGCATTGCATGTCAAGAACCCTATACAGTAAAACATGTTCTACTCGACTGCAGTGACTTTACATATATTCGGCAATCCCTCTATAATATTAACAACCTGAAAGATCTTTTCGAAAAAATAAACTCTAATACTATTTTAACCTGCCTCAAAAAGATCAAACTATACAACAAAATATAATCTCAGTAAAGATCCGAAGATCAAAAATAGATCCGACCGTCACCAGGTAAAAAATTTAAAAAGTAATGCAACTTGAAAGCAATGGAAAAGTTTAAAAAGCAAGACATCTTCAAAAATTCTGTAAAAATAATATAACCTTACCCAAAATCATTTGTTATGACCTTAAATGATCCCATAATAGGTCGTTAAACCTCGAAACAAACAAGATTTATACAATAGATTCGTATGAAAAGAATGTTTTCTTTGTAAGAAATCAGTTTATAGATCAGTGTTTCATTTTTTTGTTTTTTTTTTGTTTTACAGCATATCAAACTCAATGAGTCATTTAATGCAGACAAGATTTTTACAATAGGTTCGTATGAATAGAATGTTTTCTTTGTAAGAAATCAGTTTGTAGATCAGTGTTTGATTTTTTTTGTTTTATGGCATATCAGACTCAATGGGTCATTTAATGCAGACAAGATTTTTACAATAGATCTGTATGAATAGAATATGTATTCTTTGTAAGAAATCAGTTTGTAGATCAGTTTTCTTTGACGTATTTTTGTAAAGAAGGTTTTGATGAGTCAGATGTATTACTGGTATATATATTTTTTCTTCAAAAATATATTGCTGTTAATCCTATTTTTCGTCATTAAAAATGTATTGCTCGTAATATTTTCTTCTCTAAAAAGTTATTGCTGGAATTTTTACTATAAACATCTGTTTTTATATTTTCATAGTGTTTTGACCTCAGTTTAGGAGTTAACTATTTACCCATAGATGGGACCCTAACAGGTGCTACCATCCTTGGCCAGGGTGGACCTGGGAACAGCAACAATTAAGAAGTGGTTCCATGCTCTTCAAAATTTCCCAATTAGAGGCATTACTGCCAGATGCAGTTTATCTTCATACCCAGGATGCTTCGTTTAGGCGGTGGGTAGGAGTTACCCCTTTACAGATGTGCAGTCTGCATATTCTGAAGACACAGCCGACAGGGCAGTTATATTTTTTTAATCACATTTCATTCTCTTGTGTTAATGAATATAACCAACCTTGTCCATAACACAGAAATTTAAATCCATTAGCTTTACTATTTGAAGTAAATCTACAAGTGTTCAATTCACCCCAGACCGATACATTTGGAAAAACTTATATTCTTCTTCTATGTGCCCTGTCCCGTCAGGACGTAGGCGATCATGGCTTTCTGCGTTTCCCTATCCCTGGTGGCTCTGAGCATGCCTTCTCCTGTTACACATGCAATCCTTGTTCTGTCATCTACCTGATTAGGTCATTCAAATATGTTATCCATTGCTTTCCCCTGTCTCTTTTTCCCCCTTTATCTGGCCTGATCTGGCTTTAATCATAAAATATTACCTTTTTTTTTTCTTATTGTCTAAACTTAATGCTGATATATCTTGTTGGGATTAAACAGAATGTTATCGTCATCCATTCCTTTGCTTAATACAGATACCCGCTCACTTACAGTTTGTGTTTCAGTAATAAAAGCATTATTGAATCTTTAAACCAAATCTGGATTGGTGGATTTTGTGTATATTGACATTTTTTCTGGCTCGTCAGAAATATGCAACTCGGAAATCACTTACAGCAATTCAAAATAAATTCTTTCATGTGTTTATCAATTTACATGTCAACTTGTTTTTCAAAATGGCTGTTCAACAAAAATAGCAAATCAAATTCCAGACAGAGTGTGACGTGTGGGCCAGTTAGAAATTGTATTTTAATTGTTAAGATCAAAAGGGTTATTGTTTGCTTTTGAAAGAACCTGAATAATTGACTGTAATTTCTCACACACAGAACTTGTGTGATGGGGAGTTGACATGATTTCTATTTAGACTAGTGTCCTTATCTTTGTTGTGATTATCATGTTTTGACTGCAGTAGTGTCATCAGCAGGCAGGAAAAAACAACATTTGGTTCAAATCTCCAGGTTTAAGGTTCAGCATGCGTCCTACAGTATGATAGCCTCCTGGTTAAAGCATTGATTGATGAGTTTTTTTTTTTTAATCATTAGATCTATCTATCACCCGGTTCACACTCCACCCACGTCTATTGAACAGGTTAAGAGGCTCATCCCTTGTTCCCTGTTTAGGATGTTGTTTCCGGCTTTCTCTTTTCCAATCTTTTCACTATTACATAGCCCCCTGCACATCAGTGGCATTACCGCCTTGCTCGGGGTGATACAATTAAAAAAAAAAAAAAAATTTCACCCCAAGCAAGGCATTCCACTGCCACTCTAGCGCAGGGGGTTACATAGGGGAAGGTGCTGAGAGAGCTAATAGATATAGGAAATGTCAGGAGGGTGATAGATGAGTAAGGGAGTACATAGGAAGAGTGTTTGAGAGAATGGAAGCGAGTTATTGTGTTAGGAGGTGTCTATTGACCTTACATTTAAACTCCTGGAGATTGTAGCTATCGGGGAAGCAAGTATGTGGAAGGGAATTCCACAGTCGGGAAGTACAAGAAAAGAAACTATTGGAGTAGAAGTTGTGGTTGCATTTTATCGGTTTCACTGTAAAAGGGTGGGATCCAGTTGCTAATCTAGTATCTCGTGCAAATTCGAACCTAGAGGGCACCAGTGATCTAAGCTCATCGGAGCAGAAGCCATGAAAGTATTTATAGAAGAGGCACAGGGAAGCCACGTTACGCCGGTGAGAGAGTGACTGCAGCCGGTCAGCCAAGTCGGTATCGATCACTTTACAAATTCTCCATTGTATTTTGTCAAGAACCCCTAGGAGAATAGCAGGGGCACCTAACCAGATGTATTCAATACACAGGCGGATGGCAGATTTATATATGTGCAGGATAGATTCAGACGGAAAGAACCTCCAGGCCCCGCACAGAGAACCAACTTTCATAGCAGTGGATTTAGCAATGGATTCGATTTTGCTTACTTAGTAATTGTGAGTTCAGTCTTTTGGCAAGGTGGGACAGACTTAGACTGTAGACTTATGCTTAAACGCAATCTTCAGACTATTAAACACAAAATAGACTGCTGCTGCTGCTTGGTGTTGATTAAATGTCTCTCTCACACACACACACACACACACACACATATTGTCATCCGCAGACAGTTCTGTTTTGCCGTATCACAGCTCATCAGTACGGTTAGACTCCGATTGCTTTTTTACCCAGGATTGAAACCCGACTGAAATATCTAAACTTATTCATAAATGGAACTTTGTCTGTGTGTCTGTTACCTATAGACTTCGAAATGGCTTAACCGATTTTCTTGAAAATTTACACAGTTGTACTATAAGCATCAGCGAGTGTTCTTAGCTAGGTTTTGTGTTGAGGTACCCCCGATAAATATCGATAATCGAAAAAATTGGGTTAAAGAAGGAGCGGTCAGATTTTAATCAAATTTGATACACTCACAGACAAAGACATAAGAAATGATATTCAGAAGTTTCAAGGTTGCAATTCTTACAATAGTGCAGAAAATTGATTATATATTTAAAAGGCAAGATGTTTGGGTGTGTGTCTGTTTATCTGCCTGTATGTCTGTATTTTTTTCAGCACTTTTATTTTAGTTTTTGCTTCGGGTTTGGCTCTAAGTAGGTATAATTGTAGTTCTTAGTCTCAGCCATGATACCATTTACTCATAGGACTTATGTAGCCTTCAAAATTCAGTTTACGATGAAAAAAAACTTATTTGATATTGATACCAGGAAATCTATTCATTTTTCTTTCAGTCTACGGTTTCGCTTTAACTGGAAATAACTATTGCTTTTTAGTCTTTCGTGCCAACGTCCAAAGAGTCTGAGCTCCAGGACCAATCTACTTAACAAAAAAAGTTATTTATTGACCACATGCTGCCATAGGAAAAAAATACTTAAATTTTTAGATCTTGATTGATATAGATTTCTCTATACATTTATCTCTTTCTTTCTCACTCTCCCCCCCTTCTTTCGTTCTTTTCCTCAATAATTATTAATTATGCCCCTTTGATTTCATAACTATGCATTTTAATATTTTTGATTTTATAATTTTGCTTTTTTGTCTTAATCTGGTCACTGGTAGCTTAATTCTGAGTTTCATGCACAACACAATCATCAGGTGCCAATTGCACTGCATTGTGCATGAAAAAGATGTGTATTTTATTTATTTTATGGTGTCCATAAAGTTTGTGTGCACTTTAAAGTTATAAATTTTTTAAAGTATACTCAAACTTTATGGACACTCTGTCTATAAATATACATTGTTCCAATACTGTTCCTTATATATATAATAATATATATATATATATAAGGAACAATATGAAGGCAAAATGTATGACAAAGTGGAAAAAATTTTCTTTTAACATATTTTGTCTAAAGAGTCAGATGGAGCCCTTAAGAATGAAATGCATCACAAAATTTTTCCCACTTTGTCATATTTTCATATTTTTCCCCGTATATATATATATATATATATATATATACACACACACACACACACACACTACCAACCATAATTATGAGGCCACCCCAGGTTTTTAAAAGAAGCGATGTATTTCATACTATTTTTAGTATTTATTGCCAAGTGAATAATTCTAAATGAAAACCAAATGGTTCTTGTCTTAATACTGCGCAATAACATGTGCATCAAATGCACTGTTCTGGTGTCCAGTTTTTGTGCTCTCTTCCCCATGCCAGTCTCTTCTTCTTATTGGCTGATTAAAGCAAAGACTTCCTGGCTGCCTTGTAAAATTTTGCAAAGTAATAATAACACGGAACTATTCTATTTTCATTTAGAATTATCCACTTGGCAATGAATATTAAAAATAGTATGAAATACATAATTTTTTTTTTTAAACTCGGGTGGCTTAATAATTATGGCCAGGTGTGTGTGTGTGTGTGTATATATATATATATATATGTGTGTGTGTGTGTGTGAATTCAGGCAACAGTTCTTTATTCAAGTTTGGTTAAAACCCACATAAGTTCTTTGTATTAAAATTTCTTTTTTCTATATTCCAGTACATTTTTCTGGTTTCCAGGGAAACTTGAAATCTAAGTTGTCCAATGTCTGAATACCTTTTGCCTTTTATAAGCCATCATCAAAGAGATTTTTGTTGATATTGTTCAAATGATATGTTGTTGCATGTAAGAAAGAATTCTAACTTAAAAGTTATTAAAAATATATATATTTGAAGAAAGTATAAAATGAAGTCTACAATCAACTTATGAGATATCTTGTTGTTACTTTAATGAAAGGTATGTTTGTTTATTAATGTAAGGCAGAGGTCGGCAACCTTTTGGAGAGTGAGGGCCAAAAAGCTCTGTAGAGTCAAGGAGGAGGACCAAACAGTTATGACTCCAGTGTCATGGAGAAGAACCATGTTATTAAATATGTGAATAAATTTTCTGTGTTTGAAGAAAACAAGGATTCAATATAATTCAATATCTGGTGGGAATTTTGTTAAAAAAATATTACATCTTAAAAATAAATGTTTCATAAATCAGTATTGAAAAGAAATTCATTAAAACGGGTTGAAAACACTATTTTATATTAATTTAAAAGTGCCTGCTCACGAAAGCAATTTCACAGAAAATGAAAGTGAGGCCATACACTAATTTTGGCGATCCCTACAAATAAAAAATAAAAGTAAAACACATTCTTCAGATAAAAAGAAATCATTTTTTTTAATTTCGACTCAGTAAATTCAGACTATCAACTGTCACTTTGAATTGGTTTACCTATATTTATATCGTGTCCAGAGTAAGGTAGCGGTCCGGACAGGATTCATTTGAGGGCTGGATGTGGCCCGCTGGCCGGGGGTTGCCAACTACTGGTGTAATGTAATGACTCCTTTTACTCATACTGGGCATTATGATAAACTGTATTCAGCAGCAATGCCTCTGATTTGGAGAAATGGAGAACCAGCTCTGAATTTTTGTTGTTCCCATGTTCACCATGTTAGCTAGCACCTGTTAAGCTCCCAGAAGCCCAAACTAGAATCAAAAAGCAGTAAGACCTCTAATCAGAAAACTGAAGTGATTGAGGAGTGTGAAACCACCTCTTAGTTGCTGTTGTTTGAAGGTCCACCTTTATGGCGGCAAGGCCTCTGATCGAGAGATTGAAGGTTTTTAAGCTTTCAGCAATAGACAAATAGTGAACCTCCCAAACTGGGGAACCAAACCGTTTACCTTAACAATGGAATATACCATCACTAAGTAGATGAGATCATGCTGCATTATTAATAAATGCCTGAAGTTACATTGTGTCTACTAGAATAGATGTTGACACCATTATTATTACTTCTGCTGCTGTAATCATACATATACATTTTTACAGAATATACATTGCCCACTGTCTGTGTATAACCCTTATATAACAATATTTAACATGGCATACGGACAAAAGAGGTAAAATATTATTTTTTTAATTATTACAGACAAAAAATATTTAACTAAAAAACATTTATTTTATCACGAGAAAGGGTTAAAAAGAAAGCGATGTTGTTTTTCTTTATTGGAAAGAGATTCGCTTTCCCAAGATTGTAAATTGGCTAAAAATAGAAATGAGATGTAACTATACCATATGATTGTTGTTATCCGGTGAAACAGCTGAGAGGTCAAAGTGTCAAACTCACCTTGTTGAAAGAGAAGAGACATTACTAAATAATGTTTAGACGAAAAGCAATTAGGGAAGTGAAATTTGTATTTTTTAGATTCATATTTTCTCAACCAAAGTTTGTAAAGGATAAGCTGACATAATGGAGGTCATACGTCAGTCGACCATGTTGAAATATGTACAACAGGACCTCTGTCTGTGGTGATAGAACAATTGAAGAAAAATTTTCGTTTTTTTGGGGTTTTTTTTTTCCTAAATCTTTGGTGAAATATGGCCAATATAATTAAAAGTCAAATGTCAAAACCACCATGTTGTAATCAGTGTAATAAACCCATGAAACACAGAGGCCAAAAACAACTGAAGAAAAAATTTTATTTTCTTTGTTCTTGGTAGAATACAACCAATATATACCTGCATGATTGAGAGATCAAAATGTCAGGCTTGCCTTATTGCAAAGTATAAACAAAATGAAGAGAAAGGGATTTTTATTCATACTTCTCCAGATTGGGAATTCAGTCTAAAGCAAAAGTTAAGTTGATTTGCTGAGAGAAGAAAAAAGCAATTATTAATTTTACGGACAATGACTATTTAAAATTTCCCTGAGAGAAGCTGATGTCATGTAATAACTCCACCCAAAGCGGGGTGAAAAAATCTTCCATGATTGGAAGTGAGAAATAGAAGACAACAAAGAGGCTGTCATCATGTAATGACTCCGCCCAAGGCAGGGGGTGGGAATAGTCCATGATTGGATATCTGAAACAGCGGAGGAGGAGGACTAGTTGAATGTTAGGATATTTGCATAACACCCCTTATACGTCCTCACCACACCAGTAAAAAGGGACACGTATAAATACGAGTGTTTCAAGGGGCCAAAATCAGTTTATGCCCAGTTATGTAGCGAGACTGAGTTAGTTGCCACGCCGCTGGTGCCAACTGTAGAGTTCCTGAAGCCTGCCACCAACCACAGAGTTAAAGTTAAACAGTTCCCGTGAGATCCCAGTAAGGAGTGAGACGAAGTCAGTTTGAGTCACCGCACCGCTGTTGCCAACCACAGAGTTCTGACCGGAGGTGAAATGATTTTGCAGTCAGTTGAAATTGCCATCCAAAGTTTGAAATAATAATAACCAAAGTTATCTGTTGATGAAGAGAAGAACCCTAATGAAAACCTTTTGCCAAATTGATGATAATACTAAGAAGAAGAATGCTGACAAACATTTTTGCAATGTACAAAAAGTAGTGTTTGAATTTACCTGTTACCTGCTTATCAATTCTGGCCCGACTTAGAGAAAATGGTCGAAACTTTCATTCCGTCACCAATTAATAGGAACAGGGTTTGGGAAAAGACAAACTGTAATTATTTTTTTCTTATTTTTTGTATATAAATACTATCTACAGTTTATGCAGGCTTTATTCATTTCATTTCAACTTGGTGCCATTTTTACTTCCACAATTATACGTGCATATCCAACTTGGTTTAGCTTGGCAGAGATACCTAGTGAGAATTAGGTTTAACTCTTAAGATCAAAATCACAATGTGGGTAAGAGAGATTATAGTTGAAGAGGTCAACTCAAGGACCAGCTGCTGTGTCAATACCATCAACAACCGACGAGTGTGAGCTGATGGCTTGTTCTCAGACCAGGATCGATCCTGACAGAAGAGACAACAGGCCACGAAGGCTCCGGTTGACACTTTTTCAGCAAGAAACTTATTCTGGCAGTAATTCTTACTAATTTGAGAGACCTTGGTCTTGGTATCATCTGTTTTGACTATAAATTCATTGATGGCCAATCAGTAGCAGCAGGAAGGTTTATACTGGATTTTGCCTATCTTGGTTATCAGCTAAATCCATTTTCTGGCATTGTGTGTCTTGGCCAATCAGAGCTGACAGACCCCATCCCTCATAAGCTAAATCCATCTTCTGACATTGATTTATGGCTTATCTTTTAATAAGATATTCATGACTTTATGTCTAATGGCACATAGTCAATCCAGCCCCCTCCACCTCCACCTTTTATTAACACTGCCTGATAGTGCTTTAAATAAACATAGCAAGAATTTATTTTTGGGAAATTTTGGAAAATTTAAAACGCCATTAATCTCATATAAACACCCAACTGAGCTCTTTAAAAAAAATCTGGCCTTGTGCCAATGTTCTTGTTCAAATTTTTTTTTTTTATTAATCTTTTATTTCTTCAAGGTCATAAGGCATTGTATTTCTATCTGATAGCACCTTTATTAATCAGATTATCATGGCTTTGTTACTAATTCCAAAATGATAATTATTCACTTATGGTTGTTTCCTTGGTAACAGCATAAAAATAAAAAAAAGTTGAATTTTGTGGTTCTTTAGTGAAGACTAAAGAAATTTTGTTGGCACTAAGAATTGAACACTTACTAAAAATCTCCATTGCTATGGTTAATTGATACAATTTTTCACAGTTGGGGAAGATGCTTTCAGAATTTTGCTTTCAAGGCAAAACTTTCTCATTAGTTTGAAAGTATTTTTGTTACAAATTGTGAACATTAACTTTTGTATATGCATGCTTTAGTTTGTTTTGTTTTTTTGTTCACTCGATATCATTGTCTCATGACCAAGGTATGGTCATAGGGTTGCTGCACACCTGACTAATTGCCTCCACATATCCTGGTTGAATTCCAAAGTATTCATTCAGGCATTGTGTGTCTTGGCCAATCAGTTCTGACAGACCCCAATCCCTCACCAGGTCAGACCACAGCCAATGTTCAAAAACAAAAACTCAGACATGTGGCAATTAATTTTGTTTGCGGTACCCTCTGCCCTGGCTGTTGACTTCAGTCTAGCAAGTAAGTCCTTCACCCATGAATACCATGTCATCTTCATTCTGGCTACAGCCATAGCTATAGAGCTCAATCTACACAATTGTGCTAGATGGCCACTGATCCTACAAGAAGGTTCATTCACTCTTTGACAGGGCTTGTTTTTAATTCTGTTGGGTATCTTTCTACTTTACTCATCAGAAAAGCCTGGGGAGAGAATTGCTTTTGTCACCAATCACTTAATACTAGTAGCACTTTGAGATAAAGTGTATAATTTGAGAAGGTTGTAATGAACTTTTCATGTATTTATATTTGCTTCATACTGTAACAGAAAACTTTTGATTCCGTAATATTTGTCCCTAGTTTTTGTGTCACTCACAAGTTCAATTTGGCAAGCCAAATTAAGAAATTCTGACATCACTGAACTACTGGTCATTGATACAGCTTGGCCCTTGTCCAGAGAGAGAGGCATGGAGGTGATGTTTACAAAGTTGGTCAAAACATTAAACATTTATCCTGCTTCTTTTTTTTTTTTTTTATTGCTCAAGTTATAAATTTAGCATATTCTTGACAAAAGTTTTGCTCACTTTGAAATATATTAAATTAGTAATTTGACATATTTTGCTACTTGTTATTAATTTGTATTATAACATGCATATAAATACATATACACTACTGGCCGTAATTATTAGGCCACTCCAGTGTTTTTTTTTAAAAATTATGTATTTCACTCTATTTTTTAGTATTTATTAACAAGTGAATAATTATAAATGAAAATAGAATGGTTCTTTTTTTTTAACATTGGACAATAACATGCACACCAAATGAATTTATAAATATTTAATAATTACCTATATTACAGTTTTATCAATGAAAGAATGAAGGAAATTTAGGGTGATTCAGACAAGTTCATCTTTGCTTCCTTGCCTTGTAATATTTTGCAAAATAATAACAAAACTATTCTATTTTTATTTGGCAATAAATACTAAAAATAGTATTTTTTTTTTCATTTTAAAAAAAAAAAAAAATCTGGGGTGGCCTAATAATTATGGCTGGTAATGTATCTGTGTTGCTATGTGCCCAGTAGATAATTGATGTACAATGAAGGCCTTTAATTTAATTTTTTTTTCTTTTTTCTTTCCAGGCTACCCTGAATATGCCGATTCAGATAAAGTCTGAGCCAAGAGATGAGACTTACGGAAGTGCAGTCGCTAGTACTGAGAGTTCTGGCGGGGAGAAAAACACAAACAGCGGAAGTGGAGGGGGTGCTGACAGCGGAAGCAGCAGTTCCACCCCAACACCCACTCCAACACCCACACCTTCGCAGCAGCCGGCAAACAATGCTACCAGTCGTCCAGCGGCAACAGGTAACAATCAGCGGTCATCTTCATCATTGACCAGTCGTCCAACAGGCAGTTATGGCTCTTCGACCAGTCATTCAGCATCAGTGGGCAGTGGTAAGGCGTCGGAAAAGCTCTCCGAAGAGGCCTTGGAAGCCTTGGAGAAGCGGATCGACATTGCAAGTATTAAAGGCGTATTTGGATGGACCACTATCGATGGCATCAACATTCCTTTCATCTTCCGAGAAGATAAGAAATTTGTCAGCGTGAGGATCGTGGAGGTGAAGTTGTTCAGCCGTTACCCTAATTCCTTTCCCGATGAACTGGGCAAGAGGGACCCCCTGACAAGCTATTTCATCACAGAACATGAGGCTAAGCTCCTGAATGAAATCAACACAGTGCACTGCAGTTATGAGTACGGGAAACAGCTGTTCACAACCCAGGATTTGATCGTCAACCTGCTGGAGTTTGAGCAGTTCCATGACATTGTCAAGAAGTCATTCCCTACCGAACAGCAGGAGGACTCCAGGGCTCAGGACATGACACTACCCCGTAAGTCCGATCGCCCCCAGTTCATGGACTACTGCGGCTGGCTCCAGATTAATAATACGATCACGCCCTACGTGGAACGATCTAACGGTGGGAAATATGTTCCCCTCTCTGTGATACGCCATGCGGCTGGATTGCTTGCCGACAACCATATCACTGGGGATCCACCCACCAAGATCGAATGTGACATGCTTAATGAAACCTGCAAAGTGGCTGGCTTCAACTTCTCGTTCTGTAAGAGCACCAAGCTGGTCAGCCTGAGTACAATCAAGACTTACCACAACCCGCTCATCATCAACTTACCACAAGATAAACCACTTACTCATGCCCGCTACATCGACTTCACTGGAAGCACTGGTAAAAATTCCAACTTTTCCCCACCCCCACCCCTCAGCGCTTTTCCACCTCCACTCCAGTCTTCAGCACTGTCGAGTACGCAAGCTATGCACCCCTTCAATGCCGCGTTGCCCCCCTACCCAAGAAATCCTAGTCCACGTGGGGCACCCAGTCGATCAGCCATAACAAATAATCTGATAAATTCGAGCATTATCATGCAAAGTGGCTTGGGCAGTAACTTTTTAAATTTTGCTAAACAGCAGATGCCTTTGAAAGTACCCAGTACCTCTGAACCCCCAAATCTTCAACAACGAGCCGCTTACGGCACTTCGAATTCTGTTCTGAATAACAGTCGCCTCCAGCCAGACCAGGCTAACTCAAACCATCATGGTGTGCCAAACGTTGGACAGTTGCAACAATCCAAGCAGCACGGTGGCCCGTTGCATGTGCTAAAGAGTTTCCTAAACAAGGGACACATTGCAACGCAATCTTTGCCTTCTATTTCGCAGGCCAGTCCTGGTCAGTCGGTCATCCAGCATCAGAGATCTGCCCATCAACTCACCTCACAACCTAGTCAAAATGTCCTGGTTAACCAACTGCCAAGATTCACTTCAGCATCCATAACAAATCCG
The DNA here is from genome assembly GCA_037127315.1 of Ascarosepion bandense. Classification (NCBI taxonomy): domain Eukaryota; kingdom Metazoa; phylum Mollusca; class Cephalopoda; order Sepiida; family Sepiidae; genus Ascarosepion; species Ascarosepion bandense. Next base: position 2,193,141 of record JBBBDQ010001383.1, on the reverse strand, counting down.
GCCAGTTTGTACGCATCAGGCGGACCTCTCCTCTCGCCACTCACACCTCAGTCGCAGTGGAACACAGTGATTGGTTCTTTGCCGGCAAACTTTGCCGACATGACCCGCTACACGCAAGCCAATTCGTCAACTGTACGTCAGCCGGCTTCATCCGTGTCATATCCACATTCAGCCACTAACATTCCTGTCACAACGACATCATCACTGGCCACTGGTCACCATCCGCAGAATTTGTATGAACAGATGCTTACTATTTCTGATTCGCAGGCTACTCTGGGGGCTTTGGCTGGACTTTGGACTCGGCCAAGTGAGAACAGTTCAGTGAGCCAAGTTGCGGCTGCCGCTGCTCAGGCCTCAATACCCAGTCCAAATGTAATGGTCAGCAGTGGCAGTAGCAAACCATTGCCACGGACATTGGCCCAGAGTGTGGCCGCTATGGGGTCAGTAGTTGCCCCAACCCACAACAATATCTCAGCAAATTCTATCGTCGTGCCGCCATCCAATGTTCAGCCTATTAACCTCACGTCTTCATCACCAGTATCTACTACAAACAAGTTATCACAGCAACAACAGGTCGGAGGTGCCGGACTGGCTAGCACCAATCCATCCGATGCTACACAGTTTGCACCATTCTCTACTTCAACCACAGCAACCACTGACCAACCACCCCAACAGCAACGGACCAGCAAGCAAGCTGATTCAGCTCTTGTGCAACACATATCAAGCATTTTCCTTCGAGGTAAGAGCATATCGTGTATCACATCTCCCAGCCGCAGTGGATCTTACGCACTGGTCGAGGCTGTCTGCAAGCTTTATTACCCCCAGTGCAGTATGAATGAGTTTCTGTTTGCACTGGAGAATGTGCTGAAGGTCCCGCTGACAGCCTGCACGGATGAGGAGGAAAAGGCTTTCATACAGTACTACAGTCTTCCGGTTTCTGTACTGAAGTGCAATAAAATGATCAAGCTCAGTACATTGGAGAGCCATTTTCCGCAACTCACCTACATGTTTTGCAAGGGTCAGGATGCTAGCAACACCACCACTGCCATCACTACCACCACCTCAACAGCCACAGCATTGTCATCATTAACCTCTTCCACTTCCACCAACTCTTCCAGCACCTCAGGGTTGGAGACAAACCTTTTGAATGCAACAGGCACCCTAGATTCTGAAAAGAATCTTCGGGCGTCACCGTTGTCAACCCAAGTCAACAATGACAACCCCACTGCTGCTGCTGCCATGACTCTTTCTTCTTTCACATCAGTTACTGCTTCCTCTTCGCTATCTTCCACTAATGCAGCCATTGGCCCCATTATTGTAGAAAATGACGAAGATGATGTTGTGCTTGACTGCAGTAGAAAGTCTTCACCTGTGGTAGTTGTGGGGGTGTCATCATTGCTAACAACCTCCAACCCCGCTAACGGACCAAGAGAAGGCACACCATCCTCCACCCCAAATTCATCATCTCCTTCTCCTTCCACTCCTCCTACCAACAACACTACCACCAGTCCTTCCTCCACGTTTGGGACATTAACAAGGACAAACACATTATCTCCTTTACCAACTGCAGTGGCAGTATCATCGTCGTCATCCTCGTCCTCGTCGTCATCTTCATCGCCATCACCGGAGCGGACAACTGCAACACCGACACCAGCAGCAACAGGAAACATGTCTTCATTCTCATTGACATCATCGACATCTCCCTCTTCTACCATCGCCACCACCCCTCCTCCCCCGCCTCCACCCCCTCCCCGCTTCCCTTCGGCCTCCTCCTCCCCGAGTAACAGTTCTGCCACGGCGGCCAGCCCGCCTGTGTCGAGCTCTGACCCCAACTCCCAGCAGGCTTCAGTTGTTACGATGGTGGACAGGGCAAAGGCAGGGAGCAGTGATGACCCTTCTCCTTCTCCTGCCTCGACCCCCACCCCTCCTCTCCACAACAACAACAACAGTGAAGAAACCTATATGGCTGTACCACTCATGTCGCTTGCTGAAATGCAGAGGCTCAATGAACAACAGCAAAAAGCAGTGACCAATTCTCCCCTGTCTTCATTGAAACGCCCTGGCGGCCCGCTCACGTCTGGTCAGTCTAAATTTCCATGCAGGAGTCTTGAAGAGACAGTGCAAAGGTTGCACCAGACACAGAATTCACCACTAACCAATGCCACTAATATGCCGATCTGTCAGACAGATTCCGGTAAGTAAAGGCCGATTTCCATTAATCAGGAAAATCGCTGTAGCTACTTTTGCAATTCAGTGAACCTTATACATGTGCAAAGAGCTGGAACCAAAAAAAAAATAAATAAATAAATGACCCAAATTTCAGCTAATTAACTGGGCATACAGATACATACACCCAAAAATGGCTGTTAAAAAAAAAAAAAAAAAAAAAAAATCACACAACCAAAAAAAAAAAAAAAAGGCAAAAAAACTCAAAAAACTTAAAATATTACCAAAGGTATTATTCCTTGATTTGTAAATTATTTAATTAAGCTGCACCAATCATCTGTAAGAATGGTTGTGCATTCAAAAGTACTGAATGCAAATTGACATTGCAATCGTAAAATGCGGCCTGGCCTTGTAGCCACAACAGCGTTTTTGGATAAATGGAAATCAGTGGTGGGTGGGGGAGCTTGAGTTTGGTGGCAAAGAGAAACTTTAGGGAGAGTTTTATGTGACTAGCATAAATATGGGATCAAGAAAGCAAGATAGCAATGGTGAAAATGTTGAGCGAATTTCCGGTGCATCAGTTGTGAGTAGCATTTAGAAGACATTAAATTTGGTTTGTTATTTAAAAATAACAACAAAAGCAGCAGCAGTATCAAAAGACGAAAAATCATAATTGCATATAAAATCTCATAGGGTATGGCAGACATCCCCCCCCATCTTTCTCTCTCTCGCACACACACACACGCACACACACTCAATTAGTAATAGAATAAACTAGTTAACTTACAGCAGTCTGTTCTCGGAGTTTCATGCAAACCTCAACAAATTATCCATACATACATGCATACAAGTTTATACATACATAAGCATGGACACACGCACACACATATCATGCAAGCAGACCCATAAATAAACAGTGTTGTTCAACATTGCGTGTCCCATCCAGAAAGCAAGCCTGTTAAAAAAAAAAAATCTGATGTTTGATGATTTGGTCAGATTTTGGGGGGTGAGCTCAATTGAAAATAAATTTTCTGTGCCTGCACGCATATATTTTGGTAAATTGTGCAAAAAGAATTATAGAGATCGGACAGTGTCCAAGGATAACAAACAGCCATTTTGAAAAATTGCATAAGCACAAAGCGGTCTCTTAATCTTTAAATAACAAAAAAAATAAAAATAAATGTTGCTTTGATGACAATTAGAAAAGCTGATTTAAAATTGAGCCGTCATGTATCCATAAGAAAAATGACAAACAAATTTTTAAATATTTGATCACTATTGGAAGGCTTTTTTCCATGTACACTCTCATCAATGAAAGTCCACGAAGACATTTGACACACACACACACACACACACTTATCACTTTAAATGTTAATTTAATGGGTGCCTTTATTGAGTAGATGTACCATTTATTTTTTTAACAGTATTTTATTTTTGTTCTACCAGCAAAATATTCAAGCCAGAGGGCGCATTTTTTTTTAATAAGATTTCTTGAATACATTTAGACGAGTCGACAAAAATAAAATACCATTTAAAAAATAAATTGAATGTCTACTCCAATATGGCTATCCACTAAAATAACATTTAAAGTAATAGAAATATGTCTGATTAATAAATAAAAAAAATTAATTTACTTATATATATATATATATATATATATATATATATATAAAGTAGATATGCAGCTTCTTTCACACCTATGCATTTTGTTACTAAATAATGTTCTCAGGTAGAGAACTAATCATATGTACTTAAGCATTTACCTGGTGCTTACTCAGATTCAATAAGCACTCACAAAAAAATCCCCGGATAAATATAATGCCCCCCCCCCTTACATGCTAGTGTTGCAGTTTACTTATTTGGCAAATTTCCTGATAAATTTTACAAAAAAAAATTAATAATTTGCATGCTGAAATTTTCTTGGGTGGACTGAGAGATTTTCAGCACCCCTTTATATATTATCTTGGGTGCTGGTATAGCTTGTGAACTCCAACAATATCCAAATGCATATGTAGTACCAAAGTGCAGTTTCCTCTTCCCTCTCAGATTTTAATTAAAACTGCTTTCTTTGAAGTAGTAAAAAAAACAAAAAAGCAGTGGCATCTACATTACAGAAATATCAAAAGAGACATGCAGAAGTCAGGCGACTTGAGAAGTATGTGAAAAGTTCAGATTTCAATTAAAGCTGCCACCTTTGAAGATTACCGCCTGCTTTTGTGTAAAACTATACGTTTTTACTTGACTTCTAGTTGGTTTTGTTCATAAACTAAAGGAGTTTTTATAATTTATACATTATTAGTTTGAATGTAGATCACAAGCCTATCTAGATTTAAGCCATAGATCACAATGGCATGGAGATCACATACTATACTAGCCCCTCGGATTTATTTTATTTATTTTTTATTTTTTTGCAACCAATCAGCAGTCTAGACATCGTAGCATTAATAACATTAAATTTAAAGCTTTCTTGTAAGAAATTTTTCTCTTTTTGCTAAACCATATTTAAGTGTCAGATTGAATTAACCAACATTTTTTTTTTTTTTAATCATATCACCCTGAGCAAGGCAGTAACGCCACTGATGTGCAGGGGGCTATGTGAGAATGAAAAGATTTGGAAAAGAAAAAGCTGGAAACCACATCCTAAACAGGGAACAAGGGATGAGCCTCTACACCTGTACAATAGACATGGGTGGAGTGTGAACCAGGCGATAGTTTAGTCTATCTACTCCAGTTGAAAAAAAAAGTGAAAAGATTGGAAAAGAGAAAGCCAGAAACCACATCCTAAACAGGGAACAAGGGATGAGCCTCTACACCTGTACAAGGGACGTGGGTGGAGTGTGAACCGGGCAATAGTTTAGTCTATCTACTCCATGACCAAATATGCAGACTCAATCAAATTCAGTCGAGATTATCTGCATTGTATACATTTCTTTTCTCCAGGTGAAAAAAATTTTATCTTTCAGTTAAATGTAAGATTAAATTTGTAAGTTATATTAGCGAACATTAATTCATATTCGTATTCCATATTGATCAGAATATAGTGTCCATGTCTTCCAAAATATTAAGGTCGACCATATCAGAATATTTACTTACATAATTATCTGTCATTTTGGGTTTTGAAGTCTTTGTTTTTTTAAATCGTTTCACCCCAAGTAAGGCATTCCACTGCCACTATTGCACTTGGGGCTACATAGGGGAAGGTAAATAGAAAGAGTGGTTAGATATAGGAAATGTCAGAAGGGGGGTGATAGGTAGTTGGGAGGATGGGAAGAGTGTTTGAAAGAATGGAAGCGAGTTATTGTGTTAGGAGATGTCTATTGACCTTACATTTAAACTCCTGGAGATTGTAGCCGTCAGGGAAGCAGTCATGTGGAAGGGAATTCCACAGTCGGGAAGTACAAGAAAAGAAACTGTTGGAGTAGAAGCTGCGGTTACATTTTATCGGTTTCGCTGTAAAAGGGTGGGATCTAGTTGCTAATCTAATATCTCGTGCAAATTCGAACCTAGCGGGCACCGGTGATCTAAGTTCATCGGAGCAGAAGCCATGGAAGTATTTATAGAAGAGACACAGGGAAGCCACGTCGCGCCGGTGAGAGAGAGACTGCAGGCTGTTTACGTGACATCCTGCGTTATTTGTGGTGTTGTCATCATATTTTATGGCAGAGTATACATGGGACAGGTTATGGGGTGGTTAGACATTAAGTGTCAATTTTCAGGGTGGGTTGAATGCTAAAGGGTTAATGTTAGGAATATACTTTAGCCATTGTTCGTCATTTTGCCTCAGATCAAATCTGAGGCTAAAATACAATTTTTCCTTTTTTTTTTTTTTTTTTTTTTTTTTTTTCCCCTCTTGGTTTTCTTTTCAATAATTCATTGGCCATATAATACCAAAAAACTGGTTCTCATATCGCTGAAGTTAAGCAATGTTGAGCCTGGCCAGTTTCTAGATTGGTGACCACTAGAGAATACCAGGTGTTATAAGCTTGAAAATGTGGGGGGTATAATAGATTACGACTCCAAGTTAGAAATCAGAGAGCCAATTTCTAATTCTAGTTTGGGTTTTTTATATTCACTTACAGGCAAATACCCTTGGGAAAGGCATGAATCCACCTCTTTTCTCTTCAGATTAATTAGTAGGATTTGTATTAGTAAGTTACCTCCTCAAAATTCTCATATTCTAAAAATATTTTCTGGCTTTAAATAACCTGCAGAATGTTGGTAAACTGTAAAAATTCAATGATACATTTGCAATTTTAGGACACGCAATCAAAAGACGCCCTGCTGCTAAAAGTCATTGAAATTGTTCAGGTGATCATTTTTTTCTAAACTAGCAGTATAGCCCAGTGTTGCTCGGGTGTAATGAAAGCTTTAAAACTAATCCATGGTCCTGGAGCTCAGACTCAGCCTAAAAAATATTTGTGTGAAGTTTGGTGTGAATCAGATAAAAATTGTGGATTTGCATAAAGGACATACAGACACATAAACAGAAACACACACAAACATCTTGCCTTTTTATATATATATATATATATATATATATATATATATATATATATATATAATCAATTTTCTGCACTATTGTAAGAACTGCAACCTTGAATCTTCTGAATATCATTTCTTATGTCTTTGTCTATGAGTGCATCAAATTTGATTAAAATCAGACTACTCCTTCTATAACCCGAGTTTTTTCGATTATCAATTTTCAATATTTATTGGGGAGTACCGCAACACAAAACCTAGCTAAGAACACTCGCAGACACTTATAGTACAACTGTGTAAATTTTCAAGAAAATCAGTTCAGCTATTTTGGAGTCTATAGGTAACGGATACACACAGACACACACACAGACAAAGTTCCATTTATAAATAAGTTTAGATTTACAGTTATCATGACAGTGTTTCAGCTGATTTTTTCTTCAGGTGCCATCGTTATTTATAAGGACAAACAGTAACCTGAAACAACAGGCCCAGAAAGTTTTCCTTAACTAATCTGCATGGTATTTATTTACAGACTACACCTGAAGATGGCTGGAGACCAGATTGAGTGAAATATTTTTGTAATTTGCAGTAAAGTTAGAAAAAAGGGATTTGAAAGTTTGAATAATGTTAGGCATGAAACAGGTACATTCATCGACTTTTAAAATCAAAGCAAAAGTTGAATGATTTTTGTTGTTTTTTGTTTTTTTTTTTAAATTTTAAAAAGAAAAGTTTGGGGAGGCAGGTGTTGGAAATGAGAATTTCATTTTTGTAACATCTGCTATATTAATAAAACTGAAAGTGTATTTCAGTAGCTTCTAGTATCTTCCCCACTTATTAACTTGCTTTTAGATTCAGTCAATTAAGTGCCATACGTGATACACGCTTGGGCGATCATGTCTCGAAAGAGACATGACTGACTGGGCAGAAGATTATCCCGCAGTAGGTTGCCATTGCTTTCTGCAGTAGACTGGTTACCAACCAAGGCTATAGAACCCAATCTGTCCTGGAAGGAAGAGACGGATTAATACCTTTCCCAAGGGTATTTGCGCGTAAGTGAATGCAATGAATTCGTCTGGAATTCAAACTCGGCCCCCCGATTTCTCGTTCCAAACCAATATCCAATGCTCCACGACACACATCCTTTTAGATTCAATCGTTTTATACTTTGCAATTCTCAGTCGTATGACAAAAATATCATCACAGTAGAATTCAAAATGGATGCTTAACCTAAAAATTCTTGATTTTTTTTTTTTTTTTTTACTTCACTTAATGAAGTAAAAACTAATGTCAGTTTTTGTCTGCTTATTGTCAATAGTTTCCTCGTCAATGCCCTCATCTCCACAGACGTCGTTCAGACCAATTACTTGTTCAGATTTTCTCAAAATCCCACACTGGCTTGATTTCATGTCTATGGCATAAACAAACCAATTTCCTAAATAACGGATTTATTTTTAATCCAGCACTTTTATTACTTTAAGCCTTATTTTTAGACTCACATTTGAAATAGATGTCCTGTTTCTTGTTTTTTTGTGGGGAGGGGTATTCAACTTTTTTTTTTTATTTGTTATCGTTATTATTTTTTTATTTTTAAACAGTCTCCCATCTTGTGCCCTCAAAAAAAACTTAAAGAAAATGTGCTCTTTGGCAGGATTCGAACCTGCATCGTTGTAGGTTAAACCACTGTTTAATCTAGTGTGCTTTAGACTGCTTGGTCGCAGAAAGAGTCACACACTTATATGCAAATATACACAAATAATTAAAAATATTTTATTCTTAGAAATAATTCATCACCTCAAATCTATCCTCTGTAAAAAAACAGAGCCGTTTATAACAGTTATTGATTATAATATATATATATATATACATACATACACACACACATACACACAGGACAATTGAAAAATAACTCCCTATTTTATATATGATGGATTCTCCTCTCTAACTATAATTTTTACAAAATGGGAGAGTCCATCATATATAAAATAGGTAGTTACTTTTCAATCACCCTGTGTGTATGTGTGTATATATATATATATAAAATCATCATCGTTTAACGTCCGTTTCTATGCTAGCATAGGTTGGATGGGATTTTCTTGATGGCTCTGTAATTGAACCATCATGAAATATTGGAGAGAGTTTTACAGCTGTATGCCCTTACGAACATCAACCATTTTAGGAGACTGGAAACTCAGTGCTTTTATCGAGACACCATCTCTAGGAAGATTACCTATACAGAGTTGGTGTAGAGATTTTTATTTCGGAGATTTCCTTCTCTTAGACAAGTTGCTGCTATCCAAAGCTAAAGACTCTTACCCACCTAATTTTTTATTGTTCATTTTAAATGACCCCAGTTTGGGGGTTAACTATTTACCTATAGCTGGTCCCTTAACAGGGACTATCACCTTGTGTCTGGGTGGACGTGGAAACAAAGTAATTAAAAACCTTCCAATCAGAGGCCTTGCTGCCAGATGTAGTTTATCATCATACCCAGGATACTGATTTTGAAGTTTCAGGAGGACACTGTTATGTCTTCTTCACTCATCTGGAATTGGGGTGGTGGGTAGAAACAGCCCTAATGAGTGTAGACATCATAACAGTGTCCTCAGGAAACTTTGAAGTGGACACAAACCTTCTCAGTTAAAATGACAAACTCTTCATGCTTATCAATGTTCTATTTCCACCCCAATATCAAGCACTTTACGATGAAAAACTTTCTTGCAAAATATCTTTTATCAATAAAACTAATGAAAAATCAACAATCTTAGCACTGAACAATATCACAACTCAGCACGCATGTGCGTGTGTGTGAAATTTAGATATCTTATTCTGTGAAAACTGCAGTATGGTAGTCTCTCCAACTCGGAGCACCCCATAAAATACCACCAGGTTTTTTTTGTTTTTCAACCCCAAATCCATGCAGTTGCAGCATCTGTCCCTTCTTAGGTTCTCTTAATATATTTCCACTTTTGTTTGTGACAATCTAAGTTTAATCTGGTAGGCATTGATTGACAGGCTGTATTGTTTTATTAGTCAGTCTAGTGTCATATTGGTTGGCTTGCTATTTATTATGCATTACTTTCTCGGATCTTTGTCCTTTTTCCTGTTTAGCTTCTGGTGTCCAGTCAATATTCTTCTCAAAATGATTTGGTACAGAATGGATGTGCTTTGTGGTGCAATGGATATCAGCTCGGAATGAGAAATCGGGGAGCCAAGTTCAAATTCCAGTCCAATTCCTTGCATTCACTTATGCACAAATACCCTTGGGAAAGGTATTAATCCATCTCTTCCCTCCAGTTATTGGTTAAATAATAAAACAGATTATTTTGGTCGGCAACCAGTCTACCGTAGAAAGCAATGGTAACCTACTGCAGGATAATTTTCTGCCCAGTCAGTCATGTCTCTTTCGAGACATGATTGCCCAAGCATGTTTCACGTATGGCACTTAAATGACTGACTGAATGTTGGTTTTTAACTCTAAAAATAAACAAATGCTGAGTGGATATTGTTTTTTGTAACATTTTCTATGATTTTGGAATTTAGCATTGTCCTTCTCTTAGACTTCTTGTTACCCAAAGCTAAAGAGGCAAGTTTACCCTACTATTTAACCCATTGCTGGTCAGTTGAGAGAAGAAAAGATGGATATATGCGTTTCCCAAGGTTATCAGTACAGCAGTGAATGCAAGTGATTAGGCAGAAATTTAAATATAACTCACAAATTTCAATTTCTGCAAAAATCTCAATGGAAAAAATTTTCCACATTTGTCATTCTTTTTCCAAACAATATCTACACAAATCTAACAACTATTATGGAACATAAATAATAGTATTATATCATGTATTAAGACTGTTCCATAATATTTGGGATTTTTTTTTAAAGCAAGGCAGTAAAGCCACTTTAAGGCAAGGGGTAACAGGATCTAAACCTATTTATAAATGAAACTTTGTCTGTGTGTGTCCATTACCTATAGACTCCGAAACGGCTGAACTGATTTTCTTGAAAATTTACACAGTTGTACTATAAGTGTCTGCGTGTGTTCTTAGCTAGGTTTTGTGTTGAGGTACCCCCGATAAATATCGATAATCGAAAAAATTGGGTTATAGAAGGAGTGGTCCGATTTTAATCAAATTTGATATACTCATAGACAAAGACATAAACGATATTCAGAAGTTTCAAGGTTGCAGTTCTTACAATAGTGCAGAAAATTGATTATATATATAAATAAAAGGTAAGATGTTTGTGTATGTGTCTGTTTATCTGTCTATATGTCCTTTATACAAATCCACAATTTTTATCCGATTCACACCAAACTTCACACAAATATTCTTTAGGTAGAGTCTGAGCTCCAAGACCATGTATTGGTTTTAAAGCTTTCATTACATCCAAGCAACGCCAGGCTATCCTGCTAGTGTAGAATAATTAGGAACAGAAACATTAATAATGATTGGAGAAAAAAGTAATCAGGAGGACAGTAGATAGTGATTGACATTGCATTTAAATATTTGCAGATTAAAGTTGGCTGGAAAGCATGGAGCTGGAAGAGAGTTCCACAAGCAAGAAGTGCAAGAAAAGAACTGTTAGCATAGAACTTATTGCTACATCTAGCCAGTCTAGTATTGCACTTAGATTCATAAAGTCTAGATGCCATAGGCAAAAGCTCATCCAAATAATTATGAAAGTATTTATAGAAAAGACACAGGTAACCTGATGGCAGCGGGTAAGTGACTGAAGCCAAGCTACCAGATCAGGACCAATAATATTGCTGATTCTTCTTTGGCTCTTATCAAGGAGCTCAAGGTAAATAGCAGGGGCACTAGACCATATGTAGCAGCAATATTCTCAGTATAGACGATGGTAGACGTATAGATATGTAAGATAGATTCTTGTCCAGCACAGTGAACCAACTTTCTTAGCAGCTGACCTAGCAATGGATTCAATATAGTCTTTCCACATCATGTCAGCTGAGAACGTTAACCTGAGAAGGCGCAACAAGTCATTCTCATAGAGGTTAGCATCTGCCAGGTTGATGGAAAGCAGAGAGAGGTTTCAGATGATAAATGGAGAGAAGTTTAGTCTTGGCAGCATTAAAAGTGACAAGCCATCTCTTGCTCCTGTTAACAACAGTCTTGAAGTCATTTTGGACATCAGTTACCATTTTGATCTTGTCGTGCTGATCAGCCTTACTATTGTAGCAGGAATAAAAGTTGAGATCTGATGTCCTCAGGAAGGCCATGAATGATGAAATGTGTATGCAAATGTATCAAATATTATGGAACAGAAATAACATTAGATGCCAAAAGGCTGCATGTAGCTCATGAACCACAACTTGGGGGTCCTGGGTATGACGGTAAACTGCATCTGGCAGCAAGACCTCTGATTTCAAAGTTGCAAGTAGCATGGAACCACCCCTTAATTGCTGTTGTTCTTAGGTCCACCCTGACCCGGGGTGGTAGCACCTGTTAGGGTCCCAGCTATGGGCAAATAGTTAACCCTCCAAACTGGGGTCAAAACACTATGAAAGTATAAAAACAGACTTCTATGAAATGTATACATAAAAATTTTTAAAGAAAAAAATATTATCAACAAAACATTTTTAAAGAAAAAATGTTACCAACAAAAATGTTTTTGAAGGAACTAATGCTTCAGTATTAAATGACCCCAAGGGATTGATATGCCATAAACCAAATCAAACCACGACTTGGGGACCCATGTTGTAGATAAACTATTTTCTTCCCTTTTTGTATTCAACACTACTAAAGATAATTGGTCCACTCATAAATTATAGGGATAAATCATTTTTTTTTTTAATTTTTGTAGAAGATTAGCGTTCATTAAACATAATGATATTTTTTTTTAATCATTTGAAAGCAAGTTAAGTAAAGCTAAAATAAAAGAATTTTATTCTCCCCCCCCCCCACCCGGTCTGCTGGAAATATTTGTTTATTTTTTATGAGGCTGCCATTTAATTGTAGTACTCTCTATTCTTACTAATCTCTTACGTTTTAATAAAGACTTTGTTTTTTGTTTTTTTTTTTGTTTTTTTTTTTTCTTTTCTTTTTTTTTTACATGAACAAGCTGCAGAGAAATATATTTTGTAACCTGATAGTTGCAATATTGCAAAATATTTCCAAAAGGCTTCCATATTAATTTTATCTTTTTGGTTTTTATTTGCATCAATATTATTAAAAAAATGTTATGCACTAAATATGCAGATAGGTGTTTAGACAGAAGCTTGAAGAACCCATCTCAGCATCCATTCCATAGAGCACTTCTGCATAAATAAGCCTTCCCCACTTTGTTGGTCATGTACTGTCCCTTCTTCCCCTACTCTCTGTCCTGTCTTTGATGTTTTCAATCAATTCATCCTCACAGTGCAATCATTATTGTACAGGGCCAGCCTCAGGGGCAGAAAGAGAACATACCAAACTCGGAAATAGGTGCACTTTGCATGTACGTAACGACTTAGAAAGAGAGGAGGTGGCGACTGGTGTAGGGAGGAACAGCTGGAGGCCTGGTAGCAGCAGCAGCAGCAGGAAGTGGGTTCGTTTGATATTTATCATTGGTTGCATAGGGAGGAAGCATGGAGAGAGGAATAGCCGTAACCAATAGTGTTGCTTCCTTGATGCTGTTCCATGCTGTGTGCTTCCCCACCCACTTTAAAGTAATCCTTTGTGGACCGCCAACAATAGCTGCAGTAAGAAGCACTAAATGAAGCTGGTCCTGCCTATTGTTGTGTGCATGCATACACACAAACACAGCTTCGTGCTTCCTGACCATTTCACAGATCTTCCTTCTCTCTCTCTCTCTCTCTCTCTCTCTCTCTCTCTCTCTCTCTTCCCTTCACTTTGCTCAGCTAATATTGGTATACAAACATAACTTGGGACTACTCTCAGTAACTTTCCCGAAACCCCTCCCAACTCCACACCGCCCCAGCTTACTACTACATCATGCTGAAACAGGTTTCCTTTACATTCACCAAATTTAAGCAACATCGAGTCTGGTCAGTACCTGGATGGGTGACCACTCGGGATTACCAGGTACCGTAAGCTTGGATGTGCACAAGGCATAATGGATAATGGTTCAGAATTGTGAATTACAAGTTCCAATTCTATATTGGTTTATGATGTTCACGTCACCTATTTTCCCAGTTAGTTATTGGTTAATTTAATCACTAAATGACTACCTCAAAAAAAAAAATAAATAAATTAACTGAATCATTATTTAAAAAAAAACAAATACCTAATATCCCCTTTCTACAAAAGGCATGAATCACTCTCCCTGTGCCTTTCATTATCTGCTTTCTTGCCTGTAAGATTGTCTCCAGCAATGCCACGACTGCGTACAAGGAAGTGTAAAACTGTACAACATCATTCTGGCAGAGTTGTTGATGCAGTTCTACGGTTAGATTTTTTTTTTTTTTTTTGACATAGAAACAAGAACCAAAAGACAAAATTTGTTGTCTAAAACTTTTGTGTTGCTGTTTGTTCATTTTCACTGTTACTTTAAGAAATATTGCAAACAACTTGGCATATTATCCTTGACAATTTTTCTGGTTATGAAAAATAGAATTTTCAAATATATTTACTAAACTGGAATTTGTCTGATACAAGGTCACAAATAAAAAGCACCAAGTAATTAAAATCTTTCTCTCAAGAAATCTCTTATTATAAGCACAGATAATGCAATCAAATGTTTAGTCATGTAAATCAGTTGGTCCTTAACTTATTTTAACCCTTTGTTGCATATTGGTTACAATTGTAATCTTTCTCTAAAATAATTTATTATTGTTCTCTATTATTTTAGAGAAAGGTTCCAATTGTAACCAATATGCAACAAAGGGTTAAATGAATTAAAAAATCAACTGTTTACAATAATCAAATTTCCAGGAATAGTTAAGGAAATCTTTAGTTAAACTGTATTTTCAAAACGGTTAAAGAACTCAGTAAGAAAAGAAAAAATAAATTTTGTAGAACCCAATTTGATGTTTCCAAGAGTTTGAAAATTGGTTAGCTATTGATGATGAATTTGGAATGAGAGAAGTGGCACTTAGAAAATCAACACGATGAAAGTTTCAGAAATACGTTAATCGTTTACTTATATAAACTCTAATTTAGGAGGAAAGGACAAATCAAATTCCTGAAGCTCTTTCAACCAATGCTTCAACGAGATCACTGTTTTCAAGAGAATTCTACAGAATTCAGAATTCGTTACTAGGACGAGGAATTTATTTATTAATGAACTACCAAAATTCAAACAATGGAAAAGAAAGTTTTTTTCTTCTTTTAAATAGTCATGAAAAAGTTCTATAAGAAGTCATTAATTTTCATTGCATAAATTCTTTTATAGCAATGAACGTAAATTGTTCCTATTTTGATATCCTTTGCTTAATGATATCAGATGGTTATTATTAACTAAGATAGATTGCAATAAACAGCTTGTCTGTGTGAGGAGCTGTTGAAAAGTTCTCAGCCCAACCTGCGACCCAAAAACAACCCCAATAACCAAACTGATGCCTGTTTGACTTTTTTTTTTTTTTTTCCTAAAAAAATTGGTCGGACCAAAAACTTTTTTTTACTTCATCCGCATTTGCATGAATGTATATGTTATCATTCTGTCAGATTTGAGTCTATATTTGATCCCACATATATATATATATATATATCAATCTAACATTAAAAAGGTGCATAAATTATTTCTTAACTTAATATAGAAATAATCACAAGAGAAAATTGCCATGCATTTGCGGATACATTCTGACAAGTGGGCCGAACAATTAGGCAAAGGTTTGTCTATGAAACCCTGGAGTAGAGGTGCTGAATATAATATCAGTCAGCTAAGTGACAAATTTGATGTTTGTATTAATCTTTCCTGCCTCTCTCTCTACACATGCACACACACACACATTTTATATATACATATAACAATATTAAAATATAGGAAGCTGAAACTTAATACATTGCAGCAAAAAATTAACACCGATATTAGTAAGATAAGGAAGAACAAAAATATTGATGTAAAAGCGGATAAATCCACGTATCTTTACCAAATGAGTCCCAACAGCTATAATAAGGCATTACACAAAGCCGTCGTCAAACATTACAAAAAAGCTCCCCCAGATGTGGAAACCAAAATAAATCAAGAGGTTAGCAGTTTAGTGAGTAAATTTAATTTGTTTAATCGTGTAGAAAAATTAGCCTTAAAGCAATGTTTCCTTACGGTCAAAGACCACAAAAGTAACTTTCCAAACAACCCCGAATTTAGACTTCTTAATCCAACTAAAACTGAACTAGGTAAGATAAGCAAAGTTATCTTGCAACAGATATGCAAAACCCTTAGACTATTTACAAACATAAATCAGTGGCAGTCGACTGGTGACTGCATAAATTGGTTCCAAAAATAGAAAAACAAAAACTGTTCATTTATCAAATACGATATAAAAGAATTTTATCCATCTATTACAGAAAATACATTTAATGAAGCAATAACTTTGGCAAAGCGATTTAATGAAAGTTCAGACAATGAAATACAGATTATTAGGCACTCCCGTAAGACCCTATTATATTAAAATGACACATTATAGGCTAAAAAGAATGACTTAAACAGGTTTGATAACCCCATGGGGGCCCATGATGGGCCCAGGTAGCAGAATTGATTGGCTGCCTTTTATTATTATATAAATTAAATGAATATATAGACTTTAACAATCACGGGTTATACTGTGACGATGGGTTGGTAATAGTAGACCATAGTAACCCCCAGATATGTGATAACCTAAGAAAGAAATTACATTGGTTTTTTTAAAAAAAATATGGGTTTATTATAGAGGTCGAAGAGCAATTTAAAAATTGTTAATTATTTAGTTGTAACACTGAATATTTCTAATGGTACGGTTTCCCCCGTATGCTAAAGAAAATCAAAAATTAATATATGTTAATACCAAGTCCAACCCCCCTAACCACATAGATCGGAGCATTCCTAAAGACATCGCCAATAGACTATCTAACAATTTGTCCAACATAAACATCTTCAACAAGCATAAAAAATTATATCAGGAGGCTTTGATTAAAAGTGGGTATACGGATAGTCTAGAGTATACTGACACTAAAAACGTAAGGAGTAAAAACAGGAGTAGGAAAATACTTTGGTTTAATCCTCCCTTCAATTCGGCAGTTAAAACTAAAATTGGTAGGTTATTTTTTACTTTATTAAAACAAAATTTCAACAAAGAGAATAGATTATATAAAATATTCAACCGTAACAATGTTAAACTAAGTTATTTCTGTATACCGAACATGGGTAAGATAATTAGTGGATTTAATAAAACCAAAATTATGAATAAAAATAATAGAAGTAAGATCACATGTAATTGTAGAATAAAAAACAATTGTCCGTTACAGGGCAAATGCCAACAAGACTGTGTTGTTTACCAAAAATGCAGAAGATCTGGAACCTAAGACTTATATAGGTGCAACACAGGACAGTTTCAAGACTAGATATAACCATATCAGTAGTTTTAGAAATGAAAAGTACATGCACAGCACAACACTAGCTACGTATGTATGGTCTATTAAAAAAGAGTTAAAAATTGACCCTATTTTAAAATGGGAGATGCTAAAAAGGTGCACAAAATTTAGAGCAGGACGAAAATTTTGTAAATTGTGTAGGGAGAAGAAGTTAGCCATAGCTCTGTTTGAACCCACACATAGTTTATTAAATTCCAAGTCTGAGATTTGAAATAAATGTAAGCATAGAAAGTATTGGCTGTTAAATTAGAATGTAACTTTTATTATTATCTTTGAGTTGTAGGTTGTGTTTACTAGGTTTTTTTTTTTTTTTTTTTTTTTGTAATAAAATTTTATTACCCCCACCCCCCCACCCCGGTGTTTGGTGTCTTGTTTCGATCACGTGGGTTTCTGAGTTTCTTATATCTGTTTGCCTTCATTTAGCCTTTTTAGCCAACTTTCCCTGAAGATCCAATTTGGCGAAACCTTGGTAGGTTCCTTGGCTCTTTAGGTTAGTTATTTACTTAGTTTGCTCTACTTAGGTATTGATCGCTTTTTGTTTTAGGCTACTCGTCTCGGGTTTTTTTTTCTTTTGGCTATGTACTTTGACTGATGTTCAAGTGCTTAGCTCATTCTTTTTCTTATTACCATTTTTTCCTTCCAACTATGTAATCAGAGGGTTTTTCGAAACGTGTATATTGATAAGTTTACACTATATATATATATATTACAGAAATTACCGAAGATTTATGAAATGGTCTTTAAACAACTGACGATTTAAAATGATTTTTCGTAACAAAAATTAATTGTAAATAATCAGGCCTGTAGAAATAAATATATAATACTGTTTGATTATAAACAGAATATCTACTTAAATATAGACATTGATCAAAAATAATGTTCAAACAAATCATTTCACACATATATGAGTTGAATATATGGATCGGAATTTAACAAGATAAATAGAATAAGTAAAGAACAAGTAGGAAAAAAGTG